>CM060948.1:195138983-195778788 GCA_030765055.1 Mantis religiosa | reverse complement strand
AGGTAAGCCCATGGGATTGGGCACCTTTGGTGCCGCATCGTAGCGTGAGCGTTGTCCGTTTTTGTTCAGTAACATTTCAATTCTGGCCTCCTGCCAGACGGGACATTTTGCGTAGCGACATGAATGGTCACCTCCGCAGTTGTAGCATGTTGGGTGGCTACCTGCGACTCCAAGCAATGTGCAGTTGGGTCTCTTGGGACCAGATTCGCCACTATATGTGCACACAGGCTCCAGCTTGCATCCTGCTGAACTATGCGTGAATTGTTGACAATTCATGCATTGAAGTGGTCGTGCAGGAGGGCGATATGATTCCACGCGGATGACTGCGTTGAACATTTTAGTCTACTTGTAGATTTCGTTGTATCGTCCTTCCTTTCGAAGAGCAACACGAAAATGCGGCAGAGGTTTATTTGTGTTGTCGCGATTTGAGCGCAATTGTCCTACCCGCTCGGCTGGGTAGGATAATGCCTTCAGTGCTGATGTGACTTCATCTTCTGTCACATAGATAGGGAGATCTTTAAGAGTTACGTATAGCAACTTCTCTTCTGGTAGCAGTGTAGTAAAGTATTGCACTGCACCATCTGTCAGGATTTTTCTGATAGTCCTGTGATCGTTTGGAGTAGCAGGAAGAATAGCCACAGTGCCGCCCATGTTGCGAACTGTGTATCCTATTCCTGGGTGCTGGCTGTTTAGATGCGTCGTGAGTTCACGAGCCTTAGCTGGGTCGCGAAGAAAAATTGGTGTTGTTCTTTGCGACTTGGTGGTGTTGGCCTGTGTCAGGTTATCTGTGCCGGTTGGTGGTGGTGCGGAAGCTGTGTCCCTGTGCGAAGTTGTAGGCATATCTGGGCATTTCCGCTTGTTAGAAGGGGGTTGCTGAGCGTCAGTGACCTCTTGGACGTCCATCTGCAGAGGTTGGTAAGTGTTAGAGGTTTCTGTTGTATTTTTCTGAGCCACTGGCTGTTGCGGTTTGGCTCGGTGTTTAGGGGATGGTGTTTCCCATTGCGCTGACGTGTTGCGCAGCTTCTCATGTACCAGGAGGTATGAGTTTATGGCTTCCAGCCGGGCACGGTATGCCGTGTACACCTGAAATTCTTTCAAGGCAGACTCTGTTTGTCCTTGTTGGAGAGAACTGAAAACTTTGAGATCAGCCTCCTCCAGGTAGCGACGACGAGCTTGTAACTCTGCTTGTAGAATGCGCAGGCTGGTAGGTTCTAGTGGAACTTTAGGATCCACTATTAGGGGGTTTCCCAAAAAGGTGCGGAAGTCTCCTCCCAGAAGGTAATAATCTAAGATGGAGGATTCACCCCTGTCCGGGTGTGTTGTTTCTGCAGATGTAGCAGTCTCCATCAGTGGAGCTTGTCCGCTGGTGCCTGGATTTTCTTTGTCCATTTGGTCCAATCAGCAGTCCCAATGCAACGACCAATAGCAGCACTGGTCCTACCAATGGGAACAAAGATGGCTGGCGCGATTGTGTTATGTCTGTAAGTGTTTGCGTTTTGTGTGTATAGGAATAAAGGAAAGAAGGATAAGATAAGAATAAAGAATCAAGTTTAGGGCGCTAAAAGGCTCTAATAGCAGAGGGCCTACCCCGAAAGGCGCCTGCAAAACTAGTCACGAAGACTGTTGGCTGCAGCCTTGCTATTCTACCCAGTAACTTTGATATAAAATTTGCAGCACTGCTGAATAAATTCCTCAGTCCGCCTTCTTCACTTGGAGTCCCAAGCGCAATTGCCGGAAGCTGCCCGGAGGTCGCTCCCGATGACGGCAATTCGCTGCTGCTCACGGAGGATTAGAAGGCACGTCTTCTCTGCATGCTGAGTCAGCCATCTCGAGAGTGAAAAATGAGTGGAAAATGCTGAGTGGTTGTCCCTCAGAAGAAGCCCTGTAGTTGCAGCGTTTTCTGCGACGTCCGTAGTCAGTAGAGTAGCGATATTGCCGGGAGCTTCCCTAAGGTCCCTCCCGATGGTGGCAATCCGCTTGCTCTGACGCTTCGGAGTGACTAGATGGTCTCCCTGGAGAGGCGATGTTCACTCCTCGACGTCTCGAGGAGAAGCCCAGAATGAATCCTTCCTCTCTGTAACGGGCTTATTTATTGTAAGAGACTCCGCCCACTTCTAGTAGAACTATATTTTTATGTTATTACGTAGTTACGTAACCTTTAGGTTTAACTGTCAACTATCTACATGTTCGAATTTAAAGTATATTACTAAGAACTCTCTCTTTAAATTCAATGCTTATATAGAACTAGATTTTACATCATATAATCTCCCCCTAGTATCATCCACATGCGTGCGCACACTGAGTGTGATTCGCTCCCCACATCTTGGAGGGGGAATGTAGACATGCTTGTACAAAACACATTTTTGTTCGAAACATTTGATATTTTTATATTTAATTTTCTAACACATTCAGAGTATTGTTTTATAACTTGCAAATTTATAGCTTCATTCGTTTAAGCCGGCGAGACGAGGTGATACTTACCCGGCTGAGAATTGGGCACACACGAGCGACGCATGGCCATTTGTTAAGAGGGGAACCGGCCCCAGTGTGTGCTCCATGTGCAGTACGCCTCACTGGGCGGCATGTATTGCTCGAGTGCCCGCAGTACGCCCGCGTTCGCCAGTCAGTGGGCTTATGGGCTAACTTGCTTGGTGTTTTAGGGGACGACCCAGTGGCCGTGTTTAAGGCACTGCGGTTTGTTATCGAAATCGGTTTAAATCAACAAGTCTGGCGTGCATATTATATTTGTTTAAGTTTAGAGATTTTAAGTTATAGTCTTGGGATGGGTTTTCTATGTCCTTTTAATAGTTGTGTTTTTATTCTATATTACAGTTTATCTTAATTTGTGTAGCTTTTAGGTTTTACTGTTGACTTCGGGCCCAAATGACCTTGAGGTTGACAGTCGCTAAAACACGACACAGACTCAATCACTCACTCACTCACTTCTATTAAACCAAAGCCACCTGGTTTTCGTTTCCGGGAGCTCCTTAAACATCTGGATACTGAAATGCCCAAGATGTATCCTAGGTGGGAGAGGACATACCCTCCTTCCCCCCAGGGGGCTACTTCGGTAGGTACGGGTTTGGCGAACCCGCGGTCCCGAGCCAACAGTCTCCCTCGTGTGGGCTCCTCTTCGTGGTTGAGGGAGACGGTCAACAGGCCCACCCACGTGTAGGCCGTGCGTGGAGACCCGTGTCGGTGGAAAGGGTTGTCCTGGTGGTTGAGGGATGCGTATCTGAGCTCGTAACAGTGTTTTTCTGAATTCGGGGAGGGTGCGCATTTCTAATACACTACTTTGGCTTCTGCTTCGCCTAAACGGGAGGTTAGGGACTAACCCACCCCTAATCAATCGGTCAGGACTAGGTATTGTACCGACCTCCAGGGTGAGTGGGACGGCGAGCTCGCTATATCCCCTGTGTAGCCCTGTCATCCCAGTGGGATGACCCCTTGTTGGACTCCGTGGTGGGTGGGGAGCACTGGGGGATGAAATTTAGACCAACTCTTATGGTTAACCTACACCCCCCAAAAAACAATAAACGTGGAAAGGATTTGTTTGAAAACAGTGTTAAACAAGTAGTTGAGTGTGGTCCTCGCTACTTAGTTATTAAACGAACGGAGGAAGGCACAACGTTTTCTACGGTTAATCCGTTTATTATACAGGAAGGTCTTGAGAAAATAGCTGGTGCAGTTAAATCATGTACAACATCTAGAAATGGTACGCTGCTGGTGGAAGCAACTACAGCATCCCAGGCAGCAAAGATACTGAAAGCCAACATCCTGGGCAGTTATCCAGTCAAAGTGGAGATGCATAGGACCCTGAATTCTTCGCGCGGTGTTGTAAACACTAGCGCGTTGGATGGAATGTCCAACGAGGATATTCAGGAGAACCTCCAGGAACAAGGCGTAACTGCAGTCTATCGTGTCCAAAGGAGAGAACGAGGGGATATGGTTCCCACTCGTATCGTACCCTGTTCCTGACCTTTGATCGGGTAGATCTCCCTCAAAGGATCAGGGCAGGATATGAAGTGATTGAGGTTAGACCATACATACCTAACCCTCTGAGATGCTACCAATGTCAGCGGTTCGGTCACACAAGTGCATTCTGTAAAGGCGCACCTACATGTGTCAGCTGTGGAGCTGGCATACATGAAAATGCATGTACATCACCTCCGGAATGCGTAAATTGTAGCGGTGAACATCCATCAAGTTCACGAGAATGCCCCCGTTATATTGAAGAGCGAGCTATTCAGGAGATCCGGGTTAAGGAAAAGGTATCCTTTTCGGAAGCCCGGAAACTTCTATGTATTCTCAAGCCCTCTTCAACCACCTCCCGTACCTATAGCTCTGTGGCGGCTACTCCGTCACCGAAACGGGAGGCTGGTACCCAAACATCTGATATAAACGGGGCAACAATATCCGAGAAGGTTCTAGTGCCTAGATGGCAACCAAGAGCATCAGTAACACCATCTAAAACTCCGAGAACACAGACTACTGAAAATAACAAGTCAGTGAAGTCGCCTGACAAAGCATCCACGTCTAACAACAGGACGAAATTGCCCATTGTATACCAAGCACCAGAGATCAAGTTCAAGACGCAGTATGATAGAACTGCCTTCCTGAAAGAAAGCACAAAGTCTGCTCCAGAGAAGTCCAAGAAACGTAGCCCTAGAGCGTCTCCGAGATCATCGTCGGAGTCATCTTCTGGGGAGGACTACGACCGGCGACCGTCATCTACGTCGGTCGGAATTTCCAATCGCTTCGAGCCCCTCGAACCGAAAGTTGTAGAAGGAAAACCGTCCTCTTCCATAGAGGATATGGAGCAGGAAACAGCTGACCACGCTGCTACATCTGCAGCAAAGAAGAGGCAGGATAAACCTGCCGAAACTAGCCCTACACCAAAGAAAAAGGGCAAATTGATTCGGCCACCCATGAAGTCGTCTTAATGTAGACTACCTTTACATCTTATATCCCATAGTTCCAATGGCTATCCTACAATGGAACATACGAGGATTAAGAGCGCATCGACCAGAATTGGAACTTTTGCTCAGTAAGCATCACCCCTTAGTGGTATGCTTATAAGAGACTAAGCTACGACCACAAGACAACTTTAAAATCAGACGCTACACACCACTGAGGTGTGATGTTGAAACAGAAGAGGGCATTCCTGCACACGGGGGTACTATGATGCTCCTCAGGGATGACATATTTGTAGATCCGTTACAGCTACAGCCTGATTTACAATCTGTAGCTGTAAGGATTAAGCTGCCATCAATCGAATTTTGCATTTGCACTGTATATCTCCCGCCATCAGATGACCTCTCGTTAATTGACCTTGAAGATCTGGTTTCCCAACTTTCAACACCATTTCTAATAGTTGGAGACTTTAATGCCCATCACCCACTTTGGGGCTGAAATCGGGCATGTTCGAGAGGCAACCTCATTGCAAAATTCCTGGAGAGCAATAACTTGGTTCTCCTGAACACCGGAGAGCCCACATTCCTCTCAGACGCGTTTCACACCTATTCGCACATCGATTTGGCAGTGTGTTCATCCCAGTTAGCTGTTTCATTACAGTGGAATGTCATCTCTGATTTACATTCCAGCGACCACTTTCCATGTCTTCTTAGTCTCTTAGCACAAGATGTGTCTCCCTCACATATCCCTAGATGGCGCTTTGATCGTGCCAACTGGAATCTTTACACCCAGTTGGCTGTCTTTGAATACAACGAGCACGATTCTGTGAATGATTTAGTCGATCATCTCACAGAGAAAATTCTTTCCGCTGCAGAACAGTCTATTCCACGTTCGGCTACCCAACCCGGTCGATTTCCTGTCCCATGGTGTACCAACGACTGCCGGAATGCTATTCGTGCTCGTAGACGTGCTCTAAGGGTATTCCAACGACACCCTACGCTAAGTAATCTAATTGAGTACAAGAAAGCGCGTGCAAAATCTAGGCAAATAATTAAGGAGAGCAAAAAGACCTCATGGAACAAATTTGTATCATCTTTTAACAGATGTACACCCTCATCTGTTGTGTGGGATAAATTAAGGCGCGTGGCCGGAAAATCAACCCACCTGCCAATCGCTGGTCTGAAAACAACTGCAGGAGTTGTTGTTGATCCGTTTGTTGTGGCTAACACCTTCGGCTGTGCTTTCGCTCAGGTGTCTAGCTCATGCAATTATGCTCCTGAGTTTATCTCAATTAAGACTCAGGTAGAATCTCAAGGTTTCGTGTTTAGTCCCAGAAACCTTGAAGACTATAACCGCCTGTTCATCTTGGCAGAGTTAGAACACGCTCTTTCGTCATCGCGACTGACAGCACCAGGACCGGACGGAATCCACGTTCAAATGTTACATCTCTCACCTGAAGGTAAGGCATTCCTGCTCGAGGTCTATAACCGTGTTTGGGTAGATGCCACGTTTCCTGATAAGTGGCGAGAAGCTACCATTATACCTATCTTGAAAGCTGGCAAGGACCGTCACCTCCCTTCTAGCTACCGCCCTATTTCCCTCACCAGTTGCGTATGCATGGTGATGGAACGCATGATAAATGGGCGGTTGGTATGGTGGATGGAAACGCACAACCTACTGAATAACATCCAGTGCGGTTTTCGACGACGCCGTTCAACAGTGGATCACCTTGTGTCCATGTCGACAAAGTTTATGAACGGATTTCTTAAGAACTGTCAAACAGTCGCAATATTTTTTGACCTCGAAAAGGCTTATGATACGTGTTGGCGGGCAGGGTTGCTACGTACTCTGCACACCTGGAATATACGTGGACGCCTACCACTCTTCCTTCAGGAATTCCTGAAAGACCGCGTATTCCGAGTAAGGGTTGGCTCGGTTTTTTCGAACCTTTTTGTTCAAGAGAACGGTGTACCACAGGGATCGGTACTAAGTGTTACGTTGTTTGCTATTGCGATTAATTCGATCTCGAAATGTGTACCTCCAGGTGTCTCGTCATGCCTATTTGTAGACGACTTTGCCGTCTACTGTACATCTCAGCGCACTCCGTTTTTAGAGCGCCGTCTTCAGACCACCTTGGACAACCTTAAGAGTTGGAGTTTAAAAAACGGTTTCCGATTTTCCGCTGAGAAAATCACCTGTGTTAACTTCTGGCGTCAGCAGAGTCGACTACCTCCAAGGCTCCGGCTAGGCGCTGATCTACTACCTTTTGCAGATGAGACGAGGTTCCTTGGATTGATATTTGATAGAAAACTTAGTTGGTCGTCGCATATAGCACAACTGAAAGCACGATGTGACCGATCTTTGAATATCTTGCGGATACTAAGTGGAAAATCGTGGGGAGCGGATCGTGCAGTGTTATTGCGACTTTATCGGGCACTCATCCGTTCCAAATTAGAATATGGTAGTATCGTTTATGGCTCAGCACGACCATCTGTGCTGAAGAGATTAGACACAGTCCATAACTGTGGCATACGTATAGCAGTTGGGGCATTTCAAACGAGCCGAGTTATAAGCCTGTATGCTGAGTCTGCAGAACCTCCTCTGCAGTACAGGCGCAACATATTATTAGCCAATTATGGCTGTGGACTTAATTGCATGCCCACACATCCATCGTTTACGCCGTTCTTTAATACCTTCATGGACGTGCGTTATAGGAACACTACTATTAAACCAAAGCCACCTGGTTTTCGTTTCCGGGAGCTCCTTAGACATCTTGATACTGATATGCCCAAGATGTATCCTAGGGGGCAGAGGACATACCCTACTTGGTTGTGCAGAGCGTCCCCGGTTGATCTGGGCATGACTAATTTACCATGTCTATGTCTAGTATCCGCACATGTTTTTTAGAATTTTTATCGCGATATGAGGACCATTTTGTAATTTATACTGATGGCTCCAAGAACTCAAATGGTGTTGGTTGTGCTTACTTGTGTGGAACCGAGCCCTATACATTCGGATTCCACACTAGCACTTCCATTTTTACTGCAGAGCTTTATGCAATATACCGGGCCATTTTACATGTACGCCGACGAAAGTTGGGGGACTGCTTAATCCTGAGTGATTCCCTCAGTGCACTTCAAAGCCTACGGCAGCTGTACAACTACCACCCTATTGTGCAGCGGATACAGGATGCCCTCCACGTTTTACACGCTTCTGACGTCAACGTGGTGTGTGCATGAATCCCTGGTCACGTAGGCTTGCGGGGGAATGAAATGTAGGATTCGGCAGCCAAGGAGGCTACCATGAAGCCCAGGGTTCGAGTGCCATGTGTGACATCGGAGGATTTTAGCGCCGTATTGCGGTGAGCTGTGCATACCTGCTGGCAGGAAGAACGGCCCGCTCTCCGCAATAATAAACTTAGATCTGTCAAGGAACTTCCGATTACCTGGGTTACCTCCTGCCGGTCATCTCGTTCACGAGGAGGTGATTTTGGAACGGTTGCGCATTGGACACTGCCTTTTACTCACAGTTTTCTATTTAAAATGGAGCCTTTTTCATCTTGTCCGTTTTGCAAAGAAGCGTTATCAGTGCGACACGTGCTGCTAGAGTGTCTTCACCTAGCAGACCTTAGGACGCCTCTGCAGCTGCCGTCCAGCTTGAAAGACGTATTGGCGGACGACCAGCAAGCGGTGGCCAAAATTTTTAAGTGTTTATCCAATGTCAATTTTATCACAGCCAGAGATCCATTTTAACCTTTTAAGCTTTTAATCATTTTATACCTTGACTTAGGTACTTATTCATAGATTTTTCTAAGGATTTTATCATAAATGACAGCTTTAACCTAGGTTTAGACTGTTTGTAGAAGGCTTTGCATCTAGGGGCGCACCCGAAGGTGCAGTGCAATCAACCACCCTATGGGTGGCCTTACCTCTAGCCAGCGGGTGCTGAACAGCTTGCAACTCAGAGGACCGGACACCTGTTTGCAAAGAATGCGCCTTACCCAGTCACTAAGGACTGGATGGCTATGGTCTTGAGTCGCCCCGCTACCTGTGTTGATTTTCCTTCTTGAAGATGATGAAGATGAAGGCAGCTGAGTGGTTGTCTTTTTTTTTTAAACCGTGGAGGGGAAAAACCCAGTTACAGGCGACGGCCCACGTGCGATGGCCGACAGTGTGAGGGTCCCTGTGCCCTGAGGGGGCCAGGTATACTCACTAAAAAAAAACCTCCACGTGTTAGTTACGTGACTTATATTATTTTTCGTGCATTTATTAACATGCTTAGTCGGGTCCCGCATAGCACCCCGGTTAGTATGTGGTATCTGTTAAGCTGGCATGCGATGCATGCGAGCGCGTCTATGTTGCTTCTTGGTGGTGGTCATGAAACCTGGGCACCACCAAGTGTTATTTATGCTTTACTTTAATTATATACATGTGGCTGAGGCCGGGTGGGCCTGTTGGTCAGTGTTACGTGTAGCTTATCTATTATATATGTGTTCTATTATATATTAGTTCTACTTATGGCCCCAGTTTTCTGGGTTTGTCAATAGTTAGTACGTGGCATGCAATTCGAACTATGTGTTCGGTCGTCCTTAGTTCCGGCGTGGCCGTTCGTTATTTCCTTAGTCCATGCGTTGTCGTCGGTGTGTCCTACTCCATCTGCAGTCGCCCGCTGTCTCTGCGCCTGTAGGACACTGGTGGTAGACCCTCTAACTCCCGGACCGCCTTGATTGTTGTCAAGGGCTTGGAGGGCTCTGTGCGGGTAGTGTTCTGAAAAGAGTCAGTAAGACAAAGATTAATGAAGGGAAAGTAGGGTTGTCAGCCTAACTGTCTGTGTCAGTTGTCCCTTAGTAGGTTGATCAGGAAGTTCTGAACGTCGTCTTCGTCGTCATGTGTGAGTCTTCTTTCGAACGGTGATAATGGTCGCGCGTGTGTGTTTATTTCTGTAGTGTAGTTTCCGAGTCGTGAGATTAGAGGATAGTGGTGTATTTCAAGGTTTTTATATGTGTCATATGCTAGTTTCTTAATGAATTCTTCTACTGTGTGCATTTTTAGTTCGCTGTGTAGTAGGTTGGCTGGTGCTGTGTGAGGTACTTTTGCTATCATTCGTAGTATTTTGTTTTGAAATTTTTGTAATCTTGGAATATAAGTTTTGGCCGCATACCCCCAGACCGGCGTTGCATATGTGAATATGGGCCTTATGAGAGTTTTGTATAGAGTGAGCCCTAAGTTCATGTTTATATGGGAGTTCATGTTTATGAGGGGGTAAAGCTTGCCCAATTGAGCGTTGGCTTTACCCCTGATTTGGTGAACGTGCTTTTTCCACGTCAGCCCTTGGTCCATTTTGAGTCCTAGCCAGGTGACTGTGTCCGTCCACTCTATATTTTCTACGAATATAGAGAGTGGGGGGAGCTGGTGTTTCCCCAAGCTCTGCTTAAGCTATTTGGTGAAAATTATGGCTTGCGTTTTTCTTGGGTTTACTTTAATACGCCATTTTGTGAGCCATTCTTCTAGATTGTTCAGGGCGTTCTGTAGTCTCCGGTGGATGAAGTCCAGTTTGGCTGATTGAGTCACAATTGCTGTATCATCTGCGTAGATGTACAAATCTGTGTAATTGGTTTTTGGTATGTCGTTCATAGTGATATTAAAGATTATCGGCCCTAGGATACTTCCCTGAGGGACTCCCGCTTTGATTTGGCGGGGAGTCGATAATTGGTTGTTGACTTTCGATTGGAATTTTCGGTCGTGTAGGTAGTTCGCGATGAGCTTTATTAATATGTCGTGTATGTTCAAGGTTTTAAGCTTTTTGAGCAGTCCTGCGTGCAAGAGTGCTCCTGTTGATTTGCGGATGTTAAACCCGTGAGTTATGTGTTCTGTGGCTCTCAGTAGTTGAAGTGTTGTGGAGTGTTTGGCTCTAAATCCAAATTGCTCCGGGATTGTGATATTTTGTGTGATTAGTTGGCTGTTGAGTCGCTTGAGTATGACCTTTTCGAGGAGTTTGCCTAGAACGCTTAGTAGACTGATAGGTCTGTAGTTCTGTGGGTGAGAGGCGTCTTTGCCCTTCTTGGGGAAGTGTACCACAATGGCAAGCTTCCATCTCTCGGGATAATATCCTTTCTCGAGGGTGTAATTAAATATATTTGCTAGTAATTTAATCGCGTCTTCCGGTAGGTTGGCAAGTGCCACGGTTGGGATTCCATCAGGTCCCGGCGCTTTTCGCTTGGGGAGGTGCTTAATTATCCATTTAATTTCGCTTGGGCATGTCTTTCTTACTTTATTGTGGGTTAAAAACTCTTTGTAATTCTTTGTTTCTGCTTCCGTCTCTTCCGCAAATTGTGGGCAAGACGGATTGGCGTTCGGAGTTAGCGTAGCCTGCAGTGCGTCCGCTAGTGCATCTGCTTTTTCTTGATCCGTTGTGGCTATGTTTTGGTTATAGTGTAGCGGAGGGATATGAACCCTGTCACGTGTTAGGCAGCGTGCGACCTTCCACACTGAGTCTCTCTCGTAATTGAGATTCTCAAGCGTGTTTTGCCATTGGCATGTGATATGAGCAGATATTCTTTGTTGCACTAGTGTGTTTAGGTACCTGTAATACTCTTGGTCGATTATATGTCTGGACTTTTGCCAATTCCGCCTGGCTCGATTTCGTTCTGCCGTTAAGGAGGTTATATCTCGGGGAAGTTGATTATGGAACGTTTTGGGCTGGCTTGTGGGCACTGATATTACAGTTGCCGCTTTTATGGCCTGCTCCAATGGGAGTACTGCCCTGTTCACGTTTTCGTTTGAATTTAGAGGGAACGTGTGGAGGTTTTTGCTTACTGTTGTTGCGAACTTCACCCAGTCTGCTTTATTGTAGTTCGGGCGTTTAAGTGGTGGGACCTTAGCCGCGTTGCCTTCCGAAGTGATCATCAGGGGAAGATGGTCTGATGACAGTTTGTTTTTGGTTTGAAGATGAAGTCTTCGGGTTAAGTTGCGTGATAGTGCTATATCAAGTATGTCGGCTCTATCTGTTCTGTTAAATGGTATGTAAGTGGGTTCTTCCGGCGCATGGATTATAAGATCCGTTCGATTTTCAAGTCTTAATAGGGCGTTTCCAGCGGGGTTTGTCTCATTGCAGCCCCATATTTGATGTTTTGCATTGAGGTCCCCCGCTAATAGAAATTTGTTATTTTGTTGCATCAAATTTGATATATCTGCTGTGTTTAGGGTTCCGGGGGGGGCATATGCCGCTGATATGAGTGTTCGACAGTTGTCTATTGTTATGTATATATTAGTGGTTTCAAGGCTTTGCAGTTGTGGTATTTGTGCTATGTCATGCATTATGTTGTGTCTTATTATTATGGCTGTGCCGCCGCCGTGGTTGTCCCTCAGAAGAAACCCTGTAGTTGCAGCGTTTTCTGCGACGTCCGTAGTCCGTAGAGTAGCGCAATTGCCGGGAGCTTCCCTAAGGTCCCTCCCGATGGTGGCAATCCGCTTGCTCTGACGCTTCGAAGGCACTAGATGGTCTCCCTGGAGAGGCGATGTCACTCCTCGACGTCCCGATGAGAAGTCCAAAATGAATCCTTCCTCTCTGTAACGGGCTTATTTATTGTAAGAGACTCCGCCCAATTCCAGTATCACTATATTTTTATGTTATTACGTAGTTTGCGTAACCATATTGGTTTAACTGTCAACTATCTACATGTTTGAATTTAAAGTATATTACTTATAACTTTTTCTTTAAATTCAATGCTTATATAGAACTTGATATTACATCATAATATCTCCCCCTACCATCATGCACAAGGGTGCGCACACTGAGTGTGATTCGCTCACCACATCTTGGAGGGGGAATGTAGACATGCTTGTACAAAACACATTTTTTTCGAAACATTTGATATTTTTATATTTTGTTTTCTAACACATTCACAGTATTGTTTTATAACTTGCAAATTTATAGCTTCATTCGTTTAAACCGGCGAGCCGAGGTGATACTTACCCGGCTGAGAATTGGGCACACACGAGCGACGCATGGCCATTTTATAAGAGGGGAACCGGCCCCAGTGTGTGCTCCATGTGCAGTACGCCTCACTGTGCGGCATGTATTGCTCGAGTGCCCGCAGTACGCCCGCGTTCGCCAGTCAGTAGGCTTGGGGACTAACTTGCTGGGTGTTTTAGGGGACGACCCAGTGGCCGTGGTTAAGGCATTGCGGTTTGTTATCGAAATCGGTTTAAATAAACAAGTCTGGCGTGCATATTATATTTAAGTTTAGAGATTTTAAGATACTAGTCTTGGGATGGGTTTTTATGTACTTTTAATAGTTGTGTTTTTATTCTATATTACAGTTTATCTTAATTTGTGTAGCTTTTAGGTTTAACTGTTGACTTCGGGCCCAAATGACCTTCTTGTTGACGGGCGCTAAAACACCACACACACACTCACTCAATTCTATTAAACGAAAGCCACCTGAATTTCGTTTCCGGGAGCTCCTTAGACATCTAGATACTGAAATGCCCAAGATGTATCCTAGGGGGGAGAGGACATACCCTCCTTTTTGTGCAGAGCGTCCTACGTTGATCTGGGCATTACTAAATATCATAAATCTACCATGTCTATGTCTAGTATCGGCACATTTGTTTTAGAATTTTTATCGCGATATGAGGACCAAGTTGTAATTTATACTGATGGGTCCAGGAACTCAAATGGTGTTGGTTGTGCTTACGTGTGTGGAACCGAACCATATACATTCGGATTCCACACTAGCACTTCCATTTTTACTGCAGAGCTCTATGCAATATTCCGGGCCATTTTACACGTACGTCGACGAAAGTTGGGGAACTGCTTAATCCTGAGTGATTCCCTCAGTGCATTTCAAAGCCTACGCCAGCTGTACAACTACCACCCTATTGTGCAGCGGATACAGGATGCCCTCCACGTTTTACACGCTTCTGACGTCAACGTGGTGTGTGCATGAATCCCTGGTCACGTAGGCTTGCGGGGGAATGAAATGGAGGATTCGGCAGCCAAGGAGGCTACCATGAAGCCCAGGGTTCGAGTGCCATGTGTGACATCGGAGGATTTTAGCGCCGTATTGCGGTGAGCTGTGCATACCTGCTGGCAGGAAGAACGGCCCGCTCTCCGCAATAATAAACTTAGATCTGTCAAGGAACTTCCGATTACCTGGGTTACCTCCTGCCGGTCATCTCGTTCACGAGGAGGTGATTTTGGAACGGTTGCGCATTGGACACTGCCTTTTACTCACAGTTTTCTATTTAAAATGGAGCCTTTTTCATCTTGTCCGTTTTGCAAAGAAGCGTTATCAGTGCGACACGTGCTGCTAGAGTGTCTTCACCTAGCAGACCTTAGGACGCCTCTGCAGCTGCCGTCCAGCTTGAAAGACGTATTGGCGGACGACCAGCAAGCGGTGGCCAAAATTTTTAAGTGTTTATCCAATGTCAATTTTATCACAGCCAGAGATCCATTTTAACCTTTTAAGCTTTTAATCATTTTATACCTTGACTTAGGTACTTATTCATAGATTTTTCTAAGGATTTTATCATAAATGACAGCTTTAACCTAGGTTTAGACTGTTTGTAGAAGGCTTTGCATCTAGGGGCGCACCCGAAGGTGCAGTGCAATCAACCACCCTATGGGTGTCCTTACCTCTAGCCAGCGGGTGCTGAACAGCTTGCAACTCAGAGGACCGGACACCTGTTTGCACAGAATGCGCCTTACCCAGTCACTAAGGACTGGATGGCTACGGTCTTGAGTCGCCCCGCTACCTGTGTTGATTTTCCTTCTTGAAGATGATGAAGATGAAGGCAGCTGAGTGGTTGTCTTTTTTTTTTAAACCGTGGAGGGGAAAAACCCAGTTACAGGCGACGGCCCACGTGCGATGGCCGACAGTGTGAGGGTCCCTGTGCCCTGAGGGGGCCAGGTATACTCACTAAAAAAAAACCTCCACGTGTTAGTTACGTGACTTATATTATTTTTCGTGCATTTATTAACATGCTTAGTCGGGTCCCGCATAGCACCCCGGTTAGTATGTGGTATCTGTTAAGCTGGCATGCGATGCATGCGAGCGCGTCTATGTTGCTTCTTGGTGGTGGTCATGAAACCTGGGCACCACCAAGTGTTATTTATGCTTTACTTTAATTATATACATGTGGCTGAGGCCGGGTGGGCCTGTTGGTCAGTGTTACGTGTAGCTTATCTATTATATATGTGTTCTATTATATATTAGTTCTACTTATGGCCCCAGTTTTCTGGGTTTGTCAATAGTTAGTACGTGGCATGCAATTCGAACTATGTGTTCGGTCGTCCTTAGTTCCGGCGTGGCCGTTCGTTATTTCCTTAGTCCATGCGTTGTCGTCGGTGTGTCCTACTCCATCTGCAGTCGCCCGCTGTCTCTGCGCCTGTAGGACACTGGTGGTAGACCCTCTAACTCCCGGACCGCCTTGATTGTTGTCAAGGGCTTGGAGGGCTCTGTGCGGGTAGTGTTCTGAAAAGAGTCAGTAAGACAAAGATTAATGAAGGGAAAGTAGGGTTGTCAGCCTAACTGTCTGTGTCAGTTGTCCCTTAGTAGGTTGATCAGGAAGTTCTGAACGTCGTCTTCGTCGTCATGTGTGAGTCTTCTTTCGAACGGTGATAATGGTCGCGCGTGTGTGTTTATTTCTGTAGTGTAGTTTCCGAGTCGTGAGATTAGAGGATAGTGGTGTATTTCAAGGTTTTTATATGTGTCATATGCTAGTTTCTTAATGAATTCTTCTACTGTGTGCATTTTTAGTTCGCTGTGTAGTAGGTTGGCTGGTGCTGTGTGAGGTACTTTTGCTATCATTCGTAGTATTTTGTTTTGAAATTTTTGTAATCTTGGAATATAAGTTTTGGCCGCATACCCCCAGACCGGCGTTGCATATGTGAATATGGGCCTTATGAGAGTTTTGTATAGAGTGAGCCCTAAGTTCATGTTTATATGGGAGTTCATGTTTATGAGGGGGTAAAGCTTGCCCAATTGAGCGTTGGCTTTACCCCTGATTTGGTGAACGTGCTTTTTCCACGTCAGCCCTTGGTCCATTTTGAGTCCTAGCCAGGTGACTGTGTCCGTCCACTCTATATTTTCTCCGAATATAGAGAGTGGGGGGAGCTGGTGTTTCCCCAAGCTCTGCTTAAGCTTTTTGGTGAAAATTATGGCTTGCGTCTTTCTTGGGTTTACTTTAATACGCCATTTTGTGAGCCATTCTTCTAGATTGTTCAGGGCGTTCTGTAGACTCCGGTGGATGAAGTCCAGTTTGGCTGATTGAGTCACAATTGCTGTATCATCTGCGTAGATGTACAAATCTGTGTAATTGGTTTTTGGTATGTCGTTCATAGTGATATTAAAGATTATCGGCGCTAGGATACTTCCCTGAGGGACTCCCGCTTTGATTTGGCGGGGAGTCGATAATTGGTTGTTGACTTTCGATTGGAATTTTCGGTCGTGTAGGTAGTTCGCGATGAGCTTTATTAATATGTCGTGTATGTTCAAGGTTTTAAGCTTTTTGAGCAGTCCTGCGTGCAAGAGTGCTCCTGTTGATTTGCGGATGTTAAACCCGTGAGTTATGTGTTCTGTGGCTCTCAGTAGTTGAAGTGTTGTGGAGTGTTTGGCTCTAAATCCAAATTGCTCCGGGATTGTGATATTTTGTGTGATTAGTTGGCTGTTGAGTCGCTTGAGTATGACCTTTTCGAGGAGTTTGCCTAGAACGCTTAGTAGACTGATAGGTCTGTAGTTCTGTGGGTGAGAGGCGTCTTTGCCCTTCTTGGGGAAGTGTACCACAATGGCAAGCTTCCATCTCTCGGGATAATATCCTTTCTCGAGGGTGTAATTAAATATATTTGCTAGTAATTTAATCGCGTCTTCCGGTAGGTTGGCAAGTGCCACGGTTGGGATTCCATCAGGTCCCGGCGCTTTTCGCTTGGGGAGGTGCTTAATTATCCATTTAATTTCGCTTGGGCATGTCTTTCTTACTTTATTGTGGGTTATTAACTCTTTGTAATTCTTTGTTTCTGCTTCCGTCTCTTCCGCAAATTGTGGGCAAGACGGATTGGCGTTCGGAGTTAGCGTAGCCTGCAGTGCGTCCGCTAGTGCATCTGCTTTTTCTTGATCCGTTGTGGCTATGTTTTGGTTATAGTGTAGCGGAGGGATATGAACCCTGTCACGTGTTAGGCAGCGTGCGACCTTCCACACTGAGTCTCTCTCGTAATTGAGATTCTCAAGCGTGTTTTGCCATTGGCATGTGATATGAGCAGATATTCTTTGTTGCACTAGTGTGTTTAGGTACCTGTAATACTCTTGGTCGATTATATGTCTGGACTTTTGCCAATTCCGCCTGGCTCGATTTCGTTCTGCCGTTAAGGAGGTTATATCTCGGGGAAGTTGATTATGGAACGTTTTGGGCTGGCTTGTGGGCACTGATATTACAGTTGCCGCTTTTATGGCCTGCTCCAATTGGAGTACTGCCCTGTTCACGTTTTCGTTTGAATTTAGAGGGAACGTGTGGAGGTTTTTGCTTACTTTTGTTGCGAACTTCACCCAGTCTGCTTTATTGTAGTTCGGGCGTTTAAGTGGTGGGACCTTAGCCGCGTTGCCTTCCGAAGTGATCATCAGGGGAAGATGGTCTGATGACAGTTTGTTTTTGGTTTGAAGGTGAAGCCTTCGGTTTAAGTTACGTGATAGTGCTATATCAAGTATGTCGGCTCTATCTGTTCTGTTAAATGGTATGTAAGTGGGTTCTTCCGGCGCATGGATTATAAGATCCGTTCGATTTTCAAGTCTTAATAGGGCGTTTCCAGCGAGGTTTGTCTCATTGCAGCCCCATATTTGATGTTTTGCATTGAGGTCCCCCGCTAATAGAAATTTGTTATTTTGTTGCATCAAATTTGATATATCTGCTGTGTTTAGGGTTCCGGGGGGGGCATATGCCGCTGATATGAGTGTTCGACGGTTGTCTATTGTTATGTATATATTAGTGGTTTCAAGGCTTTGCAGTTGTGGTATTTGTGCTATGTCATGCATTATGTTGTGTCTTATTATTATAGCTGTGCCGCCGCCGTGGTTGTCCCTCAGAAGAAACCCTGTAGTTGCAGCGTTTTCTGCGACGTCCGTAGTCCGTAGAGTAGCGCAATTGCCGGGAGCTTTCCTAAGGTCCCTCCCGATGGTGGTAATCCGCTTGCTCTGACGCTTCGAAGGCACTAGATGGTCTCCCTGGAGAGGCGATGTTCACTCCTCGACGTCTCGATGAGAAGTCCAAAATGAATCCTTCCGCTCGCTCGCTCGCAGATACTGGTAGGCTTGTGTTAGCCTGAAGATTGTTGCTGTGTGCCCACCCAGGATAGGGTTTAACCACAGATAGGATTTTCTTTTCGGGATGGGTTAGGATGACTGTTTTTATTTGAGGATGGTGGAATGAATATGAGGTAGTCTATTGACTCCTCTAAAAGGATAGAATGCTATCATTAGCACCCTGGCGTAGAAAGAATTATTTTATTTTATTTTAGTTTGAAATGAATTTTGACTGAATTTTTGACTGAATTTTGTTTAATTTTGAAACCAACAACTCTTGGTAGATTATGGGAGCTCAGCTTTTGCTGCTGCTGGAAATGCTCCGTGGTTACCTCGGATGCCCGCAAGCCATGCGGGGGACCCGGAATAGTCGGCGACGACGTCTTGTGGGATCATAATCACCAAGGGACCGAACCAGGGCACTTCTGTGCAAGGGTAACTGTGCGTATAATTTGGTAGCCCGGCGTCTAATTTCATCTTCCACGTATGGAAGACCCGAGGCTTCATGGAGGAACCTTACTGGGAAGAATCGGCCTACTGAATAGATGGACCTAAGTCCTCTATTCTGAGCGCGTTGAAGATATGCCAGCCAGGAATCTGCGGCCATGCCCCAGACCTCGCAGGCATATAGCATCAACGGGACTATAAGAGCTCGAAAAAGGTATAGCTTAACGCGGACTGGCATCGATCGAGAACCCAGCATAGGATACAGGGATGCAATAGCTCCCTGAACCCTCGCCGAGAGTTCCCTGATGTGTCGACGGAAAGTTAGACCCTTGTCTAGCTCTACTCCCAGGTATTTGATAGAGGGTACCCATTCTATCCTTCGGCCTCTAAAATGGAAATCCGGGCAGTCTGAGGGGTGTGGCGCTTGGTGAATAGAATAGCGTGACTTTTGTCCGGGTTAACGGTCATCCGCCAACGCCTGCACCACTCTTGTGTGAGACGGAGGTGTCTTTGTATTGGGTTGAAGGCTCTGCGAATATGTCTGTCTTTGCAGAAGAGCAGCACGTCGTCAGCGTATTGTGCCATATCGACGCGGGGCTCGGTTGGGAAGTCTGCCATGTATACACTAAATAGTGTGGGAGATAATACAGAGCCTTCTAGGACTCCGCCTCTCACGGGTCTTAGAGTAGATGTTTTCCCCGCAACTGTGACTTTAAAAGTGCGATGTTTTAGAAAGCTGTGTAAGATGTTGATTAATTGGTTTGGTAGGCCCAGGTGGATAAGCTTGTGAAGGAGTACAGTGTGCCAGGTTGTAGAGAAAGCCTTCTCGACGTCCAAAGACACTGCTGCCGTGAACGCCTGTTCCTGGAAGCCCACGGCAGCCGGCTCCACGACTCGCAGTAGCTGTTGGACTGTCGAGTGCCCCGGACGAAATCCAAATTGATAGGCAGGTATGGCTTGAATGTCACCCAATACTGGGGACAAATGGGTGAGAATTATCCTCTCGAAGACCTTCGAGAGCGTGGATAGTAGACTAATGGAACGATAATTGGAAGGGTGCACCGGGTCCTTTCTTGGCTTCAATATGCAGATCACTCTGGCCTCCCTCCATTCGCGTGGAAAGTGACCGAGAGCTAGGCACATATTGAAGACCTTTGTCAAGAACAGCACGGCGTTGAAAGGAAAATGACGGAGCATGAGTGGGGTAAGCCCATCAGGTCCCGCCGCCTTCTTAGGTTTGAGTCGCTGCAGAGCGCCTTGGACTTCACTAGGACGGACTATGGGTAGTCGGTCCGCATCCTCCGGGGGTCGGCGAAAATATCGACGTACCTCCCTTCGGACACGTTCCGAAAAGATATCGTCCCGAGGGTTTTCTCTGGGGCACATTGTACGCTTAAGGTAATCCGCAAATACATGTGCCTTGGATTTAGGATCATAGGCCAGACCCCGTGTACCCTGCAATGGGAAGTGGTATGGACCTCGGCGGTTTCTGAGAGTCTTTGCAATCCTCCACACGTCGCCTTCCTCTACACGCAACCTGGCCATTGTGTCCTCCCACGCTCGCACTCTGTGCTCCCGTAGGCGAACACTGTCCTGACGACGAAGTCGTCTAAGTAGCGCGCGATTTTGCGGCGTGCGGTGACGCTGGTAGAGTCTCCTTGCCGCCAAAGAGCAGCGGATCAGTAGGACGATGTCCAGGGGAAGGATATCCGGGTGTAAAGGAGCGTCAGCATAAACTGTCAGATTATTGGCAGTTCGCGTGACTATGGAGGTGAAAGATGAGACCGCAGCCTCAAGGGTGCGGATGCTCTGAATCCTGGGGTTTGATGGTATGGAGGTGCGGAGGCAGTTCCTTACGCCTTCCCAGTCGACCTCTCGTGTTTGAATCGAGAGGTCATGACTGGCAACCCTAGTATTGATCTCTGTCAATACTGGATTATGATCTGAATGGAGTGCGTTTAGTGAGGTGAGAGTGAGGTGAAATGGGAAATGCTTGGTGATAGCGAAGTCGATGACCGAAGCCAGCCCTGCACCTCGCGGGTGGTGAGTGGGTTGCAAGGGACCCTGTACTTGAAGTTGTGGGTCCGCATCTATAAGGCGGATTATTTCGTTGCCTCTTGCATCTCGGCGTCTGCAATGCCAACGCTCATGCTTGGCATTGAAGTCGCCCGCCATGATAACCCTAGGGTGCAGAGCTAGGATGGATTGGTAGTCGTTCCTTACGAATAATCTACCCGGATGATGGTAAATGGATACCAGCATGACTTCCGATCCGCCGAGGTCTAGACACACTGCCGTAGCCTCTAAGGATTGAAGAGGAGGAAGTTGGAAAGGTCTGTGGACCACATTTTGCCTCACGAGCACCGCCGTGCCTCCGCCAGGTCGCCTTTGGCGGTCCGTGCGGTAACAAGTAAAGCCCGGGACTCGGAAACGGGAATCTGGACGCAGATGCGTTTCACAGACAAGGATGGCATCTAGAGCGTACTCCTGAGCAAAGTGCAGAAGTTCACTCCCCTGACCATCCAGACCACAAGCATTCCAGAATGCGAATCGGAAAGAGGTACGCAACCTATTCCGATCCCCCATTTTGAGGCCGAGGAATGGCAGAAGTCAGGAGTGTGAGACCTTCCATGAGGATTAGTACTTTGCTGGCCGGATCTGGAGCAGAAATGAGTTTGACTAGCAACTCGCAAAAACGCTGTCTGTGGGTCAGCAGAGTCTGCTTGATTTAAACATTTATTGTAAATGAAGGCGAGTGATAATGGGAAACTCTGGAAGACTCTTAGTTAAATAACTTTAGTTATGCCGTCTTCCGCAGGTGCCTTCTTTGGTTTTAACCTTACAATTGCGTGAAGAACTTTTCTTGTGTGAACTGTCTATCGTCTTGTGTATATATTGGTTCTTCTTGGAGCCTTCGCATCTCTTGTTGTTGCTCTGTGTCACTTTCTACATCGTCTTTGGGAGTGAAGTGGTCCATCATATACGTAATTGTTTCCTGAGTATCTATCGTGTGTGTAGCTTCCGTCTATTTTCTGGATAGTTGTTAGGGTGGGCTGGTTCCTTATTTTCCCTACAGCCAATTTATATGCTGCGTGCCATGGGTTGCCTCTTTTTTCGATGCTACAGTATTTCTTCCACGAGTCTAATTTTTCTTTTTGTATTTGCTTCTGGTACTCACGTTTCCCTTCAATGTATAGCAACTGTCTTTCGCCTCTGAGCTGTTGGTTATTTGCTGTTCTGTGGAATCTTCTGCGCAGAGCGTTCACTTTTTTTCTTAACATCGTGAGCTGATTATTCCACCATGGTACAGATTTCTTCTTGGTTGATATTTTCGTTGAAGTGGATTTGTGGAAAGGTCCGTCACAAGCTGTTATGATGCACGAGTTGAATCATTCTGTCACCTTTTCAGCATCTCGAGAATCATTAATAATTTCACTGATTTGTTTGTCGGTCTGTTCCAGGGTCGTTCGATTTGTTTCGTATTGAAATTCTTTGGCCAGAGCTGACGAAAACCATCTCACTATTATTGCTGCATGGAACAGTTTCAGTCTTAATCTTTAGTAGCAGATGTTTGGTAACAGGAGACTCTTTTTTAATTTCTGTTTTGACTGTGGTGTTGCAATCTTCGACCATGAGTGCAGATTTACTTCTTGTCTTCATTTTACTGTCTTTGATTCTGTGAGGCTATGCTGCCTGACGGAGGATCTTCATTAATTTCTATTTTGGAATAAATTTCAGAACTGTTGATATCTCCGATGGTGTCCTTAATGTTGGTAGCACATCTGTGAACAAAGAAACACTTTATGCATACCATAAAATATTTAAGTTTTACCATCAACTTCTTTGAATACATCAGATGTTGCTGAAACCAAGACACAACCTACAATATTTCCATGTAAATAAACATATTTCATGGAAAGTTGATCTAATATGAGAAATATGATATGATGCCAAGGGAATTAAACCTTGTGCTTTAGGCTTTTATACCAATGTTATATCTCTCAGCTATCTTACTGAAATATATTTAGGAGCATTAACTCCTTCTGTTTGGACTACGATGGATAACCTTACAGCCAATGTAAAATATTAAATATTCCTCAAATATAAGTTGCAAAGTTGGCAAGTATTACGATTTTGTGGTTTTAGAATTTGTTTACATGCTATCCATGGGACCAACTAATTTAACAATATTCCTATGAGTAAGGACTACGATACAATGAACTCCAAAATTAATCTAAATATCAGTCAAACTAGTACCCAAGGCTCCATTTATTGCGAGTGTTTACCTAGAACACATTTCGTTGGGACCTTCCTAACATCATAAGCTGATGTCGACTAATGAATGTTGGATTGGTGAACTTCTTAGAGGCTAAGGGGCATCTCTGTTGATATCTTCATGGAACCTTATGTTTGGGTTCTCTTCAAAGGTAGTTTCGAAATTGAACAGTTTTCTTACATATTTCTTTATGAATATTTTTACCCACGTGGTTGATGCAGTTGTACCCTCTTTTTAATAAGTGGATTTCTCATTCTAAATCATGAATCTAAAAGTGGTAAGCTGCCGCCAATTTATGTATTTCTTTGTTTCTGATGTTCCTATAATTTTCTTTAAGCATAATGTTCAAATTTCTTTTAGTTTCCCTGCAGGAAGTTAGCCAGGGTTGTACGCTCTCCTTTATTGCCCGGAGTTGTGTGCCTTTCAAAGCTGTCCAGGAGTGCTGCCAAGCAGATAGTAGTTGGCGACGGAAAAAACGTTGCACGTCCTGGAATGGCACCGTAGTTGTTAAACTCCGGGGCAAACGGCAAGCAGACTTAGCTGCCGCGTCCGCCTCCTCGTTCCCGGAAATCCCAACATGGCCTGGGGTCCAAGTAAAAACAAAATTGTATCCGCGACTGAGCATTTGCGAGATCTGGGTCTGTATTTTTAAAACCAGTGTGTGAGCGGCAGTGTGCTGTTCTAAGGTCTGAAGCGCACTTAGACTGTCAGTGCAGACGATAAAAGAGCCAGGAGCTAACTTGCAAATAAAAAGGAGCAAATAGGAGATTGCATAAAGCTGTGCTGAGAAGAGCGAAGTTGAGTCCAGAAGTCGAAATTTGTGAGCCTCAACGTTAACGAAGAACGCGCAACCCGTAGCGCTACCTAACTGAGAACCGTCTGTAAAGACCGGAACATAGTTAGGGTAACGGCCCAGTAGTTCGGCTAAGGGCAGATGGACGACCTCTCCACGCGAGGCATTCGGAGGCCATGTTAATCTCCCGACGGCCGTGTTGCCGTTGGGCTAGTATCACGGACCGGACGTGTTACCGCTGACGGAACCCCGGTGTAATCAACCACAAGTCCCCTGAATCCGCGTGTGCCCTTTATGCGCAGCGCGGTCTAAAGTGGGGAGCCACAGGCGGTTATTCCTGTGGTAGGGGCATTAAGCCGGGGTGTGCGTGGTGAACGGTTTACCCATACGGACAAGCAGTGCATATTGAAGGGTAGCTTTTCTGAGGTACAAATGAGATCGGTGATGGGTGGGGTCCCCATGACGGCACAGACCGTGAAGATTCGGTGTCTCTTTAACCCCCGGATGGCAGGCTGGCGCCGACGGTTCCGGATGGGCGTCTATATCATCAAGTCTCCGCGCATATCCTCCTTCATTGACCCATATTTATTGATGACCTTGGCATGTGATGGCAAAACCTTTTAAGATATTAGTCCATTCTATATAAAACGTGAGCTCGATAAGATCAGTGGCCCTGTCAAAAACGCTACCCGTCTCCGAGACGGCAGCCTACTATTAGAGACCACAACAGCGTACCAATCTAAAAAAGCTCAAAAGGCGACTTTGTTGGGCTCCTACCCTATCCGGGTAGCCTCACACAAAACGCTGAACACCTGTAGAGGAGTAGTCACCACCTCCAGCTTGGATGGTCTTGCGAATGAGGAAATAGTAAGTTGCCTCTCTGTTCAACTCGTTTGTCAGGCGTACCGGCTAACTCGAAAACAAGATGGCAAGGAGTACCCACTACGTACGGTTTTTCTTACTTTCGCCGGGACTAAGCTACCCGAGTACATATATTGCGGCTATGAACGTGCTAGCGTCCGCCAGTATGTCCCGAACCCCATACGCTGTTTCCATTGTCAGCGGTTCGGACATACTAAGGTCACATGTACTAATCCTGCTCTTTGTGAGCAATGTGGCCTACCCAAACACGACGATCCAAACTGCAGTCGAACACCTTGTTGCGTGAACTGTGGCGGCAGTCACCCCTCCAGTTCGCGACAGTGCCCTAGATTCATGGACGAAAAGAGCATTCAGGAGCTACGTGTAAAGGAACGCCTGACTTTTCCAGAGGCACGGCGGCGCTTCGAACAACTGAAGCCTCCTAACACTACTACTGGATATGAATCAGCAGCTCGCCGTACTCCCAACACCACTGTTGCTGTTCAACACGTCCCTGTCGCCCACGCCTCCACGCAGACTGACTTTCTAGCCGTTAAACCTACGTCTCAGACTGCTTTTATATCCACCAGCACAGCCTCCGTTTCAGCCGTACAGACTCCAGCCACCAAGCCATCACCGAGTAACAACATTCTAGTAGTAAATGTGAAAAACCGATCCCGGCCACAACATAGATCGCGAAGTCGCTCGCCTTCTATTAGATCCCATCTCGTTCTACGAGCCGTAGGAGTTCTGACTCCCGAACATCAGCTGAATCACAGGAGGCTAGCGATTTTCGAATCGTAGGGCCCAAGCATGCGAGCGCGTCTATGTTGCTTCTTGGTGGTGGTGGTCATGAAACCTGGGCACCACCAAGTGTTATTTATGCTTTACTTTAATTATATACATGTGGCTGAGGCCGGGTGGGCCTGTTGGTCAGTGTTACGTGTAGCTTATCTATTATATATGTGTTCTATTATATATTAGTTCTACTTATGGCCCCAGTTTTCTGGGTTTGTCAATAGTTAGTACGTGGCATGCAATTCGAACTATGTGTTCGGTCGTCCTTAGTTCCGGCGTGGCCGTTCGTTATTTCCTTAGTCCATGCGTTGTCGTCGGTGTGTCCTACTCCATCTGCAGTCGCCCGCTGTCTCTGCGCCTGTAGGACACTGGTGGTAGACCCTCTAACTCCCGGACCGCCTTGATTGTTGTCAAGGGCTTGGAGGGCTCTGTGCGGGTAGTGTTCTGAAAAGAGTCAGTAAGACAAAGATTAATGAAGGGAAAGTAGGGTTGTCAGCCTAACTGTCTGTGTCAGTTGTCCCTTAGTAGGTTGATCAGGAAGTTCTGAACGTCGTCTTCGTCGTCATGTGTGAGTCTTCTTTCGAACGGTGATAATGGTCGCGCGTGTGTGTTTATTTCTGTAGTGTAGTTTCCGAGTCGTGAGATTAGAGGATAGTGGTGTATTTCAAGGTTTTTATATGTGTCATATGCTAGTTTCTTAATGAATTCTTCTACTGTGTGCATTTTTAGTTCGCTGTGTAGTAGGTTGGCTGGTGCTGTGTGAGGTACTTTTGCTATCATTCGTAGTATTTTGTTTTGAAATTTTTGTAATCTTGGAATATAAGTTTTGGCCGCATACCCCCAGACCGGCGTTGCATATGTGAATATGGGCCTTATGAGAGTTTTGTATAGAGTGAGCCCTAAGTTCATGTTTATATGGGAGTTCATGTTTATGAGGGGGTAAAGCTTGCCCAATTGAGCGTTGGCTTTACCCCTGATTTGGTGAACGTGCTTTTTCCACGTCAGCCCTTGGTCCATTTTGAGTCCTAGCCAGGTGACTGTGTCCGTCCACTCTATATTTTCTCCGAATATAGAGAGTGGGGGGAGCTGGTGTTTCCCCAAGCTCTGCTTAAGCTTTTTGGTGAAAATTATGGCTTGCGTTTTTCTTGGGTTTACTTTAATACGCCATTTTGTGAGCCATTCTTCTAGATTGTTCAGGGCGTTCTGTAGTCTCCGGTGGATGAAGTCCAGTTTGGCTGATTGAGTCACAATTGCTGTATCATCTGCGTAGATGTACAAATCTGTGTAATTGGTTTTTGGTATGTCGTTCATAGTGATATTAAAGATTATCGGCCCTAGGATACTTCCCTGAGGGATTCCCGCTTTGATTTGGCGGGGAGTCGATAATTGGTTGTTGACTTTCGATTGGAATTTTCGGTCGTGTAGGTAGTTCGCGATGAGCTTTATTAATATGTCGTGTATGTTCAAGGTTTTAAGCTTTTTGAGCAGTCCTGCGTGCAAGAGTGCTCCTGTTGATTTGCGGATGTTAAACCCGTGAGTTATGTGTTCTGTGGCTCTCAGTAGTTGAAGTGTTGTGGAGTGTTTGGCTCTAAATCCAAATTGCTCCGGGATTGTGATATTTTGTGTGATTAGTTGGCTGTTGAGTCGCTTGAGTATGACCTTTTCGAGGAGTTTGCCTAGAACGCTTAGTAGACTGATAGGTCTGTAGTTCTGTGGGTGAGAGGCGTCTTTGCCCTTCTTGGGGAAGTGTACCACAATGGCAAGCTTCCATCTCTCGGGATAATATCCTTTCTCGAGGGTGTAATTAAATATATTTGCTAGTAATTTAATCGCGTCTTCCGGTAGGTTGGCAAGTGCCACGGTTGGGATTCCATCAGGTCCCGGCGCTTTTCGCTTGGGGAGGTGCTTAATTATCCATTTAATTTCGCTTGGGCATGTCTTTCTTACTTTATTGTGGGTTATTAACTCTTTGTAATTCTTTGTTTCTGATTCCGTCTCTTCCGCAAATTGTGGGCAAGACGGATTGGCGTTCGGAGTTAGCGTAGCCTGCAGTGCGTCCGCTAGTGCATCTGCTTTTTCTTGATCCGTTGTGGCTATGTTTTGGTTATAGTGTAGCGGAGGGATATGAACCCTGTCACGTGTTAGGCAGCGTATGACCTTCCACACTGAGTCTCTCTCGTAATTGAGATTCTCAAGCGTGTTTTGCCATTGGCATGTGATATGAGCAGATATTCTTTGTTGCACTAGTGTGTTTAGGTACCTGTAATACTCTTGGTCGATTATATGTCTGGACTTTTGCCAATTCCGCCTGGCTCGATTTCGTTCTGCCGTTAAGGAGGTTATATCTCGGGGAAGTTGATTATGGAACGTTTTGGGCTGGCTTGTGGGCACTGATATTACAGTTGCCGCTTTTATGGCCTGCTCCAATGGGAGTACTGCCCTGTTCACGTTTTCGTTTGAATTTAGAGGGAACGTGTGGAGGTTTTTGCTTACTGTTGTTGCGAACTTCACCCAGTCTGCTTTATTGTAGTTCGGGCGTTTAAGTGGTGGGACCTTAGCCGCGTTGCCTTCCGAAGTGATCATCAGGGGAAGATGGTCTGATGACAGTTTGTTTTTGGTTTGAAGGTGAAGCCTTCGGTTTAAGTTACGTGATAGTGCTATATCAAGTATGTCGGCTCTATCTGTTCTGTTAAATGGTATGTAAGTGGGTTCTTCCGGCGCATGGATTATAAGATCCGTTCGATTTTCAAGTCTTAATAGGGCGTTTCCAGCGAGGTTTGTCTCATTGCAGCCCCATATTTGATGTTTTGCATTGAGGTCCCCCGCTAATAGAAATTTGTTATTTTGTTGCATCAAATTTGATATATCTGCTGTGTTTAGGGTTCCGGGGGGGGGGGCATATGCCGCTGATATGAGTGTTCGACGGTTGTCTATTGTTATGTATATATTAGTGGTTTCAAGGCTTTGCAGTTGTGGTATTTGTGCTATGTCATGCATTATGTTGTGTCTTATTATTATAGCTGTGCCGCCGCCGTGGTTGTCCCTCAGAAGAAACCCTGTAGTTGCAGCGTTTTCTGCGACGTCCGTAGTCCGTAGAGTAGCGCAATTGCCGGGAGCTTCCCTAAGGTCCCTCCCGATGGTGGTAATCCGCTTGCTCTGACGCTTCGAAGGCACTAGATGGTCTCCCTGGAGAGGCGATGTTCACTCCTCGACGTCTCGATGAGAAGTCCAAAATGAATCCTTCCGCTCGCTCGCTCGCAGATACTGGTAGGCTTGTGTTAGCCTGAAGATTGTTGCTGTGTGCCCACCCAGGATAGGGTTTAACCACAGATAGGATTTTCTTTTCGGGATGGGTTAGGATGACTGTTTTTATTTGAGGATGGTGGAATGAATATGAGGTAGTCTATTGACTCCTCTAAAAGGATAGAATGCTATCATTAGCACCCTGGCGTAGAAAGAATTATTTTATTTTATTTTAGTTTGAAATGAATTTTGACTGAATTTTTGACTGAATTTTGTTTAATTTTGAAACCAACAACTCTTGGTAGATTATGGGAGCTCAGCTTTTGCTGCTGCTGGAAATGCTCCGTGGTTACCTCGGATGCCCGCAAGCCATGCGGGGGACCCGGAATAGTCGGCGACGACGTCTTGTGGGATCATAATCACCAAGGGACCGAACCAGGGCACTTCTGTGCAAGGGTAACTTTGCGTATAATTTGGTAGCCCGGCGTCTAATTTCATCTTCCACGTATGGAAGACCCGAGGCTTCATGGAGGAACCTTACTGGGAAGAATCGGCCTACTGAATAGATGGACCTAAGTCCTCTATTCTGAGCGCGTTGAAGATATGCCAGCCAGGAATCTGCGGCCATGCCCCAGACCTCGCAGGCATATAGCATCAACGGGACTATAAGTGCTCGAAAAAGGTATAGCTTAACGCGGACTGGCATCGATCGAGAACCCAGCATAGGATACAGGGATGCAATAGCTCCCTGAACCCTCGCCGAGAGTTCCCTGATGTGTCGACGGAAAGTTAGACCCTTGTCTAGCTCTACTCCCAGGTATTTGATAGAGGGTACCCATTCTATCCTTCGGCCTCTAAAATGGAAATCCGGGCAGTCTGAGGGGGTGTGGCGCTTGGTGAATAGAATAGCGTGACTTTTGTCCGGGTTAACGGTCATCCGCCAACGCCTGCACCACTCTTGTGTGAGACGGAGGTGTCTTTGTATTGGGTTGAAGGCTCTGCGAATATGTCTGTCTTGGCAGAAGAGCAGCACGTCGTCAGCGTATTGTGCCATATCGACGCGGGGCTCGGTTGGGAAGTCTGCCATGTATACACTAAATAGTGTGGGAGATAATACAGAGCCTTCTAGGACTCCGCCTCTCACGGGTCTTAGAGTAGATGTTTTCCCCGCAACTGTGACTTTAAAAGTGCGATGTTTTAGAAAGCTGTGTAAGATGTTGATTAATTGGTTTGGTAGGCCCAGGTGGATAAGCTTGTGAAGGAGTACAGTGTGCCAGGTTGTAGAGAAAGCCTTCTCGACGTCCAAAGACACTGCTGCCGTGAACGCCTGTTCCTGGAAGCCCACGGCAGCCGGCTCCACGACTCGCAGTAGCTGTTGGACTGTCGAGTGCCCCGGACGAAATCCAAATTGATAGGCAGGTATGGCTTGAATGTCACCCAATACTGGGGACAAATGGGTGAGAATTATCCTCTCGAAGACCTTCGAGAGCGTGGATAGTAGACTAATGGAACGATAATTGGAAGGGTGCACCGGGTCCTTTCTTGGCTTCAATATGCAGATCACTCTGGCCTCCCTCCATTCGCGTGGAAAGTGACCGAGAGCTAGGCACATATTGAAGACCTTTGTCAAGAACAGCACGGCGTTGAAAGGAAAATGACGGAGCATGAGTGGGGTAAGCCCATCAGGTCCCGCCGCCTTCTTAGGTTTGAGTCGCTGCAGAGCGCCTTGGACTTCACTAGGACGGACCATGGGTAGTCGGTCCGCATCCTCCGGGGGTCGGCGAAAATATCGACGTACCTCCCTTCGGACACGTTCCGAAAAGATATCGTCCCGAGGGTTTTCTCTGGGGCACATTGTACGCTTAAGGTAATCCGCAAATACATGTGCCTTGGATTTAGGATCATAGGCCAGACCCCGTGTACCCTGCAATGGGAAGTGGTATGGACCTCGGCGGTTTCTGAGAGTCTTTGCAATCCTCCACACGTCGCCTTCCTCTACACGCAACCTGGCCATTGTGTCCTCCCACGCTCGCACTCTGTGCTCCCGTAGGCGAACACTGTCCTGACGACGAAGTCGTCTAAGTAGCGCGCGATTTTGCGGCGTGCGGTGACGCTGGTAGAGTCTCCTTGCCGCCAAAGAGCAGCGGATCAGTAGGACGATGTCCAGGGGAAGGATATCCGGGTGTAAAGGAGCGTCAGCATAAACTGTCAGATTATTGGCAGTTCGCGTGACTATGGAGGTGAAAGATGAGACCGCAGCCTCAAGGGTGCGGATGCTCTGAATCCTGGGGTTTGATGGTATGGAGGTGCGGAGGCAGTTCCTTACGCCTTCCCAGTCGACCTCTCGTGTTTGAATCGAGAGGTCATGACTGGCAACCCTAGTATTGATCTCTGTCAATACTGGATTATGATCTGAATGGAGTGCGTTTAGTGAGGTGAGAGTGAGGTGAAATGGGAAATGCTTGGTGATAGCGAAGTCGATGACCGAAGCCAGCCCTCCACCTCGCGGGTGGTGAGTGGGTTGCAAGGGACCCTGTACTTGAAGTTGTGGGTCCGCATCTATAAGGCGGATTATTTCGTTGCCTCTTGCATCTCGGCGTCTGCAATGCCAACGCTCATGCTTGGCATTGAAGTCGCCCGCCATGATAACCCTAGGGTGCAGAGCTAGGATGGATTGGTAGTCGTTCCTTACGAATAATCTACCCGGAGGATGGTAAATGGATACCAGCATGACTTCCGATCCGCCGAGGTCTAGACACACTGCCGTAGCCTCTAAGGATTGAAGAGGAGGAAGTTGGAAAGGTCTGTGGACCACATTTTGCCTCACGAGCACCGCCGTGCCTCCGCCAGGTCGCCTTTGGCGGTCCGTGCGGTAACAAGTAAAGCCCGGGACTCGGAAACGGGAATCTGGACGCAGATGCGTTTCACAGACAAGGATGGCATCTAGAGCGTACTCCTGAGCAAAGTGCAGAAGTTCACTCCCCTGACCATCCAGACCACAAGCATTCCAGAATGCGAATCGGAAAGAGGTACGCAACCTATTCCGACCCCCCATTTTGAGGCCGAGGAATGGCAGAAGTCAGGAGTGTGAGACCTTCCATGAGGATTAGTACTTTGCTGGCCGGATCTGGAGCAGAAATGAGTTTGACTAGCAACTCGCAAAAACGCTGTCTGTGGGTCAGCAGAGTCTGCTTGATTTAAACATTTATTGTAAATGAAGGCGAGTGATAATGGGAAACTCTGGAAGACTCTTAGTTAAATAACTTTAGTTATGCCGTCTTCCCCAGGTGCCTTCTTTGGTTTTAACCTTACAATTGCGTGAAGAACTTTTCTTGTGTGAACTGTCTATCGTCTTGTGTATATATTGGTTCTTCTTGGAGCCTTCGCATCTCTTGTTGTTGCTCTGTGTCACTTTCTACATCGTCTTTGGGAGTCAAGTGGTCCATCATATACGTAATTGTTTCCTGAGTATCTATCGTGTGTGTAGCTTCCGTCTATTTTCTGGATAGTTGTTAGGGTGGGCTGGTTCCTTATTTTCCCTACAGCCAATTTATATGCTGCGTGCCATGGGTTGCCTCTTTTTTCGATGCTACAGTATTTCTTCCACGAGTCTAATTTTTCTTTTTGTATTTGCTTCTGGTACTCACGTTTCCCTTCAATGTATAGCAACTGTCTTTCGCCTCTGAGCTGTTGGTTATTTGCTGTTCTGTGGAATCTTCTGCGCAGAGCGTTCACTTTTTTCTTAACATCGTGAGCTGATTATTCCACCATGGTACAGATTTCTTCTTGGTTGATATTTTCGTTGAAGTGGATTTGTGGAAAGGTCCGTCACAAGCTGTTATGATGCACGAGTTGAGTCATTCTGTCACCTTTTCAGCATCTCGAGAATCATTAATAATTTCACTGATTTGTTTGTCGGTCTGTTCCAGGGTCGTTCGATTTGTTTCGTATTGAAATTCTTTGGCCAGAGCTGACGAAAACCATCTCACTATTATTGCTGCATGGAACAGTTTCAGTCTTAATCTTTAGTAGCAGATGTTTGGTAACAGGAGACTCTTTTTTAATTTCTGTTTTGACTGTGGTGTTGCAATCTTCGACCATGAGTGCAGATTTACTTCTTGTCTTCATTTTACTGTCTTTGATTCTGTGAGGCTATGCTGCCTGACGGAGGATCTTCATTAATTTCTATTTTGGAATAAATTTCAGAACTGTTGATATCTCCGATGGTGTCCTTAATGTTGGTAGCACATCTGTGAACAAAGAAACACTTTATGCATACCATAAAATATTTAAGTTTTACCATCAACTTCTTTGAATACATCAGATGTTGCTGAAACCAAGACACAACCTACAATATTTCCATGTAAATAAACATATTTCATGGAAAGTTGATCTAATATGAGAAATATGATATGATGCCAAGGGAATTAAACCTTGTGCTTTAGGCTTTTATACCAATGTTATATCTCTCAGCTATCTTACTGAAATATATTTAGGAGCATTAACTCCTTCTGTTTGGACTACGATGGATAACCTTACAGCCAATGTAAAATATTAAATATTCCTCAAATATAAGTTGCAAAGTTGGCAAGTATTACGATTTTGTGGTTTTAGAATTTGTTTACATGCTATCCATGGGACCAACTAATTTAACAATATTCCTATGAGTAAGGACTACGATACAATGAACTCCAAAATTAATCTAAATATCAGTCAAACTAGTACTCAAGGCTCCATTTATTGCGAGTGTTTACCTAGCACACATTTCGTTGGGACCTTCCTAACATCATAAGCTGATGTCGACTAATGAATGTTGGATTGGTGAACTTCTTAGAGGCTAAGGGGCATCTCTGTTGATATCTTCATGGAACCTTATGTTTGGGTTCTCTTCAAAGGTAGTTTCGAAATTGAACAGTGTTCTTACATATTTCTTTATGAATATTTTTACCCACGTGGTTGATGCAGTTGTACCCTCTTTTTAATAAGTGGATTTCTCATTCTAAATCATGAATCTAAAAGTGGTAAGCTGCCGCCAATTTATGTATTTCTTTGTTTCTGATGTTCCTATAATTTTCTTTAAGCATAATGTTCAAATTTCTTTTAGTTTCCCTGCAGGAAGTTAGCCAGGGTTGTACGCTCTCCTTTATTGCCCGGAGTTGTGTGCCTTTCAAAGCTGTCCAGGAGTGCTGCCAAGCAGATAGTAGTTGGCGACGGAAAAAACGTTGCGCGTCCTGGAATGGCACCGTAGTTGTTAAACTCCGGGGCAAACGGCAAGCAGACTTAGCTGCCGCGTCCGCCTCCTCGTTCCCGGAAATCCCAACATGGCCTGGGGTCCAAGTAAAAACAAAATTGTATCCGCGACTGAGCATTTGCGAGATCTGGGTCTGTATTTTTAAAACCAGTGTGTGAGCGGCAGTGTGCTGTTGTAAGGTCTGAAGCGCACTTAGACTGTCAGTGCAGACGATAAAAGAGCCAGGAGCTAACTTGCAAATAAAAAGGAGCAAATAGGAGATTGCATAAAGCTGTGCTGAGAAGAGCGAAGTTGAGTCCAGAAGTCGAAATTTGTGAGCCTCAACGTTAACGAAGAACGCGCAACCCGTAGCGCTACCTAACTGAGAACCGTCTGTAAAGACCGGAACATAGTTAGGGTAACGGCCCAGTAGTTCGGCTAAGGGCAGATGGACGACCTCTCCACGCGAGGCATTCGGAGGCCATGTTAATCTCCCGACGGCCGTGTTGCCGTTGGGCTAGTATCACGGACCGGACGTGTTACCGCTGACGGAACCCCGGTGTAATCAACCACAAGTCCCCTGAATCCGCGTGTGCCCTTTATGCGCAGCGCGGTCTAAAGTGGGGAGCCACAGGCGGTTATTCCTGTGGTAGGGGCATAAAGCCGGGGTGTGCGTGGTGAACGGTTTACCCATACGGACAAGCAGTGCATATTGAAGGGTAGCTTTTCTGAGGTACAAATGAGATCGGTCATGGGTGGGGTCCCCATGACGGCACAGACCGTGAAGATTCGGTGTCTCTTTAACCCCCGGATGGCAGGCTGACGCCGACGGTTCCGGATGGGCGTCTATATCATCAAGTCTCCGCGCATATCCTCCTTCATTGACCCATATTTATTGATGACCTTGGCATGTGATGGCAAAACCTTTTAAGATATTAGTCCATTCTATTTAAAACGTGAGCTCGATAAGATCAGTGGCCCTGTCAAAAACGCTACCCGTCTCCGAGACGGCAGCCTACTATTAGAGACCACAACAGCGTACCAATCTAAAAAAGCTCAAAAGGCGACTTTGTTGGGCTCCTACCCTATCCGGGTAGCCTCACACAAAACGCTGAACACCTGTAGAGGAGTAGTCACCACCTCCAGCTTGGATGGTCTTGCGAATGAGGAAATAGTAAGTTGCCTCTCTGTTCAACTCGTTTGTCAGGCGTACCGGCTAACTCGAAAACAAGATGGCAAGGAGTACCCACTACGTACGGTTTTTCTTACTTTCGCCGGGACTAAGCTACCCGAGTACATATATTGCGGCTATGAACGTGCTAGCGTCCGCCAGTATGTCCCGAACCCCATGCGCTGTTTCCATTGTCAGCGGTTCGGACATACTAAGGTCACATGTACTAATCCTGCTCTTTGTGAGCAATGTGGCCTACCGAAACACGACGATCCAAACTGCAGTCGAACACCTTGTTGCGTGAACTGTGGCGGCAGTCACCCCTCCAGTTCGCGACAGTGCCCTATATTCATGGACGAAAAGAGCATTCAGGAGCTACGTGTAAAGGAACGCCTGACTTTTCCAGAGGCACGGCGGCGCTTCGAACAACTGAAGCCTCCTAACACTACTACTGGATATGCATCAGCAGCTCGCCGTACTCCCAACACCACTGTTGCTGTTCAACACGTCCCTGTCGCCCACGCCTCCACGCAGACTGACTTTCTAGCCGTTAAACCTACGTCTCAGACTGCTTTTATATCCACCAGCACAGCCTCCGTTTCAGCCGTACAGACTCCAGCCACCAAGCCATCACCGAGTAACAACATTCTAGTAGTAAATGTGAAAAACCGATCCCGGCCACAACATAGATCGCGAAGTCGCTCGCCTTCTATTAGATCCCATCTCGTTCTACGAGCCGTAGGAGTTCTGACTCCCGAACATCAGCTGAATCACAGGAGGCTAGCGATTTTCGAATCGTAGGGCCCAAGCATGCGAGCGCGTCTATGTTGCTTCTTGGTGGTGGTGGTCATGAAACCTGGGCACCACCAAGTGTTATTTATGCTTTACTTTAATTATATACATGTGGCTGAGGCCGGGTGGGCCTGTTGGTCAGTGTTACGTGTAGCTTATCTATTTTATATGTGTTCTATTATATATTAGTTCTACTTATGGCCCCAGTTTTCTGGGTTTGTCAATAGTTAGTACGTGGCATGCAATTCGAACTATGTGTTCGGTCGTCCTTAGTTCCGGCGTGGCCGTTCGTTATTTCCTTAGTCCATGCGTTGTCGTCGGTGTGTCCTACTCCATCTGCAGTCACCCGCTGTCTCTGCGCCTGTAGGACACTGGTGGTAGACCCTCTAACTCCCGGACCGCCTTGATTGTTGTCAAGGGCTTGGAGGGCTCTGTGCGGGTAGTGTTCTGAAAAGAGTCAGTAAGACAAAGATTAATGAAGGGAAAGTAGGGTTGTCAGCCTAACTGTCTGTGTCAGTTGTCCCTTAGTAGGTTGATCAGGAAGTTCTGAACGTCGTCTTCGTCGTCATGTGTGAGTCTTCTTTCGAACGGTGATAATGGTCGCGCGTGTGTGTTTATTTCTGTAGTGTAGTTTCCGAGTCGTGAGATTAGAGGATAGTGGTGTATTTCAAGGTTTTTATATGTGTCATATGCTAGTTTCTTAATGAATTCTTCTACTGTGTGCATTTTTAGTTCGCTGTGTAGTAGGTTGGCTGGTGCTGTGTGAGGTACTTTTGCTATCATTCGTAGTATTTTGTTTTGAAATTTTTGTAATCTTGGAATATAAGTTTTGGCCGCATACCCCCAGACCGGCGTTGCATATGTGAATATGGGCCTTATGAGAGTTTTGTATAGAGTGAGCCCTAAGTTCATGTTTATATGGGAGTTCATGTTTATGAGGGGGTAAAGCTTGCCCAATTGAGCGTTGGCTTTACCCCTGATTTGGTGAACGTGCTTTTTCCACGTCAGCCCTTGGTCCATTTTGAGTCCTAGCCAGGTGACTGTGTCCGTCCACTCTATATTTTCTCCGAATATAGAGAGTGGGGGGAGCTGGTGTTTCCCCAAGCTCTGCTTAAGCTTTTTGGTGAAAATTATGGCTTGCGTTTTTCTTGGGTTTACTTTAATACGCCATTTTGTGAGCCATTCTTCTAGATTGTTCAGGGCGTTCTGTAGTCTCCGGTGGATGAAGTCCAGTTTGGCTGATTGAGTCACAATTGCTGTATCATCTGCGTAGATGTACAAATCTGTGTAATTGGTTTTTGGTATGTCGTTCATAGTGATATTAAAGATTATCGGCGCTAGGATACTTCCCTGAGGGACTCCCGCTTTGATTTGGCGGGGAGTCGATAATTGGTTGTTGACTTTCGATTGGAATTTTCGGTCGTGTAGGTAGTTCGCGATGAGCTTTATTAATATGTCGTGTATGTTCAAGGTTTTAAGCTTTTTGAGCAGTCCTGCGTGCAAGAGTGCTCCTGTTGATTTGCGGATGTTAAACCCGTGAGTTATGTGTTCTGTGGCTCTCAGTAGTTGAAGTGTTGTGGAGTGTTTGGCTCTAAATCCAAATTGCTCCGGGATTGTGATATTTTGTGTGATCAGTTGGCTGTTGAGTCGCTTGAGTATGACCTTTTCGAGGAGTTTGCCTAGAACGCTTAGTAGACTGATAGGTCTGTAGTTCTGTGGGTGAGAGGCGTCTTTGCCCTTCTTGGGGAAGTGTACCACAATGGCAAGCTTCCATCTCTCGGGATAATATCCTTTCTCGAGGGTGTAATTAAATATATTTGCTAGTAATTTAATCGCGTCTTCCGGTAGGTTGGCAAGTGCCACGGTTGGGATTCCATCAGGTCCCGGCGCTTTTCGCTTGGGGAGGTGCTTAATTATCCATTTAATTTCGCTTGGGCATGTCTTTCTTACTTTATTGTGGGTTATTAACTCTTTGTAATTCTTTGTTTCTGCTTCCGTCTCTTCCGCAAATTGTGGGCAAGACGGATTGGCGTTCGGAGTTAGCGTAGCCTGCAGTGCGTCCGCTAGTGCATCTGCTTTTTCTTGATCCGTTGTGGCTATGTTTTGGTTATAGTGTAGCGGAGGGATATGAACCCTGTCACGTGTTAGGCAGCGTGCGACCTTCCACACTGAGTCTTTCTCGTAATTGAGATTCTCAAGCGTGTTTTGCCATTGGCATGTGATATGAGCAGATATTCTTTGTTGCACTAGTGTGTTTAGGTACCTGTAATACTCTTGGTCGATTATATGTCTGGACTTTTGCCAATTCCGCCTGGCTCGATTTCGTTCTGCCGTTAAGGAGGTTATATCTCGGGGAAGTTGATTATGGAACGTTTTGGGCTGGCTTGTGGGCACTGATATTACAGTTGCCGCTTTTATGGCCTGCTCCAATTGGAGTACTGCCCTGTTCACGTTTTCGTTTGAATTTAGAGGGAACGTGTGGAGGTTTTTGCTTACTGTTGTTGCGAACTTCACCCAGTCTGCTTTATTGTAGTTCGGGCGTTTAAGTGGTGGGACCTTAGCCGCGTTGCCTTCCGAAGTGATCATCAGGGGAAGATGGTCTGATGACAGTTTGTTTTTGGTTTGAAGGTGAAGCCTTCGGTTTAAGTTACGTGATAGTGCTATATCAAGTATGTCGGCTCTATCTGTTCTGTTAAATGGTATGTAAGTGGGTTCTTCCGGCGCATGGATTATAAGATCCGTTCGATTTTCAAGTCTTAATAGGGCGTTTCCAGCGAGGTTTGTCTCATTGCAGCCCCATATTTGATGTTTTGCATTGAGGTCCCCCGCTAATAGAAATTTGTTATTTTGTTGCATCAAATTTGATATATCTGCTGTGTTTAGGGTTCCGGGGGGGGGGGCATATGCCGCTGATATGAGTGTTCGACGGTTGTCTATTGTTATGTATATATTAGTGGTTTCAAGGCTTTGCAGTTGTGGTATTTGTGCTATGTCATGCATTATGTTGTGTCTTATTATTATAGCCTTGCCGCCGCCGTGGTTGTCCCTCAGAAGAAACCCTGTAGTTGCAGCGTTTTCTGCGACGTCCGTAGTCCGTAGAGTAGCGCAATTGCCGGGAGCTTCCCTAAGGTCCCTCCCGATGGTGGTAATCCGCTTGCTCTGACGCTTCGAAGGCACTAGATGGTCTCCCTGGAGAGGCGATGTTCACTCCTCGACGTCTCGATGAGAAGTCCAAAATGAATCCTTCCGCTCGCTCGCTCGCAGATACTGGTAGGCTTGTGTTAGCCTGAAGATTGTTGCTGTGTGCCCACCCAGGATAGGGTTTAACCACAGATAGGATTTTCTTTTCGGGATGGGTTAGGATGACTGTTTTTATTTGAGGATGGTGGAATGAATATGAGGTAGTCTATTGACTCCTCTAAAAGGATAGAATGCTATCATTAGCACCCTGGCGTAGAAAGAATTATTTTATTTTATTTTAGTTTGAAATGAATTTTGACTGAATTTTTGACTGAATTTTGTTTAATTTTGAAACCAACAACTCTTGGTAGATTATGGGAGCTCAGCTTTTGCTGCTGCTGGAAATGCTCCGTGGTTACCTCGGATGCCCGCAAGCCATGCTGGGGACCCGGAATAATCGGCGACGACGTCTTGTGGGATCATAATCACCAAGGGACCGAACCAGGGCACTTCTGTGCAAGGGTAACTGTGCGTATAATTTGGTAGCCCGACGTCTAATTTCATCTTCCACGTATGGAAGACCCGAGGCTTCATGGAGGAACCTTACTGGGAAGAATCGGCCTACTGAATAGATGGACCTAAGTCCTCTATTCTGAGCGCGTTGAAGATATGCCAGCCAGGAATCTGCGGCCATGCCCCAGACCTCGCAGGCATATAGCATCAACGGGACTATAAGAGCTCGAAAAAGGTATAGCTTAACGCGGACTGGCATCGATCGAGAACCCAGCATAGGATACAGGGATGCAATAGCTCCCTGAACCCTCGCCGAGAGTTCCCTGATGTGTCGACGGAAAGTTAGACCCTTGTCTAGCTCTACTCCCAGGTATTTGATAGAGGGTACCCATTCTATCCTTCGGCCTCTAAAATGGAAATCCGGGCAGTCTGAGGGGGTGTGGCGCTTGGTGAATAGAATAGCGTGACTTTTGTCCGGGTTAACGGACATCCGCCAACGCCTGCACCACTCTTGTGTGAGACGGAGGCGTCTTTGTATTGGGTTGAAGGCTCTGCGAATATGTCTGTCTTTGCAGAAGAGCAGCACGTCGTCAGCGTATTGTGCCATATCGACGCGGGGCTCGGTTGGGAAGTCTGCCATGTATACACTAAATAGTGTGGGAGATAATACAGAGCCTTCTGGGACTCCGCCTCTCACGGGTCTTAGAGTAGATGTTTTCCCCGCAACTGTGACTTTAAAAGTGCGATGTTTTAGAAAGCTGTGTAAGATGTTGATTAATTGGTTTGGTAGGCCCAGGTGGATAAGCTTGTGAAGGAGTCCAGTGTGCCAGGTTGTAGAGAAAGCCTTCTCGACGTCCAAAGACACTGCTGCCGTGAACGCCTGTTCCTGGAAGCCCACGGCAGCCGTCTCCACGACTCGCAGTAGCTGTTGGACTGTCGAGTGCCCCGGACGAAATCCAAATTGATAGGCAGGTATGGCTTGAATGTCACCCAATACTGGGGACAAATGGGTGAGAATTATCCTCTCGAAGACCTTCGAGAGCGTGGATAGTAGACTAATGGAACGATAATTGGAAGGGTGCACCGGGTCCTTTCTTGGCTTCAATATGCAGATCACTCTGGCCTCCCTCCATTCGCGTGGAAAGTGACCGAGAGCTAGGCACATATTGAAGACCTTTGTCAAGAACAGCACGGCGTTGAAAGGAAAATGACGGAGCATGAGTGGGGTAAGCCCATCAGGTCCCGCCGGCTTCTTAGGTTTGAGTCGCTGCAGAGCGCCTTGGACTTCACTAGGATGGACTATGGGTAGTCGGTCCGCATCCTCCGGGGGTCGGCGAAAATATCGACGTACCTCCCTTCGGACACGTTCCGAAAAGATATCGTCCTGAGGGTTTTCTCTGGGGCACATTGTACGCTTAAGGTAATCCGCAAATACATCTGCCTTGGATTTAGGATCATAGGCCAGACCCCGTGTACCCTGCAATGGGAAGTGGTATGGACCTCGGCGGTTTCTGAGAGTCTTTGCAATCCTCCACACGTCGCCTTCCTCTACACGCAACCTGGCCATTGTGTCCTCCCACGCTCGCACTCTGTGCTCCCGTAGGCGAACACTGTCCTGACGACGAAGTCGTCTAAGTAGCGCGCGATTTTGCGGCGTGCGGTGACGCTGGTAGAGTCTCCTTGCCGCCAAAGAGCAGCGGATCATTAGGACGATGTCCAGGGGAAGGATATCCGGGTGTAAAGGAGCGTCAGCATAAACTGTCAGATTATTGGCAGTTCGCGTGACTATGGAGGTGAAAGATGAGACCGCAGCCTCAAGGGTGCGGATGCTCTGAATCCTGGGGTTTGATGGTATGGAGGTGCGGAGGCAGTTCCTTACGCCTTCCCAGTCGACCTCTCGTGTTTGAATCGAGAGGTCATGACTGGCAACCCTAGTATTGATCTCTGTCAATACTGGATTATGATCTGAATGGAGTGCGTTTAGTGAGGTGAGAGTGAGGTGAAATGGGAAATGCTTGGTGATAGCGAAGTCGATGACCGAAGCCAGCCCTCCACCTCGCGGGTGGTGAGTGGGTTGCAAGGGACCCTGTACTTGAAGTTGTGGGTCCGCATCTATAAGGCGGATTATTTCGTTGTCTCTTGCATCTCGGCGTCTGCAATGCCAACGCTCATGCTTGGCATTGAAGTCGCCCGCCATGATAACCCTAGGGTGCAGAGCTAGGATGGATTGGTAGTCGTTCCTTACGAATAATCTACCCGGAGGATGGTAAATGGATACCAGCATGACTTCCGATCCGCCGAGGTCTAGACACACTGCCGTAGCCTCTAAGGATTGAAGAGGAGGAAGTTGGAAAGGTCTGTGGACCACATTTTGCCTCACGAGCACCGCCGTGTCTCCGCCAGGTCGCCTTTGGCGGTCCGTGCGGTAACAAGTAAAGCCCGGGACTCGGAAACGGGAATCTGGACGAAGATGCGTTTCACAGACAAGGATGGCATCTAGAGCGTACTCCTGAGCAAAGTGCAGAAGTTCACTCCCCTGACCATCCAGACCACAAGCATTCCAGAATGCGAATCGGAAAGAGGTACGCAACCTATTCCGATCCCCCATTTTGAGGCCGAGGAATGGCAGAAGTCAGGAGTGTGAGACCTTCCATGAGGATTAGTACTTTGCTGGCCGGATCTGGAGCAGAAATGAGTTTGACTAGCAACTCGCAAAAACGCTGTCTGTGGGTCAGCAGAGTCTGCTTGATTTAAACATTTATTGTAAATGAAGGCGAGTGATAATGGGAAACTCTGGAAGACTCTTAGTTAAATAACTTTAGTTATGCCGTCTTCCCCAGGTGCCTTCTTTGGTTTTAACCTTACAATTGCGTGAAGAACTTTTCTTGTGTGAACTGTCTATCGTCTTGTGTATATATTGGTTCTTCTTGGAGCCTTCGCATCTCTTGTTGTTGCTCTGTGTCACTTTCTACATCGTCTTTGGGAGTCAAGTGGTCCATCATATACGTAATTGTTTCCTGAGTATCTATCGTGTGTGTAGCTTCCGTCTATTTTCTGGATAGTTGTTAGGGTGGGCTGGTTCCTTATTTTCCCTACAGCCAATTTATATGCTGCGTGCCATGGGTTGCCTCTTTTTTCGATGCTACAGTATTTCTTCCACGAGTCTAATTTTTCTTTTTGTATTTGCTTCTGGTACTCACGTTTCCCTTCAATGTATAGCAACTGTCTTTCGCCTCTGAGCTGTTGGTTATTTGCTGTTCTGTGGAATCTTCTGCGCAGAGCGTTCACTTTTTTTCTTAACATCGTGAGCTGATTATTCCACCATGGTACAGATTTCTTCTTGGTTGATATTTTCGTTGAAGTGGATTTGTGGAAGTGTCCGTCACAAGCTGTTATGATGCACGAGTTGAATCATTCTGTCACCTTTTCAGCATCTCGAGAATCATTAATAATTTCACTGATTTGTTTGTCGGTCTGTTCCAGGGTCGTTCGATTTGTTTCGTATTGAAATTCTTTGGCCAGAGCTGACGAAAACCATCTCACTATTATTGCTGCATGGAACAGTTTCAGTCTTAATCTTTAGTAGCAGATGTTTGGTAACAGGAGACTCTTGTTCAATTTCTGTTTTGACTGTGGTGTTGCAATCTTCGACCATGAGTGCAGATTTACTTCTTGTCTTCATTTTACGAAACTGTCTTTGATTCTGTGAGGCTATGCTGCCTGACGGAGGATCTTCATTAATTTCTATTTTGGAATCAATTTCAGAACTGTTGATATCTCCGATGGTGTCCTTAATGTTGGTAGCACATCTGTGAACAAAGAAACACTTTATGCATACCATAAAATATTTAAGTTTTACCATCAACTTCTTTGAATACATCAGATGTTGCTGAAACCAAGACACAACCTACAATATTTCCATGTAAATAAACATATTTCATGGAAAGTTGATCTAATATGAGAAATATGATATGATGCCAAGGGAATTAAACCTTGTGCTTTAGGCTTTTATACCAATGTTATATCTCTCAGCTATCTTACTGAAATATATTTAGGAGCATTAACTCCTTCTGTTTGGACTACGATGGATAACCTTACAGCCAATGTAAAATATTAAATATTCCTCAAATATAAGTTGCAAAGTTGGCAAGTATTACGATTTTGTGGTTTTAGAATTTGTTTACATGCTATCCATGGGACCAACTAATTTAACAATATTCCTATGAGTAAGGACTACGATACAATGAACTCCAAAATTAATCTAAATATCAGTCAAACTAGTACCCAAGGCTCCATTTATTGCGAGTGTTTACCTAGAACGCATTTCGTTGGGACCTTCCTAACATCATAAGCTGATGTCGACTAATGAATGTTGGATTGGTGAACTTCTTAGAGGCTAAGGGGCATCTCTGTTGATATCTTCATGGAACCTTATGTTTGGGTTCTCTTCAAAGGTAGTTTCGAAATTGAACAGTTTTCTTACATATTTCTTTATGAATATTTTTACCCACGTGGTTGATGCAGTTGTACCCTCTTTTTAATAAGTGGATTTCTCATTCTAAATCATGAATCTAAAAGTGGTAAGCTGCCGCCAATTTATGTATTTCTTTGTTTCTGATGTTCCTATAATTTTCTTTAAGCATAATGTTCAAATTTCTTTTTAGTTTCCCTGCAGGAAGTTAGCCAGGGTTGTACGCTCTCCTTTATTGCCCGGAGTTGTGTGCCTTTCAAAGCTGTCCAGGAGTGCTGCCAAGCAGATAGTAGTTGGCGACGGAAAAAACGTTGCACGTCCTGGAATGGCACCGTAGTTGTTAAACTCCGGGGCTAACGGCAAGCAGACTTAGCTGCCGCGTCCGCCTCCTCGTTCCCGGAAATCCCAACATGGCCTGGGATCCAAGTAAAAACAAAATTGTATCCGCGACTGAGCATTTGCGAGATCTGGGTCTGTATTTTTAAAACCAGTGTGTGAGCGGCAGTGTGCTGTTGTAAGGTCTGAAGCGCACTTAGACTGTCAGTGCAGACGATAAAAGAGCCAGGAGCTAACTTGCAAATAAAAAGGAGCAAATAGGAGATTGCATAAAGCTGTGCTGAGAAGAGCGAAGTTGAGTCCAGAAGTCGAAATTTGTGAGCCTCAACGTTAACGAAGAACGCGCAACCCGTAGCGCTACCTAACTGAGAACCGTCTGTAAAGACCGGAACATAGTTAGGGTAACGGCCCAGTAGTTCGGCTAAGGGCAGATGGACGACCTCTCCACGCGAGGCATTTGGAGGCCATGTTAATCTCCCGACGGCCGTGTTGCCGTTGGGCTAGTATCACGGACCGGACGTGTTACCGCTGACGGAACCCCGGTGTAATCAACCACAAGTCCCCTGAATCCGCGTGTGCCCTTTATGCGCAGCGCGGTCTAAAGTGGGGAGCCACAGGCGGTTATTCCTGTGGTAGGGGCATAAAGCCGGGGTGTGCGTGGTGAACGGTTTACCCATACGGACAAGCAGTGCATATTGAAGGGTAGCTTTTCTGAGGTACAAATGAGATCGGTCATGGGTGGGGTCCCCATGACGGCACAGACCGTGAAGATTCGGTGTCTCTTTAACCCCCGGATGGCAGGCTGACGCCGACGGTTCCGGATGGGCGTCTATATCATCAAGTCTCCGCGCATATCCTCCTTCATTGACCCATATTTATTGATGACCTTGGCATGTGATGGCAAAACCTTTTAAGATATTAGTCCATTCTATATAAAACGTGAGCTCGATAAGATCAGTGGCCCTGTCAAAAACGCTACCCGTCTCCGAGACTGCAGCCTACTATTAGAGACCACAACAGCGTACCAATCTAAAAAAGCTCAAAAGGCGACTTTGTTGGGCTCCTACCCTATCCGGGTAGCCTCACACAAAACGCTGAACACCTGTAGAGGAGTAGTCACCACCTCCAGCTTGGATGGTCTTGCGAATGAGGAAATAGTAAGTTGCCTCTCTGTTCAACTCGTTTGTCAGGCGTACCGGCTAACTCGAAAACAAGATGGCAAGGAGTACCCACTACGTACGGTTTTTCTTACTTTCGCCGGGACTAAGCTACCCGAGTACATATATTGCGGCTATGAACGTGCTAGCGTCCGCCAGTATGTCCCGAACCCCATGCGCTGTTTCCATTGTCAGCGGTTCGGACATACTAAGGTCACATGTACTAATCCTGCTCTTTGTGAGCAATGTGGCCTACCGAAACACGACGATCCAAACTGCAGTCGAACACCTTGTTGCGTGAACTGTGGCGGCAGTCACCCCTCCAGTTCGCGACAGTGCCCTAGATTCATGGACGAAAAGAGCATTCAGGAGCTACGTGTAAAGTGCGGCATACCCGCATGTCAGATTTAGATAGGTTGGTGTTTACTTTTGATTTGGGTTCTAATTGGAGCTATGAGATCTCTTATTCTTAAGGTGAATGGTTGTAGGAAATGGATTTGTTGTTTGTTGGCTGCTCAGTTGTCTCAATAATACACTGGTTCGTTGCAAAAAATGATTTAATTTAATTCTCACTAAGTTCGTTGATTTAGATTGATTTGTAGCGGTGACCACCTGTTACTAAATTTCCTAACAGAATTCTCTTAATCCTTTATACGGCGAATACTTTGCTATTATAAACTTCTTCTGCTGCTTCTCTCACGCTGGTTGCATTATTCCTGACTTCCCTACATTTCGGACTTAGAAATCTTTACTACCTCTTCTTTACGCGCACTAACACGTCTTTCCCCTCGTAGTATGACTGTTGAAGTGATCTTCTCTTACGCTGGTTGCGTTATTCTTGAATTCCCTACATTTCGGACTTAGAAATCTTTACTACCTCTTCTTCGTGCGCAATAACACTTCTTTTCCTTCGTAGTATGACTGTAGAAGTGAAGTTTCGTCTACTCTGCGATTCCGTTCGTACTTTATTCTGATCCCTACTCTAACCCTTATCACATGACCAAAATAACTCACCCTTCTTCCTATTTCTCAAATCTTATATTATTATTGGTTTCTCATTTTATTTCGATTTTTCTTTATTGGTTAGCAAAACTCATCGAACTCATTGTCGTTACATCGCACCGTGAGTTGGGTCACGCCTACCCTGGGCTCTTTGTAACGGTATACATCGTTATCGCCTCAGCAAAGTAAATCCTTTTAGGTCTTACGCTTGACCGCATCTAGAAAACCTTATTGTTCCTACACATTTTTGCTTATAGTTCTCAGACATTGAACCTTTTCTTAAACAAAGAGGCTAATGGTCACCTCTTCCTGTCTCCCCGACTTGTGTTCAGATTTTACAGAAATATTTTCTCTCCCTTACATGGATTCTAGCATGTTAGTTGTCTTAAATTATATTCTTCCCATCTTCTTCTTAATTAAACCGCTATTTTAATCATTACCCTAATTTCATTCTAATTTCATATTAATATAACAATATTTTATATTAGTTTAGCAAAGCATTTTCATTAATTTATCTTCTTTTTTAATTCTCGTGATTTCAATTAATTCGCCACCTCCTAATCGCTGTCTGATACTGCGGTTACATAATGCCCGTTTGACAAAAATGAAATACCCATTATTTAAATTTTGTCAAACCCCCGTCATGACATTTCCTCCTTATATCTTATAATTTCTCATTCCCTACTCGAAACATTTTTCGGTGGTCACCGTTTCCCTCATCTTCATCAGTGTGTTACTTTATACACATAGAATGGTCAATATGGTACATCATATACATAGAATTATAGATATGATACATTACGTACATAGACAAGTACACTGTCGTATATGTGGTTATTACCCTATATACAAATAACATTCGTGATACCTCAACTATATATATACTTCACTGAATTATCCTTGCCTCACTTGACATCAACTTGATTTTACCTTATTACATTCCTTAAGTACTACATTAATGTTACTATATTACAGTTTACAATATTACATTTTACATTCAATGATTTTTTTTTAATATTATTATATTAACTTATTGGGACGTTTCTTTATCTTTCAGTCCTTCACCGTAAGAACATTCGTCCTCACATTATTATATTTTGCGTAACGATGTCCAAATATGGTTACCTCTACCTGCACTCAGTTGTCTACCTGTAATCAGGTGTTTCGTTTACCTGACAGTAAACATTGGCAGTTCATTGTCCTGTCTTTCCACTTCACTTTTCACTCTCAACTTTCTTTCACTTTGTCACGCCTAAGTCTGTGACCTTTAGAATAACAATATAGCCTTTTGGCACATGAATACATCAGTACTTATACTATATTTACATTTCACAAATTATTTTTAAAGATCTTTCTAACATGTTCATTAGCTATGGTTATTCTTATTACATTATCATTTTGTTTGTGCACAGGAATTTTGGAACTTGCAACTCCCACGCAGTGTTTGAATTTCAAACGAAAACGTTACCCGTACTAATTATATAACTTTTACTTGGTATTCTTTACATCTTCGTATATATATATAATTTCAATCACATTTACACACGTGATTCTTGGGTCTGCTCTGTACTGTTTACAAAGTTTTTCTGACGATATGGCCTTATTAGGGAGATGTTATATCTGCCTATCGGTTTACCATTTCTTGGGTGTGATAGAGCATACGCTCTGTCACCAAATATTTTCTCAATCCGGTATGGGCCTTTCCATAGCATATATAGCTTTTTATTCTTCTTTCCTAGCAAATCTGACTTGTTGAACGATTTCACTAGAACTAAGTCGCCGACCTTTGGTTCCCAATTCTTCTTATACCGCATTTTCTTTGCGTTTCTTTTCTCTACTTTTTCCATTATTCTTTTAACAGCATTCTGGATCCGTTCTCGATCTGTCTCGGTTGTCACTTGTATACTTTCCGGAATACCCTCTATTATTGGTTCCGGTGTTAAATTCCTATGCAATTGGATAGGAGCATATCCTGTGGTTAAATTGACTGAATTATTGAATATAAACTCAATATAGTTGATGTGTTCTGGCCAGGTAGTCTGTTTCAATGAGCAAAGGACTCGGAGATGAACACCTAGGTCTTTCATTACGCGCTCGCTTGGATTAGAGCACGGATGGTACGACGTTGTATTATAGATGCGAATTCCGGCATCCTGAATGGTGTGCACGAATCGTCTTCCATGGTGTATGGACGCGTTATCTACTAATAGTGCTTTCATCTTCCCGTATTTGACTATATAGTCTTTCACTATTTTATTCGCGCATGCTGCACTTGTTAATTTCTTGAGAGGGTATATTTTCACAAATTTCGACATCACGTCGATAAGTACAAATAAATATTTTAATCCTCCTCTTCCTGCAGGGAGTGGACCGTATGCATCCGCTGCAACTAATTCTAATGGTTCCTTCCTGGTGATGGATACAGGGGGTCGATCTATCTTATAATTTAATGTTTTTGCCCTCTGTCAGATGTCACATGTAGATATAAAGGTCCTAACTTTCTTGCCTAATCTAAATATGTATAAATGGTTGCTTATGGAAATCATTGTCTTCTCAACGCCAGCATGTATAAGAGCTGTGTGGTAAGCAGAAATCACTAACTCTTCCAGCGCTGCGGGTATATATGCTTTCCAAGCAGGTTTGGAAACACCCTGTAACTTATACAATACGTCATTTAGCACTCCGTATTTCTGTGAATTTGCTTGATCTATGGGCAATGCCTTTTCCATAATTTGTTTTAATTTCCAATCCTGGCGTTGTAATTCCGACAATCTTCTCATCTCCTTTGTTAATTTTATACTGAAGGTTACATCCATCTTTAACACTGGTAATTCTGTACCATGACTACTGATATTTTCTGGAAGATTCCCCTGTGGCTTTATACGTGAAAGCATGTCACTAAAGATGTTAAGACTTCCCTGTATATGTTTAATCTCTGGGTTGTAAGCCATGATCTCGTGGATATATCTCGCAATTTTTGTACTGGTCAATTTGCAATTTCGTATAAATGATAGGCTGATATGATCGGTGAATATCACAATCCTTTTATTATATATATTGTCTAAATTTACAAATGGCGTAGTAAATAGCCGTAATTTCCTGTTCTGTTATGCAAGCAATTTTTTCGGTTTTCGTTAACCCTCGGGAGGCTGTGGCTATGACCTTTAATTCTCCAGTCGGTGTCTCTTGGGCTAAAATAGTTCCTAACGCCACCATGGAGGCATCCGTGTATATGAGATAAGGTAAATCTGGATCAGGCCATGTCAATAATACGGATTCACTGAAGAGTTCTTGTAATCTTTTAAAAGCATTTTCTTCTGCCATAGTCCATCACCATTTTCGATTTTTTTCCAGTAGTGCTCGCAACGGTGCGGCTTCCTTTGCATAGTTTATCAGGAACCTTGATTGGTACCCAAGTACACCCAGATAACGTTTTACTTGTTTTGGTGTCTTAGGTCGTGGTATTTTCAAAATGGCTTCCACTCTTTCTGGATCAGGAGCTATATTTTCGCCTGTTATGATATATCCTAAATATTTAACTGATTCCTGGAAAAATTTACATTTGGCCCAATTCAGTGTTAATCCAGCATTTGCTAGCCTTCCGAGCACTAAATCCAAATATGTAAGGTGATCTTCCACTGTTCTACTGTATATCAATAAATCATCTACATACTGTGACACATATGTTTCCCTTTGCGTGTTGAGTATTTTCTGCATCGCCCGTAGGAATGCGCTTCCAGAATTAATTAGTCCAAGCAATTTCTTGTAAACTGGTACTGATATCCTCCGTGCAAAAATGAGGTATATTGCCTTAACTCAGGTTTCAACTTAATTTGCAAAAATGAGTTGGTCACATCTAGTGAAGTAAAATACCTTTGTGCCCCAATACTGGCCAAAATTTGCTCTATTGCTGGGGTTCGAAAATTATCCGGAACAATATATTGGTTTATATGACGTCCATCTATCGTCAGTCGTACTGTTCCATTTGCTTTTCTGACTATACATAGGGGACTTATAAATTTTGATGTAGATATCTCCAGAATTCCATCTTCCAACATTTCCTGTATTTTAAGGTTCACTGCCTCCTGTAAATCCAATGGAATAGGTCTGCACTTATATTTGAATGGGGGAACATCATGTATCTCGAATTCATACTCAAAATCATTATAGGTCCCAGTGTGTTCCGAAAATACATTTCTATGTTTACATAAAATGTTATAAAAAATCTCTTTTTGGTGGTCGTTAAGTAGGTTCGAGTTTGCTACTGTTTCTCTTATTCTATAGGTCATGTTTACGTTATTTTCGACTACCTGGAAATCATCTGGTAGGGTAATTATCTCCTGTTCACTTGCTTCTGTCTGCCCAAGTCCGTATGACGTCATCTCTAAAAGCCCTTCTTCTGCCGCTACGTACACTTCCTTATCATAGCTTCCCATCTCTTCTGCTTCTAATGGATTCATCTTAACTAGCTCCATCCCTCCTATTCGTATAAATTCTACAAAAAATGTTTCTCCATCTATTTCTTTTCTTCATCTGTCAATCTTATCTCATTTTCTGCTTCCCTTGAGCTAAACGGAACTTTGACTATGACGTCTTTAATTTTGATTTCCAAGGCTTCCATTTGATAATTCAACTTAGCTTGAAGCGCATACAACACGTCATTACCCATAATAATGTCTACAGATAGCCTATTAATAACAAAACATACAAATTCTATTGTATCCTCCCCAATGGTGACTTTCAAAAGCATTTGTGTATTAATCTTTTGTTTGGCGCGACCTACCGCCAGAGTACAATATGCACTTTTCACGGGCAATGTTTGCAATTTCATTCCATTGTTTTTTAAGTGATAAAAGAATGCTTGACTTATAGCTGAAACTGAGGATGCTGAATCTATGGTATTGTACCATTTTTCTTTGTTTATTATTGCAGCAATACGTGGAGCATCTCTCACTTCTTGTAATTCTGTTAAGTGATTGTTTATTTGAGTACCGTTTTCTATTTCTGTTTCTGTTTTATTTTGTACCACCCTACTCAGAGCTGTGTCCCTGTTCAAATTAAGAACTAGCGTGTTCATCCGGGTCCGATGCGGGACGTCTTCTATCGCACCCTGGAGTCGTTTCCCGTCTGCTGTGTCGTGTCTGGCCTTTCATCTACCTCGGGCGCCGCGTCCCTCGGTGTGGGTGGAGGAGAACGCACCCATTCTCTTGAGAGAAGTTGATTCCTCTGTCTTACTTCAGGTCTGTCTGTATTGTTCTCTCTACCAGCGTCATGTGGTTGATACTGTCTATTAGCTTCTGGTAGTCGGAACGTCGGTCTTGCATTCCCTCTTCGAAGAAATGGGGGGTGACCCCTATTTCCATTCCTAGTTACATGTACATATCTCATAGGGAAATTATATGAATTTGAATTTGGTGGTCCCTGTCTCCCTCTATTGTTGTTAGGGAATTCCCTCGGGACGTGGGCATCGTATCTTTGACGAGTAGCCATATGGTTCGTGTTAAAATTTCGGGGATTGTGTGCCCTTTCCCCGTCATGGTTATTATTATTCCACGGTCTGTGTGGACTTCTCACTGGCATTCGATTCTCATGTCTATTTTGTGAGTTTTGCGTCCCAACGCTTTGTAAAGCCGTTAACAATGTAATTGCCTCTCTCAATGTCTGAGGTCTTGCTACCACCATGTGATTTCTAATGTTCTCAGGAAGGTGGGGAGTGAGAAGAGAAATCAGTTCGGCTTCCTGTAATGGAGGTTGTAGATATTTACTCATTTGCGAATATCTCAGGAAATAATCAGTAATAGACTCTCCATTATTACCTTGGTATCGGCCATTTGTTATTTGATTCCTTACTTGGTATTGGACATTGGCGTTCCAATACTTTTCTAGGAAAGCTGTTTTGAACAACTCGTAGCTGCATCCTTCTCCCACAGTTACTCGTAGCCAATTAAGTTCGGCAGATTCTAACGCCCTTTGAACTATTATCATCTTATATTGCTCGGGTACACCTCTGATGACAAAATACTCTTCTAAGTCGGCCAAAAATTGTACTGCGTTGTCATTGCGACAATTAAATTTCGGGAGGGGCAATTCGCTTAGAAAATTCATGTGCACTGGTGGATACATATTTACGTTTTGCATATTTACTTCGCAATTATTGCTGCTTTGAGGAGAGACAGAAGGGGCGCTAACCTGTTCGTTCTGCCTCTCTCCATTGTGTGTATGTATAGAACAATTGGAACTCTCAGGTACCGGCCCTTGCTGTCCCAGCTGTAAGCCAGTTACAGTATCTCTGATTTGAGATATCTCGCTTACTGTTTCCCTCAACATTTGTGTATTCTCTGATTGAATATTTGTTACACGTGCTACCTTTTCTTTTAACTTCTCCATGTCAGCTGCTATACTATTGTTTACAGTGTCAAACCGGTCATTTATCTCTTGTACAAAAGTTACCTGTGTCGTGGTCAGTTCATCTAATCTTATTCTTTCCTTATTAATTTCCTCCCCTATTCTATTTTCTACTCCTGCAACGAGAGATTTGGTAGCTTCTAGGTCACTTCTTATAGTACCTACTTCTCGCTGCAGGGCCTCTTTTACAGACTGGATTTCCCCTGTTATTCCTTGAATTCTGACAGTGATTCTAGTTTCTGTTTCTTTCCCTTGGCTTGTAATTTAACTTATTAATTTAGCTTCTAGTGTTTGGTTCTGTCCTACTAATTTAGCTTCTAGTGTTTGATTCTGTTCTACTAATTTAGTCTCTAGTGATTGGTTCTGTTCTACTAATTTAGCCTCTAGTGATTGGTTCTGTTCTACTAATTTAGCCTCGAGTGATTTGTCCATAGCTTCTAGTGTTTGGTTCTGTTCTACTAATTTAGCTTCTAGTGATTGGTTCTGTTCTACTAATTTAGCCTCTAGTGATTGGTTCTGTTCTACTAATTTAGCCTCTAGTGATTGACTCTGAATAGTCATTTGCGCCATGAGTTTCTGGAACATCTCTTGTAGATTTTCCATAACCCCAGGATTGTCACTTCTCCTATTTACATGTAAGCTACTTACACCATTTACACCCTCATCTACTGATCCTATAACATTGCTTTCCATTATCTCTTCATTAACAACTTCTAACTCTTTCTCTGTCTCCATAACTATTTGTTCCCCAGAATTTTCCATTTTAAATTTATTCTGTACGATCTTCTTATTTCTCAAAAGCATTGAATTTCCCCTTTAAATTTTCTAATTTCCCTTCCAAAATACTTATTACTAAGATATTACATAGATATTGATTTCAATGAATGATATTACATTTACAAGAAATATAAATTGAGTATGTGTAACTCACAGTTCTGTTGTACGGCTGTGGTGTTTATGTGATGTCCAATTTTTGTCGTGCTGCTCGTCGTCTAGTAGGCTCAGTTGATGTCGAAAGAACTTGAACTTCTCTCTTGGTTGGGGGAAAATTCTATGTAGTTGTTTTTGCCGTCTTCTTCGTAGTCTCTGCTGTCCTCATCGTAGTTGTCGTCGTCGGTCTTCTCACTTCTCCTCGTAGTCGTCCTTCGTCGTCGTTCTTCTCACTTCTCCTTGTAGTCGTCCTTCGTCGTTACATTTCACCCATTTCCTACAATTCGAAGCCCCACGTTGGGCGCCATTATGCGGCATACCCGCATGTCAGATTTAGATAGGTTGGTGTTTACTTTTGATTTGGGTTCTAATTGGAGCTATGAGATCTCTTATTCTTCAGGTGAATGGTTGTAGGAAATGGATTTGTTGTTTGTTGGCTGCTCAGTTGTCTCAATAATACACTGGTTCGTTGCAAAAAATGATTTAATTTAATTCTCACTTAGTTCGTTGATTTAGATTGATTTGTAGCGGTGACCACCTGTTACTAAATTTCCTAACAGAATTCTCTTAATCCTTTATACGGCGAATACTTTGCTATTATAAACTTCTTCTGCTGCTTCTCTCACGCTGGTTGCATTATTCCTGACTTCCCTACATTTCGGACTTAGAAATCTTTACTACCTCTTCTTTACGCGCACTAACACGTCTTTCCCCTCGTAGTATGACTGTTGAAGTGATCTTCTCTTACGCTGGTTGCGTTATTCTTGACTTCCCTACATTTCGGACTTAGAAATCTTTACTACCTCTTCTTCGTGCGCAATAACACGTCTTTTCCCTCGTAGTATGACTGTAGAAGTGAAGTTTCGTCTACTCTGCGATTCCGTTCGTACTTTATTCTGATCCCTACTCTAACCCTTATCACATGACCGAAATAACTCACCCTTCTTCCTATTTCTCAAATCTTACATTATTATTGGTTTCTCATTTTATTTCGATTTTTCTTTATTGGTTAGCAAAACTCATCGAACTCATTGTCGTTACATCCCACCGTGAGTTGGGTCACGCCTACCCTGGGCTCTTTGTAACGGTATACATCGTTATCGCCTCAGCAAAGTAAATCCTTTTAGGTCTTACGCTTGACCGCATCTAGAAAACCTTATTGTTCCTACACATTTTTGCTTATAGTTCTCAGACATTGAACCTTTTCTTAAACAAAGAGGCTAATGGTCACCTCTTCCTGTCTCCCCGACTTGTGTTCAGATTTTACAGAAATATTTTCTCTCCCTTACATGGATTCTAGCATGTTAGTTGTCTTAAATTATATTCTTCCCATCTTCTTCTTAATTAAACCGCTATTTTAATCATTACTCTAATTTCATTCTAATTTCATATTAATATAACAATATTTTATATTAGTTTAGCAAAGCATTTTCATTAATTTATCTTCTTTTTTAATTCTCGTGATTTCAATTAATTCGCCACCTCCTAATCGCTGTCTGATACTGCGGTTACAAAAGGAACGCCTGACTTTTCCAGAGGCACGGCGGCGCTTCGAACAACTGAAGCCTCCTAACACTACTACTGGATATGCATCAGCAGCTCGCCGTACTCCCAACACCACTGTTGCTGTTCAACACGTCCCTGTCGCCCACGCCTCCACGCAGACTTGCTTTCTAGCCGTTAAACCTACGTCTCAGACTGCTTTTATATCCACCAGCACAGCCTCCGTTTCAGCCGTACAGACTCCAGCCACCAAGCCATCACCGAGTAACAACATTCTAGTAGTAAATGTGAAAAACCGATCCCGGCCACAACATAGATCGCGAAGTCGCTCGCCTTCTATTAGATCCCATCTCGTTCTACGAGCCGTAGGAGTTCTGATTCCCGAACATCAGCTGAATCACAGGAGGCTAGCGATTTTCGAATCGTAGGGCCCAAGCATGCGAGCGCGTCTATGTTGCTTCTTGGTGGTGGTGGTCATGAAACCTGGGCACCACCAAGTGTTATTTATGCTTTACTTTAAGTATATACATGTGGCTGAGGCCGAGTGGGCCTGTTGGTCAGTGTTACGTGTAGCTTATCTATTATATATGTGTTCTATTATATATTAGTTCTACTTATGGCCCCAGTTTTCTGGGTTTGTCAATAGTTAGTACGTGGCATGCAATTCGAACTATGTGTTCGGTCGTCCTTAGTTCCGGCGTGGCCGTTCGTTATTTCCTTAGTCCATGCGTTGTCGTCGGTGTGTCCTACTCCATCTGCAGTCGCCCGCTGTCTCTGCGCCTGTAGGACACTGGTGGTAGACCCTCTAACTCCCGGACCGCCTTGATTGTTGTCAAGGGCTTGGAGGGCTCTGTGCGGGTAGTGTTCTGAAAAGAGTCAGTAAGAAAAAGATTAATGAAGGGAAAGTAGGGTTGTCAGCCTAACTGTCTGTGTCAGTTGTCCCTTAGTAGGTTGATCAGGAAGTTCTGAACGTCGTCTTCGTCGTCATGTGTGAGTCTTCTTTCGAACGGTGATAATGGTCGCGCGTGTGTGTTTATTTCTGTAGTGTAGTTTCCGAGTCGTGAGATTAGAGGATAGTGGTGTATTTCAAGGTTTTTATATGTGTCATATGCTAGTTTCCTAATGAATTCTTCTACTGTGTGCATTTTTAGTTCGCTGTGTAGTAGGTTGGCTGGTGCTGTGTGAGGTACTTTTGCTATCATTCGTAGTATTTTGTTTTGAAATTTTTGTAATCTTGGAATATAAGTTTTGGCCGCATACCCCCAGACCGGCGTTGCATAGTTGAATATGGGCCTTATGAGAGTTTTGTATAGAGTGAGCCCTAAGTTCATGTTTATATGGGAGTTCATGTTTATGAGGGGGTAAAGCTTGCCCAATTGAGCGTTGGCTTTACCCCTGATTTGGTGAACGTGCTTTTTCCACGTCAGCCCTTGGTCCATTTTGAGTCCTAGCCAGGTGACTGTGTCCGTCCACTCTATATTTTCTCCGAATATAGAGAGTGGGGGGAGCTGGTGTTTCCCCAAGCTCTGCTTAAGCTTTTTGCTGAAAATTATGGCTTGCGTTTTTCTTGGGTTAACTTTAATACGCCATTTTGTGAGCCATTCTTCTAGATTGTTCAGGGCGTTCTGTAGTCTCCGGTGGATGAAGTCCAGTTTGGCTGATTGAGTCACAATTGCTGTATCATCTGCGTAGATGTACAAATCTGTGTAATTGGTTTTTGGTATGTCGTTCATAGTGATATTAAAGATTATCGGCCCTAGGATACTTCCCTGAGGGACTCCCGCTTTGATTTGGCGGGGAGTCGATAATTGGTTGTTGACTTTCGATTGGAATTTTCGGTCGTGTAGGTAGTTCGCGATGAGCTTTATTAATATGTCGTGTATGTTCAAGGTTTTAAGCTTTTTGAGCAGTCCTGCGTGCAAGAGTGCTCCTGTTGATTTGCGGATGTTAAACCCGTGAGTTATGTGTTCTGTGGCTCTCAGTAGTTGAAGTTTTGTGGAGTGTTTGGCTCTAAATCCAAATTGCTCCGGGATTGTGATATTTTGTGTGATTAGTTGGCTGTTGAGTCGCTTGAGTATGACCTTTTCGAGGAGTTTGCCTAGAACGCTTAGTAGACTGATAGGTCTGTAGTTCTGTGGGTGAGAGGCGTCTTTGCCCTTCTTGGGGAAGTGTACCACAATGGCAAGCTTCCATCTCTCGGGATAATATCCTTTCTCGAGGGTGTAATTAAATATATTTGCTAGTAATTTAATCGCGTCTTCCGGTAGGTTGGCAGGTGCCACGGTTGGGATTCCATCAGTTCCCGGCGCTTTTCGCTTGGGGAGGTGCTTAATTATCCATTTAATTTCGCTTGGGCATGTCTTTCTTACTTTATTGTGGGTTATTAACTCTTTGTAATTCTTTGTTTCTGCTTCCGTCTCTTCCGCAAATTGTGGGCAAGACGGATTGGCGTTCGGAGTTAGCGTAGCCTGCAGTGCGTCCGCTAGTGCATCTGCTTTTTCTTGATCCGTTGAGGCTATGTTTTGGTTATAGTGTAGCGGAGGGATATGAACCCTGTCACGTGTTAGGCAGCGTGCGACCTTCCACACTGAGTCTCTCTCGTAATTGAGATTCTCAAGCGTGTTTGCCATTGGCATGTGATATGAGCAGATATTCTTTGTTGCACTAGTGTGTTTAGGTACCTGTAATACTCTTGGTCGATTATATGTCTGGACTTTTGCCAATTCCGCCTGGCTCGATTTCGTTCTGCCGTTAAGGAGGTTATATCTCGGGGAAGTTGATTATGGAACGTTTTGGGCTGGCTTGTGGGCACTGATATTACAGTTGCCGCTTTTATGGCCTGCTCCAATTGGAGTACTGCCCTGTTCACGTTTTCGTTTGAATTTAGAGGGAACGTGTGGAGGTTTTTGCTTACTGTTGTTGCGAACTTCACCCAGTCTGCTTTATTGTAGTTCGGGCGTTTAAGTGGTGGGACCTTAGCCGCGTTGCCTTCCGAAGTGATCATCAGGGGAAGATGGTCTGATGACAGTTTGTTTTTGGTTTGAAGATGAAGCCTTCGGGTTAAGTTGCGTGATACTGCTATATCAAGTATGTCGGCTCTATCTGTTCTGTTAAATGGTATGTAAGTGGGTTCTTCCGGCGCATGGATTATAAGATCCGTTCGATTTTCAAGTCTTAATAGGGCGTTTCCAGCGGGGTTTGTCTCATTGCAGCCCCATATTTGATGTTTTGCATTGAGGTCCCCGGCTAATAGAAATTTGTTATTTTGTTGCATCAAATTTGATATATCTGCTGTGTTTAGGGTTCCGGGGTGGGCATATGCCGCTGATATGAGTGTTCGACGGTTGTCTATTGTTATGTATATATTAGTGGTTTCAAGGCTTTGCAGTTGTGGTATTTGTGCTATGTCATGCATTATGTTGTGTCTTATTATTATGGCTGTGCCGCCGCCGTGGTTGTCCCTCAGAAGAAACCCTGTAGTTGCAGCGTTTTCTGCGACGTCCGTAGTCCGTAGAGTAGCGCAAATGCCGGGAGCTTCCCTAAGGTCCCTCCCGATGGTGGCAATCCGCTTGCTCTGACGCTTCGAAGGCACTAGATGGTCTCCCTGGAGAGGCGATGTCACTCCTCGACGTCCCGATGAGAAGTCCAAAATGAATCCTTCCTCTCTGTAACGGGCTTATTTATTGTAAGAGACTCCGCCCAATTCCAGTATCACTATATTTTTATGTTATTACGTAGTTTGCGTAACCATATTGGTTTAACTGTCAACTATCTACATGTTTGAATTTAAAGTATATTACTTATAACTTTTTCTTTAAATTCAATGCTTATATAGAACTTGATATTACATCATAATATCTCCCCCTACCATCATGCACAAGGGTGCGCACACTGAGTGTGATTCGCTCACCACATCTTGGAGGGGGAATGTAGACATGCTTGTACAAAACACATTTTTTTCGAAACATTTGATATTTTTATATTTTGTTTTCTAACACATTCACAGTATTGTTTTATAACTTGCAAATTTATAGCTTCATTCGTTTAAACCGGCGAGCCGAGGTGATACTTACCCGGCTGAGAATTGGGCACACACGAGCGACGCATGGCCATTTTATAAGAGGGGAACCGGCCCCAGTGTGTGCTCCATGTGCAGTACGCCTCACTGTGCGGCATGTATTGCTCGAGTGCCCGCAGTACGCCCGCGTTCGCCAGTCAGTAGGCTTGGGGACTAACTTGCTGGGTGTTTTAGGGGACGACCCAGTGGCCGTGGTTAAGGCATTGCGGTTTGTTATCGAAATCGGTTTAAATAAACAAGTCTGGCGTGCATATTATATTTAAGTTTAGAGATTTTAAGATACTAGTCTTGGGATGGGTTTTTATGTACTTTTAATAGTTGTGTTTTTATTCTATATTACAGTTTATCTTAATTTGTGTAGCTTTTAGGTTTAACTGTTGACTTCGGGCCCAAATGACCTTCTTGTTGACGGGCGCTAAAACACCACACATACACTCACTCAATTCTATTAAACGAAAGCCACCTGAATTTCGTTTCCGGGAGCTCCTTAGACATCTAGATACTGAAATGCCCAAGATGTATCCTAGGGGGGAGAGGACATACCCTCCTTTGTTCTGCAGAGCGTCCTACGTTGATCTGGGCGTGACTAAATATCATAAATCTACCATGTCTATGTCTAGTATCGGCACATTTGTTTTAGAATTTTTATCGCGATATGAGGACCAAGTTGTAATTTATACTGATGGGTCCAAGAACTCAAATGGTGTTGGTTGTGCTTACGTGTGTGGAACCGAACCATATACATTCGGATTCCACACTAGCACTTCCATTTTTACTGCAGAGCTCTATGCAATATTCCGGGCCATTTTACACGTACGTCGACGAAAGTTGGGGAACTGCTTAATCCTGAGTGATTCCCTCAGTGCATTTCAAAGCCTACGCCAGCTGTACAACTGCCACCCTATTGTGCAGCGGATACAGGATGCCCTCCACGTTTTTCACGCTTCTGACGTCAACGTGGTGTGTGCATGAATCCCTGGTCACGTAGGCTTGCGGGGGAATGAAATGTAGGATTCGGCAGCCAAGGAGGCTACCATGAAGCCCAGGGTTCGAGTGCCATGTGTGACATCGGAGGATTTTAGCGCCGTATTGCGGTGAGCTGTGCATACCTGCTGGCAGGAAGAACGGCCCGCTCTCCGCAATAATAAACTTAGATCTGTCAAGGAACTTCCGATTACCTGGGTTACCTCCTGCCGGTCATCTCGTTCACGAGGAGGTGATTTTGGAACGGTTGCGCATTGGACACTGCCTTTTACTCACAGTTTTCTATTTAAAATGGAGCCTTTTTCATCTTGTCCGTTTTGCAAAGAAGCGTTATCAGTGCGACACGTGCTGCTAGAGTGTCTTCACCTAGCAGACCTTAGGACGCCTCTGCAGCTGCCGTCCAGCTTGAAAGACGTATTGGCGGACGACCAGCAAGCGGTGGCCAAAATTTTTAAGTGTTTATCCAATGTCAATTTTATCACAGCCAGAGATCCATTTTAACCTTTTAAGCTTTTAATCATTTTATACCTTGACTTAGGTACTTATTCATAGATTTTTCTAAGGATTTTATCATAAATGACAGCTTTAACCTAGGTTTAGACTGTTTGTAGAAGGCTTTGCATCTAGGGGCGCACCCGAAGGTGCAGTACAATCAACCACCCTATGGGTGTCCTTACCTCTAGCCAGCGGGTGCTGAACAGCTTGCAACTCAGAGGACCGGACACCTGTTTGCACAGAATGCGCCTTACCCAGTCACTAAGGACTGGATGGCTACGGTTTTGAGTCGCCCCGCTAACTGTGTTGATTTTCCTTCTTGAAGATGATGAAGATGAAGGCAGCTGAGTGGTTGTCTTTTTTTTTTAAACCGTGGAGGGGAAAAACCCAGTTACAGGCGACGGCCCACGTGCGATGGCCGACAGTGTGAGGGTCCCTGTGCCCTGAGGGGGCCAGGTATACTCACTAAAAAAAACCCTCCACGTGTTAGTTACGTGACTTATATTATTTTTCGTGCATTTATTAACATGCTTAGTCGGGTCCCGCATAGCACCCCGGTTAGTATGTGGTATCTGTTAAGCTGGCATGCGAAGCATGCGAGCGCGTCTATGTTGCTTCTTGGTGGTGGTCGTGAAACCTGGGCACCACCAAGTGTTATTTATGCTTTACTTTAATTATATACATGTGGCTGAGGCCGGGTGGGCCTGTTGGTCAGTGTTACGTGTAGCTTATCTATTATATATGTGTTCTATTATATATTAGTTCTACTTATGGCCCCAGTTTTCTGGGTTTGTCAATAGTTAGTACGTGGCATGCAATTCGAACTATGTGTTCGGTCGTCCTTAGTTCCGGCGTGGCCGTTCGTTATTTCCTTAGTCCATGCGTTGTCGTCGGTGTGTCCTACTCCATCTGCAGTCGCCCGCTGTCTCTGCGCCTGTAGGACACTGGTGGTAGACCCTCTAACTCCCGGACCGCCTTGATTGTTGTCAAGGGCTTGGAGGGCTCTGTGCGGGTAGTGTTCTGAAAAGAGTCAGTAAGACAAAGATTAATGAAGGGAAAGTAGGGTTGTCAGCCTAACTGTCTGTGTCAGTTGTCCCTTAGTAGGTTGATCAGGAAGTTCTGAACGTCGTCTTCGTCGTCATGTGTGAGTCTTCTTTCGAACGGTGATAATGGTCGCGCGTGTGTGTTTATTTCTGTAGTGTAGTTTCCGAGTCGTGAGATTAGAGGATAGTGGTGTATTTCAAGGTTTTTATATGTGTCATATACTAGTTTCTTAATGAATTCTTCTACTGTGTGCATTTTTAGTTCGCTGTGTAGTAGGTTGGCTGGTGCTGTGTGAGGTACTTTTGCTATCATTCGTAGTATTTTGTTTTGAAATTTTTGTAATCTTGGAATATAAGTTTTGGCCCCATACCCCCAGACCGGCGTTGCATATGCGAATATGGGCCTTATGAGAGTTTTGTATAGAGTGAGCCCTAAGTTCATGTTTATATGGGAGTTCATGTTTATGAGGGGGTAAAGCTTGCCCAATTGAGCGTTGGCTTTACCCCTGATTTGGTGAACGTGCTTTTTCCACGTCAGCCCTTGGTCCATTTTGAGTCCTAGCCAGGTGACTGTGTCCGTCCACTCTATATTTTCTCCGAATATAGAGAGTGGGGGGAGCTGGTGTTTCCCCAAGCTCTGCTTAAGCTTTTTGCTGAAAATTATGGCTTGCGTTTTTCTTGGGTTTACTTTAATACGCCATTTTGTGAGCCATTCTTCTAGATTGTTCAGGGCGTTCTGTAGTCTCCGGTGGATGAAGTCCAGTTTGGCTGATTGAGTCACAATTGCTGTATCATCTGCGTAGATGTACAAATCTGTGTATTTGGTTTTTGGTATGTCGTTCATAGCGATATTAAAGATTATCGGCCCTAGGATACTTCCCTGAGGGACTCCCGCTTTGATTTGGCGGGGAGTCGATAATTGGTTGTTGACTTTCGATTGGAATTTTCGGTCGTGTAGGTAGTTCGCGATGAGCTTTATTAATATGTCGTGTATGTTCAAGGTTTTAAGCTTTTTGAGCAGTCCTGCGTGCAAGAGTGCTCCTGTTGATTTGCGGATGTTAAACCCGTGAGTTATGTGTTCTGTGGCTCTCAGTAGTTGAAGTTTTGTGGAGTGTTTGGCTCTAAATCCAAATTGCTCCGGGATTGTGATATTTTGTGTGATTAGTTGGCTGTTGAGTCGCTTGAGTATGACCTTTTCGAGGAGTTTGCCTAGAACGCTTAGTAGACTGATAGGTCTGTAGTTCTGTGGGTGAGAGGCGTCTTTGCCCTTCTTGGGGAAGTGTACCACAATGGCAAGCTTCCATCTCTCGGGATAATATCCTTTCTCGAGGGTGTAATTAAATATATTTGCTAGTAATTTAATCGCGTCTTCCGGTAGGTTGGCAAGTGCCACGGTTGGGATTCCATCAGTTCCCGGCGCTTTTCGCTTGGGGAGGTGCTTAATTATCCATTTAATTTCGCTTGGGCATGTCTTTCTTACTTTATTGTGGGTTATTAACTCTTTGTAATTCTTTGTTTCTGCTTCCGTCTCTTCCGCAAATTGTGGGCAAGACGGATTGGCGTTCGGAGTTAGCGTAGCCTGCAGTGCGTCCGCTAGTGCATCTGCTTTTTCTTGATCCGTTGAGGCTATGTTTTGGTTATAGTGTAGCGGAGGGATATGAACCCTGTCACGTGTTAGGCAGCGTGCGACCTTCCACACTGAGTCTCTCTCGTAATTGAGATTCTCAAGCGTGTTTGCCATTGGCATGTGATATGAGCAGATATTCTTTGTTGCACTAGTGTGTTTAGGTACCTGTAATACTCTTGGTCGATTATATGTCTGGACTTTTGCCAATTCCGCCTGGCTCGATTTCGTTCTGCCGTTAAGGAGGTTATATCTCGGGGAAGTTGATTATGGAACGTTTTGGGCTGGCTTGTGGGCACTGATATTACAGTTGCCGCTTTTATGGCCTGCTCCAATTGGAGTACTGCCCTGTTCACGTTTTCGTTTGAATTTAGAGGGAACGTGTGGAGGTTTTTGCTTACTGTTGTTGCGAACTTCACCCAGTCTGCTTTATTGTAGTTCGGGCGTTTAAGTGGTGGGACCTTAGCCGCGTTGCCTTCCGAAGTGATCATCAGGGGAAGATGGTCTGATGACAGTTTGTTTTTGGTTTGAAGATGAAGCCTTCGGGTTAAGTTGCGTGATACTGCTATATCAAGTATGTCGGCTCTATCTGTTCTGTTAAATGGTATGTAAGTGGGTTCTTCCGGCGCATGGATTATAAGATCCGTTCGATTTTCAAGTCTTAATAGGGCGTTTCCAGCGGGGTTTGTCTCATTGCAGCCCCATATTTGATGTTTTGCATTGAGGTCCCCGGCTAATAGAAATTTGTTATTTTGTTGCATCAAATTTGATATATCTGCTGTGTTTAGGGTTCCGGGGTGGGCATATGCCGCTGATATGAGTGTTCGACGGTTGTCTATTGTTATGTATATATTAGTGGTTTCAAGGCTTTGCAGTTGTGGTATTTGTGCTATGTCATGCATTATGTTGTGTCTTATTATTATGGCTGTGCCGCCGCCGTGGTTGTCCCTCAGAAGAAACCCTGTAGTTGCAGCGTTTTCTGCGACGTCCGTAGTCCGTAGAGTAGCGCAAATGCCGGGAGCTTCCCTAAGGTCCCTCCCGATGGTGGCAATCCGCTTGCTCTGACGCTTCGAAGGCACTAGATGGTCTCCCTGGAGAGGCGATGTCACTCCTCGACGTCCCGATGAGAAGTCCAAAATGAATCCTTCCTCTCTGTAACGGGCTTATTTATTGTAAGAGACTCCGCCCAATTCCAGTATCACTATATTTTTATGTTATTACGTAGTTTGCGTAACCATATTGGTTTAACTGTCAACTATCTACATGTTTGAATTTAAAGTATATTACTTATAACTTTTTCTTTAAATTCAATGCTTATATAGAACTTGATATTACATCATAATATCTCCCCCTACCATCATGCACAAGGGTGCGCACACTGAGTGTGATTCGCTCACCACATCTTGGAGGGGGAATGTAGACATGCTTGTACAAAACACATTTTTTTCGAAACATTTGATATTTTTATATTTTGTTTTCTAACACATTCACAGTATTGTTTTATAACTTGCAAATTTATAGCTTCATTCGTTTAAACCGGCGAGCCGAGGTGATACTTACCCGGCTGAGAATTGGGCACACACGAGCGACGCATGGCCATTTTATAAGAGGGGAACCGGCCCCAGTGTGTGCTCCATGTGCAGTACGCCTCACTGTGCGGCATGTATTGCTCGAGTGCCCGCAGTACGCCCGCGTTCGCCAGTCAGTAGGCTTGGGGACTAACTTGCTGGGTGTTTTAGGGGACGACCCAGTGGCCGTGGTTAAGGCATTGCGGTTTGTTATCGAAATCGGTTTAAATAAACAAGTCTGGCGTGCATATTATATTTAAGTTTAGAGATTTTAAGATACTAGTCTTGGGATGGGTTTTTATGTACTTTTAATAGTTGTGTTTTTATTCTATATTACAGTTTATCTTAATTTGTGTAGCTTTTAGGTTTAACTGTTGACTTCGGGCCCAAATGACCTTCTTGTTGACGGGCGCTAAAACACCACACATACACTCACTCAATTCTATTAAACGAAAGCCACCTGAATTTCGTTTCCGGGAGCTCCTTAGACATCTAGATACTGAAATGCCCAAGATGTATCCTAGGGGGGAGAGGACATACCCTCCTTTGTTCTGCAGAGCGTCCTACGTTGATCTGGGCGTGACTAAATATCATAAATCTACCATGTCTATGTCTAGTATCGGCACATTTGTTTTAGAATTTTTATCGCGATATGAGGACCAAGTTGTAATTTATACTGATGGGTCCAAGAACTCAAATGGTGTTGGTTGTGCTTACGTGTGTGGAACCGAACCATATACATTCGGATTCCACACTAGCACTTCCATTTTTACTGCAGAGCTCTATGCAATATTCCGGGCCATTTTACACGTACGTCGACGAAAGTTGGGGAACTGCTTAATCCTGAGTGATTCCCTCAGTGCATTTCAAAGCCTACGCCAGCTGTACAACTGCCACCCTATTGTGCAGCGGATACAGGATGCCCTCCACGTTTTTCACGCTTCTGACGTCAACGTGGTGTGTGCATGAATCCCTGGTCACGTAGGCTTGCGGGGGAATGAAATGTAGGATTCGGCAGCCAAGGAGGCTACCATGAAGCCCAGGGTTCGAGTGCCATGTGTGACATCGGAGGATTTTAGCGCCGTATTGCGGTGAGCTGTGCATACCTGCTGGCAGGAAGAACGGCCCGCTCTCCGCAATAATAAACTTAGATCTGTCAAGGAACTTCCGATTACCTGGGTTACCTCCTGCCGGTCATCTCGTTCACGAGGAGGTGATTTTGGAACGGTTGCGCATTGGACACTGCCTTTTACTCACAGTTTTCTATTTAAAATGGAGCCTTTTTCATCTTGTCCGTTTTGCAAAGAAGCGTTATCAGTGCGACACGTGCTGCTAGAGTGTCTTCACCTAGCAGACCTTAGGACGCCTCTGCAGCTGCCGTCCAGCTTGAAAGACGTATTGGCGGACGACCAGCAAGCGGTGGCCAAAATTTTTAAGTGTTTATCCAATGTCAATTTTATCACAGCCAGAGATCCATTTTAACCTTTTAAGCTTTTAATCATTTTATACCTTGACTTAGGTACTTATTCATAGATTTTTCTAAGGATTTTATCATAAATGACAGCTTTAACCTAGGTTTAGACTGTTTGTAGAAGGCTTTGCATCTAGGGGCGCACCCGAAGGTGCAGTACAATCAACCACCCTATGGGTGTCCTTACCTCTAGCCAGCGGGTGCTGAACAGCTTGCAACTCAGAGGACCGGACACCTGTTTGCACAGAATGCGCCTTACCCAGTCACTAAGGACTGGATGGCTACGGTTTTGAGTCGCCCCGCTAACTGTGTTGATTTTCCTTCTTGAAGATGATGAAGATGAAGGCAGCTGAGTGGTTGTCTTTTTTTTTTAAACCGTGGAGGGGAAAAACCCAGTTACAGGCGACGGCCCACGTGCGATGGCCGACAGTGTGAGGGTCCCTGTGCCCTGAGGGGGCCAGGTATACTCACTAAAAAAAACCCTCCACGTGTTAGTTACGTGACTTATATTATTTTTCGTGCATTTATTAACATGCTTAGTCGGGTCCCGCATAGCACCCCGGTTAGTATGTGGTATCTGTTAAGCTGGCATGCGAAGCATGCTAGCGCGTCTATGTTGCTTCTTGGTGGTGGTCGTGAAACCTGGGCACCACCAAGTGTTATTTATGCTTTACTTTAATTATATACATGTGGCTGAGGCCGGGTGGGCCTGTTGGTCAGTGTTACGTGTAGCTTATCTATTATATATGTGTTCTATTATATATTAGTTCTACTTATGGCCCCAGTTTTCTGGGTTTGTCAATAGTTAGTACGTGGCATGCAATTCGAACTATGTGTTCGGTCGTCCTTAGTTCCGGCGTGGCCGTTCGTTATTTCCTTAGTCCATGCGTTGTCGTCGGTGTGTCCTACTCCATCTGCAGTCGCCCGCTGTCTCTGCGCCTGTAGGACACTGGTGGTAGACCCTCTAACTCCCGGACCGCCTTGATTGTTGTCAAGGGCTTGGAGGGCTCTGTGCGGGTAGTGTTCTGAAAAGAGTCAGTAAGACAAAGATTAATGAAGGGAAAGTAGGGTTGTCAGCCTAACTGTCTGTGTCAGTTGTCCCTTAGTAGGTTGATCAGGAAGTTCTGAACGTCGTCTTCGTCGTCATGTGTGAGTCTTCTTTCGAACGGTGATAATGGTCGCGCGTGTGTGTTTATTTCTGTAGTGTAGTTTCCGAGTCGTGAGATTAGAGGATAGTGGTGTATTTCAAGGTTTTTATATGTGTCATATACTAGTTTCTTAATGAATTCTTCTACTGTGTGCATTTTTAGTTCGCTGTGTAGTAGGTTGGCTGGTGCTGTGTGAGGTACTTTTGCTATCATTCGTAGTATTTTGTTTTGAAATTTTTGTAATCTTGGAATATAAGTTTTGGCCCCATACCCCCAGACCGGCGTTGCATATGCGAATATGGGCCTTATGAGAGTTTTGTATAGAGTGAGCCCTAAGTTCATGTTTATATGGGAGTTCATGTTTATGAGGGGGTAAAGCTTGCCCAATTGAGCGTTGGCTTTACCCCTGATTTGGTGAACGTGCTTTTTCCACGTCAGCCCTTGGTCCATTTTGAGTCCTAGCCAGGTGACTGTGTCCGTCCACTCTATATTTTCTCCGAATATAGAGAGTGGGGGGAGCTGGTGTTTCCCCAAGCTCTGCTTAAGCTTTTTGCTGAAAATTATGGCTTGCGTTTTTCTTGGGTTTACTTTAATACGCCATTTTGTGAGCCATTCTTCTAGATTGTTCAGGGCGTTCTGTAGTCTCCGGTGGATGAAGTCCAGTTTGGCTGATTGAGTCACAATTGCTGTATCATCTGCGTAGATGTACAAATCTGTGTATTTGGTTTTTGGTATGTCGTTCATAGCGATATTAAAGATTATCGGCCCTAGGATACTTCCCTGAGGGACTCCCGCTTTGATTTGGCGGGGAGTCGATAATTGGTTGTTGACTTTCGATTGGAATTTTCGGTCGTGTAGGTAGTTCGCGATGAGCTTTATTAATATGTCGTGTATGTTCAAGGTTTTAAGCTTTTTGAGCAGTCCTGCGTGCAAGAGTGCTCCTGTTGATTTGCGGATGTTAAACCCGTGAGTTATGTGTTCTGTGGCTCTCAGTAGTTGAAGTGTTGTGGAGTGTTTGGCTCTAAATCCAAAATGCTCCGGGATTGTGATATTTTGTGTGATTAGTTGGCTGTTGAGTCGCTTGAGTATGACCTTTTCGAGGAGTTTGCCTAGAACGCTTAGTAGACTGATAGGTCTGTAGTTCTGTGGGTGAGAGGCGTCTTTGCCCTTCTTGGGGAAGTGTACCACAATGGCAAGCTTCCATCTCTCGGGATAATATCCTTTCTCGAGGGTGTAATTAAATATATTTGCTAGTAATTTAATCGCGTCTTCTGGTAGGTTGGCAAGTGCCACGGTTGAGATTCCATCAGGTCCCGGCGCTTTTCGCTTGGGGAGGTGCTTAATTATCCATTTAATTTTGCTTGGGCATGTCTTTCTTACTTTATTGTGGGTTATTAACTCTTTGTAATTCTTTGTTTCTGCTTCCGTCTCTTCCGCAAATTGTGGGCAAGACGGATTGGCGTTCGGAGTTAGCGTAGCCTGCAGTGCGTCCGCTAGTGCATCTGCTTTTTCTTGATTCGTTGTGGCTATGTTTTGGTTATAGTGTAGCGGAGGGATATGAACCCTGTCACGTGTTAGGCAGCGTGCGACCTTCCACACTGAGTCTCTCTCGTAATTGAGATTCTCAAGCGTGTTTTGCCATTGGCATGTGATATGAGCAGATATTCTTTGTTGCACTAGTGTGTTTAGGTACCTGTAATACTCTTGGTCGATTATATGTCTGGACTTTTGCCAATTCCGCCTGGCTCGATTTCGTTCTGCCGTTAAGGAGGTTATATCTCGGGGAAGCTGATTATGGAACGTTTTGGGCTGGTTTGTGGGCACTGATATTACAGTTGCCGCTTTTATGGCCTGCTCCAATTGGAGTACTGCCCTGTTCACGTTTTCGTTTGAATTTAGAGGGAACGTGTGGAGGTTTTTGCTTACTGTTGTTGCGAACTTCACCCAGTCTGCTTTATTGTAGTTCGGGCGTTTAAGTGGTGGGACCTTAGCCGCGTTGCCTTCCGAAGTGATCATCAGGGGAAGATGGTCTGATGACAGTTTGTTTTTGGTTTGAAGGTGAAGCCTTCGGTTTAAGTTACGTGATAGTGCTATATCAAGTATGTCGGCTCTATCTGTTCTGTTAAATGGTATGTAAGTGGGTTCTTCCGGCGCATGGATTATAAGATCCGTTCGATTTTCAAGTCTTAATAGGGCGTTTCCAGCGAGGTTTGTCTCATTGCAGCCCCATATTTGATGTTTTGCATTGAGGTCCCCCGCTAATAGAAATTTGTTATTTTGTTGCATCAAATTTGATATATCTGCTGTGTTTAGGGTTCCGGGGGGGGCATATGCCGCTGATATGAGTGTTCGACGGTTGTCTATTGTTATGTATATATTAATGGTTTCAAGGCTTTGCAGTTGTGGTATTTGTGCTATGTCATGCATTATGTTGTGTCTTATTATTATAGCTGTGTCGCCGCCGTGGTTGTCCCTCAGAAGAAACCCTGTAGTTGCAGCGTTTTCTGCGACGTCCGTAGTCCGTAGAGTAGCGCAATTGCCGGGAGCTTCCGTAAGGTCCCTCCCGATGGTGGTAATCCGCTTGCTCTGACGCTTCGAAGGCACTGGATGGTCTCCCTGGAGAGGCGATGTTCACTCCTCGACGTCTCGATGAGAAGTCCAAAATGAATCCTTCCGCTCGCTCGCTCGCAGATACTGGTAGGCTTGTGTTAGCCTGAAGATTGTTGCTGTGTGCCCACCCAGGATAGGGTTTAACCATAGATAGGATTTTCTTTTCGGGATGGGTTAGGATGACTGTTTTTATTTGAGGATGGTGGAATGAATATGAGGTAGTCTATTGACTCCTCTAAAAGGATAGAATGCTATCATTAGCACCCTGGCGTAGAAGGAATTATTTTATTTTATTTTAGTTTGAAATGAATTTTGACTGAATTTTGTTTAATTTTGAAACCAACAACTCTTGGTAGATTATGGGAGCTCAGCTTTTGCTGCTGCTGGAAATGCTCCGTGGTTACCTCGGATGCCCGCAAGCCATGCGGGGGACCCGGAATAGTCGGCGACGACGTCTTGTGGGATCATAATCACCAAGGGACCGAACCAGGGCACTTCTGTGCAAGGGTAACTGTGCGTATAATTTGGTAGCCCGGCGTCTAATTTCATCTTCCACGTATGGAAGACCCGAGGCTTCATGGAGGAACCTTACTGGGAAGAATCGGCCTACTGAATAGATGGACCTAAGTCCTCTATTCTGAGCGCGTTGAAGATATGCCAGCCAGGAATCTGCGGCCATGCCCCAGACCTCGCAGGCATATAGCATCAACGGGACTATAAGAGCTCGAAAAAGGTATAGCTTAACGCGGACTGGCATCGATCGAGAACCCAGCATAGGATACAGGGATGCAATAGCTCCCTGAACCCTCGCCGAGAGTTCCCTGATGTGTCGACGGAAAGTTAGACCCTTGTCTAGCTCTACTCCCAGGTATTTGATAGAGGGTACCCATTCTATCCTTCGGCCTCTAAAATGGAAATCCGGGCAGTCTGAGGGGGTGTGGCGCTTGGTGAATAGAATAGCGTGACTTTTGTCCGGGTTAGCGGACATCCGCCAACGCCTGCACCACTCTTGTGTGAGACGGAGGTGTCTTTGTATTGGGTTGAAGGCTCTGCGAATATGTCTGTCTTTGCAGAAGAGCAGCACGTCGTCAGCGTATTGTGCCATATCGACGCGGGGCTCGGTTGGGAAGTCTGCCATGTATACACTAAATAGTGTGGGAGATAATACAGAGCCTTCTGGGACTCCGCCTCTCACGGGTCTTAGAGTAGATGTTTTCCCCGCAACTGTGACTTTAAAAGTGCGATGTTTTAGAAAGCTGTGTAAGATGTTGATTAATTGGTTTGGTAGGCCCAGGTGGATAAGCTTGTGAAGGAGTCCAGTGTGCCAGGTTGTAGAGAAAGCCTTCTCGACGTCCAAAGACACTGCTGCCGTGAACGCCTGTTCCTGGAAGCCCACGGCAGCCGTCTCCACGACTCGCAGTAGCAGTTGGACTGTCGAGTGCCCCGGACGAAATCCAAATTGATAGGCAGGTATGGCTTGAATGTCACCCAATACTGGGGACAAATGGGTGAGAATTATCCTCTCGAAGACCTTCGAGAGCGTGGATAGTAGACTAATGGAACGATAATTGGAAGGGTGCACCGGGTCCTTTCTTGGCTTCAATATGCAGATCACTCTGGCCTCCCTCCATTCGCGTGGAAAGTGACCGAGAGCTAGGCACATATTGAAGACCTTTGTCAAGAACAGCACGGCGTTGAAAGGAAAATGACGGAGCATGAGTGGGGTAAGCCCATCAGGTCCCGCCGCCTTCTTAGGTTTGAGTCGCTGCAGAGCGCCTTGGACTTCACTAGGACGGACTATGGGTAGTCGGTCCGCATCCTCCGGGGGTCGGCGAAAATATCGACGTACCTCCCTTCGGACACGTTCCGAAAAGATATCGTCCTGAGGGTTTTCTCTGGGGCACATTGTACGCTTAAGGTAATCCGCAAATACATCTGCCTTGGATTTAGGATCATAGGCCAGACCCCGTGTACCCTGCAATGGGAAGTGGTATTGACCTCGGCGGTTTCTGAGAGTCTTTGCAATCCTCCACACGTCGCCTTCCTCTACACGCAACCTGGCCATTGTGTCCTCCCACGCTCGCACTCTGTGCTCACGTAGGCGAACACTGTCCTGACGACGAAGTCGTCTAAGTAGCGCGCGATTTTGCGGCGTGCGGTGACGCTGGTAGAGTCTCCTTGCCGCCAAAGAGCAGCGGATCAGTAGGACGATGTCCAGGGGAAGGATATCCGGGTGTAAAGGAGCGTCAGCATAAACTGTCAGATTATTGGCAGTTCGCGTGTCTATGGAGGTGAAAGATGAGACCGCAGCCTCAAGGGTGCGGATGCTCTGAATCCTGGGGTTTGATGGTATGGAGGTGCGGAGGCAGTTCCTTACGCCTTCCCAGTCGACCTCTCGTGTTTGAATCGAGAGGTCATGACTGGCAACCCTAGTATTGATCTCTGTCAATACTGGATTATGATCTGAATGGAGTGCGTTTAGTGAGGTGAGAGTGAGGTGAAATGGGAAATGCTTGGTGATAGCGAAGTCGATGACCGAAGCCAGCCCTCCACCTCGCGGGTGGTGAGTGGGTTGCAAGGGACCCTGTACTTGAAGTTGTGGGTCCGCATCTATAAGGCGGATTATTTCGTTGCCTCTTGCATCTCGGCGTCTGCAATGCCAACGCTCATGCTTGGCATTGAAGTCGCCCGCCATGATAACCCTAGGGTGCAGAGCTAGGATGGATTGGTAGTCGTTCCTTACGAATAATCTACCCGGAGGATGGTAAATGGATACCAGCATGACTTCCGATCCGCCGAGGTCTAGACACACTGCCGTAGCCTCTAAGGATTGAAGAGGAGGAAGTTGGAAAGGTCTGTGGACCACATTTTGCCTCACGAGCACCGCCGTGCCTCCGCCAGGTCGCCTTTGGCGGTCCGTGCGGTAACAAGTAAAGCCCGGGACTCGGAAACGGGAATCTGGACGCAGATGCGTTTCACAGACAAGGATGGCATCTAGAGCGTACTCCTGAGCAAAGTGCAGAAGTTCACTCCCCTGACCATCCAGACCACAAGCATTCCAGAATGCGAATCGGAAAGAGGTACGCAACCTATTCCGATCCCCCATTTTGAGGCCGAGGAATGGCAGAAGTCAGGAGTGTGAGACCTTCCATGAGGATTAGTACTTTGCTGGCCGGATCTGGAGCAGAAATGAGTTTGACTAGCAACTCGCAAAAACGCTGTCTGTGGGTCAGCAGAGTCTGCTTGATTTAAACATTTATTGTAAATGAAGGCGAGTGATAATGGGAAACTCTGGAAGACTCTTAGTTAAATAACTTTAGTTATGCCGTCTTCCCCAGGTGCCTTCTTTGGTTTTAACCTTACAATTGCGTGAAGAACTTTTCTTGTGTGAACTGTCTATCGTCTTGTGTATATATTGGTTCTTCTTGGAGCCTTCGCATCTCATGTTGTTGCTCTGTGTCACTTTCTACATCGTCTTTGGGAGTGAAGTGGTCCATCATATACGTAATTGTTTCCTGAGTATCTATCGTGTGTGTAGCTTCCGTCTATTTTCTGGATAGTTGTTAGGGTGGGCTGGTTCCTTATTTTCCCTACAGCCAATTTATATGCTGCGTGCCATGGGTTGCCTCTTTTTTCGATGCTACAGTATTTCTTCCACGAGTCTAATTTTTCTTTTTGTATTTGCTTCTGGTACTCACGTTTCCCTTCAATGTATAGCAACTGTCCTTCGCCTCTGAGCTGTTGGTTATTTGCTGTTCTGTGGAATCTTCTGCGCAGAGCGTTCACTTTTTTTCTTAACATCGTGAGCTGATTATTCCACCATGGTACAGATTTCTGCTTGGTTGATATTTTCGTTGAAGTGGATTTGTGGAAAGGTCCGTCGCAAGCTGTTATGACGCACGAGTTGAATCATTCTGTCACCTTTTCAGCATCTCGAGAATCATTAATAATTTCACTGATTTGTTTGTCGGTCTGTTCCAGGGTCGTTCGATTTGTTTCGTATTGAAATTCTTTGGCCAGAGCTGACGAAAACCATCTCACTATTATTGCTGCATGGAACAGTTTCAGTCTTAATCTTTAGTAGCAGATGTTTGGTAACAGGAGACTCTTGTTTAATTTCTGTTTTGACTGTGGTGTTGCAATCTTCGACCATGAGTGCAGATTTACTTCTTGTCTTCATTTTACGAAACTGTCTTTGATTCTTTGAGGCTATGCTGCCTGACGGAGGATCTTCATTAATTTCTATTTTGGAATCAATTTCAGAACTGTTGATATCTCCGATGGTGTCCTTAATGTTGGTAGCACATCTGTGAACAAAGAAACACTTTATGCATACCATAAAATATTTAAGTTTTACCATCAACTTCTTTGAATACATCAGATGTTGCTGAAACCAAGACACAACCTACAATATTTCCATGTAAATAAACATATTTCATGGAAAGTTGATCTAATATGAGAAATATGATATGATGCCAAGGGAATTAAACCTTGTGCTTTAGGCTTTTATACCAATGTTATATCTCTCAGCTATCTTACTGAAATATATTTAGGAGCATTAACTCCTTCTGTTTGGACTACGATGGATAACCTTACAGCCAATGTAGAATATTAAGTATTCCTCAAATATAAGTTGCAAAGTTGGCAAGTATTACGATTTTGTGGTTTTAGAATTTGTTTACATGCTATCCATGGGACCAACTAATTTAACAATATTCCTATGAGTAAGGACTACGATACAATGAACTCCAAAATTAATCTAAATATCAGTCAAACTAGTACTCAAGGCTCCATTTATTGCGAGTGTTTACCTAGAACACATTTCGTTGGGACCTTCCTAACATCATAAGCTGATGTCGACTAATGAATGTTGGATTGGTGCACTTCTTAGAGGCTAAGGGGCATCTCTGTTGATATCTTCATGGAACCTTATGTTTGGGTTCTCTTCAAAGGTAGTTTCGAAATTGAACAGTTTTCTTACATATTTCTTTATGAATATTTTTACCCACGTGGTTGATGCAGTTGTACCCTCTTTTTAATAAGTGGATTTCTCATTCTAAATCATGAATCTAAAAGTGGTAAGCTGCCGCCAATTTATGTATTTCTTTGTTTCTGATGTTCCTATAATTTTCTTTAAGCATAATGTTCAAATTTCTTTTAGTTTCCCTGCAGGAAGTTAGCCAGGGTTGTACGCCCTCCTTTATTGCCCGGAGTTGTGTGCCTTTCAAAGCTGTCCAGGAGTGCTGCCAAGCTGATAGTAGTTGGCGACGGAAAAAACGTTGCACGTCCTGGAATGGCACCGTAGTTGTTAAACTCCGGGGCAAACGGCAAGCAGACTTAGCTGCCGCGTCCGCCTCCTCGTTCCCGGAAATCCCAACATGGCCTGGGGTCCAAGTAAAAACAAAATTGTATCCGCGACTGAGCATTTGCGAGATCTGGGTCTGTATTTTTAAAACCAGTGTGTGAGCGGCAGTGTGCTGTTGTAAGGTCTGAAGCGCACTTAGACTGTCAGTGCAGACGATAAAAGAGCCAGGAGCTAACTTGCAAATAAAAAGGAGCAAATAGGAGATTGCATAAAGCTGTGCTGAGAAGAGCGAAGTTGAGTCCAGAAGTCGAAATTTGTGAGCCTCAACGTTAACGAAGAACGCGCAACCCGTAGCGCTACCTAACTGAGAACCGTCTGTAAAGACCGGAACATAGTTAGGGTAACGGCCCAGTAGTTCGGCTAAGGGCAGATGGACGACCTCTCCACGCGAGGCATTCGGAGGCCATGTTAATCTCCCGACGGCCGTGTTGCCGTTGGGCTAGTATCACGGACCGGACGTGTTACCGCTGACGGAACCCCGGTGTAATCAACCACAAGTCCCCTGAATCCGCGTGTGCCCTTTATGCGCAGCGCGGTCTAAAGTGGGGAGCCGCAGGCGGTTATTCCTGTGGTAGGGGCATAAAGCCGGGGTGTGCGTGGTGAACGGTTTACCCATACGGACAAGCAGTGCATATTGAAGGGTAGCTTTTCTGAGGTACAAATGAGACCGGTCATGGGTGGGGTCCCCATGACGGCACAGACCGTGAAGATTCGGTGTCTCTTTAACCCCCGGATGGCAGGCTGACGCCGACGGTTCCGGATGGGCGTCTATATCATCAAGTCTCCGCGCATATCCTCCTTCATTGACCCATATTTATTGATGACCTTGGCATGTGATGGCAAAACCTTTTAAGATATTAGTCCATTCTATATAAAACGTGAGCTCGATAAGATCAGTGGCCCTGTCAAAAACGCTACCCGTCTCCGAGACGGCAGCCTACTATTAGAGACCACAACAGCGTACCAATCTAAAAAAGCTCAAAAGGCGACTTTGTTGGGCTCCTACCCTATCCGGGTAGCCTCACACAAAACGCTGAACACCTGTAGAGGAGTAGTCACCACCTCCAGCTTGGATGGTCTTGTGAATGAGGAAATAGTAAGTTGCCTCTCTGTTCAACTCGTTTGTCAGGCGTACCGGCTAACTCGAAAACAAGATGGCAAGGAGTACCCACTACGTACGGTTTTTCTTACTTTCGCCGGGACTAAGCTACCCGAGTACATATATTGCGGCTATGAACGTGCTAGCGTCCGCCAGTATGTCCCGAACCCCATGCGCTGTTTCCATTGTCAGCGGTTCGGACATACTAAGGTCACATGTACTAATCCTGCTCTTTGTGAGCAATGTGGCCTACCGAAACACGACGATCCAAACTGCAGTCGAACACCTTGTTGCGTGAACTGTGGCGGCAGTCACCCCTCCAGTTCGCGACAGTGCCCTAGATTCATGGACGAAAAGAGCATTCAGGAGCTACGTGTAAAGGAACGCCTGACTTTTCCAGAGGCACGGCGGCGCTTCGAACAACTGAAGCCTCCTAACACTACTACTGGATATGCATCAGCAGCTCGCCGTACTCCCAACACCACTGTTGCTGTTCAACACGTCCCTGTCGCCCACGCCTCCACGCAGACTGACTTTCTAGCCGTTAAACCTACGTCTCAGACTGCTTTTATATCCACCAGCACAGCCTCCGTTTCAGCCGTACAGACTCCAGCCACCAAGCCATCACCGAGTAACAACATTCTAGTAGTAAATGTGGAAAACCGATCCCGGCCACAACAAAGATCGCGAAGTCGCTCGCCTTCTATTAGATCCCATCTCGTTCTACGAGCCGTAGGAGTTCTGATTCCCGAACATCAGCTGAATCACAGGAGGCTAGCGATTTTCAAATCGTAGGGCCCAAGCATGCGAGCGCGTCTATGTTGCTTCTTGGTGGTGGTGGTCATGAAACCTGGGCACCACCAAGTGCGATTTATGCTTTACTTTAATTATATACATGTGGCTGAGGCCGGGTGGGCCTGTTGGTCAGTGTTACGTGTAGCTTATCTATTATATATGTGTTCTATTATATATTAGTTCTACTTATGGCCCCAGTTTTCTGGGTTTGTCAATAGTTAGTACGTGGCATGCAATTCGAACTATGTGTTCGGTCGTCCTTAGTTCCGGCGTGGCCGTTCGTTATTTCCTTAGTCCATGCGTTGTCGTCGGTGTGTCCTACTCCATCTGCAGTCGCCCGCTGTCTCTGCGCCTGTAGGACACTGGTGGTAGACCCTCTAACTCCCGGACCGCCTTGATTGTTGTCAAGGGCTTGGAGGGCTCTGTGCGGGTAGTGTTCTGAAAAGAGTCAGTAAGAAAAAGATTAATGAAGGGAAAGTAGGGTTGTCAGCCTAACTGTCTGTGTCAGTTGTCCCTTAGTAGGTTGATCACGAAGTTCTGAACGTCGTCTTCGTCGTCATGTGTGAGTCTTCTTTCGAACGGTGATAATGGTCGCGCGTGTGTGTTTATTTCTGTAGTGTAGTTTCCGAGTCGTGAGATTAGAGGATAGTGGTGTATTTCAAGGTTTTTATATGTGTCATATGCTAGTTTCCTAATGAATTCTTCTACTGTGTGCATTTTTAGTTCGCTGTGTAGTAGGTTGGCTGGTGCTGTGTGAGGTACTTTTGCTATCATTCGCAGTATTTTGTTTTGAAATTTTTGTAATCTTGGAATATAAGTTTTGGCCGCATACCCCCAGACCGGCGTTGCATATGTGAATATGGGCCTTATGAGAGTTGTGTATAGAGTCAGCCCTAAGTTCATGTTTATATGGGAGTTCATGTTTATGAGGGGGTAAAGCTTGCCCAATTGAGCGTTGGCTTTACCCCTGATTTGGTGAACGTGCTTTTTCCACGTCAGCCCTTGGTCCATTTTGAGTCCTAGCCAGGTGACTGTGTCCGTGCACTCTATATTTTCTCCGAATATAGAGAGTGGGGGGAGCTGGTGTTTCCCCAAGCTCTGCTTAAGCTTTTTGGTGAAAATTATGGCTTGCGTTTTTCTTGGGTTTACTTTAATACGCCATTTTGTGAGCCATTCTTCTAGATTGTTCAGGGCGTTCTGTAGTCTCCGGTGGATGAAGTCCAGTTTGGCTGATTGAGTCACAATTGCTGTATTATCTGCGTAGATGTACAAATCTGTGTAATTGGTTTTTGGTATGTCGTTCATAGTGATATTAAAGATTATCGGCCCTAGGATACTTCCCTGAGGGACTCCCGCTTTGATTTGGCGGGGAGTCGATAATTGGTTGTTGACTTTCGATTGGAATTTTCGGTCGTGTAGGTAGTTCGCGATGAGCTTTATTAATATGTCGTGTATGTTCAAGGTTTTAAGCTTTTTGAGCAGTTCTGCGTGCAAGAGTGCTCCTGTTGATTTGCGGATGTTAAACCCGTGAGTTATGTGTTCTGTGGCTCTCAGTAGTTGAAGTGTTGTGGAGTGTTTGGCTCTAAATCCAAATTGCTCCGGGATTGTGATATTTTGTGTGATTAGTTGGCTGTTGAGTCGCTTGAGTATGACCTTTTCGAGGAGTTTGCCTAGAACGCTTAGTAGACTGATAGGTCTGTAGTTCTGTGGGTGAGAGGCGTCTTTGCCCTTCTTGGGGAAGTGTACCACAATGGCAAGCTTCCATCTCTCGGGATAATATCCTTTCTCGAGGGTGTAATTAAATATATTTGCTAGTAATTTAATCGCGTCTTCTGGTAGGTTGGCAAGTGCCACGGTTGGGATTCCATCAGGTCCCGGCGCTTGTCGCTTGGGGAGGTGCTTAATTATCCATTTAATTTTGCTTGGGCATGTCTTTCTTACTTTATTGTGGGTTATTAACTCTTTGTAATCCTTTGTTTCTGCTTCCGTCTCTTCCGCAAATTGTGGGCAAGACGGATTGGCGTTCGGAGTTAGCGTAGCCTGCAGTGCGTCCGCTAGTGCATCTGCTTTTTCTTGATTCGTTGCGGCTATGTTTTGGTTATAGTGTAGCGGAGGGATATGAACCCTGTCACGTGTTAGGCAGCGTGCGACCTTCCACACTGAGTCTCTCTCGTAATTGAGATTCTCAAGCGTGTTTTGCCATTGGCATGTGATATGAGCAGATATTCTTTGTTGCACTAGTGTGTTTAGGTACCTGTAATACTCTTGGTCGATTATATGTCTGGACTTTTGCCAATTCCGCCTGGCTCGATTTCGTTCTGCCGTTAAGGAGGTTATATCTCGGGGAAGTTGATTATGGAACGTTTTGGGGTGGCTTGTGGGCACTGATATTACAGTTGCCGCTTTTATGGCCTGCTCCAATTGGAGTACTGCCCTGTTCACGTTTTCGTTTGAATTTAGAGGGAACGTGTGGAGGTTTTTGCTTACTGTTGTTGCGAACTTCACCCAGTCTGCTTTATTGTAGTTCGGGCGTTTAAGTGGTGGGACCTTAGCCGCGTTGCCTTCCGAAGTGATCATCAGGGGAAGATGGTCTGATGACAGTTTGTTTTTGGTTTGAAGATGAAGCCTTCGGGTTAAGTTGCGTGATACTGCTATATCAAGTATGTCGGCTCTATCTGTTCTGTTAAATGGTATGTAAGTGGGTTCTTCCGGCGCATGGATTATAAGATCCGTTCGATTTTCAAGTCTTAATAGGGCGTTTCCAGCGGGGTTTGTCTCATTGCAGCCCCATATTTGATGTTTTGCATGGAGGTCCCCGGCTAATAGAAATTTGTTATTTTGTTGCATCAAATTTGATATATCTGCTGTGTTTAGGGTTCCGGGGGTGGCATATGCCGCTGATATGAGTGTTCGACAGTTGTCTATTGTTATGTATATATTAGTGGTTTCAAGGCTTTGCAGTTGTGGTATTTGTGCTATGTCATGCATTATGTTGTGTCTTATTATTATAGCTGTGCCGCCGCCGTGGTTGTCCCTCAGAAGAAACCCTGTAGTTGCAGCGTTTTCTGCGACGTCGGTAGTCCGTAGAGTAGCGCAATTGCCGGGAGCTTCCCTAAGGTCCCTCCCGATGGTGGCAATCCGCTTGCTCTGACGCTTCGAAGGCACTAGATGGTCTCCCTGGAGAGGCGATGTCACTCCTCGACGTCCCGATGAGAAGTCCAAAATGAATCCTTCCTCTCTGTAACGGGCTTATTTATTGTAAGAGACTCCGCCCAATTCCAGTATCACTATATTTTTATGTTATTACGTAGTTTGCGTAACCATATTGGTTTAACTGTCAACTATCTACATGTTTGAATTTAAAGTATATTACTTATAACTTTTTCTTTAAATTCAATGCTTATATAGAACTTGATATTACATCATAATATCTCCCCCTACCATCATGCACAAGGGTGCGCACACTGAGTGTGATTCGCTCACCACATCTTGGAGGGGGAATGTAGACATGCTTGTACAAAACACATTTTTTTCGAAACATTTGATATTTTTATATTTTGTTTTCTAACACATTCACAGTATTGTTTTATAACTTGCAAATTTATAGCTTCATTCGTTTAAACCGGCGAGCCGAGGTGATACTTACCCGGCTGAGAATTGGGCACACACGAGCGACGCATGGCCATTTTATAAGAGGGGAACCGGCCCCAGTGTGTGCTCCATGTGCAGTACGCCTCACTGTGCGGCATGTATTGCTCGAGTGCCCGCAGTACGCCCGCGTTCGCCAGTCAGTAGGCTTGGGGACTAACTTGCTGGGTGTTTTAGGGGACGACCCAGTGGCCGTGGTTAAGGCATTGCGGTTTGATATCGAAATCGGTTTAAATAAACAAGTCTGGCGTGCATATTATATTTAAGTTTAGAGATTTTAAGATACTAGTCTTGGGATGGGTTTTTATGTACTTTTAATAGTTGTGTTTTTATTCTATATTACAGTTTATCTTAATTTGTGTAGCTTTTAGGTTTAACTGTTGACTTCGGGCCCAAATGACCTTCTTGTTGACGGGCGCTAAAACACCACACATACACTCACTCAATTCTATTAAACGAAAGCTACCTGAATTTCGTTTCCGGGAGCTCCTTAGACATCTAGATACTGAAATGCCCAAGATGTATCCTAGGGGGGAGAGGACCTACCCTCCGTTGTTGTGCAGAGCGTCCTACGTTGATCTGGGCATGACTAAATATCATAAATCTACCATGTCTATGTCTAGTATCGGCACATTTGTTTTAGAATTTTTATCGCGATATGAGGACCAAGTTGTAATTTATACTGATGGGTCCAAGAACTCAAATGGTGTTGGTTGTGCTTACGTGTGTGGAACCGAACCATATACATTCGGATTCCACACTAGCACTTCCATTTTTACTGCAGAGCTCTATGCAATATTCCGGGCCATTTTACACGTACGTCGACGAAAGTTGGGGAACTGCTTAATCCTGAGTGATTCCCTCAGTGCATTTCAAAGCCTACGCCAGCTGTACAACTACCACCCTATTGTGCAGCGGATACAGGATGCCCTCCACGTTTTACACGCTTCTGACGTCAACGTGGTGTGTGCATGAATCCCTGGTCACGTAGGCTTGCGGGGGAATGAAATGTAGGATTCGGCAGCCAAGGAGGCTACCATGAAGCCCAGGGTTCGAGTGCCATGTGTGACATCGGAGGATTTTAGCGCCGTATTGCGGTGAGCTGTGCATACCTGCTGGCAGGAAGAACGGCCCGCTCTCCGCAATAATAAACTTAGATCTGTCAAGGAACTTCCGATTACCTGGGTTACCTCCTGCCGGTCATCTCGTTCACGAGGAGGTGATTTTGGAACGGTTGCGCATTGGACACTGCCTTTTACTCACAGTTTTCTATTTAAAATGGAGCCTTTTTCATCTTGTCCGTTTTGCAAAGAAGCGTTATCAGTGCGACACGTGCTGCTAGAGTGTCTTCACCTAGCAGACCTTAGGACGCCTCTGCAGCTGCCGTCCAGCTTGAAAGACGTATTGGCGGACGACCAGCAAGCGGTGGCCAAAATTTTTAAGTGTTTATCCAATGTCAATTTTATCACAGCCAGAGATCCATTTTAACCTTTTAAACTTTTAATCATTTTATACCTTGACTTAGGTACTTATTCATAGATTTTTCTAAGGATTTTATCATAAATGACAGCTTTAACCTAGGTTTAGAATGTTTGTAGAAGGCTTTGCATCTAGGGGCGCACCCGAAGGTGCAGTGCAATCAACCACCCTATGGGTGTCCTTACCTCTAGCCAGCGGGTGCTGAACAGCTTGCAACTCAGAGGACCGGACACCTGTTTGCACAGAATGCGCCTTACCCAGTCACTAAGGACTGGATGGCTACGGTCTTGAGTCGCCCCGCTACCTGTGTTGATTTTCCTTCTTGAAGATGATGAAGATGAAGGCAGCTGAGTGGTTGTCTTTTTTTTTAAACCGTGGAGGGGAAAAACCCAGTTACAGGCGACGGCCCACGTGCGATGGCCGACAGTGTGAGGGTCCCTGTGCCCTGAGGGGGCCAGGTATACTCACTAAATAAAAACCTCCACGTGTTAGTTACGTGACTTATATTATTTTTCGTGCATTTATTAACATGCTTAGTCGGGTCCCGCATAGCACTCCGGTTAGTATGTGGTATCTGTTAAGCTGGCATGCGATGCATGCGAGCGCGTGTATGTTGCTTCTTGGTGGTGGTCATGAAACCTGGGCACCACCAAGTGTTATTTATGCTTTACTTTAATTATATACATGTGGCTGAGGCCGGGTGGGCCTGTTGGTCAGTGTTACGTGTAGCTTATCTATTATATATGTGTTCTATGATATATTAGTTCTACTTATGGCCCCAGTTTTCTGGGTTTGTCAATAGTTAGTACGTGGCATGCAATTCGAATTATGTGTTCGGTCGTCCTTAGTTCCGGCGTGGCCGTTCGTTATTTCCTTAGTCCATGCGTTGTCGTCGGTGTGTCCTACTCCATCTGCAGTCGCCCGCTGTCTCTGCGCCTGAAGGACACTGGTGGTAGACCCTCTAACTCCCGGACCGCCTTGATTGTTGTCAAGGGCTTGGAGGGCTCTGTGCGGGTAGTGTTCTGAAAAGAGTCAGTAAGACAAAGATTAATGAAGGGAAAGTAGGGTTGTCAGCCTAACTGTCTGTGTCAGTTGTCCCTTAGTAGGTTGATCAGGAAGTTCTGAACGTCGTCTTCGTCGTCATGTGTGAGTCTTCTTTCGAACGGTGATAATGGTCGCGCGTGTGTGTTTATTTCTGTAGTGTAGTTTCCGAGTCGTGAGATTAGAGGATAGTGGTGTATTTCAAGGTTTTTATATGTGTCATATGCTAGTTTCTTAATGAATTCTTCTACTGTGTGCATTTTTAGTTCGCTGTGTAGTAGGTTGGCTGGTGCTGTGTGAGGTACTTTTGCTATCATTCGTAGTATTTTGTTTTGAAATTTTTGTAATCTTGGAATATAAGTTTTGGCCGCATACCCCCAGACCGGCGTTGCATATGTGAATATGGGCCTTATGAGAGTTTTGTATAGAGTGAGCCCTAAGTTCATGTTTATATGGGAGTTCATGTTTATGAGGGGGTAAAGCTTGCCCAATTGAGCGTTGGCTTTACCCCTGATTTGGTGAACGTGCTTTTTCCACGTCAGCCCTTGGTCCATTTTGAGTCCTAGCCAGGTGACTGTGTCCGTCCACTCTATATTTTCTCCGAATATAGAGAGTGGGGGGAGCTGGTGTTTCCCCAAGCTCTGCTTAAGCTTTTTGGTGAAAATTATGGCTTGCGTTTTTCTTGGGTTTACTTTAATACGCCATTTTGTGAGCCATTCTTCTAGATTGTTCAGGGCGTTCTGTAGTCTCCGGTGGATGAAGTCCAGTTTGGCTGATTGAGTCACAATTGCTGTATCATCTGCGTAGATGTACAAATCTGTGTAATTGGTTTTTGGTATGTCGTTCATAGTGATATTAAAGATTATCGGCCCTAGGATACTTCCCTGAGGGACTCCCGCTTTGATTTGGCGGGGAGTCGATAATTGGTTGTTGACTTTCGATTGGAATTTTCGGTCGTGTAGGTAGTTCGCGATGAGCTTTATTAATATGTCGTGTATGTTCAAGGTTTTAAGCTTTTTGAGCAGTCCTGCGTGCAAGAGTGCTCCTGTTGATTTGCGGATGTTAAACCCGTGAGTTATGTGTTCTGTGGCTCTCAGTAGTTGAAGTGTTGTGGAGTGTTTGGCTCTAAATCCAAATTGCTCCGGGATTGTGATATTTTGTGTGATTAGTTGGCTGTTGAGTCGCTTGAGTATGACCTTTTCGAGGAGTTTGCCTAGAACGCTTAGTAGACTGATAGGTCTGTAGTTCTGTGGGTGAGAGGCGTCTTTGCCCTTCTTGGGGAAGTGTACCACAATGGCAAGCTTCCATCTCTCGGGATAATATCCTTTCTCGAGGGTGTAATTAAATATATTTGCTAGTAATTTAATCGCGTCTTCCGGTAGGTTGGCAAGTGCCACGGTTGGGATTCCATCAGGTCCCGGCGCTTTTCGCTTGGGGAGGTGCTTAATTATCCATTTAATTTCGCTTGGGCATGTCTTTCTTACTTTATTGTGGGTTATTAACTCTTTGTAATTCTTTGTTTCTGCTTCCGTCTCTTCCGCAAATTGTGGGCAAGACGGATTGGCGTTCGGAGTTAGCGTAGCCTGCAGTGCGTCCGCTAGTGCATCTGCTTTTTCTTGATCCGTTGTGGCTATGTTTTGGTTATAGTGTAGCGGAGGGATATGAACCCTGTCACGTGTTAGGCAGCGTGCGACCTTCCACACTGAGTCTCTCTCGTAATTGAGATTCTCAAGCGTGTTTTGCCATTGGCATGTGATATGAGCAGATATTCTTTGTTGCACTAGTGTGTTTAGGTACCTGTAATACTCTTGGTCGATTATATGTCTGGACTTTTGCCAATTCCGCCTGGCTCGATTTCGTTCTGCCGTTAAGGAGTTTATATCTCGGGGAAGTTGATTATGGAACGTTTTGGGCTGGCTTGTGGGCACTGATATTACAGTTGCCGCTTTTATGGCCTGCTCCAATTGGAGTACTGCCCTGTTCACGTTTTCGTTTGAATTTAGAGGGAACGTGTGGAGGTTTTTGCTTACTGTTGTTGCGAACTTCACCCAGTCTGCTTTATTGTAGTTCGGGCGTTTAAGTGGTGGGACCTTAGCCGCGTTGCCTTCCGAAGTGATCATCAAGGGAAGATGGTCTGATGACAGTTTGTTTTTGGTTTGAAGGTGAAGCCTTCGGTTTAAGTTACGTGATAGTGCTATATCAAGTATGTCGGCTCTATCTGTTCTGTTAAATGGTATGTAAGTGGGTTCTTCCGGCGCATGGATTATAAGATCCGTTCGATTTTCAAGTCTTAATAGGGCGTTTCCAGCGAGGTTTGTCTCATTGCAGCCCCATATTTGATGTTTTGCATTGAGGTCCCCCGCTAATAGAAATTTGTTATTTTGTTGCATCAAATTTGATATATCTGCTGTGTTTAGGGTTCCAGGGGGGGCATATGCCGCTGATATGAGTGTTCGACGGTTGTCTATTGTTATGTATATATAAGTGGTTTCAAGGCTTTGCAGTTGTGGTATTTGTGCTACGTCATGCATTATGTTGTGTCTTATTATTATAGCTGTGCCGCCGCCGTGGCTGTCCCTCAGAAGAAACCCTGTAGTTGCAGCGTTTTCTGCGACGTCCGTAGTCCGTAGAGTAGCGCAATTGCCGGGAGCTTCCCTAAGGTCCCTCCCGATGGTGGTAATCCGCTTGCTCTGACGCTTCGAAGGCACTAGATGGTCTCCCTGGAGAGGCGATGTTCACTCCTCGACGTCTCGATGAGAAGTCCAAAATGAATCCTTCCGCTCGCTCGCTCGCAGATACTGGTAGGCTTGTGTTAGCCTGAAGATTGTTGCTGTGTGCCCACGCAGGATAGGGTTTAACCACAGATAGGATTTTCTTTTCGGGATGGGTTAGGATGACTGTTTTTATTTGAGGATGGTGGAATGAATATGAGGTAGTCTATTGACTCCTCTAAAAGGATAGAATGCTATCATTAGCACCCTGGCGTAGAAAGAATTATTTTATTTTATGTTAGTTTGAAATGAATTTTGACTGAATTTTTGACTGAATTTTGTTTAATTTTGAAACCAACAACTCTTGGTAGATTATGGGAGCTCAGCTTTTGCTGCTGCTGGAAATGCTCCGTGGTTACCTCGGATGCCCGCAAGCCATGCGGGGGACCCGGAATAGTCGGCGACGACGTCTTTTAGGATCATAATCACCAAGGGACCGAACCAGGGCACTTCTGTGCAAGGGTAACTGTGCGTATAATTTGGTAGCCCGGCGTCTAATTTCATCTTCCACGTATGGAAGACCCGAGCCTTCATGGAGGAACCTTACTGGGAAGAATCGGCCTACTGAATAGATGGACCTAAGTCCTCTATTCTGAGCGCGTTGAAGATATGCCAGCCAGGAATCTGCGGCCATGCCCCAGACCTCGCAGGCATATAGCATCAACGGGACTATAAGAGCTCGAAAAAGGTATAGCTTAACGCGGACTGGCATCGATCGAGAACCCAGCATAGGATACAGGGATGCAATAGCTCCCTGAACCCTCGCCGAGAGTTCCCTGATGTGTCGACGGAAAGTTAGACCCTTGTCTAGCTCTACTCCCAGGTATTTGATAGAGGGTACCCATTCTATCCTTCGGCCTCTAAAATGGAAATCCGGGCAGTCTGAGGGGGTGTGGCGCTTGGTGAATAGAATAGCGTGACTTTTGTCCGGGTTAACGGACATCCGCCAACGCCTGCACCACTCTTGTGTGAGACGGAGGTGTCTTTGTATTGGGTTGAAGGCTCTGCGAATATGTCTGTCTTTGCAGAAGAGCAGCACGTCGTCAGCGTATTGTGCCATATCGACGCGGGGCTCGGTTGGGAAGTCTGCCATGTATACACTAAATAGTGTGGGAGATAATACAGAGCCTTCTGGGACTCCGCCTCTCACGGGTCTTAGAGTAGATGTTTTCCCCGCAACTGTGACTTTAAAAGTGCGATGTTTTAGAAAGCTGTGTAAGATGTTGATTAATTGGTTTGGTAGGCCCAGGTGGATAAGCTTGTGAAGGAGTCCAGTGTGCCAGGTTGTAGAGAAAGCCTTCTCGACGTCCAAAGACACTGCTGCCGTGAACGCCTGTTCCTGGAAGCCCACGGCAGCCGTCTCCACGACTCGCAGTAGCTGTTGGACTGTCGAGTGCCCCGGACGAAATCCAAATTGATAGGCAGGTATGGCTTGAATGTCACCCAATACTGGGGACAAATGGGTGAGAATTATCCTCTCGAAGACCTTCGAGAGCGTGGATAGTAGACTAATGGAACGATAATTGGAAGGGTGCACCGGGTCCTTTCTTGGCTTCAATATGCAGATCACTCTGGCCTCCCTCCATTCGCGTGGAAAGTGACCGAGAGCTAGGCACATATTGAAGACCTTTGTCAAGAACAGCACGGCGTTGAAAGGAAAATGACGGAGCATGAGTGGGGTAAGCCCATCAGGTCCCGCCGCCTTCTTAGGTTTGAGTCGCTGCAGAGCGCCTTGGACTTCACTAGGACGGACTATGGGTAGTCGGTCCGCATCCTCCGGGGGTCGGCGAAAATATCCACGTACCTCCCTTCGGACACGTTCCGAAAAGATATCGTCCTGAGGGTTTTCTCTGGGGCACATTGTACGCTTAAGGTAATCCGCAAATACATCTGCCTTGGATTTAGGATCATAGGCCAGACCCCGTGTACCCTGCAATGGGAAGTGGTATTGACCTCGGCGGTTTCTGAGAGTCTTTGCAATCCTCCACACGTCGCCTTCCTCTACACGCAACCTGGCCATTGTGTCCTCCCACGCTCGCACTCTGTGCTCACGTAGGCGAACACTGTCCTGACGACGAAGTCGTCTAAGTAGCGCGCGATTTTGCGGCGTGCGGTGACGCTGGTAGAGTCTCCTTGCCGCCAAAGAGCAGCGGATCAGTAGGACGATGTCCAGGGGAAGGATATCCGGGTGTAAAGGAGCGTCAGCATAAACTGTCAGATTATTGGCAGTTCGCGTGTCTATGGAGGTGAAAGATGAGACCGCAGCCTCAAGGGTGCGGATGCTCTGAATCCTGGGGTTTGATGGTATGGAGGTGCGGAGGCAGTTCCTTACGCCTTCCCAGTCGACCTCTCGTGTTTGAATCGAGAGGTCATGACTGGCAACCCTAGTATTGATCTCTGTCAATACTGGATTATGATCTGAATGGAGTGCGTTTAGTGAGGTGAGAGTGAGGTGAAATGGGAAATGCTTGGTGATAGCGAAGTCGATGACCGAAGCCAGCCCTCCACCTCGCGGGTGGTGAGTGGGTTGCAAGGGACCCTGTACTTGAAGTTGTGGGTCCGCATCTATAAGGCGGATTATTTCGTTGCCTCTTGCATCTCGGCGTCTGCAATGCCAACGCTCATGCTTGGCATTGAAGTCGCCCGCCATGATAACCCTAGGGTGCAGAGCTAGGATGGATTGGTAGTCGTTCCTTACGAATAATCTACCCGGAGGATGGTAAATGGATACCAGCATGACTTCCGATCCGCCGAGGTCTAGACACACTGCCGTAGCCTCTAAGGATTGAAGAGGAGGAAGTTGGAAAGGTCTGTGGACCACATTTTGCCTCACGAGCACCGCCGTGCCTCCGCCAGGTCGCCTTTGGCGGTCCGTGCGGTAACAAGTAAAGCCCGGGACTCGGAAACGGGAATCTGGACGCAGATGCGTTTCACAGACAAGGATGGCATCTAGAGCGTACTCCTGAGCAAAGTGCAGAAGTTCACTCCCCTGACCATCCAGACCACAAGCATTCCAGAATGCGAATCGGAAAGAGGTACGCAACCTATTCCGATCCCCCATTTTGAGGCCGAGGAATGGCAGAAGTCAGGAGTGTGAGACCTTCCATGAGGATTAGTACTTTGCTGGCCGGATCTGGAGCAGAAATGAGTTTGACTAGCAACTCGCAAAAACGCTGTCTGTGGGTCAGCAGAGTCTGCTTGATTTAAACATTTATTGTAAATGAAGGCGAGTGATAATGGGAAACTCTGGAAGACTCTTAGTTAAATAACTTTAGTTATGCCGTCTTCCCCAGGTGCCTTCTTTGGTTTTAACCTTACAATTGCGTGAAGAACTTTTCTTGTGTGAACTGTCTATCGTCTTGTGTATATATTGGTTCTTCTTGGAGCCTTCGCATCTCATGTTGTTGCTCTGTGTCACTTTCTACATCGTCTTTGGGAGTGAAGTGGTCCATCATATACGTAATTGTTTCCTGAGTATCTATCGTGTGTGTAGCTTCCGTCTATTTTCTGGATAGTTGTTAGGGTGGGCTGGTTCCTTATTTTCCCTACAGCCAATTTATATGCTGCGTGCCATGGGTTGCCTCTTTTTTCGATGCTACAGTATTTCTTCCACGAGTCTAATTTTTCTTTTTGTATTTGCTTCTGGTACTCACGTTTCCCTTCAATGTATAGCAACTGTCCTTCGCCTCTGAGCTGTTGGTTATTTGCTGTTCTGTGGAATCTTCTGCGCAGAGCGTTCACTTTTTTTCTTAACATCGTGAGCTGATTATTCCACCATGGTACAGATTTCTGCTTGGTTGATATTTTCGTTGAAGTGGATTTGTGGAAAGGTCCGTCGCAAGCTGTTATGACGCACGAGTTGAATCATTCTGTCACCTTTTCAGCATCTCGAGAATCATTAATAATTTCACTGATTTGTTTGTCGGTCTGTTCCAGGGTCGTTCGATTTGTTTCGTATTGAAATTCTTTGGCCAGAGCTGACGAAAACCATCTCACTATTATTGCTGCATGGAACAGTTTCAGTCTTAATCTTTAGTAGCAGATGTTTGGTAACAGGAGACTCTTGTTTAATTTCTGTTTTGACTGTGGTGTTGCAATCTTCGACCATGAGTGCAGATTTACTTCTTGTCTTCATTTTACGAAACTGTCTTTGATTCTTTGAGGCTATGCTGCCTGACGGAGGATCTTCATTAATTTCTATTTTGGAATCAATTTCAGAACTGTTGATATCTCCGATGGTGTCCTTAATGTTGGTAGCACATCTGTGAACAAAGAAACACTTTATGCATACCATAAAATATTTAAGTTTTACCATCAACTTCTTTGAATACATCAGATGTTGCTGAAACCAAGACACAACCTACAATATTTCCATGTAAATAAACATATTTCATGGAAAGTTGATCTAATATGAGAAATATGATATGATGCCAAGGGAATTAAACCTTGTGCTTTAGGCTTTTATACCAATGTTATATCTCTCAGCTATCTTACTGAAATATATTTAGGAGCATTAACTCCTTCTGTTTGGACTACGATGGATAACCTTACAGCCAATGTAGAATATTAAGCATTCCTCAAATATAAGTTGCAAAGTTGGCAAGTATTACGATTTTGTGGTTTTAGAATTTGTTTACATGCTATCCATGGGACCAACTAATTTAACAATATTCCTATGAGTAAGGACTACGATACAATGAACTCCAAAATTAATCTAAATATCAGTCAAACTAGTACTCAAGGCTCCATTTATTGCGAGTGTTTACCTAGAACACATTTCGTTGGGACCTTCCTAACATCATAAGCTGATGTCGACTAATGAATGTTGGATTGGTGCACTTCTTAGAGGCTAAGGGGCATCTCTGTTGATATCTTCATGGAACCTTATGTTTGGGTTCTCTTCAAAGGTAGTTTCGAAATTGAACAGTTTCTTACATATTTCTTTATGAATATTTTTACCCACGTGGTTGATGCAGTTGTACCCTCTTTTTAATAAGTGGATTTCTCATTCTAAATCATGAATCTAAAAGTGGTAAGCTGCCGCCAATTTATGTATTTCTTTGTTTCTGATGTTCCTATAATTTTCTTTAAGCATAATGTTCAAATTTCTTTTAGTTTCCCTGCAGGAAGTTAGCCAGGGTTGTACGCCCTCCTTTATTGCCCGGAGTTGTGTGCCTTTCAAAGCTGTCCAGGAGTGCTGCCAAGCTGATAGTAGTTGGCGACGGAAAAAACGTTGCACGTCCTGGAATGGCACCGTAGTTGTTAAACTCCGGGGCAAACGGCAAGCAGACTTAGCTGCCGCGTCCGCCTCCTCGTTCCCGGAAATCCCAACATGGCCTGGGGTCCAAGTAAAAACAAAATTGTATCCGCGACTGAGCATTTGCGAGATCTGGGTCTGTATTTTTAAAACCAGTGTGTGAGCGGCAGTGTGCTGTTGTAAGGTCTGAAGCGCACTTAGACTGTCAGTGCAGACGATAAAAGAGCCAGGAGCTAACTTGCAAATAAAAAGGAGCAAATAGGAGATTGCATAAAGCTGTGCTGAGAAGAGCGAAGTTGAGTCCAGAAGTCGAAATTTGTGAGCCTCAACGTTAACGAAGAACGCGCAACCCGTAGCGCTACCTAACTGAGAACCGTCTGTAAAGACCGGAACATAGTTAGGGTAACGGCCCAGTAGTTCGGCTAAGGGCAGATGGACGACCTCTCCACGCGAGGCATTCGGAGGCCATGTTAATCTCCCGACGGCCGTGTTGCCGTTGGGCTAGTATCACGGACCGGACGTGTTACCGCTGACGGAACCCCGGTGTAATCAACCACAAGTCCCCTGAATCCGCGTGTGCCCTTTATGCGCAGCGCGGTCTAAAGTGGGGAGCCGCAGGCGGTTATTCCTGTGGTAGGGGCATAAAGCCGGGGTGTGCGTGGTGAACGGTTTACCCATACGGACAAGCAGTGCATATTGAAGGGTAGCTTTTCTGAGGTACAAATGAGACCGGTCATGGGTGGGGTCCCCATGACGGCACAGACCGTGAAGATTCGGTGTCTCTTTAACCCCCGGATGGCAGGCTGACGCCGACGGTTCCGGATGGGCGTCTATATCATCAAGTCTCCGCGCATATCCTCCTTCATTGACCCATATTTATTGATGACCTTGGCATGTGATGGCAAAACCTTTTAAGATATTAGTCCATTCTATATAAAACGTGAGCTCGATAAGATCAGTGGCCCTGTCAAAAACGCTACCCGTCTCCGAGACGGCAGCCTACTATTAGAGACCACAACAGCGTACCAATCTAAAAAAGCTCAAAAGGCGACTTTGTTGGGCTCCTACCCTATCCGGGTAGCCTCACACAAAACGCTGAACACCTGTAGAGGAGTAGTCACCACCTCCAGCTTGGATGGTCTTGCGAATGAGGAAATAGTAAGTTGCCTCTCTGTTCAACTCGTTTGTCAGGCGTACCGGCTAACTCGAAAACAAGATGGCAAGGAGTACCCACTACGTACGGTTTTTCTTACTTTCGCCGGGACTAAGCTACCCGAGTACATATATTGCGGCTATGAACGTGCTAGCGTCCGCCAGTATGTCCCGAACCCCATGCGCTGTTTCCATTGTCAGCGGTTCGGACATACTAAGGTCACATGTACTAATCCTGCTCTTTGTGAGCAATGTGGCCTACCGAAACACGACGATCCAAACTGCAGTCGAACACCTTGTTGCGTGAACTGTGGCGGCAGTCACCCCTCCAGTTCGCGACAGTGCCCTAGATTCATGGACGAAAAGAGCATTCAGGAGCTACGTGTAAAGGAACGCCTGACTTTTCCAGAGGCACGGCGGCGCTTCGAACAACTGAAGCCTCCTAACACTACTACTGGATATGCATCAGCAGCTCGCCGTACTCCCAACACCACTGTTGCTGTTCAACACGTCCCTGTCGCCCACGCCTCCACGCAGACTGACTTTCTAGCCGTTAAACCTACGTCTCAGACTGCTTTTATATCCACCAGCACAGCCTCCGTTTCAGCCGTACAGACTCCAGCCACCAAGCCATCACCGAGTAACAACATTCTAGTAGTAAATGTGGAAAACCGATCCCGGCCACAACATAGATCGCGAAGTCGCTCGCCTTCTATTAGATCCCATCTCGTTCTACGAGCCGTAGGAGTTCTGACTCCCGAACATCAGCTGAATCACAGGAGGCTAGCGATTTTCGAATCGTAGGGCCCAAGTTAGCCAAGGTCAAGAAAAAAGTTAAAACGGCCCGTTAAAAATTCTTCATGAAAATAATCCAGTGGAATGTCAATGGTTTTCGAGCTCGTGCTCAAGACATACAACATTTAGTTTCTCAAAGTTCACCGTCAAGTATTTGCCTCCAGGAAACCCACTTACATCCCAATCACTCGTTACACCTTCACCCTTTCTCTGCATTTAGAAGCGACTCTCTTGCAGGTATGCGGTGGCGTTGCTACCTTAGTGGCGCCTAACATCTCAGCCGCCAACGTTCCTCTCACCACACCATTGCAAGCTGTAGCCGTTCGGATACAGGTGGAGAGCATCAGTTTTACCATCTGTAATATGTACCTGCCACCGCTCAGTATAGTTCCAGAGCGGGAGCTTCTAGCTCTATTGGCTCAGCTCCCCTCACCACTACTCCTTGGGGGAGATTTGAATGCCAAGCACACGCTCTGGGGATCAGACACTGATGACGCCCGTGTATGCCTCCTCGTAGACGTCTTCGATAAGTCTGACCTGCTTCTGCTAAATACTGGTGACCCGACATTCCTATCATCCGCTTATGGTACACATTCCGTACTAGACCTTTCTTTCTGCAGTCCGTCATTAGTACCACTACTTGAGTAGTCAGTACTTTCCGACCTCTTTGGCAGAGATCATTGCCCCATTAACATTCATTTTTCTGGCCGCCAATGTGTACCTTCTCGACATCCTCGCTGGATTATTTCCAGAGCTAACTGGGGAAAATTCCAATCCCTCATACACCTCATCGACGATGGTTTCGACACCATCGATGAAATGGTCGAATATTTTACTTGCTCGATCCTGCACGCAGCAGAATTCAGCATTCCTCGAGGTTCACCAACACCACGTCGTATCCCTGTACCGTGGTGGTCTGAGGAATGTAGTTTGGCTGTCAAAGCACGCAAACGTGCTTTGCGCGTTTTTCAGCGGCACCCGACGGAAGGGAACTTCGTCGCCTTCAAACGTTCTCGCGTTAGGGCACGCTTTATACTGCGCAACGAAAAGCGCATATCTTGGGAAGCCTATGTGTCTTCGCTTTCCCGGCGCAGTTCTACCCAACAAGTATGGTCAGCTGTTCGGCGGATGTATGGCAAGTATCGCCGGACGGTAATTCCCGGCCTTGCCAACAACAGTTTCATGTGCACCACCGAGTAGGACATAGCTGAAGCCCTAGCTACCACATTTGTTGCTACTGGCCAAACTGCCTGCTATGACGCTCTCTTCCTGCCTATTAAGGAAAAGGCGGAGCGGGTACCACTTATTTTTAATAGTGACTGCACCGAGCCGTACAACCAACCTTATACCGCAGCCGAGCTCGCCCATTCTATGGCGTTAGCAAAGGTTTCTTCTCCAGGTCCCGATGACGTACACCGACAGATGCTGCTACATCTTCCATCTGAGGCGCTATGTTTCCTTCTAAACATCTATAACCGCATTTGGCATGAGCGGGTTTTCTCTTCCTCCTGGCGAGAGGGTATTGTCATCCCCCATCCCTCGACCCGGAAAGGACCGCACACTTCCATCTAGCCACCGCCCCATTTACCTGACGAGTGTCATCTGTAAGACCTTCGAGCGAATGATAAACGCTCGGTTAAATTGGTGGCTAGAAAAACATAACCATCTGTCCAACTTGCAATGCGGTTTTCGTCGCCATCGCTCAAATGTCGATAATCTAACACGCCTTGAGGGGTATATTTCCGATGCCTTTTTACTGAAACAGCATGCCGTGGGCGTATTCCTCGACCTGGAGAAGGCCTATGACACCACTTGGCGGTACGGCATACTCCGTAACGTACATGGTTACGGTATGCGTGTTTAACTACCCGAGTTCCTATGCAACTTTTTAAAACTTCGCCGTTTTCGTGTGCGCATAGAAAACACGATATCCCGGGAGCGGATACAGGAGAACGGCGTACCTCAAGGGTCGATATTGAGCGTCACCCTTTTTGCCGTAGAGATTAACGGCATCACTAGTGCCGTTCGAAGTGGAATTCCATCATCCCTCTATGTTGACGACTTCGCAGTATATTATAGGTCAGCCAACATAGATCACATTGAGCGCCAACTGCAGCTGACCATCACCCAGCTAGCAGCTTGGGCGCTTCAAACCGGCTTCCGTTTTTCAGCTGCGAAGACGCAGTGTATCCACTTTTACCGCCTACGAGGTATTCACCCACCTCCTGATCTTCATTTGGACGGCACACCCCTGCCATTTGTCTCGCACCTGAAGTTCTTGGGCCTCTACTTGGACCGACAACTCAATTGGGAAGCATCACATTCGTCACCTTCGGGCCTCTTGCGATCGTTCTCTTCGGATGCTGAAGGTATTATCTAGAGCATCTTGGGGAGGCGATCGCGCGGCAATGATGGGGCTGTACCGCTCTCTGGTTCGGTCCAAGCTGGACTATGGCAGTTTTATTTATGGCGCAGCGACCGCCTCTAAACTTCGCCTTTTAGACACCGTGCATCATACTGGCATCCGCCTTGCCACAGGAGCTTTCCGCACCAGTCGAGTCGACTGCCTGTATGCAGACTCAGGCGAACCTGCACTCCATATTCGTCGCTCGCTGTTACTCTGCTCATACGTCTCGAAGTTGGCCAGTTATCCCAATCATCCTTGCTTTAAACCAGTTCTCTGTCCAGATTTAGTCCACCGTTATATGCGCCCTGGTTGTCGGACACGCCCCATGGGAATAAATTTCGTGATCTCCTACATTCCCATGGCCTCCGAATGCCTCGTGTGGAGAGGTCGTCCATCTGGCCTTATCCTGCATGGCAGCTCAATCGTGCGCGTTTCGATCTCGCTCTTTCAAGCAGCTCTAAACTCGCTACTCCACATTCGGTGTTCCAACAACTTTTTGCCGAACTATTGGGCCGTTACCCTAACTATGTTCCGGTCTTTACAGACGGTTCTCAGTTAGGTAGCGCTACGGGTTGCGCATTCTTCATTAACGGTGAGGCTCTTAAATTTCGCCTTCTGGACTTCACTTCGGTCTTCTCTCCAGAGCTGTATGCCATCCTCTATTTGCTCCTTTTTATTTGCAAGTTAGCTCCTGGCTCTTTTATTGTCTGCACTGACTCTTTAAGTGCTCTTCAGGCCTTGCAACAGCACACTGCCGCTCACACACTTGTTTAAAAATACAGGCCCAGATATCGCAACTGCTCAGTCGCGGATACCATTTTGTTTTTACTTGAACCCCAGGCCATGTTGGGATTTCCGGGAACTAGGAGGCGGACGCGGCTGCTAAGTCCGATTGCCGTTTGCCCCGGAGTTTAACAACTACGGTGCCGTACCAGGATGTGCAACGTCTTTTCCGTCGCCAATTCCTATCTGCTTGGCAGCAATCCTGGACAGCTTTGGAGGGCACACAACTCCGGGCGATAAAGGAGAGCGTACAACCCTGGCCAACTTCCTGCAGGGATAACCGGCGGGCCGAGGTGATACTCACCCGGCTGAGAAGGGGGCACACACGTGCAACGCATGGCCATCTATTAAGAGGGGAACCGGCCCCTGTGTGTTCCCCGTGTGGAGTACCTCTCACCGTGCGGCATGTATTGCTGGATTGCCCGCAATACACCCGCGTTCGCCAGTCTTGCCTGTATGCAGGCTCAGGCAATCCTCCACTCCATATTCGTCGCTCGCTGTTACTCTGCTCATTCGTCTCGAAATTGGCAAGTTACCCCAATCATCCTTGTTTCCAACCACTTCTGTGTCCAGATTTAGTCCACCGTTATAAGCGCGCTGGTTTTCGGACACGCCCCATGGGAATAAGATTTCGGGATCTCCTACATTCGCATTGCCTCCGAATGCCTCGCGTGGAGAAGTCGTCCAACAGCCCTTATCCTGCTTGGCAGCTTGATCGTGCGCGGTTCGATCTCGCACTTTCCAGCAAATCTAGACTCGATACTCCACATTCGGTGTTCCAACAACTTTTTGCCGAACTACTGGGCCGTTACCCTAACTATGTTCCGGTCTTTAGAGACAGTCCTCAGTTAGGTAGCACTACGGGTTGAGCATTCTTCATTAACGGTGAGGCTCATAAATGTCGCCTTCTGAACTCCAATTCAGTTTTCTCCGCAGAGCTGTATGCCATCTTCTATTTGCTCCTTTTTATTTGCAAATTAGCTCCTGGCTATTTTATTGTTTGCACTGATTCTCTAAGTGCTCTTCATGCCTTGCAACAACACACTGTCGCTCACACCCTTGTTTTAAAAATACAGGCCCATATCTCGCAAATGCTCAGTCGCGGATACCATTTTGTTTTTACTTGGACCCCAGGCCATGTGGGGATTTCAGGGAACGAGGAGGCGGACGCGGCTGCTAAGTCCGCTTGCCGTTTGCCCAGGAGTTTAACAACTACGGTGCTATACCAGGATGTGCAACGTTTTATCCGTCGCCAACTCCTATCTGCTTGGCAGCTATCCTGGACAGCTTTGGAAGGCACACAACTCCGGGCGATAAAGGACTGCTTACAACCCTGGCCAACATCCTGCAGGGATAACCGGCGGGCCGACGTGATACTCACCCGGCTGAGAATTGGGCACACACGAGCGACTCATGGCCATCTGTCAAGAGGGGATCCGGCCCCTGTGTGTGCTTCGAGTGCAGCATGCCTCACTGTGCGACATGTATTGCTCGATTGTCCGCAGTACGCCCGCGTTCGCCAGTCTTTGGGCTTGGGGACTAACTTGCTCGGTGTTTTAGGGGATGACCCAGTGGCCGTGGTTAAGGCACTGCGGTTTGTTTCTGAAATCTGTTTTAATAAACAAGTCTCACTTGTATTTTATATTCATTAATTTTAGAGGTTGTAAATTATTAGTTCTGGGATGAGTTTTTTATGTGCTTTTAATAGTTGGGTGTTTTATTTTATCTTACTTTTTAACTTAGTTTGAGTAGCTGTAAGTTCTTAGAGTTAACTTCGGGCCCTTATGACCTTGATGTCGACGGCCCCTAAAACACCACACACTCACACACACTCTCAGCCATCTGTGTTGCCGGCTATCTGTTTACACTAAATGCGCTATCATTAACTGCTTACGCAAGTTCTTTATTACAGTGAAAATTTATCCGCCGACTGTTTTCTTATTTGTGCCGAAAATTTTATGCCTGTTGCCGTGACAATATATATATATATATATATGACATTGAATATATTTCAATGTGCTGTCTATATGTAACTCACATTATTTTAATTTGCCCCTGTTAAGAAAATACTCGTATCTGTAAAAAAATGTATTGCTCACATTTGCCATATTATTTATATTGTCAGCTTAATCGTTTAAATAACAGAGGCCCGAGAATAGATCCCTGGGTACATCATATTTTATATACCTGACAGTTCTTTTTTAATTTCATTGGCTTTAGTATCAACATATTAAATTTTAACACACTGTTCTCTATTTTCAAGATATGACTTAAATCAACTTAATGCTAGGCCTTTCACACCATGTACAGATAACAAGTAACAATGCTTTTGTTAAATCTAAGATCACACCTAACACTATTTTTTTTTGCTATCTAATGCATCATAAATTTGTTCAACAAAATCTGTTACTGCAGACGTAGTTGACTTATTTTTCCTAAAACCGTTTTGATTATCATTTATTATTCTAAATGTATCCAAGAAATTTGTTAACCTACTATACATTATTTGTTCAAAAGTTTTTGCAAAACTAGATATTATTGATATTGATCTAAAATTCCCAACCTCATCCTTGCTACCTTACTTGTTAGTTTTCACCTTTGCTTCTTTTAGCCTCTCTGGGAATAGTCCACTTGTTAGTGAAAGGTTTGTTAAATAGCACAGCGGTTCTACTAGAAATGGGGCACATTTTTTAATAATACAATTTGAATATCCATCAATTCTTGCAGATTTTTTGATTTTTAAGTTTCTAATCACCGTTTTGATTTCTTGCATTGTTACTGGTATTAAAAGAAAGAGTAGTTTCATTATATTCAAGGTTTAAGTTATCTGCTTTCAACAGCGATTTTTCTTTTAGCACCTTTTCAGCCACACTTGTATAGACACTGTTGAATAATTCGGAAATATCTTTAGGATTGCATATATTTTCACAATTACTTTTAATACAATTGTTATTTATCCAGTTTGTCTCAGCTTTAGTTTCACTCTGGATTAATTCCCACAATGACTTAGATTTACTTACTGCACTCTTGTTTTTGCCATCATAATGTAATTTTTTCGCCTCCTTGATTACCTTATTTTATATATTTTTATATTTCAAATAGTAACCCTTAAAATCTTGTGTTACTTAATTTTCCTTAATATATTTACTGCTGTTTGGGAAAATCAGTTCTTTATTTAACTCAATTACTTTCCTTTTTTGATTAACTTTCTCGACCTCAACAGACACCTTTTTCCTTATAAGAGCTGAGAAATAAGTTGTTTATTCAGGACTGCTTTGTCTACTACATGCTCTATTGTTCCCATTGTCATTTATGTTTTATAACTCTGTGGCTGTTATTTTACATAAAGTATGAAATCTAAAGCATATGAATGCTTGTTCTTTATGAGATGGAAAGCTTTATATCTTGAAATTCTCATTTTATTTGTAGTATCCAAAATTTTAGTTTCCAATTGAAATTTTGAACATTTATGTGATTCACCATTGTGTTCACCTTCACAGTTAATACAGCAAACTTCATCCGAGGAACAATTATTCATGCATTCTCTACTGCTTTTTTTTGCATAGTTGATTATTTCTACACCACTTCGTTGAATGACCAAAACTGAAACACTTTTTACATTGAGAAGGTTTTATCTTAGATTCCAATACTGGACAAGCAATGCAATATATGATTACGCATGCAGGTAAGTCCGAGATCTAAAGGTAAGCAATTCTTTTTGAGAAGGTACCATTGTAACTTTACCCTCATCATCCACAGTTTTTCATGAAAATTTATAAGCTTTTATGGTTTCATAATTACAATCTCTTACAGAATTCTTGATCAGCTCCTCTTGCATAATATCATTATTAACTCCTTTAGTTAATCCCTTTATGATCCAATTGTAATAAGGTTTGTAACTTTTGGTATGAAATTGTTCATCAAAATTACATTCCAAGAATTTATTTGCTTCGATGTAAGTATTGAAATGTATTTCCAAAACTATTTCTCTAAATGGAATTAATTTTTCACCTTAAAATCACTTTCGCAAACCATCCTACCAAATTTCATAGGATGGATTTTGTTCATGTTACCTTGGTTAGAATTTATGATTACCAAATAAGCTCCTGAATCTTTATATTATATTTAATCGCTTGCATTTTATGTAGATTGTCCCTTCCTTTATTACTATTAGTGTTATCACCCAACTTGGAATTGCTCTCTTCATAAAATTCTATGCCATGAACTATGGCATTACAAGGCTGTACATTATTGTTCATTACTGCCTAATGGGCAGTATTATATTTTTAATTTAAACCACAATAAACGTAATTGTTTCCTGAGTATCCTGTGTGTAGCTTCCGTCTATTTTCTGGATAGTTGTTAGGGTGGGCTAGTTCCTTATTTTCCCTGCAGCCAATTTATATGCTGCGTGCCATGGGTTGCCTCTGTTTTCGATGCTACAGTATTTCTTCCATGAGTCTAATTTTTCTTTTTGTAATCGCTTCTGGTACTCACGTTTTCCTTTAATGTATAGCAATTGTCTTTCGTCTCTGAGCTGTTGGTTATTTGCTGTTCTCTGGAATCTTCTGCGCAGAGCGTTCACTTTTTTCTTAACATCGTGAGCTGATTATTCCACCATGGTACAGATTTCTTCTTGGTTGATATTTTTTTTGAAGTGGATTTGTGGAAAGATCCGTCACAAGCTGTTATGATGCACGAGTTGAATCTTTCTGTCACCTTTTCAGCATCTCGAGAATCATTCATAGTTTCACTGATTTGTTTGTCGGCCTGTTCCAGGGTCGTTCGATTTGTTTCGCATTGAAATTCTTTGGCCAGGGCAGAGTGTAGAAGTTTTGTGAACTGTTCATAGTTTTCTTTCTGCTTTAGAATATATCTGTTGCCGGTATGTTGTGCATTACTGTTGGGCTGTATAGGGAATATACAGGTTTGGTGCGTTCTGAGTGTTTCAAAGGAGATGATTTTGTCGTCGGAGCAAGTTTCTTCCTCTCCACAATTACAGTTTGCTACTGTCGTGAGCAGAGTATTATTAGTTATGGTCAAGTCGATCCAACTTTTTGCTCTGCTTGTTTCAAAGGTTCGTATGCCTGTGTTTACATTGATTATGTGGAGCGTCGAAGATGTGAGAAAATCTTCTAGGGTTCGCCCTCGTTCGTTGGCTGTTGTGTCGAACCATAGTTTGCTCCTGCCATTAGTGTCAGCTGAAATTATTATTCCACGCCGTTCTGTGTGATCTAAGATTTTTTCTATTCTGCTTATATCAATGCCTATGTCTGTTTGAATGTCAAAATACATACTTGACGCGAAGAATTTTTTTCTTTGATGGTGGATTTCGATGAGAACACAATCTTCATTCGAAAGTTGGCTTATTACTGTAGCGTCGATAGTTCTGTTGCTTATATCCTGCTTAAGGTCCTGCCGTAAATTTTTACTCACTTCCGTCACATTTATAAGTAATTTAAATGCGCTTTCTATACGCTCATCCGTTTCGTCCACCATTTTACCCTTTTGCTCTCAATCTCGAGCTGATTATTTTAGAAACCTGTTTTGTATGGTTATTCCCCCACTTCAGTTTTAGAAAAATTATATGCACAGACTCACCTTGAATTTCCGATTCTACTGGTGACTGCGTTCGAAGTGAGGCATGGAGGCTAAGAGCAGAAGACCAGGGTGTCCTGCAAGTGACGGAACATTTTGTCTTCAATCTCCAACCAGCACCAAACTTCAGCTCACTCGTTGTATAGATACTACTGCTGCACCCTTGGAGTTTTCTTCCTGCAAGTACGAAATGTTTCTCATTAAATATGTAAATAATGATACACTATCACATCAGCGAAACACTCAACACAATTCTTTTGCCGATCTAAAACTAAAACAGACGAATGTCACATCCCAAGGAGTCATATGACGTGGGATATGGGTTGCCTAGTATGCCCACTTGGCTAGGTATCCAGATGTTTATTTCGGTTTGATCTGAGGTATCTAGCAGGTTGCGTATACGTATGACCATTGCAGCTAACGGCATGAATTCAGGCTGAGTTATCTTGATAAGGTTTTTGCGGGTGTTGCTTTATTGTAACTCTAAATTCTATGGACCCTGCGCTCTTTTGAGTAACATTTCACCCATGTCATTCATCGTCCGATGACTTAACCTTGGAGGATATTAACTACATACAGACACACTGTGTGAACATTTAGTATTGATGTTGGATTTGTTTCATTTTCGGTGATGGGCGGTTTACATTTTGATGAATTCACTCATTTTCAAGGGAACGTTTCATCATTTGAACAATTTAATCAATCCTGATGTTCTACTTTTTTTAAGTTAACCTTTGCGTCTTGATTAATTGCTCGTATATTCTATTCGAAACCCAATATTATTGATAGTAGTTCATGGTTGTAACAATGGGTATATACGCCGGGATGTGGGAAAGTGGGACGCTCCTAAATGTGTTAAGTTTTTTAGCAAATAGAAATTAATTGTACCTAATAGTGGTCCGAAATATAAAGCCCGGGCCTTAAAATTACCTACAGCATAGTAAGTCGCCATTAAGGTAGTTGTCTCATGTGTTTATGAGAACTTCTAGTGGTTTACCGGGGAAAACAAGTCAGTTTGAGAATCTAATTGGAGTTTTGCTTGTCTGTCCTCGCGGACACGCCCTCAAAATCCAACCTCTGCGGTCCTCGTCCCGAGGGGTGGGCAACTGGAAGTAGGGGACTGACTGATGGGGTGATGTACGGTGGGGCCCTGGTGTATTACTATTATATCTATTACTGTTATATCTATTACTATTATTTTTTTCATTTGAATTGTTTATTGTCCGACCTGAAGATGACAATCGACAGATTTACATAATGGTTGACTACGTAATTACAACTGTTATTAACACCCAAATTAATATATTTATTAAACATGAACTAAATAATAGTTCTACCACTAATAATAATGTGATGATAATACACACCATCATACAAACTCCTGAGACCAAACCCACATATTCTCTTGATGATAAGAACTGCTTCCTTGAAGGAAGACAGGTAGTGCTCTGGTAACATACTCTGTTCATCTCTGCATCATACCCTCATAAATCAAATTATTCGTTAGGAAACATGAAAATGAATATTTAACACATTATTGTGTGCTGTTACAGTCATGAAAAAACTATGTACTTTCAAAAGTGACAAACAACTAAAGCTCTTATTACCTACTTTACATTGGTGTGCCTACTTACTTTCCTGAAATTGCACAGGCATGATGCTGTAAGCATTCAAATAATTATTAGCGTGATAGATATCAATACAATTCTCCAAATGAGACACATTTTCCTTGCCAAGAACATTCATGTGCATTTGCTTTTAATTTCGATTACACACAGTTAAGAGTGGTGGGTATATTGTCTTTCATAACTTTGTCCAATGAATTAGCCGAAATTGCAAAATATAAGTCATTACTGAATCATGAGTTTTTCAAAGCCCACATTACTCTCTCTAAATATACCGTTTCGACGGTAAATAAAATTAAATATACTAAATATACAATAAATGCTAAATTACTCTGATCCTAGCTGAAAATATTGTAGAAAACATTACAATATTACGTCTAGTAACTTGCTTCTTGTAGATTGAGCATCTTGTTACTAAACGTCTAATTTTGTAACCTGTTTTCTAAATAACTGCAATTTGCTTGACTTAATTGGATTTCGAGGATGATATTTTTTTTTCTTAATAGTTAAAGCAAGTGGTTTATTGTGTTTCTCGAATGTTGTAGAATAAACTTAAACGCAATGTTATATGTTTGTAGTTCAGTACATAGCACAGATAATACAGTCAAGCCAGCTTTAAAAAACAGACTTCAATATCAAAACATTTTAATATCTCCCTGCGGTAGGCTTGTGTTTGTCAGCTGAACAAATATCTTACTCATTGTGCTTACTTGCACAAGTGATGTAAGCGACACCACTTACGGAAGCTAAAAGTTTACTAGTCTTACAATTCATAATTAGTATTAGTATTTTAAATTAAAGTTTCGAGCGATGTTCAATGAACATATTTCCTGAAAAGATAAAGCTAGTTGCATATGTTTTAAGGCTCTACAATTTGCTTTAGGCTCGTAAAGATGGACCCACATTTCATCTCATCTCATCTCTTCTGATTTTAAAACGATACGTGAAGGCCATCTACTCTAATGCTGCCAAGAAGCAGATAGTAAATTACGCAAACCTTCTGTTTACTCCCTCAAAACTTGAAACATATACCCAAGCGTTAGAGTTCATCTCATCTTAACGATAACATGGGCATTTAAACAGTATTAGCCTACTTTAGGAACAAGTCGATAGCCATTCGCTGTGTTGCGGCGTCCTCACATGTAGGAGTTCATTTTTTTTTTTTTTTTTTTTTTTTGCTTTTTGTGTTTTAATTATATGTCCTGCAACAGTTCCCGAATTTGATGCAAACGCGCTGATTTCGAAAATGTTAATTTTTCGGGAAATACGTACCATTTTGATGGGATTTGATTACTTTTCCTATATTGTGCACTATAAATTCAGTATTTTCAAAATTTATTTTTCCAGAAAATTTTGCGTGATAGGAAAAAGCGGAAAGCACAGTTCAATTAAAATATCCAAGTTAATGACCTCTCAGATCGCAAATTTGTATTCTGTATAGCATAATACAGGTGGGTTTTTTTCACTTATACAGTATTTTCAAAATTGATTCTGTGAGAAAATTTTGCGTGATAGAAAAAAGCGGAAAGCACAATTCAATTAAATATATCCAAGCTAATGACCTCTCAGAACGATAATTTGTATTCTGTATAGTACAATGCGGCTGTTTTTGACACCAAAACAGTAATTTCAAATTAATTGTTTTTTATAAGAAAATCTTACATGTTAAGATGTAAAGCACCATTCAATTTAGCATATCAAATACCTTTCAGATCTCAAGCCGGCGAACAAAATTTCATTTTGCAGGGCTAGTAGGGTATTAGAGAGTGTTTCAGCGCAGACCCAAATGAGCAAGATGGCGGCCATGCGCAATCTGTATGTTTAGTGGGTTTAGACAGTGTTTAGGTAGGCAGTCAATCCTCTTAATTTGCTTTAACTTATAATGCTGTGTCCTGAGGTATGATCTGGCGCTCTAGGGTTAAGGGCTGCAGGGTTTCTTAGGTAAAGTCTGTTGGTCTGGAGCTTGAAAGCTGTGGGATTTAGAGGTTAGCTCTTGTGGTATGATCTCGGAGCTCTAGGATTAAGAGCTATAGGTTTCATAGCTAAATGTTGTTGGTCTAGGGGATAAAGGCCGTAGGGTCTTTTATGTATGTTTTATGGGCAGAGGTATGGTCTTATGATTTTGAAGTTCAGTTTACTAGTCCAGCGATTAAAGGCGGTTAATGTTGAGGCAAGTCCTACAATTATCCTTTACTATGTCATCCTATTATAAACTAACCTGACCTAATATACTCCTCCATTTCTACCTTCTTTCATAATTTTTATTGTAATCTAGCTGTGTTTTGTAAGTGGCTTCCTTTGTTGCATCTGTTAACCTAATTGCTCTATTTCCTTAAGATCCTCTATTCTACCACTTTAACCTAACCTAATATATCCCTAGTTTTACCTTCTTGATCATTGTTCAACCTAGTTGATTCTGGTATTAACATCCGTTCTCTTTTCTTAAGCTGCCCTGTTTTCACTTCCTTAACCTATCCTATGCATGTTTCTTTTCTCCTCTATCTAATCCATATCTTTTAAGCTCAACTATTTTGTCTCATGCTAACACTTGTATGTATGATGCAAATTTTGAGGCATATCGATGTTATAGCTATCTTTGTCACTGCAAGAGATATATATGCTGATTACATATATATATATATATATATATATATATATATATATATACAGTAAATTTAACCCTTTGTGTATCTACTTCACTTTTCCTAAAAATTGAGTTTTTTTTGTTGCTAGCGATTCTTGTTTTTCGTACCTTCTCTATGCTTTCAGGAACTCTTTTCCACCTTGTTATGTTTTGAGGTCTTATGCTTATATCTTATGCTTTTTGATTAAGTCTTTTGATCTGAAAGGCTATGTATATTGGTTATGTTCCTCATCTCTTTTGGTCACATCGTTAGATCTTGAGGCATGATCTTAGGGTCTGGGGTTTAAAGGATGTAGGTCTCACAGCTTAAGCTCACAGGTCTCAAGGTTAAAGGCTGTAGGTTTAGTGATTAGGTCGTATGGATTCAAGGTTAGATATCTCTATCTAGAGTTTAAGACTGTAGGATCTGGAGGTTACGTTACGATGTATAATCTGAGGGCTCTAGGGTTAAGAGTTGTAAGCTTCATAGCTAAAGGTTGCAGGTATGGGAGATTAATAGCTCTAGGATCCAGAGGTTAGGTATTGAGGTATGATCTCGGAGCTCTAGGATTAAGAGCTATAGGTTTTATAGCTAAAAGTTTGCCAGCTAGAGATATCTTCGTAACTGTTAGAGGTATATTTGCAATGGTCTAGGCGTACAGTTTTCATACGTTTTTTTCATGCAGATTGATGTCTTCGCACTCTTGTGTCTTTTTCAAGCTTTACCCCCTCTGCATCGTCTTGTAATAAGTCGTAACGCTAAATCAATGTTCTAAAGCTATTTTCAAGCTTTTTCAGATTACGAGATAGCAGTTACTTTTTCAATTTGCCTATTTTAAGATTAACTAAAGTGCGTTCAGTTAGCTTATGTGGTGAGGTAGACGCCCTTGGTCTTTTCTCTGAATTTGTTTTCTGAACAGTAGACTTAACGTCTTCCTCTGCTCTTATTATGCAGCTGTTTTCATGCTTAGATGTCAGCTACGTTCCAGTGTTTGTTGTTTCCAGGAATGAAAATTTTTTTCTGCTCTAGGATTCCTTCTTTCATTAGCCGTTCAAAATATGCTTATGTCCATGGGCATATGTGGATACTCCATCATCTTCAATTACTCTCTTGTCATCATGTGGAGATAGGGATATTTTGTTCACTTCCACTGACGCAACATTATGTTGACGTGACATAATTATGTTCATTGGCGTTCTTATGATTTCTCTGCTTTTAAGACAGCCCGCATAGCTCTCAAAGGTTATGTATCGTTTAACGGCACTATGTTTTATGGCTTTTATCTTCTTGATTATGCCTCCATCGATGTCGAGTGCATACTTCTTCGGTCTCAGTCCAACAAAACGGTGAATGATTTTTCCATTGGCTTCATCTTTAAATTTTCCCAACACCTTCTTGTTTTCTTGTAGAATGGCATATGTGGTCGCTGGGATAATCAGCAGTATCCAGATGTTCCAGAAAGCGTAACTTATCCTGGTATATATCTCTGCTAGTCACACGATGGATGAAAGAGTGAGTATCCATGTATATGAGCTTCAGATTTTCAAGCCGTAAAACGGCATTAGCATATCATAATGATACCAATACATCAAGGTCTTCGAGATATCCAGCACACACATCCCAATGTATATAGGCTTGTTGAAGACTGTCTCCCGCGACGCCATGTGTACTGCCGCCAGATTAGGCCCAGATATAGTTCTATCAATAAATGTAGGCTTAGCAACCGGTTTTCCCAATGTCTTCCAATCGGGGACAAGTTGTATATTCAGTCGGTTTCTGATGTTTTCCATAGTTTTGCCAAACATGGCATTGTTAAAAAGTTTGTAAAGATCCTTCTCGAAATCATTTCTTGATTCTTGTAGTAGCCGGTTATTCAATTCCACATAAGGCTTTAACCAACATGACTGTTGAAATTGTAGGACCCGATGGACTTTAGTCAGTTGTAACCCATGACAAAGGGCCTTCTTCGAGGTCATGTAATGCACCACATACCTAGCTCGTGATCCAAGGTGAGGAATTAGTTTCTTTGTAGAAGAACCCGTGGGCTTGATACTCATGTGCGACTTGAAGTTGTAAAACAAATTGGCAGTTATATTGAACATGTGATTCATTAGTTTGTTATTTCCAAGCTATATTCTTTACTTCTACATCAGTAAAAGATTAATCTTGTCGACAACAAATATGTTATTCATGAAACAAATCAGGAGACTTATGGTGTGCGAGCATAACAACAATTAGCATTCTTTGCGTTTTCTTCTGGTAAAGACAGAATTATGTTTAACGAAATTAACTGAAGCACTGTCGACTGAAATCGAAACTACCTTGTTTAGTGTTAAACCATTTTCCAATATAATAGATTATAGTTTATTTGAAATTTCTCCTGCATATACGTTTACATCTTCATAGAAATCAAGAACTTGTTACATTTTGTTTTACCTGTGGTCAAGTACGTTACAACTAACGGGTAGGGTTTTATTGACCTTATATCAAGCGTCTGAAGCTAAGGGAAATGGGACATTCTGCTTTAATTCGCTCGGTAGCTTTTCTTTAGCGTAAGGCTGAAGCACATTTTTTACTAACGCCTCACTTCTAGTTCGGTCGCATTGTTACTTTCGTTGCTACAAAAGACACTCGGAAAACATATGACTATCACTTACTATTGCAATCTTGAGATATATAAGAAGGGTTGAGTTTCACTCCATGAGAAGTTAAAGTTATCTCCGTTGCAATGATTTTGCAATCTGCAGAGAATTATTTTGGCAAGAATTTTAGGAGTGTTTGATTTTTCTTTTGTGTGATAATGCACGCATTGGCTCTTTCTGACTGTGTTTATACACCGCCTTCACGCTATCATATTTAACAGCAAAAGAGATACCGCATATTCTGCACTCACATATACACTCATCACTATCAACATTTCGCAAGCACTCTTTATAATTTTCTTCCTGTAACCATTCTTTACGAAACGAACTTAGGTATCGTATCTTCGTATCACTGCTGTTACAATTTGCCTACTGATCAGGAAAAATCACAAAACACAATCTTCATTCGAAAGTTGGATATTACTGTAGCGTCGATAGTTCTGTTGCTTATATCCTGCTTAAGGTCCTGCCGTAAATTTTTACTCACTTCCATCACATTTATAAGTAATTTAAATGCGCTTTGTATACGCTCATCCGTTTCGTCCACCATTTTACCCTTTTGCTCTCAATCTGGAGCTGATTATTTTAGAAACCTGTTTTGTATGGTTATTCCCCCACTTCAGTTTTAGAAAAATTATATGCACAGACTCACCTTGAATTCCCGATTCTACTGGTGACTGCGTTCGAAGTGAGGCATGGAGGCTAAGAGCAGAAGACCAGGGTGTCCTGCAAGTGACGGAACATTTTGTCTTCAATCTCCAACCAGCACCAAACTTCAGCTCACTCGTTGTATAGATACTGCTGCTGCACCCTTGGAGTTTTCTTCCTGCAAGTACGAAATGTTTCTCATTAAATATGTAAATAATGATACACAATCACATCAACGAAACACTCAACACAATTCTTTTGCCGATCTAAAACTAAAACAGACGAATGTCACATCCCAAGGAATCATATGACGTGGGATATGGGTTGCCTAATATGCCCACTTGGCTAAGAATCCAGATGTTTATTTCGGTTTGATCTGAGGTATCTAGCAGGTTGCGTATACGTATGACCACTGCAGCTAAAGGCATGAATTCAGGCTGAGTTATCTTGATAAGGTTTTGGCGGGTGTTGCTTTACTGTAACTCTAAATTCTATGGACCCTGCGCTCTTTTGAGTAACATTTCGCCCATGTCATTCATCGTCCGATATGTTTATTTAACATGAACTAAATAATAGTTCTACCACTAATAATAATGTGATGATAATAAACGCCATCATACTAACTCCTCAGACCAAACCCACCCATTCTCTGGATGATAAGAACCGCATCCTTGAAAGAAGACAAGTAGTGCTCTGGTAACATACTCTGTTCATCTCTGCTTCTTACCCTCATATATCAAATTATTCCTTAGGAAACATGAAAATTAATATTTAACACATTATTGTGTGCTGTTACTGTCATGAATCAAACTATGTTTTTTCAAAAGTGACAAACCACTAAAGCTCTTATTACCTACTTTACATTGGTGTGCCTACTTACTTTTTTGAAATTCCAGAGGCATGATGCGGTAAGCATACAAATAATTATTGGCGTGATAGATATCAATACAATTCTCCAAATGAGACTCATTTTCTTTGCCGAGAACATTCATGTGCATTTGCTTTTAATTTCTATTACACACAGTTAAGAGTGGCGGGTGTATTGTCTTTCATAACTTTGTCCACTGAATTAGCCAAAATTGCAAAATATAAGTCATTACATAATCATGAGTTTTTCAAAGCCCACATTACTCTCTCTAAATATATCGTTTCCACAGTAAATAAAATTAAATATACTAAATATACAATAAAAGCTAAATTACTCTGATCCTAGCTGAAAATATTGTAGAAAACATTACAATATTACGTCTAGTAACTTGCTTCTTGTAGATTGAGCATCTTGTTACTAAACGTCTAATTTTGTAACCTGTTTTCTAAATAACTGCAATTTGCTTGACTTCATTGGATTTCGAGGATGATATTTTTTTTTCTTTCCTTAATAGTTAAAGCAAGTGGTTTATTGTGTTTCTCGAATGTTGTAGAATAAACTTAAACGCAATGTTATATGTTTGTAGTTCTGTACATAGCACAGATAATAAAGTCAAGCCAGCTTTAAAAAACAGAATTCAATATCAAAGCATTTTATTATCTCCCTACGTTTCAATACTTGAAACATATACCCAAGCGTTAGAGTTCATCTCATCTTAACGATAACGTTTGCATTTAAACTGTATTAGCCTACTTTGGGAACAAGTCGATAGCCATTCGCTGTGTTGCGGCGTGTTCACATGTAGGAGTTCATTTTTTTTTGTATTTTAATTATATGTCCTGCAACAGTTCCCGAATTTGATGCAAACGCGCTGATTTCGAAAATGTTAATTTTTCGGGAAATACGTACCATTTTGATCGGATTTGATTACTTTTCCTATATTGTGCACTATAAGTTCAGTATTTTCAAAATTTATTTTTCGAGAAAATTTTGCGTGATAGGAAAAAGCGGAGAGCACAATTTAATTAAAATATCCAAGTTAATGACCTCTCAGATCGCAAAATTGTATTCTGTATAGTATAATACAGGTGGATTTTTTTTACACAAATACAGTATTTTAAAAATTGATTTTGTGAGAATATTTTGCGTGATAGAAAAAAGCGGAAAGCACAATTCAATTAAATATATCAAAGCTAATGACCTCTCAGATCGATAATTTGTATTCTGTATAGTACAATGCGGCTGTTTTTTGACACCAAAACAGTAATTTCAAATTGTTATTTTTTTGAAAATCTTACGTGTGAAAATGTAAAGCACCATTCAATTTAGCATATCAAATACCTTTCAGATCTCAAGCCGGCGAACAAAATTTCATTTGCAGGGCTAGTAGGGTATTAGAGAGTGTTTCAGCGCAGACCCAAATGAGCAAGATGGCGGCCATAGTAGGGTATTAGAGAGTGATTCAGCGCAGACCTAAATTAGCAAGATGGCGGCCATGCGCAATCTGTATGTTTAGTGGATTTAGATAGTGTTTAGGTAGGCAGTCAATCCTCTTAATTTGCTGTAACTTATAATGCTGTGTCCTGAGGTATGATCTGGCGCTCTAGGGTTATTGCTGCAGGGTTTCTTAGGTAAAGTCTGTTGGTCTGGAGCTTGAAAGCTGTGGGATTTAGAGGTTAGCTCTTGTGGTATGATTTCGGAGCTCTAGGATTAAGAGCTATAGGTTTCATAGCTAAATGTTGTTGGTCTAGGGCATAAAGGCCGTAGGGTCTTTTATCTATGTTTTATGGGCTGAGATATGGTCTTATGATTTTGAAGTTCAGTTTACTAGTCCAGCGATTAAAGGCGGTAAATGTTGAGGCAAGTCCTACATTTATCCTTTACTGTGTCGTCCTATTATAAACTAACCTAACCTAATATACTCCTCCATTTCTACCTTCTTTCATCATTCTTTATTGTAACCTAGCTGTGTTTTGCTAGTGGCTTCCTTTGTTGCATCTGTTAACCTAATTGCTCTATTTCCTTAAGTTCCTCTATTCTACCACTTTAACCTAACCTAATATATCCCTAGTTTTACCTTCTTGATCATTGTTCAACCTAGTTGATTCTGGTATTAACATCCGTTCTCTTTTCTTAAGCTGCCCTGTTTTCACCTCCTTAACCTATCCTATGCATGTTTCTTTTCTCCTCTATCTAATCCATATCTTTTAAGCTCAACTATTTTGTCTCATGCTAATACTTGTATGTATGATGCAAATTTTGAGGCATACCGATGTTATAGCTATCTTTGTCACTGCAAGAGATATATATGCTGATTACAGATATATATATACAGTAAATTTAACCCTTTGTGTATCTACTTCACTTTTCCTAAAAATTGAGGTTTTTTTTTTTGTTGCTAGCGATTCTTGTTTTTCGTACCTTCTCTATGCTTTCAGGAACTCTTTTCCACCTTGTTATGTTTTGAGGTCTTATGCTTATATCTTAGGCTTTTTGATTAAGTCTTTTGATCTGAAAGGTTATGTATATTGGTTATGTACCTCATCTCTTTTGGTCACATCGTTAGATCTTGAGGCATGATCTTAGGGTCTGGGGTTTAAAGGATGTAGGTCTCACAGCTTAAGCTCACAGGTCTCAAGGTTAAAGGCTGTAGGTTTAGTGATTAGGTCGTATGGATTCAAGGTTAGATCTCTCTATCTAGAGTTTAAGACTGTAGGATCTGGAGGTTACGTTACGATGTATGATCTGAGGGCTCTAGGGTTAAGAGTTGTAAGCTTCATAGCTAAAGGTTGCAGGTATGGGAGATTAATAGCTCTAGGATCCAGAGGTTAGGTATTGAGGTATGATCTCGGAGCTCTAGGATTAAGAGCTATAGGTTTTATAGCTAAAAGTTTGCCAGCTAGAGATATCTTCGTAACTGTAAGAGGTATATTTGCAATGGTCTAGGCGTACAGTTTTCATACGTTTTTTTCATGCCGATTGATGTCTTCGTACTCTTGTGTCTTTTTCAAGCTTTACCCCCTCTGCATCGTCTTGTAATAAGTCGTAACGCTAAATCAATGTTCTAAAGCTATTTTCAAGCTTTTTCAGATTACGAGATAGCAGTTACTCTTTCAATTTGCCTATTTTAACATTAACTAAAGTGCGTTCCGTTAGCTTATGTGGTGAGGTAAACGCCCTTGGTCTTTTCTCTGAATTTGTTTTCTGAACAGTAGACTTAACGTCTTCCTCGACTCTTATTATGCAGCTGTTTTCATGCTTAGATGTCAGCTACGTTCCAGTGTTTGTTGTTTCCAGGAATGAAAATTTTTTTCTGCTCTAGGATTCCTTCTTTCATTAGCCGTTCAAAATATGCTTATGTCCATGGGCATATGTGGATACTCCATCATCTTCAATTACTCTCTTGTCATCATGTGGAGATAGGGATATTTTGTTCACTTCCACTGACGCACCATTATGTTGACGGGACATTATTATGTTCATTGGCGTTCTTATGATTTCTCTGCTTTTAAGACAGCCCACATAGCTCTCAAAGGTTATGTACCGTTTAACGGCACTATGTTTTATGGCTTTTATCTTCTTGATTATGCCTCCATCGATGTCGAGTGCATACTTCTTCGGTCTCAGTCCAACAAAACGGTGAATGATTTTTCCATTGGCTTCATCTTTAAATTTTCCCAACACCATCTTGTTTTTTTTTTTTTGTAGAATGGCATATGTGGTCGCTGGGATAATCAGCAGTATCCAGATGTTCCAGAAAGCGTAACTTATCCTGGTATATATCTCTGCTAGTCACACGATGGATGAAAGAGTGAGTATCCATGTATATGAGCTTCAGATTTTCAAGCCGTAAAACGGCATTAGCATATCATAATGATACCAATACATCAAGGTCTTCGAGATATCCAGCACACACATCCCAATGTATATAGGCTTGTTGAAGACTATCTCCCGCGACGCCATGTGTACTTCCGCCAGATTAGGCCCAGATATAGTTCTATCAATAAATGTAGGCTTAGCAACCGGTTTTCCCAATGTCTTCCAATCGGGGACAAGTTGTATATTCAGTCGGTTTCTGATGTTTTCCATAGTTTTGCCAAACATGGCATTGTTAAAAACTTTGTAAAGATCCTTCTCGAAATCATTTCTTGATCCTTGTAGTAGCCGGTTATTCAATTCCACATAAGGCTTTAACCAACATGACTGTTGAAATTGTAGGACCCGATGGATTTTAGTCAGTTGTAACCCATGACTAAGGGCCTTCTTCGAGGTCATGTAATGCACCACATACCTAGCACGTGATCCAAGGTGAGGAATTAGTTTCTTTGTAGAAGAACCCGTGGGCTTGATACTCATTTGCGACTTGAAGTTGTAAAACAATTTGGCAGTTATATTGAACATGTGATTCATTAGTTTGTTATTTCCAAGCTATATTCTTTACTTCTACATCAGTAAAAGATTAATCTTGTCGACAACAAATATGTTATTCATGAAACAAATCAGGAGACTTATGGTTGCGAGCATAATAACAATTAGCATTCTTTGCGTTTTCTTCTGGTAAAGACAGAATTATGTTTAACGAAATTAACTGAAGCACTGTCGACTGAAATCGAAACTACCTTGTTTAGTGTTAAACCATTTTCCAATATAATAGATTATAGTTTATTTGAAATTTCTTCTGCATATACGTTTACATCTTCATAGAAATCAAGAACTTGTTACATTTTGCTTTACCTGTGGACAAGTACGTTACAACTAACAGGTATGGTTTTATTGACCTTATATCAAGCGTCTGAAGCTAAGGGAAATGGGACATTCTGCTTTAATTCGCTCGGTAGCTCTTCTTTAGCGTAAGGCTGAAGCACATTTTTTACTAACGCCTCACTTCTAGTTCGGTCGCATTGTTACTTTCGTTGCTACAAAAGACACTCTGAAAACATATGAAAATAACTTACTACTGCAATCCTGAGATATATAAGAAGGGCGGAGTTTCATTCCATGAGAAGCTAAAGTTATCTCCGTTGCAATGATTTTGCCATCTGCAGAGAATTATTTTGGCAAGAATTTAAGGAGTGTTTGATTTTTCTTTTGTGTGATAATGCACGCATTGACTATTTCTGACTGTGTTTATTCACCGCCTTGACGCTATCATATTTAACAGCAAAAGAGATACCGCATATTCTGCACTCACATATACACTCATCACTATCAACATTTCGCAAGCACTCTTTATAATTTTCTTCCTGTAACCATTCTTTACGAAACGAACTTAGGTATCGTATCTTCGTTTCACTGCTGTTACTCACAATTTGCCTACTGCTCAGGAAAAATCACAAAACACAATCTTAATTCGATGCACACTTTTCTAAGTCGTATTCCTTCTGGCGGCATCTATCTACTCATGCAAATACAACAATTAATTTATAAAACAAAAAATACATTTACATCCAATTATCTCCACTTACGTACTGTTGATGTCCGTGCCTGGTGTTGCTGTCTTCCTGAGTCAGGGTTTTATCACTTTCACATGGGGGGGTTTTGAAGCTGTGTTGCACTACGAAGTATTGTTGCGTCTACGTTGTTGTCTTGTCGACGTTGGCTGTCCTGCGTGAAGTCGTACTCCGTTGCGTTGTTCACTGGTGCATCGTCCTAGGTGTTCTGGGCTCCGTTGGTTCCAAGGTCTAGTTGGCGGTACTTACGACGGTGGATACATCAGTCGAGACACCGAAGAATGCTCCAAATGTTGTAGGTCACTGGTACAGTCAGGACTACGTTAACCACGTTGTGGCGCCAATTTATGAGGCGGTCCTTACCTGTTGAGCACCTCGTTGAGCCCTCCCGGCACTCAACACCTCATAAGATATGACATGTGATAGGTGAGGACTACGGATGGGAGGTTTCCAACAGGTCTGGCTTTTTCTCAGGGTAGGTCTGCATGAGTACTCGCTTTTGAGTTCCAGGGAGTGGGTGCGTCCTGACAGGGTGTGGGTATTATCAGATATAAGACACCACGACCTTTGAATACTAAGTTTATTGTTATAATTAGTCCTCTCCACTCGCCACTATTGACGATGTTATTCGCACATTAGGCGCGAGATTTGAGACTTTCACGTTGCTGCGCGCATGACACGACTTATATGTATCGGTGTACGCGTTGTTCCTAAACGTCGGTAGTGAATTACTTCGCATAACGTAGTATTTCCTGAGGATTATTAAACAAAAGAACAGAGTTTGGTAACATCTAAATGACGTTGTAACGAGTGCAGTTTCTCTCATTCGCTACCACAGAGTGTTCGATAACCACTTAATGTGAGTTACTCCGTCTATCCACGAACGCGGACTCTGATGAAATTTCTGTACTTGTTGCCTCCCTCACACGCCGAAACAGAGTGATTTTCCTAGCAAACATCGAATGTCGCCATTACACGAATTTCCCCTTCCTTTCGCCGAATTTTGGACACTTTAGAGGTCATGTGATCGGTTGCTTGTCCCTTATAGGTTGTGTTTTATCCCTACTCTTGAATAAATAGCAATTTCTACTGTATCAGGCATGTATTCCACGCGAATTTCTCTTTCCCACAGTCTAGCTAATTAATGCATAAGCATGTTTGGAACTGTGTGCCTTAGATTCCAGAGTCTATTCTCTCGTCACGTATTATATTCAGGTCAATACTTAGGCTGGCGCCGAGGGTCTATCCTTGGACAATGCCACCTTTGTCGGCTAGAAATACCCAACGAACCTGTCTGTGCGGACAATGTTCATTTTGCCCTCTCCCTTAACACGTTGGGTTCATGCTTTTAATAATATATATTGGGATTGCCTGTTTAGTATCTGCACTTGTATGCTTAATCATTATCCTATATTTATTATAACTTTAATTCATATTGTGGTATCTATCCGCCCTTAATTATGCATGTAATAAGACTTTCGGGGTTATTATGATGATATTGCCTAACAGGGACGGTATCAAGATCCGTGGTTTAAATCCCAGGTATGGCACTGAATTTTTCAGTCTGGCTCTAACCTTTCAAAATAAAAACCGTCCTAATATTTTCCTTGTGAAGCGCACTTTGTAGGCGGGTGTTCTTTTACTGCGTACGAGTACATGACAAATCAAATTAGAAGCTCTTACTTCGAATACATTATTCTAATCGTTAAAAGCTATGAATTCAACACCGCAAATAATTGTATAATTTGTGTTAATGATAAGTTTATCTAAGACTGGAGCTTGTTTTCGTTTCTGACAGTGTAATACGAGTCCAGATATTCTAGTCGACAATTTCTTGTTGCGAGTTTGAATAGCAGTAAAAGAGAACAGAATTGCGATAACGGTTGAAGAAATAGTACAACAGGTTTTGCATGTTTGGACATTGCGCTCCTAGTTACAGTGTTGCGTTTCTGCTATCACTACTGATATTTCACGTAGCCCACATCTGTCGAGTGAACAACAAACTTCCAGTCATGCATACAGTTTAACTTTACCTGCAACTCATGTACAAAGACATAATTATTACCTTACCTGTTGGTAGATTATATAGCCACTGCGGGGATAATTAAGTATATCGAATTGTGCTCAAAATAATCTGCTTTAACACAATAGCTTATAATAGATATGTCCAGTACGCCAGAACGCGAACTCCAAGGCAATTTTGAGGTTATAGAATGTAAAAGTTGGATTTCTTCTCTCTCCACACCTAACTCCGGGAATCTGCGCAGCTACAGAGATCCTGGCGGATGATTATAAACCATCTGAGAGCTCTTTTTTGTGTGAAGAGTAGAACTGCGAGTTGAGATATGGGAAGAATATCAAGATTTCGTGCATTTTGGACGTTTTGTTTGTTAATTCGACCTCACTTCTGGATTACGTTATCCTTGTTTATGCATGTTAACCAATATGTGCCTTTGGCTAGCATTTTTATTTTGTAGTTCCCTTTATCTCTGTCCTTTGCATAGATTTGTTTTTAAAGAGTGCGTCTGAGCGTTAGCTGAGCGTACATATTATCACTTATGCCCGATTTTACCAACAAATGTTTACATCGACGTTAAAATTCTTGCATTTCACAAACTCGTTTTCTAAAAATGTTAACAAACACGTGTTAACGCCGAGAAACTAATAAATATGACAGATATTGAAGGCTGGGGATGAATGTTATTTTCTGTACGTACTGCCATGCGCATTTGTTTTTAATTTCGATTACACACAGTTAAGAGATTGTCTTTCATAGCTTGGTCCACTGAATTAGCCAAAAATGCAAAATATAAGTCGTTACTTAATCATGAGTTTTTCAAAGCCCACATTACTCTCTCTAAATATATCGTTTCCACAGTAAATAAAATTAAATATAGTAAATATACAATATATGCTAAATTACTCTGATCCTAGCTGAAAATATTGTAGAAAACATTACAATATTACGTCTAGTAACTTGTTTTTTGTAGATTGAGCATCTTGTTACTAAACGTCTAATTTTGTAACCTGTTTTCTAAATAACTGCAATTTGCTTGACTTCATTGGATTTCGAGGATGATATTTTTTTTCTTTCCTTAATACTTAAAGCAAGTTGTTTATTGTGTTTCTCGAGTGTTGTAGAATAAACTTAAACGCAATGTTATCTGTTTGTAGTTCTGCTCTAATGCTGCCAAGAAGCAAATAGTAAATTACGCAAAACCTCTGTTTACTCCCTCAATAATTGAAACATATACCCAAGCGTTAGAGTTCATCTCATCTTAACGATAACGTGTGCATTTAAACTGAATTAACCTACTTTAGGATTAAGTCGATAGTCATTCGCTGTGCTGCGGCGTCCTCACATGGTTGAGTTCATTGCTTTTTGCGTTTTGTTTTTTAATTATATGTCCGGCAACAGTTCCCGAATTTGATGCAAACGCGCTGATTTCGAAAAATGTTAATTTTTCGCGAAATACGTACCATTTTGATGGGAAATTGACTACTTTTCCTATATTGTGCACTATAAGTTCCGTATTTTCAAAATTTAGTTTGCGAGAGAATTCTGCGTGATAGGAAAAAGCGGAAAGCACAGTTCAATTAAATATATCCAAGTTAATGACCTCTCAGAATGCAAATTTGTACTCTGGATAGTACAATACAGGTGTTTTTTTTTACACTAATACAGTATTTTCAAAATTGATTTTGTGAGAAAATTTTGCGTGATAGAAAAAAGCGGAAAGCACAATTCAATTAAATATATCCAAGCTAATGATCTCTCACATCGATAATTTGTATTCTGTATAGTATAATGCGGCTGTTTTTTACACCAAAACAGTATTTTCAAATTTATTGTTTTTTATAAGAAAATCTTACGTGTTAAAATGTAAAGCACCATTCAATTTAGCATATCAAATACCTTTCAGATCTCAAGCCGGCGAACAAAATTTCATTTTGCAGGGCTGTTATGCACGATTTAAGTTTTTCAACAAAGTAGGCCTGCAACACAACGTATACCTCAAGCAAACTGTTTTCCGCACACAGGTAGCGATAACCGACCTGAGGAATAGGTGATAAACAAATATGACAAACTTTGTTAATGTTTCCACAGCTATGACCTTAACCTCCACGATACTTGGTTCACAGCTGTTATATATCTTTTAAAATTCATGACTTCGTAGTGTTATAACGCAAACGAATTATGCCACAGTCACTTGCATCTATTTTCACTTGTAAAATACACTTAAAACAGTATTACAAAGTCTACAACAATGAACTGGCTGTCGGTAGAGCACCCGCCTGCCGTGCTAGGGGCCCCAGGTTCGTTTCCTGGTGGTGGGGGGTAGAGATTTTTCTCCGACCAATATAATTCATCTTCCCCAGAGTTTGGAAGTATGAAGTTGCGAATATGTGCGTGATCTAATGATTAAAACCCAACGAATACGAGTTAACACCTTCGATATGTTCCGAACGAGAACCTATGACGTCATATGACGTGCAATTTTTTTAAATTAACACTGCATGCTCCGTTACATCGTAACACTAGATGAATTCCTTAAACTTATTTCGAGTTGTAGTAGTTACAATTTTTACAAGTGTTACAAATTCTCATTATATGATACATTTTGTTTTGGTTATGCTTTTACATTTTTTCAAAGTCTATTTTGTTTATGAATTTTAAAAGTTGTTTTTGGTAGTGCTTGATTAGATCACTGTTTGATGCCGGCCACTGTTCACCCCCTCAGTCTAATGTTTTGTTTGAGTTCTATTCTTTCACTGTTCAGAAGAGGACAGTTGTATATTAAATGATCCACTGTTTGGGTTTGTAGTTAAAATTTGCACATTGCACTTTCCGATACTTTGAATCTGTTGTAGTAGTCCCTTGTCTTCACATGTCCAGTTAGGATGGCGGTAGTCTGTCCGTTGAGTGGGATGCTCGTTTTAGTCGTTCTTGCACAGAAGGAAAGAACTATTTGCTGATTTTCCCTTTTGTTGTGTTCTCCCATTTGTCTTGCCACCGCCGCAGTCTATTCTCTTCTGCCTCCTTGATTATGTGTGTCCTAGGTATCTTGCTGTAGATAATCTCCCCATTGTCTTCCTGTGCAGCCTCCTTTGCCGTCTGGTCTGCCATTTCGTGCCCGCATAGTCCCGCGTACGCCTTTACCCACTTTATGTGGATGGTCCAGCCGTCGTCCTGCAGATGCTTGATCTTGACCTTAATTTCCTCTATTATTTTGCTTCGGATTTGACTGTTCTTAAGAAGGTCTACTGTAATCTGGTGTCCGTGATCACTACGCCTAATTTATGTCCCACTGTAAGCTCTAAGCTGTTATCGGCTATTGCTCGAAGTCCCTCTAGAATTGCTATCTGTTCTGCTTGGTTATTGGAGCAGCACTCACCGAGTTTATACTTGGGCTTTTTAACCTCTTCCCCATTTTGGAAAATTACTGCTGCTGCTCCGACTTTTCCGTTTATCTTGCTTCCGTCGGTATAAATCTCTATGTTGTACTGTATGTCTTCCTGTGCTTTTTGAACACGCATTCTCTCTGAAGGACGTGGCCACTCGCTTAGCTTCGGGACTTCTTCTGTTAGTGTCGATTTTTCATTTTTTAATTTATGCATATCTAGTACTTCCTGAATCTGTATATTTATTGGCTTGATTGCTGCCAAAACACAGGACGCTTCGTATGACACAGTTCTATATGCTTTGGCAATTTTTATGATCATTAGCCTTTGTACGCGTTGATATTTGGGCATGTTCTTTCTCTTTTGGATCGCTTCTTCCCATACTTGCACGCCATATAGCAGCATCCGAAGTACAGCACCTTTGTAGATTGTTCGAAGGGCTTCTTGGCCTAAACCCCAGTTCTGCTTGGCTGTCCTCGCAAGTGCGTTGATAAGTTTTAAGCATTTATCTGTTACCTGTTTTATATGCATGTTAAAGTTCAGTTTGTTATCAAATTATATCCCTAGATACTTTAATTGTTGTACTTGCTCCATGATCCTATTTTTCAGATATATGCTTATTTTGTAGTTTTCTTATTTTCTTTTCCTTGAAATCAGAATAGCTTTTGATTAACAATTATTGAACTGGAGTTTGACCTGTTTTGACCAATTTTCTATTTGCTTTAGATCTGTATTCGCATACATTTCTGCAACGTCCTTAGTTTCCCCTGCTGTTATCAGCACTAAATCATCTGCGAATGCTGTTAATTTGCTCTTTTTCGTGTATTCCAAACTAAGCAATGAATTATACAAGACGTTCCAAAGCCCTGGACCGCAACTGGACCCCTGGGGACAGCCTTTTGTCACTTCTCTTACTATTCTGCTGTGATTGATGGAAAGTGTAGCTACCCTGTCTTTGAAGTAATTCTTGACCAAAAGATATAAATTTTGGGGGCATTTTAGGTTGCGCAAGTTTAGGAGTATACCTGTCCACCAGGCAGCATCGAATGCTCCCTTCACATCCACACTGGATATTATAACACTATACTTCTGATAGAGATTTGCTTTTATGAAGTTTTTGAGAGCTAACGCGGCGTCTATGGTGCCTTTTTGTGGGATGAATCCGTACTGGTTTGTGTTTAAGAGATTTTTGGTGTGTATGTGATGATTTATCCTATCTATCGTCAGTTTCTCTAGCACTTTACCTCCAATGTTTAGTAGACTTACTGGTCTAAAGTTTGTGACTTCGCTGCTTTCTTCCTTCCCAGGTTTGATTACAGTTACTATCTGTAATATTTTCCATATTTTTGGAAAGCAACCTTGAGTTAAACATTTATTCTAAATGAAGGCGAGTGATAATGGGAAACTCTGGAAGACTCTTAGTTAAATAACTTTAGTTATGCCGTATTCCCCAGGTGCCTTCTTTGGTTTTAACCTTACAATTGCGTGAATAACTTTTCCAGTGTGAACTGTCTATAGTCTTGTGTATATATTGGTTCTTCTTGGAGCCTTCGCATCTCTTGTTGTTGCTCTGTGTCACTTTCCACATCGTCTTTGGGAGTGAAGTGGTCCATCATATACGTAATTGTTTCCTGAGTATCTATCGTGTGTGTAGCTTCCGTCTATTTTCTGGATAGTTGTTACGGTGGGCTGGTTCCTTATTTTCCCTGCAGCCAATTTATATGCTGCGTGCCATGGGTTGCCTCTGTTTTCGATGCTACAGTATTTCTTCCACGAGTCTAATTTTTCTTTTTGTATTTGCTTCTGGTACTCACGTTTCCCTTTAATGTATAGCAACTGTCTTTCGCCTCTGAGCTGTTGGTTATTTGCTGTTCTCTGGAATCTTCTGCGCAGAGCGTTCACGTTTTTTCTTAACATCGTGAGCTGACTATTCCACCTTGGTACAGATTTCTTCTTGGTTGATATTTTCGTTGAAGTGGATTTGTGGAAAGATCCGTCACAAGCTGTTATGATGCACGAGTTGAATCATTCTGTCACCTTTTCAGCATCTCAAGAATCATTAATAATTTCACTGATTTGTTTCTCGGTCTGTTCCAGGGTCGTTCGATTTGTTTCGCATTGAATTTCTTTGGCCAGAGCTGAGTGTAGAAGTTTTGTGAACTGTTCATAGTTTTCTTTCTGCTTTAGAATATATCTGTTGCCGGTATGTTGTGCATTACTGTTGGGCTGTATAGGGAATATACAGGTTTGGTGCGTTCTGAGTATTTCAGAGGAGATGATTTTGTGGTCGGAACAACTTTCATCCTCTCCACAATTCCAGCTTGCTACTGTCGTGAGCAGATGATTATTAGTTATGGTCAAGTCGATCCAACTTTTTGCCCTGCTTGTTTCAAATGTTGGTATCTCTGTGTTTACATGGATTATGTGGAGCGTCGAAGTTGTGAGAAAATCTTCTAGGTTCGCCCTCGTTCGTTGGCTGTTGTGTCGAACCATAGTTTGCTCCTGGCATTAGTGTCAGCTCAAATTATTATTCCACGCCGTTCTGTGTGATCTAAGGTTTTTTTCTATTCGGCTTATATCAATGCCTATGTCTGTTTGAATGTCAAAATACATACTTGACGCGAAGAATTTTTTTCTTTGATGGTGGATTTCGATGAGAACACAATCTTCATTCGAAAGTTGGCTTATTACTGACGCGTCGATAGTTTTGTTGCTTATAATAATGGCTGCCCTTTTCCTTCCGTTCCCGCAAACATAAGTTCTCATTGATTTTGGAATGCCAGCTAATTTATTATTTACGGTGTAGGGTTCCTGTATGAGGCATATGTCAATACCATTTTCATTTATTAATTGCACCAAATTACTTGTGGCTATCTTGGAATGTTGCAAATTAACTTTGAAAAATTTTAACTTCTGTTCAACCATTTAATAGTCGATGTTCATTTGATAGTTCCTTAATGCTACTAGATGGCATGGGCAGTTATAATCTAGCGCCGAGTGGTTAACATCAAGTTCGCTGTCCTTGTTATATTTGACGTAGTTAATGCAATTAATGCATTTAAATTCTTCAGCACTGACTTTGCATTCTTTTAGTACATGATCTCCCGCACATTTTGGGCACGTTTGGGTTCCTTTGCAGTTCTGGGCGCGATGGTTGTATCTGCTGAATTTGAAACTACGACTAACTTTGATGTAGTGTTCCCAGTTACACATGTTCCAGCCCAGTTTTATCTTCTTGCCTATGAGTTGTCTTCTAGCAGAAGAACTGACTTCGACTACTATATTTTTGTTCTTCTTTCTATCATAGAATAAGAATATTGGCTTCATCGTTTGCGTATCGCCATCAAATTCTTTGTTTTGTGCCAGCAGAGCTTCCGCCACGTTTTCAAGAGAAAAATCCTCAGCATCGTTGAATATAATGATCCTTGAATTTCTCCTTCTTCCAGGCACTGCCTCTAGTTCCAGAGGTCCAGAGGTAGTCCTGGTCGGGCGGAGCAATTTTTCTTTTTCCCCGTCCGGGTGTCTTTTGCCGCAGTACCTAGCCGCTTTGCGGCTTATCCTGCTAAGTGAGTCAAGTTTGGTTGCATTTTGTTGTGCTGGCGGTAGGTTTTTGTTTGTTTGAGATTTGGTGTTAACTGGTTGCACTTGAATGTTCCCTGAAGGCAACAGCTAGGCGGGTTTGATACTTTCTCCCGTTGGGGGAGGATCTGTTTTAGAGCTTTTGCCCCGTTTTGAGTACGGGTGGTCTGACGCTTGAGCCATCAGGCGTTATGTGAGTTTGAATACGTTTGGGGTTTCCCTTGGTTTAATCAAGGGGCCCCAAGACGTCTCTAGGGAGTTTGTATGATGGCAAGCGTCTTTGCCCCCTCTGGTCATACCTGCCCAGTAAGTTCACCAAAGGGTTGCCATGGGTTTGAATTTTGTCATCCATTGAACGAGCCCTATCTCGAATGACATCGACAATGTACGGCTTCCACGCAATTCTGATATATGTTTTTGCATACTGCATTTAGCTCCCCTTGGTTAGAGGTTTCCAAAAGTAACTGTCCGCTTTTTAACTCAGTGAAGGATTTGATACCCACCTTCATTTGAACCGGGTTTACTTTTCTCTTAATGAGTGTCTTGATGTATTCCGCACTTTGGTTATTTTTACGTTTGACATACATTTTGTACGTCGTCTGCACCGGCTCATTTAATTTGTTGCGAACAGCATCCGCGTAGTTTGCTTGCCGCCTTGTGTCATCCCCTCCCCAACGCATTGTAGCTGGCTCAGCGAGCTACTTGGTGCTATGACGCTAGATGGCACGGGTCCCCTACGCCTTCTTGCTTGCAGCTGATCACTTAATGTTTTCAATTCAGTCTTTTTATTTTTCAATTCTTGAGATTTCTCACACTTATCACTTTTTAATTTACATATAGCTTTTCTCAGTTCACTAACTGCTTGCACAATATCCTGCTTGAGGTCCTGCCGTAAATTGTTACTCACTTCCGTCACATTTACAAGTAATTTAAATGCGCTTTCTATACGCTCATCCGTTTCGTCCACCATTTTACCCTTTTGCTCTCAATCTCGAGCTGATTTGTTTAGAAACCTGTTTTGTATGGTTATTCCCCCACTTCAGCTTTAGAAAAATTATATGCACAGACTCCCCTTGAATTCCCGATTCTACTGGTGACTGCGTTTGAAGTGAGGCATGGAGGGGTTTCTTTTTTGTTTAATAATCTAGTAATTATTTATTTTTCACTATGATAAAACATAATGAGATATAAATAAGTAGAGTTCTTTTCATGTAATGATTGGGTGTGACATAATCCTTTGGTTTAAATGTACACACAAATTTTAACATTAACTTTTAACCTATTTACCAATAAGGGCAAAACATTTTTGGATATTATTATCCCTCATTTGCTCCTGAAGGTTAAGAGCGGAAGACCAGGGTGTCCTGCAAGTGAAGGAACATTTTGTCTTCAAACTTCAACCAGCGCCAAACTTCAGCTCACTCGTTGTATAGATATTTCTCCTGCACCTTGGAGTTTTCTTCCTGCAAGTACGAAATGTTTCTGATTAAATATGTAAATAAGGATACACTATCACATCAACGAAACACACAACACAATTCTTTTGCCGATCGAGAACTAAAACAGACGAATGTCACATCCCAAGGAGTCATATGACGTGGGATATGGGTTGCCTAGTATGCCCACCTGGCTAGGTATCCAGATGTTTATTTTGGTTTGATCTGAGGTATCTAGCAGGTTGCGTATACGTATGGCCATTGCAGCTAAAGGCATGAATTCAGGCTGAGTTATCTGGATAAGGTTTTTGCGGTTGTTGCTTTATTGTAACTCTAAATTCTATGGACCCTGCGCTCTTTTGAGTAACATTTCGCCCATTTCATTCATCGTCCGATATGACTTAACCTTGGAGGATGTTAATTACATACAGACACACTGTGAGCATTTAGTATTGATGTTGGATTTGTTTCATTTTCGGTGATGGGCGGTTTACATTTTGATGAATTCACTCATTTTCAAGGGAACGTTTCATCATATGAACAATTTAATCAATTCTGATATTCTATTTTTTCTTTTTAAGTTAACCTTAGCGTCTTGATTAATTGCTCGTATATTCTATTCGAAACCCAATATTACTGATAGTAGTTCATGGTTGTAACAATGGGTATATACGCCGGGATGTGGGAAAGTGGGACGCTCCTAAATGTGTTAAGTTTTTTAGCAAATAGAAATTACTTGTACCTAATAGTGGTCCGAACTATAAAGCCCGGGCCTTAAAAGTACCTACAGCATAGTAAGTCGCCATTAAGGTAGTTGTCTCATGTGTTTATGAGAACTTCTAGTGGTTTACCGGGGAAAACAAGAGTCAGTTTAAGAATCTAATGTCATGTTGGCACGTTGGCCATAGTAGCTCAATGACAGACCTGCTGGACGGAGACCAGATGATCCGTGGTTCAAATCCCAGCTGTGGCATTGAATTTTTCAGTCTGGCTCTAACCTTTCAAAATAAAAACCATCCTAATATATTCCTTGTGAAGCATACTTTGAAGTCGGGTGTTCTTTTACTGCGTACGAGTACATGACAAATCAAATTGGAAGCTTTTCCTTCGAATACATTATTCTAATCGTTAAAAGCTATGAATTCAAGATCGCCAATAATTGTATAATTTTTGTTGACGATAAGTTTATCTAAGACTGGAGCTTGTTTTCGTTTCTGACAGATATTTCACGTAGCCCACATCTGTCGAGTGAACAACAAACTTCTAGTCATGCATACAGTTTAACTTTACCTGCAACTCATGTACAAAGACATAACAATTACCTTACCTGTTGGTAAATTGTATAGCGAATGCGGGGATAATTAAGTATATCGAATTGTGCTCAAAATAATCGGCTTTAACACAATAGCTTATAATAGATATCTCCAGTACGCCAGAACGCGAACTCCAAGGCAATTTTGAGGTTATAGGATGTAAAAGTTGTTTTTACTTCTCTCTCCCCACCTAACTCCGGGAATCTGCGCAGCTACATAGATCCTGGCGGATGATTATAAACCATCTGAGAGCTCTATTTTGTGTCAAGAGTAGAACTGCGAGTTGAGATATGGGAAGCATATCAAGATTTCGTGCATTTTGGACGTTTTGTTTGTTAATTCGACTTCACTTCTGGTTTACGTTATCCTTGTTTATGTATGTTAACCAATATGTGCCTTTGGCTAGCATTTTTATTTTGTAGTTCCCTTTATCTGTCCTTTGCATAGATTTGTTTTTAAAGAGTGCGTCTGAGCGTTTGCTGAGCGTACATCTTATCACTTATCCCCGATTTCACCAAAAAATGTTTACATCGACGTTAAAATTCTTGCATTTCACAATCCCACTTTCTAAAAATGTTAACAAACACGTGTTAACGCCGAGAAACTAATAAATATGACAGATATTGAAGGCTGGGGATGAATGTTATTTTCTGTACGTACTGTCAGGCGCATTTTTTTTTTAATTTCGATTACATACAGTTAAGAGTTGCGGGTGTATTGTCTTTCATAACTTGGTCCCCTGAATTAGCCAAAAATGCAAAATATAAGTCGTTACTTAATCATGAGTTTTTCAAAGCCCACATTACTCTCTCTAAATATATCGTTTCCACAGTAAATAAAATTAAATATACTAAATATACAATAAATGCTAAATTACTCTGATCCTAGCTGAAAATATTGTAGAAAACATTACAATATTACGTCTAGTAACTTGCTTCTTGTAGATTGAGCATCTTGTTACTAAAGGTCTAATTTTGTAACCTGTTTTCTAAATAACTGCAATTTGCTTGACTTCATTGGATTTCGAGGATGATATTTTTTTTTCTTTCCTTAATAGTTAAAGCAAGTGGTTTATTGTGTTTCTCGAATGTTGTAGAATAAACTTAAACGCAATGTTATATGTTTGTAGTTCTGTACATAGCACAGAAAATACAGTCAAGCCAGCTTTAAAAAACAGAATTCAATATCAAACTATTTTAATATCTCCCTGCGTTAGGCTTGTGTTTGTCAGCTGAACAAATTTCTTACTCATTGTGCTTACGTGCACAAGTGATGTAAGCGACACCACTTACGGAAGCTAAAAGTTTACTAGTCTTACAATTCATAATTAGTATTTTAAATTAATCAAAAGTTTGGAAAAATGTTCAATGAACATATTTCCTGAAAAGGTAAAGCTAGTTGCATATGTTTAAAGGCACTACAATTCGCTTTAGGCTCGTAATGATGGACCCACATTTCATCTCATCTCATCTCTTCTGATTTTAAAACGATACGTGAAGGCCAACTGCTCTAATGCTGCCAAGAAGCAGATAGTAAATTACGCAAACCCTCTGTTTACTCCCTCAATACTTGAAACATATACAGTTGACTTTTCTTTTCCTTGAAATCAGAATAGCTTTTGATTTACTATTGTTGAACTGGAGTTTGTACTGTTCGGAAATATCTTTAGGATTGCATATATTTTCACCATTGCTTTTAATACAATTGTTTGTCTAAGCATTAGTTTCACTCTGGATTAATTCCCACAATAACTTAGATTTACTTACTGCACTCTTGTTTTTGTCATCATAATGTAAATTTTTTGCCTCTTTGATTACCTTATTTTATAAATTTTTATATTTCAAATATTAGATCTTCCCCAAAAGATTAAGGCAGGATACGAGAGTATTAAGGTTAGGCCCTATATACCAAACACCCTGCGGTGCTACAAGTGTAAGCCTTATGGTCACACTAGTCAGCTGTGTAACGGATCTCCAGCATGCGTGAACTGTGGTTTGGCTTTACACGAGGGTGAGTGCTCCTCGCCCATTAAATGTATAAACTGTGCCGGGGAGCTTCCATCTAGCTCCAAAGACTGCCCACGTTTTGTGGAAGAAAAGGCAATACAGGAGATCCGGGTGAAGGAGAAGGTTTCCTACTCGGATTCCCGGAAGCTCCTGCGTACTCGCCTGCCCTCCGTCCCTAGGTCTGGTACTTATAGCTCTGTCTTGGCTAAACCCGTTCCTAGAAAAGAAATTGCAACGCAAACCTGCGGTGCAGGGGAGCCCACCATCTCAGCCAGAGTTCTTGTCCCGACACAAGTACGCAAGTCCACAAATCCAACACCAGCGTCGGAAAATACATCGCCTAAACGGACGAAGGAAACTAAAACCTCAGCCCCGTCCCAAGCCAAACCGTCGACTTCTACATCTAAATATGACAAGCCTGTAATATACGATCCACCGCCTAAAGTATTTAAGACCAGTTACCAGAGGACAGATTTCCTTAAAGATTGGACGCGTACCCCCAGGAAGAAGAAAACCTCTAGGACAAATCGAAGCTCTTCTGAAGAGCTTTCTGGTGATGAATCGGATCGACGACTGTCATTTTCGTCGATCTCTTTGACCAATAAGTTTGAAGCCCTCGGACCTAAGTTCTCTTTAGGGAAAGGGGCTTCCTCCGCCGAAGAGATGGACTTAGAGGATACCGACCACAGAACGGCAACAAAAAAGCGCAAGGATAAACCGGCCGAAAAAGGTGTTAGCCCTACACCGAAGAAAAAGGGTAAGCTGATTCGGCCACCGCTAAAGTCGTCTTAATGTAGACCAATTTTTACAACCTATCTCCATAGTTCCAATGGCTATCCTCCAATGGAACATGCGGGGTTTAAGAACACATCGCCCAGAACTGGAACTTTTGCTCAGTAAGCATAACCCCTTGGTGGTATGTTTACAAGAGACTAAGCTACGACCGCAAGACAAGTTTAAAATCCGACGCTACACACCACTGCGGTGTGATATTGACACAGAAGAGGGCATTCATGCACAAGGGGGCACTATGATGCTCCTCAGGGATGACATTTGTAGACCCGGTACAGCTGCAATCTGATATACAATCTGTAGCTATAAGGATTAAGCTGCCATCAAACGAATTTTGCATTTGCAATGTATATCTCCCGCCATCAGTTGACCTCTCGTTAATTGAACTTGAAGATCTGGTTTCCCAACTTTCAACGCCATTTCTAATAGTTGGAGACTTTAATGCCCATTACCCACTATGGGGCTCAACTCGGGCATGTCCGAGAGGCCACCTCATTGCAAAATTCTTGGAGAGCAATAACTTGGTTCTCCTGAATTCCGGAGAGCCAACTTTCCTTTCAGACGCCTATAACACCTATTCGCACATCGATTTGGCAGTATGTTCATCCCAGTTAGCAGTTTCATTACAGTGGAATGTCATCTCTGATTTACACTCCAGCGACATATTACCATGTCTTCTTAGTCTCTTAGCACACGATGTGTCTCCCTCCCGTTAACATGGTGTGTGCATGGATCCCTGGTCACGTAGGCTTGCGGGGGAATGAAATGGCGGATTCAAAAGCCAAGACGGGTACCACGATGCCCAGGGTTCGAATACCATCTGTGACATCGGAAGACTTTAGTGCTGTATTGCGTAGAGCTGTGCAAACCTGCTGGCAGGAAGAGTGGTCCGCTATCCACAATAATAAACTTAGATCTGTCAAAAAACTTCCTATTCCCTGAGTTACCTCCTGTCGGTCATCTCGTCGCGAGGAGGTGAGTTTTGCTCGGTTACGAATTGGGCACTGCTTTTTTACTCATAGTTTTCTTTTTAAAAGGGAGCCTTCTCCACTGTGTCCGTTTTGCAATGAAGCGTTGTCTGTGCGACACTTGCTGCTAGGGTGTTTACACCTAGCAGACCTTAGGACGTCTCTGCAGCTGCCGGTCAGCTTTGCAGAAACGTTAGCGGACGATAACGCAGTAGTGGAGAAGGTGTTTAGATTCTTTTCGAGATTAGATTTTAGGATTTATCAAATAGAATTTTTCGGTTTTTAGATAACATTTCTATTGTTTTTATATTTTCATAACGCAGTAACGTTAACGCAGTAATCGCGATAACGCAGTAGTGAAAAAGGCTTTTAGGTTCTTTTCTGGTTTAGAGTTTGGGATTTAACGAATAGAGTTTATGGCTTTTCAGATTTACACTTCTTTGGTTTTTATAGTTTTTTACTTGTATGTTTTATTTGTAAGTATATTTACATATTTCTAGTGTTCTTGAGAAATTTATATCGGGCTTTTGCCATGGCCAATTTGTTTTAACAAAGGCCGCTGATAACGTCTGCTGTTGATCGCCCTTATACTCAACATCATCAGCATCATGATCATTGTAGTAAGCTAAAAACACCTTCTAGAAATTAAAAATACGCAGATTTTAAAAGTATGCCACATATAAAGAGAATTGTTCTGCTGTGCACCGGCGCATTATTAATATTGTGCTTGAAGCCCCTGCTTTATTGTACTTGGCTAGCTCGGACCCACAGGAGATTCATTTCGTCGAATGGATTCCTCAATCAAATGATTTCCATTCTCTATACCTACTTCGCAAATGAATGTTATTTGCACAAGTCACTCTTGGCACCAGATTGCAGTTCTTCACAGTCTAGCGAACTACAAATTCACCCTAAGGCAGCTGCCGGTCAGCTTTGCAGAGATGTGAGAGGCTGGAAAAAGCGGCTGAGAAGGCTTTTAAGTTTAATTTCAGTATTTAGTGGAGAATGACTTATTAAGCGTTTAACGTTTAATTATTATTTATTTTATTTTGTATGATTGGCCTTAATTATGTACATGTGTTTTACTTGTGATTTTCTTTACAGTTTTATTTATTTTAAATCTGCATATAACTGGCTACAGTCGTGAAGGGTTTCATGAAGGCACTGACAACCTATGCAGATAAGCGAACTTATACATCTCTATCGATCTACTTAATTGCTAATAAAGCTTTAATAAAGGGCATGTAATACTTCATGTTTTTATCATAACGGGCAAGTGTAATTACACTTACACATGGTAGAGTAACATACTTCGGGAGAGTGCAATCCAAATTTCCTTTCTACCAAACAGCTTACGTGTTCCACTATATCCAATATTTCCACAAATGTGTTTTACAGTGCATGACTGTCCACTGGTGATGAAGTGAGATGGGATCGAGGTCGGAGAGAAGCCGGAGCGGACCAAGAACCGAGCCAGAGCAGAAACAGAGCTAAGCGAAAGCGCAGCTAGAGCGAAGCCAAAACTAAGCAAGAGCAAAGCCAAAGTAAAGAGAACATAAAGTTACAGCAAGGCCAAAGAAAATCCAAATCACAGATAAAGCTGAATTAGAGCAGAGCCAGCGAGAGCACAGCTAGAGCAGAGAAAGTTCAAAGGTAGAGTAAAGCAAAAGCACAGCCAAAGCAGAGCCAGAGCAAATCAGCAGGACAGCTAATGCGTAGCTAAACCAAATTTAAGGAGTAGTCAGTGCAAAACGAGGGCAAAGCAAAGACAGGTATAGTCAAAGAAAGGACAATAAAATGAAATTCAGCTTTTGAAAGAGCGCTAATGACTATGGAATTGAAAGTTCTGAAATATAAATCATTAATCATTATTATCGGAGATGGCCGACTTTGGTTTTAGAATAATTGTTATATTGTTATATTGTTTTTAGAATAATTTATATCTGGCTTTTGCCATGACCAGTTTCATTTAAAAAGGGCGCTGATGACCTCTGTAGTTGAGCGCCCTTATACTCATCATCACTCACTCCTGGCCGACTTTGGTGCCTGTCGCAGCTGGGCTTACATGTGTATGGATAATACCACCACCGCTGCTTGGCTTTATTGTTTTCCCTAGCTTTTCACTTAATTAGGTAGTTGCGCTTTATTTGTCATTTTACTTAGACCTTTTGTAATTTATAGCATTGTTTAATCTGACTTTACAATGCATTGTTTTAAAGGGCTTCCATAAACGCCGAAGTTAGCTCCCTTATGTGCACTTCTCCCTCTCTTTCTCTCTCGTCCAGTATCTCCCTTTCTCTCTCTCTCACGTAGTGGACTTAGCCGATTGATCGCCTGGCAACATAATGAAGAGAATGGCATCCCCAAAGCTATAGTGAAGCGTGATTAACCATTAACGTTGATCTCGCACTGTGCTGCAGCTATTTATATTCTGTGAAGTAACAAAACCTTCTTTTTCTGAGGTTACAAATAAGTAAATTCCAAAATTATGCCATATTTACCCAGGATAGTTCAGGTGTGCAACGGCACAAATCTGACTACAATCCTTTAACCACCTCCTTCCCTATGTGGCTACTTTGTACTAGTAGGAGATTCATTTAGTCGAATGGATTCCTCCATTAATTGATTTCCATTTCCTATACGTTTTTCACACTTGCCTATTACTTGCACAAGTCACTCTTGGCTACAACTTTGACTACTCGACGGTCTGAATTGCGAGCCCCTCAAAATCCAACCTCTGTGGTCCTCATCCCGAGGGGTGGGCAACAGGAAGTAGGGGATTGACTGATGGGGTGATGTACGGCGGGGACTTGGTGCTCCCCAAGACCGCTACGGCTGCCGAGAAGGCCCTTCAGTAACCCCGAAAACTGGCAGAAGATTCTCTGGTGTAATCTCTAGATTGGGTTCCTCCGCGAGGTGAGAGTGTTCCTTCAAACGCCCAAAATATGGTCCACTTCGGTGTTTGACACCATTTATTTTTGTTCTTTTTCCTTTTCCTCCCTGAGCACACGTCTGACGGGTAACATAGCGCGGGTGGTCGGAGTGGGAAGCGCAAGGGGTGACTGGGTAACGCGTAACTCCCAGCCCCTTGTTACCATGTAGGACTGTGCTCTTATCCGCTGATAAAGGTCAGTCCCGGGGAGATGCCATTGCATGAGCTGTATCACTCCTGAAGGCGATTGGGTCCCTCTGTATTTACACTGGTAGGTGTCACCCTAGGGTGAGCAAGGTCCAGGCCAGGACTCTTACCTAACCGGGGTGGCGCCCAGGATGTGAGCTCGCCATCGGAGACGTTTGCAATGTTGGAGGACATTACTGCAATGGCACGTGTTCTTAAATCTAAAACTGTGAAGGATATTGGAAAAGAAGTAGTAGAGCCCTCTGGTCCTCGCTACTTGGTGATAAGCAGAACGGAGGAGGACAAGAAATTTACATCAGTGAACCCTTTCGTCATCCAGAAGGGATTAGACAAGATAGCTGGTCCGGTAAAATCATGTACTCGATCGCGAAATGGCACGCTGCTGGTGGAAGCGCATTCCCTCTCCCAGGCAGCAGCGATCTTGAAGGCCAACATTCTAGGCAGTTATCCGGTGAGCGTTTCCGTACACAAGACCCTGAACTCCTCGCGCGGTGTGGTGAACACCCGTGCGCTGGACGGAATGACCAACGAGGAGATCCAGCAGATCCTGAAAGACCAAGGGGTGACAGCTGTATATCGTGTTCAGCGAAGAGAGCGAGGGGAATGGGTGCCTACCCGTACCCTGTTCCTGAGCTTTGATCGGGTAGATCTCCCACAAAGGTTTAGGGCAGGGTATGAAGTCATCGAGGTACGGCCATATATTCCGAACCCCTTTCGTTGGTACAGATGTCAGCGCTTCGGCCACACTAAGGAGTTCTGTAATGGTGCGCCTACATGTATGAATTGTGCGAAGTCGCTGCACGAAGGTGAGTGCACATCACCCGTAAAATGTGTGAACTGTGCTGGCGAACACCCTTCCAGCTTCGGAGATTGCCCACGATTCCACGAGGAAAAGGAGATTCAGGAGATCCGGATGAAAGAGAAGATATGCAGTACGCCTCACTGTGCGGCATGTATTGCTTGATTGCCCGCAGTACGCCCGCGTTCGCCAGTCTTTGGGCTTGGGGACTAACTTGCACGGTGTTTTAGGGGACGACCCAGTGGCCGTGGATAAGGCACTGCGGTTTGTTGCTAAAATCGGTTTTAGTAAACAAGACTGACTTGTATTTTCTATTTATTAATTTTAGAGATTTTAAATGTTTAGTCCTGGGATGAGTTTTTTATGTGCTTTTAATGGTTGAGTGTTTTATTTTATCCTACTTTTTAACTTAGCTTGTGTAGCTTTTAGTTCTCAGAGTTAACTTCGGTCCCAAATGACCTTGATGTCGACGGGCCCTAAAACACCACACACTCACACACACTCTCAGCCCTCTGTTGTCCGGCTGTTTACACTTAATGCGCTATCATTAACTACTTACGCAAGCTCTTTATTACACTGAAACTTTATCCGCCGACTGTTTTCTTATTTGTGCCGAAAATTTTATGCCTGTGTCCGTGACAATATATATATATATATATATATATATATATATATATATATATATATATATATATATAACATTGAATATATTTCAATGTGCTGTCTATATGTAAATTCACATTATTTTTATTTGCCCCTGTTAAGAAAATACTCGTATCTGCAAAAAATGTTTTGCTCACATTTGCCACACTATTTATATTGTCAGCTAAATCGTTTATGTACAGTTTAGATAACAGAGGCCCGAGAATAGATCCCTGGCGTACACCATATTTTATATACCTGACAGTTTTCTTCAATTTCATTGGCTTTAGTATCAAAATATTCAATTCCTACACACTGTTTTCTATTTTCAAAATATGACTTAAATCAGCTTAATGCTAGGCCTTTCACACCATATACAGATAACAAGTAGCAATGTATGATCTATTATGTCAAATGCTTTTGTTAAATCTAAGAACACATCTAACCCTAATTTTTTGCTATCTAATGCATTATAAGTTTGTGCAACAAAATGTATTTCTGCAGACGCAGTTGACTTATTTTTCCTAAAACCGTTTTCATTACCACTTATTATTCTAAATATATCCAAGAAATTTATTAACCTACTACACATTATTTGTTCAAAAGTTTTTGCAAAACTAGATATTATTGATATTGATCTAAAATTCCCAACCTCATCCTTGCTACCTTTCTTGATAGTTTTCACCTTTGCTTCTTTTAGCCTCTCTGGGAATAGTCCACTTGTTAGTGAAAGGTTTGTTAAATAGCACAGCGGTTCTACTAGAAATGGGGCACATTTTTTAATAATATAATTTGAATATCCAAAAATTCCTGCACATTTTTTGATTTTTAGGTTTTTAATCACCGTTTTGATTTCTTGCATTGTTACTGGTATTAAAAGAAAGAGTAGTTTCATTATGTTCTAGGTTTAAGCTATTTGCTTTCAGCAGCGATTTTTCTTTTAGCATCTTTTCAGCCACACTTGTATAGAAACTGTTGAATAATTCGGAAATATCTTTAGGACTGCATATATTTTCACCTTTGCTTTTAATACAATTGTTATTTATCCAGTTTGTCTCAGCTTTAGTTTCACTCTGGATTAATTCCCACAATGACTTAGATTTACTTACTGCACACTTGTTTTTGCCATCATAATGTAACTTTTTCGCCTCCTTGATTACCTCATTTTATATATTTTTATATTTCAAATAGTAACACTTAAAATCTTGTGATACTTTATTCTCCTTAATATATTTACTGCTGTTTAGAAAATCAGTTCTTCATTTAACTCAATTACTTTCCTTTTTTGATTAACTTTCTCGACCTCTACACCCCCAGGGGCCTACTTCGGTAGGTACGGGTTTGGCGAACCCGGGGTCCCGAGCCAACAGTCTCCCTCGTGAGGGCTCCTCTTCGTGGTTGAGGGAGACGGTCAACAGGCCCACCCACGTGTAGGCCGTACGTGGAGACCCGTGTCGGTGGAAAGGTTTGTCCTGGTGGTTGAGGGATGCGTATCTGAGCTCGTAACAGTGTTTTTCTGAATTCGGGGTAGGTGCGCATTTCTAATACACTACTTTGGCTTCTGCTTCGCCTAAACGGGAGGTTAGGGACTAACCCACCCCTAATCAATGGGCCAGGACTAGGTATTGTACCGACCTCCAGGGTGAGTGGGAGGCGAGCTCGCTATATCCCCTGTGTAGCCCTGTCATCCCAGTGGGGTGACCCCTTGTTGTACTCCGTGGTGGGTGGGGAGCACTCTGGGATGAAATTTAGACCAACTATTATGGTTAACCTACACCCCCCAAAAAACAATAAACGTGGAAAGGACTTGTTTGAAAACAGTGTTAAAAAGGTAGTTGAGTGTGGTCCTCGCTACTTAGTTATTAAACGAACGGAGGAAGGTAGAACTTTTTCTACGGTTAATCCGTTTATTATACAGAAAGGTCTTGACAAAATAGCCGGTGCTGTTAAATCATGTACAAAATCTAGAAATGGCACGCTGCTGATGGAAGCAACTACAGCATCCCAGGCAGCAAATATACTGAAAGCCAACATGCTGGGCAGTTATCCAGTCAAAGTGGAGATGCATAGGACCCTGAATTCCTCGCGCGGTGTTGTAAACACTAGCGCGTTGGATGGAATGTCCAACGAGGATATTCAGGAGAACCTCCAGGAACAAGGCGTAACTGCAGTCTATCGTGTCCAAAGGAGAGAACGAGGGGATATGGTTCCTACTCGTATCCTGTTCCTGACCTTTGATAGGGTAGATCTCCCTCAAAGGATCAGGGCAGGATATGAAGTGATTGAGGTTAGACCATACATACCTAACCCTCTGAGTTGCTACCAATCTCAGCGGTTCGGTCACACTAGTCATTCTGTAAAGGCGCACCTACATGTGTCAGCTGTGGAGCCGGCATGCATGAAAATGCACGTACATCACCTCCGGAATGCGTACATTGTAGCGGTGAACATCCATCAAGTTCACTAGAATGCCCCCGTTATATTGAAGAGCGAGCTATTCAGGAGATCCGGGTTAAAGAAAAGGTATCCTTTTCGGAAGCCCGGAAACTTCTATGTATTCTCAAACCCTCTTCAACCACCTCCCGTACCTATAGCTCTGTGGCGGCTACTCCGTCACCGAAACGAGAGGCTGGTAACCAAACATCTGATATAAACGGGCAACAATATCCGAGAAGGTTCTAGTGCCTAGATCGCAACCAAGAGCATCAGTATCACCATCTAAAACTCCGAGAACACAGACTACTGAAAATAACAAGTCAGTGAAGTCGCCTGAAAAAGCATCCACGTCTAACAACAGGACGAAATTACCCATTGTATACCAAGCACCAGAGATCAAGTTCAAGACGCAGTATGATAGAACTGCCTTCCTGAAAGAAAGCACAAAGTCTGCTCCAGAAAAGTCCAAGAAACAGCCCTAGAACGTCTCCGAGAACATCGTCGGAGTCATCTTCTGGGGAGGACTCCTACCGGCGACCGTCGTCTACGTCGGTCGGAATTTCCAATCGCTTCGAGCCCATCGAATCGAAAGTTGAAGAAGGAAAACCGTCCTCTTCCATAGAGGATATGCCCCAGGAAACAGCTGTTCACGCTGCTACTTCTGCAGCAAAGAAGAGGCAGGATAAACCTGCCGAAACTAGCCCTACACCAAAGAAAAAGGGCAAATTTATTCGGCCACCCATGAAGTCGTCTTAATGTAGACTACCTTTACATCTTATATCCGATAGTTCCGATGGCTATCCTACAATGGAACATACGAGATGCTCCTGGCATCGACCAGAACTGGAACTTTTGCTCAGTAAGCACCCCTTGTTGGTACGCTTACAAGAGACTAAGCTACGACCACAAGACAACTTTAAAATCAGACGCTACACACCACTGAGGTGTGATGTTGAAATAGAAGAGGGCATTCCTGCTCACGGGGGTACTATGATGCTCCTCAGGGATGACATATTTGTAGATACGTTACAGCTACAGTCTGATATACAATCTGTAGCTGTAAGGATTAAGCTGCCATCAATAGAATATTGCATTTGCACTGTATATCTCCCGCCATCAGATGACCTCTCGTTAGTTGACCTTGAAGATCTGGTTTCCCAACTTTCAACACCATTTCTAATAGTTGGAGACTTTAATGCCCATCACCCACTTTGGGGCTCAAATTGGGCATGTTCGAGGGGCAACCTCATTGCAAAATTCCTGGAGAGCAATAACTTGGTTCTTCTGAACACCGGAGAGCCCACATTCCTCTCAGACGCGTTTAACACCTATTCGCACATCGATTTGGCAGTGTGTTCATCCCAGTTAGCTGTTTCATTACAGTGAAATGTCATCTCTGATTTACATTCCAGCGACCACTTTCCATGTCTTCTTAGTCTCTTAGCACAAGATGTGTCTCCCTCACGTATCCCTAGACGGCGCTTTGATCGTGCCTACTGGAATCTTTACACCCAGTTGGCTGTCTTTGAATACAACGAGCACGATTCTGTGAATGATTTAGTTGATCATCTCACAGAGAAAATTCTTTACGCTGCAGAACAGTGTATTCCACGTTCGGCTACCCAGTCCCATGGTGGACCAGCGACTGCCGGAATGCTATTCGTACTCGTAGACGTACTCTAACGGTATTCCAACGACAACCTAACCTAAGTAATTTAATTAAGTACAAGAAAGCACCTGCAAAATCTAGGCAAATAATTAAGGATAGCAAAAAGACCTCATGGAACAAATTTGTATCATCTTTTAACAGATATACACCCTCATCTGTTGTATGGGATAAATTAAGGCGCGTGGCCGGAAAATCAACCCATCTGCCAATCGCTGGTCTGAAAACAACTGCAGGAGTTGTTGTTGATCCGTTTGTTGTGGCTAACACCTTCGGCTGTGCTTTCGCTCAGGTGTCTAGCTCATGCAATTATGCTCCTGAGTTTATCTCAATTAAGACTCAGGTGGAATCTCAAGGTTTCGTGTTTAGTTCCAGAAACCTTGAAGACTATAACCGCCTCTTCATCTTGGCAGAGCTAGAACACGCTCTTTCGTCATCGCGACTGACAGCACCAGGACCGGACGGAATCCACGTACAAATGTTACAACATCTCTCACCTGAAGGTAAGGCATTCCTTACTTTTCCCCACAGAACAAGTCTGCAACTATAAAGTTTGAAAACATATGCCAATCTAGGCTAATGCAGGTTTTTTTAATCCAATGTTCAGTAAAGCAACATAGCTGTCAATTTTCCATTGAGTTTAAGAAAATTTCAATTTCAAGAAGCTTTTTGCCAAGGGACTGTACATTATGATACAATATACTTAAGTCATTTGTGTCTGTAATGTTGCTACTACTTGACTCATATTTTGCATGGTAATACATTCTGCAGTCATCATTTAATTTGTTATAATTTCTTATTTGTTTGGAATCCTTATTTGCTTTATATTTAACACTGCCAAAATTAATATTAATATTAGATATTGCTCTTAACTTTATAAGATCACAACTACCATTTAATATGAATTTTTCGGTTTGCAGCATGCAATGTATCTATTAAACAATTTACCAATAATTAGTGAACCCCTTCTATTTAAGTGAAGTCCATCTCTCCATGAGTTTCCGTCAACAAATTTACACTTCTTTTGTTCACACACCCATTCTAACACAGAATTAATTGCATCAATGTATCGGAGGTCTTCGTCCCGACGTCTCAACACTCCATTGATACACACTTTTACTCGAGGGAATAGTTCATTAATCACTTCCACAAGCTGTTCCATTTCCTCCATAATCTCCATTAGATCTTTTGCTGTAATAAATATGATTTATTCCTGCATGAATTATTATAATATCAGGGTCGTCTTTCTTCTCTAAAAGTTCCCGCTTCAGGTGTTGAATTTTTGTACCAGGATAGCAATACACTGTAGCTTCTCCGTCTATAAATTTGTCAGTATACCTCACTAGCGAGTCGCCGATCACAATTGCCGTATTTTATCGTACATTGTTTCATCTGATCTAAATATCGACGCACTTCCATCTTCGAATTCCCTCGCTGCATTGAAATTCTTTGTCTCAGATACCGGTGTGCTTCGATCATCATACTCCCTCGCTGCGTAGTATCTCTTTGTTTCTAAAACGCCGGTCTCATTTTCTATTCCAGCTTCTTTCAGGACATCACAGCTGTTGTTTGAGTCGATTCCTTCGTTAGAATTCTGCATGCTTCTGTTGTCAGAGTACAGTTCATTCCTTTTCACCACTTTATTAATATTTCGACTAACCTTTACATCGCTTGCACTTAGGGTATTATTCACGCGCGTGTTTTCATCATTCTCACTTCTATCCTTACTGCTACCTAAGTAATTTTGCTTCAGTTGTTTATTTTCTTCCATTAGGCGTTCTATTTCACATTGTGTTTCCTCAAATCTCTGTTAATTATTTCGATTATATGGTGAAGTGACGCCACATTTTCACGTGATTTTCTACAGCAATCATTCTTATTCTTCACGCCTATATTGTTCACAAAATTAGAACCTTCATTTCCATTGCTGTGGCCGGTGTTCAGTGTTGGATTTGTACGTGATTTGTCATTGAAAAATCAGTTATTTGATTAAAATCAGTAAAAACCGAGACATCACTTTCAGTATCGGCTTGTACCACCGCCATCTTGGAAAAGATCGAGTCCATTACAGTCTATTAGCAGTCCATTACAGTAGCAAATATTGAGGGATAGAAGATCTGTAGTATTGCCCCCTCTAAGAGCCCTTATTGAACATGAAGGTGAGGACGCCATGTACGAGGATGGGTATGGGTGAACCTTGTACGGCGAGTTCTCAGTGCCTCAGCCAGTTAGGCGGCAAATAGAAGTTGTAGATTAATGGGGATCTGCCCCATGGTGTTGAGCAACGCCTCATCTGGAATGGTAGTATGAGACGTTGAACCATCATTGGCAGTAGAAACAGGCCGAAGTGATTCCGGATTTTCTGTCCTAGGTGGTCTGGGCGCCGGAGGCTGTCTTGTACTGGATGGCGGTGGTCGTGTGGGCCTGGAAGGCGGTGGGGATGTTACAGTTGAAGCTGTGCAGGTAGAGGGTTGTGGTAGCTTCGAGTGCTGTATTTCTTCCGGCACCTTTTCTGCTACTGAAGCTGGAGTGACAGTGTAAGTCACTGCAGCTGCATATTTGGGGTACTGCATTACTGTACGCGGTGGCAGTCCTGGATATCGTGCACCAATAAACGCTTCCCTGGGTAGCTCTGTATTGGGACGAACCCTGGGTTTGGCATTATATTTGGACTTTTGCCCGTCCTTTGTTGCCAGCAAATCAAGTCGTGCCTCTTGCCAAACAGGGCACTTTACATATTTGCAGGAGTGGGAGCCCCGCAGTTGTAGCATCGAGGAATTGCTCCCTGTATGCCGAGTCTTTGACAGTTGGCACGTTTATATCCAACCTCGCCCCAGAAAGCACAAACTGGTTGAAGTAAACATCCAGCAGAATTTTGCTTAAACTGCTGGCAGTTTGTGCATGGTTGTGATCTTGGTGGTGGTTTGTATGATTCCATTCTTACTGTAGCGTGGAACATGTGCGTTTCTTTGTAGATATCGAGCACTGTTGGTATCTTCTGTAGTGCCACACGGAAGTGCGGAAGTGGTTGAGGTTTGGGACCTCGAGTGGTCAGTTGTGCGACCCTCTCTACTGTGTAGACCTTTGCTACAAGATGGTCTCACACTTCTCCTTCCGTATCAAAGAATGGCACGTCTTTAATTGTCACATGCAGGTGACGGTCCTCAGACAGGAGAGTGGTGACAGCTTTAATGCTCTGCTCCTCTAAATGACGCCTAAGTCGGCGATGGTCATTTGCCGTGGCAGGCAAAAGAGCCACAGTACCACGGAGGTTCTTTATGGTGTATTCTGCAGACACACCTGACGAGAGTACTTTCCTGGCATCTGCGGGATTGCGCAGGAAAATGGGCGTTGGACGTATAGACCGTGTAGTGGAAGCTGTCTGCTGTGTTGTGTTAGCAGCTGGTAAAGCTTTAGGAGCATGATGATCCTCTTGCATCTGCCCTGGTTGTGGTGGATGTGGAGTTGTTGTAGAGCATTTGCGCTTCTTCTGTGATGAAGTGGGTTCATCAGGGAGACCCGCTTCAAGAGGAGCAAACCTGTTGCTGGTGGTGATTGTGATGGTGGTGGTGGAGGGAGCAGTTTGGATTGTTTTAGTGGTCCTCTTCTTAACTGTCCCCACGATGTGGAAGCACTACTGTAGTCGTGCTTTGTAAGTAGACTCAGGATGGCATCAATCCTAGAGCGGTGAGCCATAAACTCTGAAGTCTGAGATGGCAATGGTATCGCTGACCTAAGCGTTGTTTATATGGCTTTCATGAGCCTTGTTCAAATATTTCTGTCCAGCACGAAGCTCCAGCTGAAGGAAGTCGTGGCAGGCTTCGCTCATTGGCGACGGTGGGTTTATCAGCCCTTTACCCATGAAAGAGCGTATATCTCCACCTAGGATATAGTAGTCTACCTCCGCGTACGAGGCAGTGGTGGTGGTGATGTTGCTGGCTGGGTACATGTTGGCCAATGACATTAGTAAATGCAAAGGCCAATCAGGAGTCAGTAAGTCAATCGTACGTCTGTGTGTTGGGGGAGGTGAAGGATAGAATAGAGGAAATAAGAATGAAAGAATGGAAAAATAAGCACGTTCAGGGTGTTAAGAAGCACGAGGAGCAGAGCACCTGCCCATAAGGGCGTCTAAAAGCCAGTCCACAGTACTGTTGGCTGCAGCCTTCTAATCTACCCAATTACAGTGCTGTTTGTTGCTTTTCCTAGCAGTCTAGCAGGAACTCTGTTGTCCCAGCTGTGTATGTCTGTTTGAATAGTCGCTTCTTCTCGCTTACTCGGTTGATTGGGTACCTCCTTTCTTCTGCGATGCGTACTCCATGGCTCCAAGTCGGAAAGTCAGTGCGGGCTTGTAGCTCCTATTGTGATGTCATTTATGTTAATGTCCGGGTCTGTAGATGCATGTGTTGTCTTTTAAGAAATCAACATTAAAGTCTCCACATATAAAGATTTATCGAGAGTGTTTTTGGAGTGTATTAATCAAACTCTCAAGTTTATCTAGTAAAGTAGCATAACACTTATTTGGAGAGCGATGGATACATGCAATAAATAATTTTAGTTCCTGTATATATATTATAGAGTGTTTAAATATCAGTTCTTCATTTAGCATATTGGTTTTGAAATACTTCTTATATTTGATTTTTTTTACTGCAATCATGGTACCCCCATGTGTGTACTTTTCCCCACAGAACAAGTCTGCATCTATAAAGTTTGAAAAGATATGCCAATCTAGGCTAATGCAGGTTTTTTTAATCCAATGTTCTGTAAAGCAACATACCTGTCAATTTTCCATTGAGTTTAAGAAAATTTCAATTTCAAGAAGCTTATTGCCAAGGGGCTGTACATTATGATACAATATACTTAAGTCATTTGTGTCTGTTATTTTGCTACTACTTGACTCATATTTTGCATGAAAATACATTCTGCAGTCATCTTTTAATTTGTTATAATTTCTTATTTGTTTGGAATCCTTATTTGCTTTATATTTTACACTGCCAAAATTAATGTTAATATTAGATATTGCTCTTAACTTTATAAGTTCACAACTACCATTTAATATGAATTTTTCGGTTTGCAGCATGGAATGTATCTATTAAACAATTTACCAATAATTAGTGAACCCCTTCTATTTAAGTGAAGTCCATCTCTGAATGAGTTTCCGTCAATAAATTTACAGTTCTTTTGTTCACACACCCATTCTAACACAGAATTTATTGCATCAATGTATCGGAGGTCTTCGTTCCGACGTCTCAACACTCCACTGATACACACTTTTACTCGAGGGAATAGTTCAGTAATCACTTCCACAAGCTGTTCCATTTCCTCCAAATCTCAATTGGATCCTTTGCTGTAATGATATGATTTATTCCTGCATGAATTATTATAACATCAGGGTCGTCTTTATTCTCTAAAAGTTCCCGCTTCAGGTGTTGAATTTTTGCACCAGGCTAGCAATACACTGTAGCTTCGTCTATAAATTTGTCAGTATACCTCACTAGCGAATCACCGATCACAATTGCCGTATTTGTCGTAATTGTTTCATCTGATCTAAATATCGACGCACTTCCATCTTCGAATTCCCTCGCTGCATTGAAATTCTTTGTCTCAGATACCGGTGTGCTTCGATCATCATACTCCCTCGCTGCGTAGTATCTCTTTGTTTCTAAAAGGCCGGTCTCATTTTCTATTCCAGCTTCTTTCAGGACATCACAGCTGTTGTTTGAGTCGATTCCTTCGTTAGAATCCTGCATGCTTCTGTTGTCAGAGTACAGTTCATTCCTTTTCACCACTTTGTTAATATTTCGACTAACCTTTACATCCCTTGCACTTAGGGTATTATTCACGCGCGTGTTTTCATCATTCTCACTTCTATCCTTACTGCTACCTAAGTAATTTTGCTTCAGTTGTTTATTTTCTTCCATTAGGCGTTCTAACTCACATCGTGTTTCCTCAAATCTCTGTTAATTATTTCGATTATATGGTGAAGTGACGCCACATTTTCACGTAATTTTCTACAGCAATCATTCTTATTCTTCACGCCTATATTGTTCACAAAATTAGAACCTTCATTTCCATTGCTGTGGCGTGTGTTCAGTGTTGGATTTGTACGTGATTTGTCATTGAAAAATCAGTTATTTGATTAAAATCAGTAAAAACCGAGACATCACTTTCAGTATCGGCTTGTACCACCGCCATCTTGGAAAAGATCGAGTCCATTACAGTCCATTAGCAGTCCATTACAGTAGCAAATATTGAGGGATAGAAGATCTGTAGTATTGCCCCCACTAAGAGCCCTTATTGAACATGAAGGTGAGGACGGCATGTACGAAGATGGGTATGGGTGAACCGTGTACGGCGATTTCTCAGTACCTCCGCCAGTTAGGCGGCAAATAGAAGTTGTAGATTAATGGGGATCTGCCCCATGGTGTTGAGCAACGCCTCATCTGGAATGGTAGTATGAGACGTTGAACCATCATTGGCAGTAGAAACAGGCCGAAGTGATTCCGGATTTTCTGTCCTAGGTGGTCTGGGCGCCGGAGGATGTCTTGTACTGGATGGCGGTGGTCGTGTGGGCCTGGAAGGCGGAGGGGATGTTACAGTTGAAGCTGTGCAGGTAGAGGTTTGTGGTAGCTTCGAGTGCTGTATTTCTTCCGGCACCTTTTCTGCTACTGAAGCTGGAGTGACAGTGTTAGTCACTGCAGCTGCATATTTGGGGTACTGCATTACTGTACGCGGTGGCAGTCGTGGATATCGTGCACCAATAAACGCTTCCCCGGGTAGCTCTGTATTGGGACGAACCCTGGATTTGGCATTATATTTGGACTTTTGCCCGTCCTTTGTTGCCAGCAAATCAAGTCGTGCCTCTTGCCAAACAGGGCACTTTACATATCTGCAGGAGTGGGAGCCCCGCAGCTGTAGCATCGAGGAATTGCTCCCTGTATGCCGAGTCTTTGACAGTTGGCACGTTTATGTCCAACCTCGTCCCAGAAAGCACAGACTGGTTGAAGTAAACATCCAGAAGAATTTTGCTTAAACTGCTGGCAGTTTGTGCATTGTTGTGGTCTTGGTGGTGGTTTATAAGACTCCACTCTTACTGTGGCGTGGAACATGTGCGTTTCTTTGTAGATATCGAGCACTGTTGGTATCTTCTGTAGTGTCACACGGAGGTGCGGAAGTGGTTGAAGTTTCGGACCTCTAGTGGTCAGTTGTGCGACCCTCTCTACTGTGTAGACCTTTGCTACAAGATGGTCTCACACTTCTCCTTCTGTATCAAAGAATGGCACGTCTTTAATTGTCACATGCAGGTGACGGTCCTCAGACAGGAGAGTGGTGACAGCTTCAATGTTCTGCTCCTCTAAATGACGCCTAAGTCGCCGATGGTCATTGGCCGTGGCAGGTAAAAGAGCCACAGTACCACGGAGGTTCTATATGGTGTATTCTGCAGACACACCTGACGAGAGTACTTTCCTGGCATCTGCGGGATTGCGCAGGAAAATGGGCGTTGGACGTATAGACCGTGTAGTGGAAGCTGTCTGCTGTGTTCTGTTAGCACCTGGTAAAGCTTTAGGAGCATGATGATCCTCTTGCATCTGCCCTGATTGTGGTGGATGTGGGGTTGTTGTAGAGCATTTGCGCTTCTTCTGTGATGAAGTGGGTTCATCAGGGAGACCCGCTTCAAGAGGAGCAAACCTGTTGCTGGTGGTGATTGTGATGGTGGTGGTGGAGGGAGCAGTTTGGATTGTTTTAGTGGTCCTCTTCTTAACTGTCCCCACGATGTGGAAGCACTACTGTGGTCGTGCGTTGTAAGTAGACTCAGGATGGCCTCAATCCTAGAGCGGTGAGCCATAAACTCTGAAGTCTGAGATGGCAATGGTATCGCTGACCTAAGCGTTGTTTATATGGCTTTCATCAGCCTTGTTCAAATATTTTTGTCTAGCACGAAGCTCCAGCTGAAGGAAGTCGTGGCAGGCTTCGTTCATTGGCGACGGTGGGTTGATCAGCTCTTTACCCATGAAAGAGCGTATATCTCCACCTAGGATATAGTAGTCTACCTCCGCGTACGAGGCAGTGGTGGTGGTGTTGTTGCTGGCTGGGTACATGTTGGCCAATGACATTAGTAAATGCAAAGGCCAATCAGGAGTCAGTAAGTCAATCGTACGTCTGTGTGTTGGGGGAGGTGAAGGATAGAATAGAGGAAATAAGAATGAAAGAATGGAAAAATAAGCACGTTCAGGGTGTTAAGAAGCACGAGGAGCAGAGCACCTGCCCATAAGGGCGCCTAAAAGCCAGTCCACAGTACTGTTGGCTGCAGCCTTGCTAATCTACCCAATTACAGTGCTGTTTGTTGCTTTTCCTAGCAGTCTAGCAGGAACTCTGTTGTCCCAGCTGTGTATGTCTGTATGAATAGTCGCTTCTTCTCGCTTACTCGGTTGATTGGGTACCTCCTTTCTTCTGCGATGCGTACTCCATGGCTCCAAGTCGGAAAGTCAGTGCGGGCTTGCAGCTCCTATTGTGATGTCATTTATGTTAATGTCCGGGTCTGTAGATGCATGTGTTGTCTTTTAAGAAATCAACATTAAAGTCTCCACATATAAAGATTTATCGAGAGTGTTTTTGGAGTGTATTAATCAAACTCTCAAGTTTATCTAGTAAAGTAGCATAACACTTATTTGGAGAGCGATGGATACATGCAATAAATAATTTTAGTTCCTGTATATATATTATAGAGTGTTTAAATATCAGTTCTTCATTTAGCATATTGGTTTTGAAATACTTCTTATATTTGATTTTTTTTACTGCAATCATGGTACCCCCATGTGTGTACTTTTCCCCACAGAACAAGTCTGCATCTATAAAGTTTGAAAAGATATGCCAATCTAGGTTAATGCAGGTTTTTTTAATCCAATGTTCTGTAAAGCAACATACCTGTCAATTTTCCATTGAGTTTAAGAAAATTTCAATTTCAAGAAGCTTATTGCCAAGGGGCTGTACATTATGATACAATATACTTAAGTCATTTGTGTCTGTTATTTTGCTACTACTTGACTCATATTTTGCATGAAAATACATTCTGCAGTCATCTTTTAATTTGTTATAATTTCTTATTTGTTTGGAATCCTTATTTGCTTTATATTTTACACTGCCAAAATTAATATTAATATTAGATATTGCTCTTAACTTTATAAGTTCACAACTACCATTTAATATGAATTTTTCGGTTTGCAGCATGGAATGTATCTATTAAACAATTTACCAATAATTAGTGAACCCCTTCTATTTAAGTGAAGTCCATCTCTGAATGAGTTTCCGTCAATAAATTTACAGTTCTTTTGTTCACACACCCATTCTAACACAGAATTTATTGCATCAATGTATCGGAGGTCTTCGTTCCGACGTCTCAACACTCCACTGATACACACTTTTACTCGAGGGAATAGTTCAGTAATCACTTCCACAAGCTGTTCCATTTCCTCCAAATCTCAATTGGATCCTTTGCTGTAATGATATGATTTATTCCTGCATGAATTATTATAACATCAGGGTCGTCTTTATTCTCTAAAAGTTCCCGCTTCAGGTGTTGAATTTTTGCACCAGGCTAGCAATACACTGTAGCTTCGTCTATAAATTTGTCAGTATACCTCACTAGCGAATCACCGATCACAATTGCCGTATTTGTCGTAAGTGTTTCATCTGATCTAAATATCGACGCACTTCCATCTTCGAATTCCCTCGCTGCATTGAAATTCTTTGTCTCAGATACCGGTGTGCTTCGATCATCATACTCCCTCGCTGCGTAGTATCTCTTTGTTTCTAAAAGGCCGGTCTCATTTTCTATTCCAGCTTCTTTCAGGACATCACAGCTGTTGTTTGAGTCGATTCCTTCGTTAGAATCCTGCATGCTTCTGTTGTCAGAGTACAGTTCATTCCTTTTCACCACTTTGTTAATATTTCGACTAACCTTTACATCCCTTGCACTTAGGGTATTATTCACGCGCGTGTTTTCATCATTCTCACTTCTATCCTTACTGCTACCTAAGTAATTTTGCTTCAGTTGTTTATTTTCTTCCATTAGGCGTTCTAACTCACATCGTGTTTCCTCAAATCTCTGTTAATTATTTCGATTATATGGTGAAGTGACGCCACATTTTCACGCAATTTTCTACAGCAATCATTCTTATTCTTCACGCCTATATTGTTCACAAAATTAGAACCTTCATTTCCATTGCTGTGGCGTGTGTTCAGTGTTGGATTTGTACGTGATTTGTCATTGAAAAATCAGTTATTTGATTAAAATCAGTAAAAACCGAGACATCACTTTCAGTATCGGCTTGTACCACCGCCATCTTGGAAAAGATCGAGTCCATTACAGTCCATTAGCAGTCCATTACAGTAGCAAATATTGAGGGATAGAAGATCTGTAGTATTGCCCCCACTAAGAGCCCTTATTGAACATGAAGGTGAGGACGGCATGTACGAAGATGGGTATGGGTGAACCGTGTACGGCGATTTCTCAGTACCTCCGCCAGTTAGGCGGCAAATAGAAGTTGTAGATTAATGGGGATCTGCCCCATGGTGTTGAGGAACGCCTCATCTGGAATGGTAGTATGAGACGTTGAACCATCATTGGCAGTAGAAACAGGCAGAAGTGATTCCGGATTTTCAGTCCTAGGTGGTCTGGGCGCCGGAGGATGTCTTGTACTGGATGGCGGTGGTCGTGTGGGCCTGGAAGGCGGAGGGGGTGTTACAGTTGAAGCTGTGCAGGTAGAGGTTTGTGGTAGCTTCGAGTGCTGTATTTCTTCCGGCACCTTTTCTGCTACTGAAGCTGGAGTGACAGTGTTAGTCACTGCAGCTGCATATTTGGAGTACTGCATTACTGTACGCGGTGGCAGTCGTGGATATCGTGCACCAATAAACGCTTCCCCGGGTAGCTCTGTATTGGGACGAACCCTGGATTTGGCATTATATTTGGACTTTTGCCCGTCCTTTGTTGCCAGCAAATCAAGTCGTGCCTCTTGCCAAACAGGGCACTTTACATATCTGCAGGAGTAGGAGCCCCGCAGTTGTAGCATCGAGGAATTGCTCCCTGTATGCCGAGTCTTTGACAGTTGGCACGTTTATGTCCAACCTCGTCCCAGAAAGCACAGACTGGTTGAAGTAAACATCCAGAAGAATTTTGCTTAAACTGCTGGCAGTTTGTGCATTGTTGTGGTCTTGGTGGTGGTTTGTAAGACTCCACTCTTACTGTGGCGTGGAACATGTGCGTTTCTTTGTAGATATCGAGCACTGTTGGTATCTTCTGTAGTGTCACACGGAGGTGCGGAAGTGGTTGAAGTTTGTGACCTCTAGTGGTCAGTTGTGCGACCCTCTCTACTGTGTAGACCTTTGCTACAAGATGGTCTCACACTTCTCCTTCCGTATCAAAGAATGGCACGTCTTTAATTGTCACATGCAGGTGACGGTCCTCAGACAGGAGAGTGGTGACAGCTTCAATGTTCTGCTCCTCTAAATGACGCCTAAGTCGCCGATGGTCATTGGCCGTGGCAGGTAAAAGAGCCACAGTACCACGGAGGTTCTATATGGTGTATTCTGCAGACACACCTGACGAGAGTACTTTCCTGGCATCTGCGGGATTGCGCAGGAAAATGGGCGTTGGACGTATAGACCGTGTAGTGGAAGCTGTCTGCTGTGTTCTGTTAGCACCTGGTAAAGCTTTAGGACCATGATGATCCTCTTGCATCTGCCCTGGTTGTGGTGGATGTGGGGTTGTTGTAGAGCATTTGCGCTTCTTCTGTGATGAAGTGGGTTCATCAGGGAGACCCGCTTCAAGAGGAGCAAACCTGTTGCTGGTGGTGATTGTGATGGTGGTGGTGGAGGGAGCAGTTTGGATTGTTTTAGTGGTCCTCTTCTTAACTGTCCCCACGATGTGGAAGCACTACTGTGGTCGTGCGTTGTAAGTAGACTCAGGATGGCCTCAATCCTAGAGCGGTGAGCCATAAACTCTGAAGTCTGAGATGGCAATGGTATCGCTGACCTAAGCGTTGTTTATATGGCTTTCATCAGCCTTGTTCAAATATTTTTGTCTAGCACGAAGCTCCAGCTGAAGGAAGTCGTGGCAGGCTTCGTTCATTGGCGACGGTGGGTTGATCAGCTCTTTACCCATGAAAGAGCGTATATCTCCACCTAGGATATAGTAGTCTACCTCCCCGTACGAGGCAGTGGTGGTGGTGTTGTTGCTGGCTGGGTACATGTTGGCCAATGACATTAGTAAATGCAAAGGCCAATCAGGAGTCAGTAAGTCAATCGTACGTCTGTGTGTTGGGGGAGGTGAAGGATAGAATAGAGGAAATAAGAATGAAAGAATGGAAAAATAAGCACGTTCAGGGTGTTAAGAAGCACGAGGAGCAGAGCATCTGCCCATAAGGGCGCCTAAAAGCCAGTCCACAGTACTGTTGGCTGCAGCCTTGCTAATCTACCCAATTACAGTGCTGTTTGTTGCTTTTCCTAGCAGTCTAGCAGGAACTCTGTTGTCCCAGCTGTGTATGTCTGTATGAATAGTCGCTTCTTCTCGCTTACTCGGTTGATTGGGTACCTCCTTTCTTCTGCGATGCGTACTCCATGGCTCCAAGTCGGAAAGTCAGTGCGGGCTTGCAGCTCCTATTGTGATGTCATTTATGTTAATGTCCGGGTCTGTAGATGCATGTGTTGTCTTTTAAGAAGTCAACATTAAAGTCTCCACATATAAAGATTTATCGAGAGTGTTTTTGGAGTGTATTAATCAAACTCTCAAGTTTATCTAGTAAAGTAGCATAACACTTATTTGGAGAGCGATGGATACATGCAATAAATAATTTTAGTTCCTGTATATATATTATAGAGTGTTTAAATATCAGTTCTTCATTTAGCATATTGGTTTTGAAATACTTCTTATATTTGATTTTTTTACTGCAATCATGGTACCCCCATGTGTGTACTTTTCCCCACAGAACAAGTCTGCATCTATAAAGTTTGAAAAGATATGCCAATCTAGGTTAATGCAGGTTTTTTTAATCCAATGTTCTGTAAAGCAACATACCTGTCAATTTTCCATTGAGTTTAAGAAAATTTCAATTTCAAGAAGCTTATTGCCAAGGGGCTGTACATTATGATACAATATACTTAAGTCATTTGTGTCTGTTATTTTGCTACTACTTGACTCATATTTTGCATGAAAATACATTCTGCAGTCATCTTTTAATTTGTTATAATTTCTTATTTGTTTGGAATCCTTATTTGCTTTATAATTTACACTGCCAAAATTAATATTAATATTAGATATTGCTCTTAACTTTATAAGTTCACAACTACCATTTAATATGAATTTTTCGGTTTGCAGCATGGAATGTATCTATTAAACAATTTACCAATAATTAGTGAACCCCTTCTATTTAAGTGAAGTCCATCTCTGAATGAGTTTCCGTCAATAAATTTACAGTTCTTTTGTTCACACACCCATTCTAACACAGAATTTATTGCATCAATGTATCGGAGGTCTTCGTTCCGACGTCTCAACACTCCACTGATACACACTTTTACTCGAGGGAATAGTTCAGTAATCACTTCCACAAGCTGTTCCATTTCCTCCAAATCTCAATTGGATCCTTTGCTGTAATGATATGATTTATTCCTGCATGAATTATTATAACATCAGGGTCGTCTTTATTCTCTAAAAGTTCCCGCTTCAGGTGTTGAATTTTTGCACCAGGCTAGCAATACACTGTAGCTTCGTCTATAAATTTGTCAGTATACCTCACTAGCGAATCACCGATCACAATTGCCGTATTTGTCGTAATTGTTTCATCTGATCTAAATATCGACGCACTTCCATCTTCGAATTCCCTCGCTGCATTGAAATTCTTTGTCTCAGATACCGGTGTGCTTCGATCATCATACTCCCTCGCTGCGTAGTATCTCTTTGTTTCTAAAAGGCCGGTCTCATTTTCTATTCCAGCTTCTTTCAGGACATCACAGCTGTTGTTTGAGTCGATTCCTTCGTTAGAATCCTGCATGCTTCTGTTGTCAGAGTACAGTTCATTCCTTTTCACCACTTTGTTAATATTTCGACTAACCTTTACATCCCTTGCACTTAGGGTATTATTCACGCGCGTGTTTTCATCATTCTCACTTCTATCCTTACTGCTACCTAAGTAATTTTGCTTCAGTTGTTTATTTTCTTCCATTAGGCGTTCTAACTCACATCGTGTTTCCTCAAATCTCTGTTAATTATTTCGATTATATGGTGAAGTGACGCCACATTTTCACGCAATTTTCTACAGCAATCATTCTTATTCTTCACGCCTATATTGTTCACAAAATTAGAACCTTCATTTCCATTGCTGTGGCGTGTGTTCAGTGTTGGATTTGTACGTGATTTGTCATTGAAAAATCAGTTATTTGATTAAAATCAGTAAAAACCGAGACATCAATTTCAGTATCGGCTTGTACCACCGCCATCTTGGAAAAGATCGAGTCCATTACAGTCCATTAGCAGTCCATTACAGTAGCAAATATTGAGAGATAGAAGATCTGTAGTATTGCCCCCACTAAGAGCCCTTATTGAACATGAAGGTGAGGACGGCATGTACGAAGATGGGTATGGGTGAACCGTGTACGGCGATTTCTCAGTACCTCCGCCAGTTAGGCGGCAAATAGAAGTTGTAGATTAATGGGGATCTGCCCCATGGTGTTGAGCAACGCCTCATCTGGAATGGTAGTATGAGACGTTGAACCATCATTGGCAGTAGAAACAGGCCGAAGTGATTCCGGATTTTCTGTCCTAGGTGGTCTGGGCGCCGGAGGATGTCTTGTACTGGATGGCGGTGGTCGTGTGGGCCTAGAAGGCGGAGGGGATGTTACAGTTGAAGCTGTGCAGGTAGAGGTTTGTGGTAGCTTCGAGTGCTGTATTTCTTCCGGCACCTTTTCTGCTACTGAAGCTGGAGTGACAGTGTTAGTCACTGCAGCTGCATATTTGGGGTACTGCATTACTGTACGCGGTGGCAGTCGTGGATATCGTGCACCAATAAACGCTTCCCCGGGTAGCTCTGTATTGGGACGAACCCTGGATTTGGCATTATATTTGGACTTTTGCCCGTCGTTTGTTGCCAGCAAATCAAGTCGTGCCTCTTGCCAAACAGGGCACTTTACATATCTGCAGGAGTGGGAGCCCCGCAGTTGTAGCATCGAGGAATTGCTCCCTGTATGCCGAGTCTTTGACAGTTGGCACGTTTATGTCCAACCTCGTCCCAGAAAGCACAGACTGGTTGAAGTAAACATCCAGAAGAATTTTGCTTAAACTGCTGGCAGTTTGTGCATTGTTGTGGTCTTGGTGGTGGTTTGTAAGACTCCACTCTTACTGTGGCGTGGAACATGTGCGTTTCTTTGTAGATATCGAGCACTGTTGGTATCTTCTGTAGTGTCACACGGAGGTGCGGAAGTGGTTGAAGTTTGGGACCTCTAGTGGTCAGTTGTGCGACCCTCTCTACTGTGTAGACCTTTGCTACAAGATGGTCTCACACTTCTCCTTCCGTATCAAAGAATGGCACGTCTTTTATTGTCACATGCAGGTGACGGTCCTCAGACAGGAGAGTGGTGACAGCTTCAATGTTCTGCTCCTCTAAATGAAGCCTAAGTCGCCGATGGTCATTGGCCGTGGCAGGTAAAAGAGCCACAGTACCACGGAGGTTCTATATGGTGTATTCTGCAGACACACCTGATGAGAGTACTTTCCTGGCATCTGCGGGATTGCGCAGGAAAATGGGCGTTGGACGTATAGACCGTGTAGTGGAAGCTGTCTGCTGTGTTCTGTTAGCACCTGGTAAAGCTTTAGGACCATGATGATCCTCTTGCATCTGCCCTGGTTGTGGTGGATGTGGGGTTGTTGTAGAGCATTTGCGCTTCTTCTGTGATGAAGTGGGTTCATCAGGGAGACCCGCTTCAAGAGGAGCAAACCTGTTGCTGGTGGTGATTGTGATGGTGGTGGTGGAGGGAGCAGTTTGGATTGTTTTAGTGGTCCTCTTCTTAACTGTCCCCACGATGTGGAAGCACTACTGTGGTCGTGCGTTGTAAGTAGACTCAGGATGGCCTCAATCCTAGAGCGGTGAGCCATAAACTCTGAAGTCTGAGATGGCAATGGTATCGCTGACCTAAGCGTTGTTTATATGGCTTTCATCAGCCTTGTTCAAATATTTTTGTCTAGCACGAAGCTCCAGCTGAAGGAAGTCGTGGCAGGCTTCGTTCATTGGCGACGGTGGGTTGATCAGCTCTTTACCCATGAAAGAGCGTATATCTCCACCTAGGATATAGTAGTCTACCTCCGCGTACGAGGCAGTGGTGGTGGTGTTGTTGCTGGCTGGGTACATGTTGGCCAATGACATTAGTAACTGCAAAGGCCAATCAGGAGTCAGTAAGTCAATCGTACGTCTGTGTGTTGGGGGAGGTGAAGGATAGAATAGAGGAAATAAGAATGAAAGAATGGAAAAATAAGCACGTTCAGGGTGTTAAGAAGCACGAGGAGCAGAGCACCTGCCCATAAGAGCGCCTAAAAGCCAGTCCACAGTACTGTTGGCTCCAGCCTTGCTAATCTACCCAATTACAGTGCTGTTTGTTGCTTTTCCTAGCAGTCTAGCAGGAACTCTGTTGTCCCAGCTGTGTATGTCTGTATGAATAGTCGCTTCTTCTCGCTTACTCGGTTGATTGGGTACCTCCTTTCTTCTGCGATGCGTACTCCATGGCTCCAAGTCGAAAAGTCAGTGCGGGGTCGCAGCTCCTATTGTGATGTCATTTATGTTAATGTCCTGGTCTGTAGATGCATGTGTTGTCTTTTAAGAAGTCAACATTAAAGTCTCCACATATAAAGATTTGTGGAGAGTGTTTTTGGAGTGTATTAATCAAACTCTCAAGTTTATCTAAGAAAGTAGCATAACACTTACTTGGAGAGCGATGGATACATGCAATAAATAATTTTAGTTCCTGTATATATATTATAGAGTGTTCAAATATCAGTTCTTCATTTAGCATATTGGTTTTGAAATACTTCTTATATTTGATTTTTTTTTACTGCAATCATGGTACCCCCATGTGTGTACTTTTCCCCACAGAACAAGTCTGCATCTATAAAGTTTGAAAAGATATGCCAATCTAGGCTAATGCAGGTTTTTTTAATCCAATGTTCTGTAAAGCAACATACGTGTATATTTTCCATTGAGTTTAAGAAAATTTCAATTTCGAGAAGCTTTTTGCCAAGGGACTGTACATTATGATACAATATACTTAAGTCATTTGTGTCTGTAATGTTGCTACTACTTGACTCATATTTTGCATGACAATACATTCTGCAGTCATCATTTAATTTGTTATAATTTCTTATTTGTTTGGAATCCTTATTTGCTTTATATTTTACACTGCCAAAATTAATATTAATATTAGATATTGCTCTTAATTTTATAAGATCACAACTACCATTTAATATGAATTTTTCGGTTTGCAGCATGCAATGTATCTATTAAACAATTTACCAATAATTAGTGAACCCCTTCTATTTAAGTGAAGTCCATCTCTGAATGAGTTTCCGTCAATAAATTTACAGTTCTTTTGTTCACACACCCATTCTAACACAGAATTTATTGCATCAATGTATCGGAGGTCTTCGTTCCGACGTCTCAACACTCCACTGATACACACTTTTACTCGAGGGAATAGTTCATTAATCACTTCCACAAGCTGTTCCATTTCCTCCATAATCTCCATTAGATCCTTTGCTGTAATAAATAAGATTTATTCCTGCATTATTATTATAATATCAGGGTCGTCTTTATTCTCTAAAAGTTCCCGCTTCAGGTGTTGAATTTTTGCACCAGGATAGCAATACACTGTAGCTTCTCCGTCTATAAATTTGTCAGTATACCTCACTAGCGAGTCGCCGATCACAATTGCCGTATTTTATCGTACATTGTTTCATCTGATCTAAATATCGACGCACTTCCATCTTCGAATTCCCTCGCTGCATTGAAATTCTTTGTCTCAGATACCGGTGTGCTTCGATCATCATACTCCCTCGCTGCGTAGTATCTCTTTGTTTCTAAAACGCCGGTCTCATTTTCTATTCCAGCTTCTTTCAGGACATCACAGCTGTTGTTTGAGTCGATTCCTTCGTTAGAATTCTGCATGCTTCTGTTGTCAGAGTACAGTTCATTCCTTTTCACCACTTTGTTAATATTTCGACTAACCTTTACATCGCTTGCACTTAGGGTATTATTCACGCGCGTTATTTCATCATTCTCACTTCTATCCTTACTGCTACCTAAGTAATTTTGCTTCAGTTGTTTATTTTCTTCCATTAGGCGTTCTATTTCACATTGTGTTTCCTCAAATCTCTGTTAATTATTTCGATTATATGGTGAAGTGACGCCACATTTTCACGTGATTTTCTACAGCAATCATTCTTATTCTTCACGCCTATATTGTTCACAAAATTAGAACCTTCATTTCCATTGCTGTGGCCGGTGTTCAGTGTTGGATTTGTACGTGATTTGTCATTGAAAAATCAGTTATTTGATTAAAATCAGTAAAAACCGAGACATCACTTTCAGTATCGGCTTGTACCACCGCCATCTTGGAAAAGATCGAGTCCATTACAGTCTATTAGCAGTCCATTACAGTAGCAAATATTGAGGGATAGAAGATCTGTATTATTGCCCCCTCTAAGAGCCCTTATTGAACATGAAGGTGAGGACGCCATGTACGAGGATGGGTATGGGTGAACCTTGTACGGCGAGTTCTCAGTGCCTCAGCCAGTTAGGCGGCAAATAGAAGTTGTAGATTAATGGGGATCTGCCCCATGGTGTTGAGGAACGCCTCATCTGGAATGGTAGTATGAGACGTTGAACCATCATTGGCAGTAGAAACAGGCCGAAGTTATTCCGTATTTTCTGTCCTAGGTGGTCTTGGCGCCGGAGGCTGTCTGGTACTGGATGGCGGAGGTCGTGGGGGCCTGGAAGGCGGTAGGGATGTTACAGTTGAAGCTGTGCAGGTAGAGGGTTGTGGTAGCTTCGAGTGCTGTATTTCTTCCGGCACCTTTTCTGCTACTGAAGCTGGAGTGACAGTGTAAGTCACTGCAGCTGCATATTTGGGGTACTGCATTACTGTACGCGGTGGCAGTCCTGGATATCGTGCACCAATAAACGCTTCCCTGGGTAGCTCTGTATTGGGACGAACCCTGGGTTTGGCATTATATTTGGACTTTTGCCGGTCCTTTGTTGCCAGCAAATCAAGTCGTGCCTCTTGCCAAACAGGGCACTTTACATATTTGCAGGAGTGGGAGCCCCGCAGTTGTAGCATCGAGGAATTGCTCCCTGTATGCCGAGTCTTTGACAGTTTGCACGTTTATGTCCAACCTCGCCCCAGAAAGCACAGACTGGTTGAAATAAACATCCAGCAGAATTTTGCTTAAACTGCTGGCAGTTTGTGCATTGGTGTGGTCTTGGTGGTGGTTTGTAAGATTCCACTCTTACTGTGGCGTGGAACATGTGCGTTTCTTTGTAGATATCGAGCACTGTTGGTATCTTCTGTAGTGCCACACGGAGGTGCGGAAGTGGTTGAGGTTTGGGACCTCTAGTGGTCAGTTGTGCGACCCTCTCTACTGTGTAGACCTTTGCTACAAGATGGTCTCACACTTCTTCTTCCGTGTCAAAGAATGGCACGTTTTTTATTGTCACATGCAGGTGACGGTCCTCAGACAGGAGAGTGGTGACAGCTTCAATGTTCTGCTCCTCTAAATGACGCCTAAGTCGGCGATGGTCATTGGCCGGGGCAGGTAAAAGAGCCACAGTACCACGGAGGTTCTATATGGTGTATTCTGCAGACACACCTGACGAGAGTACTTTCCTGGCATCTGCGGGATTGCGCAGGAAAATGGGCGTTGGACGTATAGACCGTGTAGTGTAAGCTGTCTGCTGTGTTGTGTTAGCAGCTGGTAAAGCTTTAGGAGCATGATGATCCTCTTGCATCTGCCCTGGTTGTGGTGGATGTGGGGTTGCTGTAGAGCATTTGCGCTTCTTCTGTGATGAAGTGGGTTCATCAGGGAGAACCGCTTCAAGAGGAGCAAACCTGTTGCTGGTGGTGATTGTGATGGTGGTGGTGGAGGGAGCAGTTTGGATTGTTTTAGTGGTCCTCTTCTTAACTGTCCCCACGATGTGGAAGCACTACTGTGGTCGTGCGTTGTAAGTAGACTCAGGATGGCCTCAATCCTAGAGCGGTGAGACATATAAACTCTGAAGTCTGAGATGGCAATGGTATCGCTGACCTTAGCGTTGTTTATAAGGCTTTCATCAGCCTTGTTGAAATATTTTTGTCTAGCACGAAGTTCCAGCTGAAGGAAGTCGTGGCAGGCTTGGCTCATTGGCGACGGTGGGTTGATCAGCTCTTTACCCATGAAAGAGTGTATATCTCCCCCTAGGAGATAGTAGTCTACCTCCGCGTACGAGGCAGTGGTGGTGGTGTTGTTGCTGGCTGGGTACATGTTGGCCAATGACATTAGTAAATGCAAAGCCAATCAGGAGTCAGTAAGTGAATCGTACGTCTGTGTGTTGGGGGAGGTGAAGGATACAATAGAGGAAATAGGAATGAAACAATGGAAAAATAAGCACGTTCAGGGTGTTAAGAAGCACGAGGAGCAGAGCACCTGCCGCTAAGGGGGCCGAAAAGCCAGTCCACAGAACTGTTGGCTGCAGCCTTGCTAATCTAAACAATTACAGTGCTGTTTGTTGCTTTTCCTAGCAGTCTAGCAGGAACTCTGTTGTCCCAGCTGTGTATGTCTGTTTGAATAAAAAAAAAAAAAAAATAAAAAAATGAAATAAAATAAAACAAAATCTGCATTACTTATGTCCTGGCATCTGGATTCCAAACCAGGACATACTATGCTTTAATCTTTATTAATTTCCAAATACATTTTCTTTACAACAATGGTATATCGCAGATACCTACAAACTAATGACATACATACTATTTAACTTACATGCTATGGTTATCTAACTAAACTAACCTATTAGCTACCCACATTAGGCAGCTTTACATATCAGCAGTAACTAACCTAACGATTTACAAACTATCTGATTGAATAAACTTGACTTTTTACAAACATGACTTTTATAAAGTTTTACTGCTGAACCTATCCTATCTATTTGGAATGTTCCTAATTCCTGAAGATTCTCCCGTTGTGTCTATTACTCTTGGTGGCTGTCCAATGTCGCTTCCACTTCTCGCATGGAGACCCAAAAATGTCGACGTCTGTTGAATGTTACTCCTTCGTGAGTGGTTTCCATTACGTTTGTTATGTCCGGATGTTGGTTTGGTTGATTTTGAAGTTGCCTACATTGGATCCTTTAAGACCTTCTAATCTGCGGAGGAGTTAAGTTACTGTTGCTATTGTTCTGAACCTCCCTTTGTCTGCGTTGGTACCTGTATTCCTCCATGACCTGTTGCAATACCAGTTTCGTCATTTCCTGAACTTTTAAGAAGTCGTCCTTATTTCTCACTATGTTCCAGACGCACTTGCCTGCCAGGTCTTTCCTTCCAGTTTGTAGTGTATTTTCATACTTCTTGCATTCGAAGAGAGTATGTTCCGGGGAACCAATGGCTTCGCATTCCTCGCACTTATCTGTTTTTGTCTTTCCCATCTTCTTTACATAAGTTGCAAATGGACCATGCCCCGTTATGAACTGCACTCCGTACTTGTCAGGTTGTATGCTTTTCAATTTCATTCTTTCTCGAATATCAGGAAATAAATTGTAGGTCCTTCTACCCGTTTCACAGTTCCATTCCTTCTGCCATTCACTTATTAGAGCTTCGCGGACTTCTGTTTTCGAAAAGCACATCCTGCCAACTATCTCTCGTACCTTACTATATTCCTTCTTTTTCATCCAGTGCATTGCTCCTCTTAATCTTATTATGAGGTCGATAGGCCACATCATAAGCGCCACTAGAATTGCCATTGTGGAGGTTGTTCCTACTAATACCATGCACCTCACTAGCACTTGCCGCTGGGTTCTGCGTAATCTGATTTTATTCTTACCTAGCAGTGCTTTATTGGCCCAAATGCCGGATCCGTAACCAACTATCCCTACTAAAATTGAGGTATGATAACTTCTTGTAGCTTCTAGTGGTATCCTTAACTTTTTCTTAGTAATCGTTGTCAATTTCATCATGACGTTGCTTGCTTAATCAGCTACTCTCTGCACATGGCTGTTGTAATTTAATTGTTCGTCCAGGTTGATTCCTAAATATTTAAAGCTTTTCTCCCGCTTGATGCTGACGCCATCGATCTTAATAATTGGATTCCGTTTTACGCTTCCTTTCAAAAACATATAGGCTGACTTGTGTGGCGCAATTTTTAGTTTTGCCTTTTTACACCAATCCTGAATTACCTCAATTGTTGCCCTTGATTTTGTCTCTAATTCTACACGATTATTGCCGTCCACCAATATTAATAAGTCATCGGTATATGCAACTACCTCTAGGATATCCTCATGACGTTCCAAAATATGTAGCATTTGCTCTGTCATCAGATCCCAGAAGAGGGGTCCTAAAACGGAGCCTTGGGGACATCCCTTGGTAATTTCTTTGGATACTATATGGTTTTCCCCTTGTAGGTACACAGTTCTTCCTTGACAATAATCTATGAGGCTATCTCTTAATTTCTTTGGGTAATCCTTTTCTTTTAAAATCCTGAACAGCTCTGGCCAACAAAGATTGTCAAACGCACCAGCAATATCAAAGAATATGCCTATTACATACTTCCTAGCGCTGTTCTTTGCCTTGGAAACTGCTTGGTAAATTGCGTCCTCGGTGGATCTACCTTTGCGAAATCCAAATTGCTTTTCAGTCATTCCTAGCATTAATCTGAATTCTGTCACTCTTTTGTACAGTAGTGTTTCTTGTACCTTTCCTAGCATATTTAATAAGCAGACTGGTCTATACGACTTGGCCTTCATAAGATTTTTGTCCTTGCCCTTTTTTAAGATAACTATCCGGGCTTCTTTCCAGCAATGTGGAACTCTACCAGCCACTAAACATTCGTTGAGTAATTGACATAGATATGTTGCTAAAGGAGTTTCTAAGCTTTGTAAAATTTCGGATTGGATTCCATCTGGTCCCGGGGCTTTCTTTTGTTTTAAATCACGTATGGCGAGTTTAACCTCTGTTACGTCAAATGGTAGGACAGCTCTACTGTTGGCATATTCCCTACGAAGTTCCTGTCTGCTCTTTTTGTGTGCTTCGTCATCCTCTTCCTCATTATCATCCGGTAAAAGCTTTTCCAGCAAGTAGTTAGCTGATTCCTCCCACGACTTTGTTATTGTGCTGTCATCTTTTTCTAGTGTAGATGGTACATCGGGTGCCGCTATCTTTTCCATCACTATTTTATATGGTACTCCCCATATATTTTCTCTTAGGTTTTCTTCGACGAAGACTTCCCAAGAACTATGTCTTCTATTAATTTTTCCTTATATTTCGTTTTGGGGTCTCTATATCTGTACAAATTCTCCTCCCACTCTTGCGCAACAACACTCTTTTGGTATACTCTTCTTGCTTTTCTTACTTTGGAACGAAGCTTCTGTAATTGAGCATTACATAATACATTTTCGTTGATGCGGGCTCGAACTTTTTTCAAACCCTTGTCCATGGCTTCATGTATACAACTAGTCAGTTTAACTGCCTTACTGTCTATTTTCATTTATGGATACATCCGGAGTTGAAAAATTTTCTCTAACTTTTGTCCAATTTGCATCTTTGATGCTATATATTTTATTTCCTCTTCTGAGTGTTGGTCTAAACGTGCCCATTACCTCTATGTCAAAATATATCAAATTATGGTCGCTTGTAGTGAGCTGCTGACCTAGCCTCCAGTTCTGGATCTTGTTGCTTATGTAACCTTTGGTCAATGTGATGTCAATATTTTCCGTCGCATCTGCTCTGTTTGCAAACGTATATGGGTTATTTGGTTGATTAGCTATATCTAAACGGTACTGGGTTATCACGTCTTCCAGACATTCTCCCCGAGAATCGGGATTCTTGCTAAACCACCAATACGATTTTGCATTTGGGTCTAGCCTATATATTATTGATTTGTCAGCATACGCATCAAGGATAGACTTCAATTTTTCTAAACCAATATCTATGTCATCACTAAACTGAAAATATTGGTTACACAAGATAAACTCTATACCTCTAAACATTACTTGTATACAGTTTACGTGTTGATCGCAGAATTGAGTTATCTTCATTATCTGCACTGACTTGTTAATTATTATATGTGCTTGTGGGTTTTCACCTTCACAAATTACCCGTGATGTAACTGGAACGTATATTGGTTTACCTCTTAAAGTGTATGGCTCTTGTATGCATAGTATATCTAAGGACATCTCCTCCGCTAGTCTTCGTAGCTCTATCATAGCTGTCTGTGACCTTTGCGCATTAATCTGTCCAATTCGCAGATTATACAATCCTCTTATCCTGACGCTTTGGGGGTTATTATCCATAGTTAGTTCTGGCAATAAGTCGGTCAAAGAACATTCTATATTGCGGGCAATCTTTACCTCCTTTGCAGTTACTGTCCATAAGAACCCTTCCATTTTGATCTCTAGATTGTAGAAACCGCTTTCTTATGTCGCATGGCACACATATACGCTTTTGCTCCTTTTTCGAGCATTCCTTATTGGTATGATCTTGTTCACCGCAATGTCCACAAACAATCTTATCCTGGTGACAATATTTGGCTACATTTCCAAAGTTTTGGCACTTCATGCATCTCGCAACTACCACATAATCTTTCACGTTTACCGCCTGGAAGCCTAAATATATCCTCTCTTTCCGCAGGAGTAGTTTCCTTATTTCAGGCGAAATCTCTATGACGTGGTGTACGGTGTTTCTGTTTCTTGGACCTGTTTTAAATCTGAATTTTACACCTTCTTGAAAATGTTCCCATGTAATTTATTTTTCAAGATTTTGCTCATACATGTTTGTTTTTATATCTTCCTCATTCTCATTTGTCCAAACATCATATAGTATGAGTAATGGGTTTCTTTTCTTCGGTGTTTCTATTTTTAGTTCTTTTCCTTTTAGACCCTCGTTATTCATTACTTTTTTCGCATCTTCCTCAGACTCTGTTTCCAGAATTATGTTTCTCTCGGTTCTTCTAATATTACATATTTTGATTTTGTGTTTTGCAGGATTCAGATTTTTAGTCACTATTTCTTGTACTTCTTTTGTATTCTTTCCGGTTTCTGACGAGATAAATATTGTGCATTTTTGTTTCTGTAAAGCCCTCTGTACTCTTACAGTGTTTGTGTCCGTTTTTGGTGCTGCTAGAACACTTGCGTAGGTCATAGTAGGTGTTGATTTCTCCTCTACTTTAACCTGAAGTTCTCCCTTCATCAAATTTGCATTTTCTAGTCTTAATGCATCATGGACCTTGGTGATCTCCGTTGGCGCACTTATAATTCTATGCTTAGTCGACACCGACATTTTATCCGGCGATACTGCTTGTGTTATCTCAGCTATATAGTCTGTTATACATTTTTCCTTGGGAATGTTTTCATCAGTAGTTTCATTCTCGTCCCTACATGGACCTCCTTGAGCTATTTGAGCTTCTCCATCTTTGCCTTGCTGTGGCATATCTTTTTCTTTTGCCTGATCCGAAGATCGGGGCACAGATTTCCTTGGCCTAGGTGTACCAGCCTCTTCCACTGTTTCCTCTTCCCCTCTGACCCTCCTTTCTCTGTTCATTTTTGATTTGCTCCTCTCAGCCGTTAGCATGTATCAAAGGAATACACACCAACGCCCATGGCGGACGACGTGGACGTGGGAGCTCCAAAAATCTCTTTTGAAACCCCGGCAGCGCAGAATAGTCACTTCTTCTCGCTTACTCGGTTGATTGGGTACCTCCTTTCTTCTGCGATGCGTACTCCATGGCTCCAAGTCGAAAAGTCAGTGCGGGCTCGCAGCTCCTATTGTGATGTCATTTATGTTAATGTCCGGGTCTGTAGATGCATGTGTTGTCTTTTAAGAAATCAACATTAAAGTCTCCACATATAAAGATTTGTCGAGAGTGTTTTTGGAGTGTATTAATCAAACTCTCAAGTTTATCTAAGAAATTAGCATAACACTTATTTGGAGAGCGATGGATACATACAAATAATAATTTTAGTTCCTGTATATCAATTATAGAGTGTTAAAATATCAGTTCTCCATTTAGCATATTGGTTTTTAAATACTTCTTATATTTGATTTTTTTTACTGCAATCATGGTACCCCCATGTGTGTAGTTTTCCCTACAGAACAAGTCTGCAACTATAAAGTTTAAAAAGATATGCCAATCTAGGCTAATGCAGGTTTTTTTAATCCAATGTCCTGTAAAGCAACATACCTGTATATTTTCCATTGAGTTTAAGAAAATTTCAATTTCAAGAAGCTTATTGCCAAGAGACTGTACATTATGATACAATATACTTAAGTCATTTGTGTCTGTTATTTTTCTAATACTTGACTCATATTTTGCATGACAATACATTCTGCAGTCAGCATTTAATTTGTTATAATTTCTTATTTGTTTGGAATCCTTATTTGCTTTATATTTTACACTGCCAAAATTATTATTAATATCAGATATTGCTCTTAACTATATAAGATCACAACTACCATTTAATATGAGTTTTTTGGTATGCAGCATGCAATGTATCTATTAAACAATTTACCAATAATTAGTGAACCCCTTCTATTTAAGTGGGGTCCATCTCTGCTTGAGTTTCCGTCAATAAATATACAGTTCCTTTGTTCACACACCCATTCTAACACAGAATTTATTGCAATAATGTATCGGGGCTCTTCATCCCGACATCTCAACACTCCACTGATACACACTTTTACTCGAGGGAATAGTTCAGTAATCACTTCCACAAGCTGTTCCATTTCCTCCATAATCTCATTTGGATCCTTTGCTGTAATGATATTATTTGTTCCTGCATGAATTGTTATAACATCAGGGTCGTCTTTATTCTCTAAAAGTTCCCGCTTCAGGTGTTGAATTTTAGCACCAGGATAGCAATACACTGTAGCTTCTTCGTCTATAAATTTGTCAGTATACCTCACTAGCGAGTCACCGATCACAATTGCCGTTTTTTTATCGTACATTGTTTCATCTGATCTAAATATCGACGCACTTCCATCTTCGAATTCCCTCGCTGCATTGAATTCTTTGTCCCAGATACCGGTGTGCTTAGATCATCATACTCCCTCGCTGCGTTGTATCTCTTTGTTTCTAAAACACCGTTCTCATTTTCTATTCCAGCTTCTTTCAGGACATCACAGCTGTTGTTTGAGTCGATTCCTTCGTTGGTATTCTGCATGCTTCTGTTCTCAGAGTACAGTTCATTCCTTTTCACCACTTTGTTAATATTTCGACTAACCTTTACATCCCTTGCACTTAGGGTATTATTCACGGGCGTGTTTTCATCATTCTCACTTCTATCCTTACTGCTACCTACGTAATTTTGCTTCAGTTGTTTATTTTCTTCCATTAGGCGTTCTATTTCACATCGTGCTTCCTCAAATCTCTGTTAATTGTTTCGATTATATGGTGAAGTGACGCCACATTTTCACGTGATTTTCTACAGCAATCATTCTTATTCTTCACGCCTATATTGTTCACAAAATTAGAACCTTCATTTCCATTGCTATGGCCAGTGTTCAGTGTTGGATTTGTATTTGATTTGTCATTGAAAAATCAGTTATTTGATTAAAATCAGTAAAAACCGAGACATCACTTTCAGTATCGGCTTGTACCACCGCCATCTTGGAAAGGATCGAGTCCATTACAGTCCATTAGCATTCCATTACAGTAGCAAATATTGAGGGATAGAAGATCTGCAGTATTGCCCCCTCTAAGAGCCCTTATTGAACATGAAGGTGACGACGGCATGTACGAAGATGGGTATGGATGTACCTTGTACGGCGAGTTCTCAGTGCCTCAGCCAGTTAGGCGGCAAATAGAAGTTGTAGATTAATGGGGATCTGCCCCATGGTGTTGAGGAACGCCTCATCTGGAATGGTAGTATGAGACGTTGAACCACCATTGGCAGTAGAAACAGGCCGAAGTGATTCCGGATTTGCTGTCCTAGGTGGTCTGGGCGCCGGAGGCTGTCTTGTACTGGATGGCGGAGGTCGTGTGGGCCTGGAAGGCGGTGGGGATGTTACAGTTGAAGCTGTGCAGGTAGAGGGTTGTGGTAGCTTCGAGTGCTGTATTTCTTCCAGCACCTTTTCTGCTACTGAAGCTAGAGTGACAGTGTAAGTCACTGCAGCTGCATATTTGGGGTACTGCATTACTGTACGCGGTGGCAGTCCTGGATATCGTGCACCAATAAACGCCTCCCTGGGTAGCTCTGTATTGGGACGAACCCTGGGTTTGGTATTATATTTGAACTTTTTGCCGTCCTTTGTTGCCAGCAATTCAAGTCGTGCCTCTTGCCAAACAGGGCACTTTACATATCTGCAGGAGTGGGAGCCCTGTAGTTGTAGCATCGAGGAATTGCTCCCTGTATGCCGAGTCTTTGACAGTTTGCACGTTTATGTCCAACCGCGCCCCAGGAAGCACAGACTGTTTGAAGTAAACATCCAGCAGAATTGTGCCTAAACTGCTGGCAGTTTGTGCATTGTTGTGGTCTTGGTGGTGGTTTGTAAGATTCCACTCTTACTGTGGCGCGGAACATGTGCGTTTCTTTGTAGATATAGAGCACTGTTGGTATCTTCTGTAGTGCCACACGGAAGTGCGGAAGTGGTTGAGGTTTGGGGCCTCTAGTGGTCAGTTGTGCGACCCTCCCTACTGTGTAGACCTTTGCTACAAAGTGGTCTCACACTTCTTCCGTATCAAAGAACGGCACGTCTTTAATATGTCACATGCAGGTGACGGTTCTCAGACAGGTGAGTGGTGACAGCTTCAATGTTCTGCTCCTCTAAATGACGCCTAAGTCGGCGATGGTCATTGGCCGTGGCAGGTAAAAGAGCCACAGTACCACGGAGGTTCTTTATGGTGTATTCTGCAGACACACTTGACGAGAGTATTTTCCTGGCATCTGCAGTATTGCGCAGGAAAAGGGCGTTGGACGTATAGACCGTGTAGTGGAAGCTGTCTGCTGTGTTGTGTTAGCAGCTGGTAAAGCTTTAGGAGCATGATGATCCTCTTGCGTCTGCCCTGGTTGTGGTGGATGTGGGGTTGTTGTAGAGCATTTGCGCTTCTTCTGTGATGAAGTGGGTTCGTCAGAGAGACCCGCTTCAAGAGGAGCAAACTTGTTGCTGGTGGTGATTGTGCTGGTGGTGGAGGAGGGAGCAGTTTGGATTGTTTTAGTGGTCCTCTTCTTAACTGTCCCCACGATGTGGAAGCACTACTGTGGTTGTGCTTTGTAAGTAGACTCAGGATGGCCTCAATCCTAGAGCGGTGAGCCATATAAACTCTGAAGTCTGAGATGGCAATAGGATCGCTGACCTCAGCGTTGTTTATAAGGCTTTCGTCAGCCTTGTTCAAATATTTTTGTCTAGCACGAAGCGGCAGCTGAAGGAATTCGCGGCAGGCTTGGCTCATTGCCGACGGTGGGTTGGTGGTCAGCTCTTTACCCATGAAAGAGCGCCTTTCCTAGCAGTATAGCAGGAACTCTGTTGTCCCAGCTGTGTATGTCTGATTAAATAGTCGCTTCTTCTCGCTTACTCGGTTGATTGGGTACCTCCATTCTTCTGCGATTGGTACTCCATGGCTCCAACTCGAAAAGTCAGTGCGGGCTCCCAGCTCCTATTGCGATGTCATTTATGTCAATGTTCTGGTCTGTAGATGCATGTGTTGTCTTTTAAGAAGTCCGCATTAAAGTCTCCACAGATAAAGATTTGTCAAGAGTGTTTTTGGAGTGTATTAATCAAACGCTCAAGTTTATCTAAGAAAGTAGAATAACACCCATTTGAAGAGCGATAGATACATACAATAAATAATTTTAGTTCCTGTATATATATTATAGAGTGTTCAAATATCAGTTCCTCATTTTGCATATTGGTTTTTAAATACATTTTATATCTGATCCATTTTTTACTGAAGTCATGGTACCCACATGTGTGTAGTTTTCGCTACAGAACAATTCTGCAACTATAAAGATTGAAAAGATATGCCAATCTAGGCTAATGCAGGTTTTTTAATCCAATGTTCTGTAAAACAGCATACCTGTATATTTTCCATTGAGTTTAAGAAAATTTCAATTTCAAGAAGCTTATTGCCAAGGGACTGTACGTTATGATACAATATATTTAAATCATTTATGTCTGTTATTTTTCTAATACTTGATTCATATTTTGCATGACAATACATTCTGCAGTCATCATTTAATTTATTATAACTTCTTATTTGTTTGGAATCCTTATTTGCTTTATATTTTACTCTGCCAAAATTATTATTAATATTAGATATTGCTCTTAAGTTTATAAGATCACAGCTCCAATTAATATGAGTTTTTCGGTTTGCAGCATGCAATGTATCTATTAAACAATTTACCAATAATTATTGAACCCCTTCTATTTAAGTGAAGTCCATATCTCCATGAGTTTCCGTCAATAAATATACAGTTCTTTTGTTCACACACCCATTCTAACACAGAATTTATTGCATCTATGTATCGGGTGTCTTCGTCCCGACGTCTCAACACGCCATTGATACACACTTTTACTCGAGGGAATAGTTCATAAATCACTTCCACAAGCTGTTCCGTTTCCTCCATAATCTCATTTGGATCCTTTGCTGTAATGATATTATTTGTTCCTGCATGAATTATTATAACATCAGGGTCGTCTTTATTCCATAAAAGTTCCCGCTTCAGGTGTTGAATTTTTGCACCAGGATAGCAATACACTGTAGCTTCTTCGTCTATAAATTTGTCAGTATACCTCACTAGCGAATCACCGACCACAATTGCCGTTTTTTTATCGTACATTGTTTCATCTGATCTAACTATCGACGCACTTTCATCTTCAAATTCCCTCGCTGCATTGAAATTCTTTGTCCAAGATACTGGTGCGCCTGGATCACCATACTCCCTCGCTGCGTAGTATCTCTTTGTTTCTAAAAGGCCGGTCTCATTTTCTATTCCAGCTTCTTTCAGGACATCACAGCTGTTGTTTGAGTCGATTCCTTCGTTAGTATTCTGCATTCTTCTGTTCTCAGAGTACAGTTCATTCCTTTTTACCACTTTGTTAATATTTCGACTAACCTTTACATCCCTTGCACTTAGGGTATTATTCACGCGCGTGTTTTCATCATTCTCACTTCTATCCTTACTGCTACCTACGTAATTTTGCTTCAGTTGTTTATTTTCTTCCATTAGGCGTTCTATTTCACATCGTACTTCCTCAAATCTCTGTTAATTATTTCGCTTATATGGTGAAGTGACGCCACATTTTCACGTGATTTTCTACAGCAATCATTCTTATTCTTCAGGCCTATATTGTTCACAAAATTAGAACCTTCATTTTCATTGCTGTGGTCGGTGTTCAGTGTTGAATTTGTACGTGATTTGACATTCAAAAGATCAGTTATTTGATTAAAATCAGCAAAAACCGAGACATCACTTTCAGTATCGGCTTTTACCACCGCCATCTTGGAAAAGATCGAGTCCATTACAGTCCATTAGCAGTCCATTACAGTAGCAAATATTGAGGGATAGAAGATCTGTAGTATTGCCCCCTCTAAGAGCCCATATTGAACATGAAGGTGAGGACGGCATCTACGAAGATGTGTAGGGATGAACTTTGTATTGCGAGTTCTCAGTGCCTCAGCCAGTTAGGCGCAAATAGAAGTTGTAGATTAATGGGGATCTGAGCCATGGTGTTGAGGAACGCCTCATCTGGAATGGTAGTATGAGACGTTGAACCATCATTTGCAGTAGAAACAGGCCGAAGTTATTCCGGATTTTCTGTCCTAGGTGGTCTTGGCGCCGGAGGCTGTCTGGTACTGGATGGCGGAGGTCGTAGGGGCCTGGAAGGCGGTGGGGATGTTACAGTTGAAGCTGTGCAGGTAGAGGGTTGTGGTAGCTTCGAGTGCTGTATTTCTTCCGGCACCTTTTCTGCTACTGAAGCTGGACTGACAGTGTAAGTCACTGCAGCTGCATATTTGGGGTACTGCATTACTGTACGCGGTTGCAGTCCTGGATATCGTGCACCAATAAACGCTTCCCTGGGTTGCTCTGTATTGGGACCAACCCTGGGTTTGGCATTATATTTGGACTTTTGCCCGTCCTTTGTTGCCAGCATTTCAAGTCGTGCCTCTTGCCAAACAGGGCACTTTATATATCTGCAGGAGTGGGAGCCCCGCAGTTGCAGCATCGAGGAATTGCTCCCTGTATGCCGAGTTTTTGACAGTTGGCACGTTTATGTCCAACCTCGCCGCAGAAAGCACGCACTGGTTGAAATAATCGTCCTGCGGAATTGTGCTTAAACGGCTGGCAGTTTGTGCATTGTTGTGATCTTGGTGGGGGTTTGTAAGATTCCACTCTTACTGTGGCGTGGAACATGTGCGTTTCTTTGTAGATATAGAGCACTGTTGGTATCTTCTGTAGTGCCACACGGAAGTGCGGAAGTGGTTGAGGTTTGGGACCTCTAGTGGTCAGTTGTGCTATCCTCTCTACTGTGTAGACCTTTGCTACAAGATAGTCTCACACTTCTTCTTCCGTATCAAAAACGGCAGTCTTTAATTGTCACATGGAGGTGACGGTCCTCAGACAGGAGAGTGGTGACAGCTCTAAAGGACGCCTAAGTCGGCTAAGGTCATTGGCCGTGGCAGGTAAAAGAGCCACAGTACCACGGAGGTTCTTTATGGTGTATTCTGCAGACACACCTGACGAGAGTACTTTCTTGGCATCTGCGGGATTGCGCAGGAAAATGGGCGTTGGACGAATAGCCCGTGTAGTGAAAGCTGTCTGCCGTGTTGTGTTAGCAGCTGGTAAAGCTTCAGGAGCGTGATGATCCTCTTCCCTCTGCCCTGGCTGTGGTGGATGTATGGCTGTTGTGAAGCATTTGCCCTTCTTCTGTGATGAAGTGGGTTCGTCAGGGAGACCTGCTTCAAGAGGAGCAAACCTGTTGCTGGTGGTGATTGTGAAGGTGGTGGTGGAGCGAGCAGTTTGAGATGTTTTAGTGGTCCTCTTCTTAACTGTCCCCATGATGTGGAAGCACTACTGTGGTCGCGCTTTGTAAGTAGACTCAGGATGGTCTCAATCCTAGAGCGGTGAGCCATATAAACTCTGAAGTCTGAGGTGGCAATGGCATCGCTGACCTTAGCGTTGTTTATAAGGCTTTCATCAGCCTTGTTCAAATATTTTTGTCTAGCACGAAGCTCCAGCTGAAGGAAGTCGTGGCAGGCTTTGCTCATTGGCGACGGTGGGTTGGTGGTCAGCTCTTTACCCATGAAAGAGCTCTTTTCCTAGCAGTATAGCAGGAACTCTGTTGTCCCAGCTGTGTACCTCTGTTTAAATAGTCGCTTCTTCTCGCTTACTCGGTTGATTGGGTACCTCCATTCTTCTGCGATGCGTACTCCATGGCTCCAAGTCGAAAAGTCAGTGCGGGCTCACAGCTCCTATTGTGATGTCATTTATATTAATGTCCTGGTCTGTAGATGCATGTGTTGTCTTTTAAGAAGTCAAAATTAGTCTCCACATATAAAGATTTGTCGAGAGTGTTTTTGGAGTGTATTAAAAAAACTCTCAAGTTTATCTAAGAAAGTAGAATAACACCCATTTGAAGAGCGATAGATACATACAGATAATAATTTTAGTTCCTGTATATATATTATAGAGTGTTCAAATATCAGTTCTTCATTTAGCATATTGGTTTTTAAATACCTTTTATATCTGATCCCTTTTTTACTGAAATCATGGTACCCAGATGTGTGTAGTTTTCCCTACAGAACAGTTCTGCAACTATAAAGTTTGAAAAGATATGCCAATCTAGGCTAATGCAGGTTTTTTAATCCAATGTTCTGTAAAACAACATACCTGTGTATTTTCCATTGAGTTTAAGAAAATTTCAATTTCAAGAAGCTTATTGCCAAGGGACTGTACATTATGATACAATATACTTAAGTCATTTTGTGTGTGTTATTTTGCTAATACTTGACTCATATTTTGCATGACAATACATTCTGCAGTCATCATTTAATTTGTTATAATTTCTTATTTGTTTGGAATCCTTATTTGCTTTATATTTTACTCTGCCAAAATTATTATTAATATTAGATATTGCTCTTAACTTTATAAGATGACAACTACCATTTAATATGAGCTTTTTGGTTTGCAGCATGCAATGTATCTATTAAACAATTTACCAATAATTATTGAACCCCTTCTATTTAAGTGAAGTCCATCTCTGAATGAGTTTCCGTCAATAAATATACAGTTCTTTTGTTCACACACCCATTCTAACACAGAATTTATTGCATCAGTGTATCGGGTGTCTTCGTCCCGACGTCTCAACACTCCACTGATACATACTTTTACTCGAGGGAATAGTTCATTAATCACTTCCACAAGCTGTTCCATTTCCTCCATAATCTCATTTGGATCCTTTGCTGTAATGATATTATTTGTTCCTGCATGAATTGTTATAACATCAGGGTCGTCTTTATTCTCTAAAAGTTCCCGCTTCAGGTGTTGAATTTTTGCACCAGGATAGCAATACACTGTAGCTTCTTCGTCTATAAATTTGTCAGTACAGCTCACTAGCGAATCACCGATCACAATTGCCGTTTATTTATGGCACATTGTTTCATCTGATCTAAATATCGACGCACTTCCATCTTCGAATTCCCTCGCTGCATTGAAATTCTTTGTCCCAGATACCGGGGCGCTTCGATCATCATACTCCCTCGTTGCCAAGTATCTCTTTGTTTCTAAGACGCTGGTCTCATTTTCTATTCCAGCTTCTTTCAGGACATCAGAGCTGTTGCTTGAGTCGATTCCTTCGTTAGAATTCTGCACGCTTCTGTTCTCAGAGTACAGTTCATTCCTTTTCACCACTTTGTTAATATTTCGACTAACCTTTACATCCCTTGCACTTAGGGTATTATTCACGGGCGTGTTTTCATCATTCTCACTTCTATCCTTACTGCTACCTACGTAATTTTGCTTCAGTTGTTTCTTTTCTTCCATTAGGCGTTCTATTTCACATCGTACTTCCTCAACTCTCTGTTAATTAATTCCATTATATGGTGAAGTGACGCCACATTTTCACGTGATTTTCTACAGCAATCATTCTTATTCTTCACGCCTATATTGCTCACAAAATTAGAACCTTCATTTCCATTGTTGTGGCCGGTGTTCAGTGTTGGATTTGTACGTGATTTGTCATTGAAAAGATCAGTTATTTGATTAAAATCAGTAAAAACAGAGACATAACTTTCAGTATCGGCTTGTACCACCACCATCTTGGAAAAGATCGAGTCCATTACAGTCCATTAGCAGTCCATTACAGTAGCAAATATTGAGGGATAGAAGATCTGTAGTATTGCCCCACTAAGAGCACTTATTGAGCATGAAGGTGAGGACGGCATGTACGAAGATGAGTAGGGATGAACTTTGTATTGCGAGTTCTCAGTGCCTTAGCTCAAGTCAGATCGAGTCCATTACAGTAGCAAATATTGAGGGATAGAATCTCTGTAGTATTGCCCCCTGTAAGAGCCCTTATTGAACCTGAAGTTGAGGACGGCATGTACGAAGATGGGTAGGGATGAACCTTGTATTACGAGTTCTCAGTGCCTTAGCCAGTTAGGCGGCAAATAGAAGTTGTAGATTAATGGGGATCTGCCCCATGGTGTTGAGGAACGCCTCATCTGGAATGGTAGTATGAGACTTTGAACTATCATTGGCAGTAGAAACTGGCCGAAGTTATTCCGTATTTTCTGTCCTAGGTGGTCTGGGCGCCGGAGGCTGCCTTGTACTGGATGGCGGAGGTCGTGTGGGCCTTGAAGGCGGTGGGGATGCTACAGTTGAAGCTGTGCAGTTAGAGGGTTGTGGTAGCTTCGAGTGCTGTATTTCTTCGGGCACCTTTCTGCTACTGAAGCTGGACTGACAGTGTAAGTCACTGCAGTTGCATATTTGGGGTACTGCATTACTGTATGCGGTGGCAGTCCTGGATATCGTGCACCAATAAACGCTTCCCTGGGTAGCTCTGTATTCGGACCAACCCTGGGTTTGGCATTATATTTGGACTTTTACCCGTCCTTTGTTGCCAGCAATTCAAGTCGTGCCTCTTGCCAAAAAGAGCACTTTACATATCTGCAGTAGTGGGATTCCCGCAGTTGTAGCATCGAGGAATTGCTCCCTGTATGCCGAGTCTTTGACAGTTGGCACGTTTATGTCCAACCTCGCCGCAGAAAGCAGACACTGGTTGAAGTAAACATCCAGCAGAATTGTGCTTAAACTGCTGGCAGTTTGAGCATTGTTGTGGTCTTGGTGGTGGTTTGTAAGATTCCACTCTTACTGTGGCGTGGAACATGTGCGTTTCTTTGTAAGTATCGAGCACTGTTGGTATCCTCTGTAGTGCGACACGGAATTGCGGAAGTGGTTGAAGTTTGGGACCTCTAGTGGTCAGTTGTGCGACCCTCACTACTGTGTAGACCTTTGCTACAAGATAGTCTCACACTTCTTCCGTATCAAAGAACGGCACGTCTTTAATTGTCACATGGCGGTGACGGTCCTCAGACAGGAGAGTGGTGACAGCTCTAAAAGACGCCTAAGTTGATGATGGTCATTGGCCGTGGCAGGTAAAAGAGCCACAGTACCACGGAGGTTCTTTATGGTGTATTCTGCAGACACACCTGACGAGAGTACTTTTCTGGCTACTGCGGGATTGCGCAGGAAAATGGGTGTTGGACGAATAGCCGTGTAGTGAAAGTTGTCTGCTGTGTTGTGTTGGCAGCTGGTAAAGCATCAGGAGCATGATGATCCTCTTCCCTCTGACCTGGTTGTGGTGGATGTATGGCTGTTGTGGAGCATTTGCGCTTCTTCTGTGATGAAGTGGGTTCGTCAGGGAGACCCGCTTCAAGAGGAGCAAACCTGTTGCTGGTGGTGATTTTGATATTGGTGGTGGAGCGAGATTTTTGGGATGTTTTAGTGGTCCTCTTCTTAACTGTCCCCATGATGAGGAAGCACTTCTGTGGTCGCGCTTTGTAAGTCGACTCAGGATGGCCTTAATCGTAGAGCGGTGAGCCATATAAACTCTGAAGTCTGAGATGGCAATGGCATCGCTGACCTTAGCGTTGTTTATAAGGCTTTCATCAGCTTTGTTCAAATATTTTTGTCTAGCACGAAGCTCCAGCTGAAGGAAGTCGTGGCAGACTTGGCTCATTGGCGACGGTGAGATGGTGATCAGCACTTTACTAATGAAAGAGCGTATATCTCCACCTAGGAGATAGTAGTCTACCTACGATTACGAGGCAGTGGTGGTGGTGGTGGTTTTGCTGTCTGGGTCCATGTTGGCCAGTGACATTAGTTAATGCAAAGGCCAATCAGGAGTCAGTAACTCAATCGTACGTATATGTGTTGGGGCAAGTGAAAGATAGAATAGAGGAAATAAGAATGATAGAATCGAAAACGAAGCACGTCTAGGGCGCTACGAAGCACGAGGAGCAGAGCACCTGCCCCTAAGAGCGCCTATAAACCAGTCCAGAGAACTGTTGGCTCTAGCCTTGCTAATCTACCCAATTACAGTGCTGTTTGTTGCTTTTCTTAGCAGTCTAGCAGGAACTCTGTTGTCCCAGCTGTCAGTTTAAATGGTCGCTATGAGACCGGTTATTGGTGTCTCATTGTGCTTCCTAACACGACGTCGGTAGGAATATGATGTAAGTATTGTGCCTGCAAATCCTGTTGTCCCGTTATTGGGTACGGTTTCTGCTGGTTTCTCGATTGTTTGATCGGGGTTGTTACGATAATTTTAAATGGGTTTTTAGCCACATTAATGTATGTAGGATGTGTTCCGGTGCTTGTAGCATTAATTTCGGGAATAATTGTGGTCTGTATTGGTGTTGCTGCTTCTAGTGGCGCTCGACAATGTGTCGCCAAGCACTCTTATCTCCAACTTTGGTGGTGTAGCTTTTTGTGATTTACTAAGAGTTACGCCTAATTGTAGTTCCTAGGAAGTCGTCCAGGGCATTAAGATTGATGTATTGTACTTGCAACTCCTGTTGTCCCGTTATTGGGTACGGTTTCTGTTGGTTTCTTGAATGTTTAACGGGGGTATTACGTGTATTATAAATGTAACTGTGTTTCTAACCCTACAAATGTGTGAATGAGGTGTTGTGGTGCTTGTTCCATTAAGTTCCATTACCGGGGCCTCGCCCCTCATGGTAGCTTCCAAGTCCCCTGGACTCCATATCTGTCCCCCAATATTGGTCGTCACGAAGTCTGTATTATTCTTGCTGTTTCTAGTGGCGCAGGACGATGTGTTGCCCAGCAGTCTAATCTCCAATCTGGTGGCGTAGCTTTTTGTAATTATGCAAGTATTACGCCTAATTATAATGGTAATCTTTACCTTTCCGCTGGTATTAAATGCTGCAAATCGACGTGTAAGTTAACCCTTAATACACGCTTGACTTACCCAATGCCTGGCAGCATCGTGTGTTATCAACGATCGTTGCCGCACAACTCCTGTAGGTATGTCAGTTATGTTAATGTCTTTGTCTGTAGATTTATGTGTTAGTGTTATGCTGATCACAGAAGTGCAGACTTTATTAGCATTACGACTAACTTCTCTGATGGTGGATAAAATTACACGTACTATTTGGCTAAAATTAGATACCACGCTTCCGGGATAGATATTAGATGATTGTATGTGACATTAGCTTCGTCCGGCTAAGATATATTATTGGTTCCACGTAGGCGGTTGAGGTCGTCCTGTGCCGCTTAGGGACGCAGGAGAAACTCTTCCATATCTACCGTTTATGGGGTTCTAATTGCTTTTTCGAGCACGTCGTCGGGTGCAATATGATGTTAGTACCTGCAACTCCTGTTGTCCCGTTATTGGGTACGGCTTCTGTTAGATTCTCGAGTGCTTGAACGGCGGTTAATACTTTAAATATAGATGTAAGTGCGTTTGTAACTCCAATAACATGTGTAAGTGTTGCGCTGCTTGTTCCATTATTTTCCATTAGCGAGGCCGCGCCCCGCCTCGCCGTTTCCAAGGCCCTTGTACTCCTTAACTGTCCCTCAACATTGGTCGACACCCGCGTCTATATTTGTCTTGCTGCTTCTAGTGGCGCGCGACGTTGTGGTGCTTAGCCCTCTGTTCTCCACTCTGTTGGGGTAGCTTTCTGTGATTATGCAATTTTAACGCCTAATTATGATGGTACTCTCTACCTTTCCGCTTGTATTAAATGCTGAAAGTCACCTTGTAAGTTATCCTATAGCAATACACGGTTCCCGTACTCAATGGCTGGCAGCAGCGTGTGTTATCGACGATCGTTGCCTCATAACTCGTATTGCTAGGTCATTTATGGTAATGTCCTTGTCTGTAGATGTATGTGTTAGACTTGTGCAGATCACAGAAGTGCAATCATTATAAGCACCAGGACTAACTTCTCGGATGGTAGATACAATTTGACCTATTCTTTGGCTAAAGGGCGATACCACTCTTCCGGGATAGATTTTAGATGTCTGTATGTGACATTAGCTTCGCCCGCATAGATATATTATTGGTTCGACGTAGTAGGTATAGGTCGTCCTGTGCCGCTATGGGACGCAGGAGGGATTCTCCCATAGCTACCGTTTATGGGGTTCTCATTGTATTTCCTAGCACGTCGTCGAGTGCAATATGATGTAAGTATTGTACCGGCAACTCCTGCTGTCCGATAATTGGTATGGTTTCTCTTGGTTTCACGAATGTTTGACCGGGATTATTACGTTAACTTTAAATGGGTTTGTAACCACATTAATGTGTGTAGAATGTGTTCCGATGCTTGTTACATTAACGTCGCGAATAATTGTGGTCTGTACTGGTGTTGCTGCTTCTAGTGTCTCGCGACGATTTCTCGCCAAGCACTCTGATCTTCAATCTGGTGGCGTAGTTTTTTGTAATTATGAAACTGTTACGCCAAATTATAATGGTAATCTTTACCTTTCCGCTTGTATTAAATGCTGAATGTCACCGTGTAAGTTAACCTATAGTAATACACGCTTCCCGTACTGAATCGCTGGCAGCAGAGTGTGATATCGACGATCGTTGCCTCATAACTCCTATTGGTATGTCATTTATGTTAATGTCCTTGTCTGTAGATGTATGCGTTAAACTTATGCAGATCACAGACGTGCAATCGTTATTAGCATCAGGACTATCTTCTGTGATGGTGGAGACAATTATACGTATTCTATGGCGAAAGAGCGATAGCACGCTTCCGGGATATATTTTAGATGTCTGTATGTGACATTAGCTTCGCCCGACATAGATATATTATTGGTTCCACGTAGGCGGTTGAGGTCGTCCTGTGCCGCTATGGGACGCAGGAGAGAATCTTCCATATCTACCGTTTATGGGGTTCTCATTGCATTTCCTAGCACGTCGTCGGGTGCAATATGATGTATTGTACCTGCAACTCCTGCTGTCCCCTTATTGATAATGTTTTCTGTTCGTTTCTCGAATGTCTGTACGGGGTTATTACGTTAATTTTAATTGGGTTTGTAACCACATTAATGTGTGTGGGATGTGTTCCGGTACATGTTGCATTAACTTCGTTAGTAATTGTGGTCTGTATTAGTGTTGCTGCTTCTAATGGCGCGGGACGATATGTCGCCAAGCAGTCTGATCTCTAAATTTGGTGGTGTAGCTTTTTGTGATTAACCAAGGATTACGCCTAATTGTAGTTCCTAGGACGTCGTCCAGGGCATTGTGATTGAAGAATTGTACTTGCAACTCCTGTTGTCATGTTATTGGGTACGGTTCTGTTGGTTTCTCGAATGTTTGAACCGGGGTGTTACGTCTATTATAAATGTCACTGTGTTTCTAACCCTACAAATGTGTGAATGAGGTGTTCTGGTGCTTGGTCCATTAAGTTCCATTACCTGCGCCTTGCCCCTCATGGTAGCTTCCAAGTCCCATGGACTCCTGATCTGTCCCCCAATATTGATCGTCACCTGCGTCTGTATTGTTCTTGCTGTTTCTAGTGGTGCAGGACGATGTGTTGCCCAGCACTCTGATCTCCAATCTTTTGGCGTAGCTTTTTGTAATTATGCAAGTATTTCGCCTATTTATAATGGCAATCTTTACCTTTCCGCTTGTAATAAATGCTGCAAGTCGCCGTGTAAGTTAACCTATAATAATACCCCCTTGACGTACCCAATGGCTGGCAGCATCGTGTGTTATCAGCGATCGTTGCCTTACAACTCCTATTGGTATGTCAGTTATGTTAATGTCTTTGTCTGTAGATTTATGTGTTAGTGTTATGCTGATCACAGAAGTGCAGACTTTATTAGCGTTAGGACTCACTTCTCTGATGGTGGATAAAATTACACGTACTATTTGGTTAAAGTCGATACCACGCTTCCGGGATAGATATTAGATGATTGTATGTGACATTAGCTTCGTCCAGCTAAGATATATTATTGGTTCCACGTAGACGTTTGAGGTCGTCCTGTGCCATTAGGGGACGCAGGAGAGAATCTTCCATATCTACCGTTTATGGGGTTGTAATTGCTTTTCCTAGTACGTCGTCGGGTGCAATATGATGTTAGTACCTGCAACTCCTATTTTTCCGTTATTGGGTACGGCTTCTGTTAGATTCTCGAGATCTTGAACGGGTGTTAATACTTTAATTATAAATGTGAATGGGTTTGTAACTCCAATAACGTGTGTAGGTGTTGCGCTGCTTGTTCCATTATTTTCCATCACCGGGGCACTGCCCCTCCTCGCCTCTCCCGAGGCCCTTGGACTCCTGAACTGTCCGTCAATATTGATCCACACCCGCGTCTATATTGGTCTTGCTCCTTCTAGTGGCGCCCGACGACCTGTTGCCCAGCCCCCTGATCTCCACTCTGGTAGTGTAGCTTTCTGTGCTTATGCAACTTTTACACCTAATTATGATGGTACTCTCTAACTTTCCACTTGTATTAAATGCTGAAAGTCACCGTGGAAGTTAACCTATAGTAATACACGCTTCCCGTACTCAATGGCTGGCAGCAGCCTGTGTTATCGACCTTCGTTGCCTCATAACTCCTATTGGTATGTCATTTATGTTAATGTCCTTGTCTGTAGATCTATGCGTTAGACTTATGCAGATCACAGACGTGCAATCATTATTAGCATCAGGACTATCTTCTGTGATGGTGGAGACAATTATGTGTATTCTTTGGCGAAAGGGCGATAGCACGCGTCCGGGAGAGATTTTAGATGTCTGTATGTGACATTAGCTTCGCCCGGCATAGATATATTATTGGTTCCACGTAGGTGGTTGAGGTCGTCCTGTGCCGCTATGGGACGCAGGAGGGAATCTTCCATATCTACCGTTTATGGGGTTCTCATTGCATTTCCTAGCACATCGTCGGGTGCAATATGATGTATTGTACCTGCAACTCCTGCTGTCCCCTTATTTATAATGTTTTCTGTTGGTTTCTCGAATGTCTGTACGGGGTTATTACGTTAATTTTAAATGGGTTTGTAACCACATTAATGTGTGTGGGATGTGCTCCGGTACGTGTTGCATTAACTTCGCGAGTAATTGTGGTCTGTATTAGTGTTGCTGCTTCTAGTGGCGCGGGACGATATGTCGCCAAGCACTCTGATCTCTAAATTTGGTGGTGTAGCTTTTTGTGATTAACCAAGGATTACGGCAAATTGTAGTTCCTAGGACGTCGTCCAGGGCATTGTGATTGAAGAATTGTACTTGCAACTCCTGTTGTCCCGTTATTGGGTACGGTTCTGTTGGTTTCTCGAATGTCTGAACCGGCAATTACGTCTATTATAAATGTAACTGTGTTTGTAACTCTACAAATGTGTGATTGAGGTGTTCTGGTGCTTCTTCCATTAAGTTCCATTACCTGCGCCTTGCCCCTCATGGTAGCTTCCAAGTCCCATGGACTTCTGATCTGTCCCCCAAGATTGGTCGTCACCTGCGTCTGTATTGTTCTTGCTGTTTCTAGTGGCGCAGGACGATGTGTTGCCCAGCAGTCTGATCTCCAATCTGGTGGCGTAGTTTTTTGTAATTATGCAAGTATTACGCCTAATTATAACGGTAATCTTTACCTTTCCGCTTGTAATAAATGCTGCAAATCGCCGTGTAAGTTAACCTATAATAATACAAGCTTCAATTACCCAATGGCTGGCAGCATCGTGTGCTATCAACGATCGTTGCCGCACAACTCCTATTGGTATGTCAGTTATGTTAATCTCCTTGTCTGTAGACGTATGTGTTAGTGTTATGCTGATCTCAGAAGTGCAGACTTTATTAGCATTAGGACTATTTTCTCTGATGGTGGATAAAATTACACGTACTATTTGGCTAAAGGTCGATACCACGCTTCCGGGATAGATATTAGATATCTGTATGTGTCATTAGCTTCGCCCGGCATAGATATATTATTGGTTCCACGTAGGTGGTTGAGGTCGTCCTGTGCCGCTATGGGACGCAGAAGAGTATCTTCCATATCTACAGTTTATGGGGTTCTCATTGCTTTTCCTAGCACGTCTTTGGGAGCAATATGATGTATTGTACCTGCAACTCCTGCTGTCCCCTTATTGATAATGTTTTCTGTTGGTTTCTCGAATGTTTGAACGGGGTTATTACGTTAATTTTAAATGGGTTTGTAACCACATTAATGTGTGTGGGATATGTTCCGGTACGTGTTGCATTAACTTCGCGAGTAATTGTGGTCTGTATTAGTGTTGCTGCTTCTAGTGGCGCGGGACGATATGTCGCCAAGCACTCTGATCTCTAAATTTCGTGGTGTAGCTTTTTGTGATTAACCAAGGATTACGCCTAATTGTAGTTAGTAGGACGTCGACCAGGGCATTGTGATTGAAGAATTGTACTTGCAACTCCTGTTGTCCCGTTATTGGGTACGGTTCTGTTGGTTTCTCGAATGTTTGAACGGGGGTATTACATGTATTATAAATGTAACTGTGTTTCTAACCCTACAAATGTGTGTATGAGGTGTTCTGGTGCTTGTTCCATTAAGTTGCATTACCGGGGCCTCGCCCCTCATAGTAGCTTCCAAGGCCTTGGTCTCCTGATCTGTCCCCCAATATTGGTCGTCACCTGCGCCTGTATTGGTCTTACTGTTTTTAGTGGCGCAGGACGATGTGGTGCCCAGCACAATGATCGCCAATTTGTTGGCGTAACTTTTTGTAATTATGCAAGTATTAGGCCTAATTATAATGGAAATCTTTACCTTTCCGCTTGTAATAAATGCTGCAAGTCGCCGTGTAAGTTAACCTATAACTATACACGCTTCACGTACCCAAAGGCTGGCAGCAGCGTGTGTTATCGACGATAGTTGCCTCACAAATCCTATTGGTATGTCATTTAAGTTAATGGACTTGTCTGTAGATGTGTGTGTTAGTGTTATGCTGATCACAGAAGTGCAGACTTTATTAGCGTTAGGACTCACTTCTCTGATGGTGGATAAAATTACACGTACTATATGGTTAAAGTCGATACCACGCTTCCGGGATACATATTAGAAGATTGTATGTGACATTAGCTTCGTCCGGCTAAGATATATTATTGGTTCCACGTGGCCGGTTGAGGTCGTCCTGTGCCGCTAAGGGACGCAGGAGAGAATCTTTCATAACTACCGTTTATGGGGTTCTAATTGCTTTTCCTAGCACGTCGTCGGGTGCAATATGGTGTTAGTACCTGCAACTGCTGTTCTCCCGATATTGGGTACGGCTTCTGTTAGATTCTCGAGTGCTTGAACGGGGGTTAATACTTTAATTATAAATGTAAATGTGTTTGTAACTCCAATAACGTGTGTAGGTGTTGCGCTGCTCCTTCGATTGCTTTCCATCACCGGGGCTCCGCCCCGCGTCGACTTTTCCGAGGCCCTTGGACTCCTGAACTGTCCGTCAATATTGGTCGACACCCGCGTCTATATTGGTCTTGCTCCTTCTAGTGGCGCGCGACAACGTGTTGCCCAGCCCCCTGATCTCCACTCTGGTAGGGTAGCTTTCTGTGCTTATGCAAGTTTTACACATAATTATGATGGTACTCTCTACCTTTCCGCTTGTATTAAATGCTGAGTCACCGTGTAAGTTAACCTATAGTAATACACGCTTCACGTACTCAATGGCTGGCAGCAGCGTGTGTTATCGACGATCGTTGCCTCATAACTCGTATTGGTATGTCATTTATGTTAATGTCTTTGTCTGTAGATGTATGTGTTAGGCTTATGCAGATCACAGACGTGCAATCATTATTAGCATCAGGACTAACGTATGTGATGGTGAATGCAATCTGACCTATTGTTTGGCTAAAGGGCGATACCACGCTTCCGGGATAGATTTTAGATGTCTGTATGTGTCATTAGCTTCGCCCGGCATAGATATATTTTTGGTTCCACGTAGGTGGTTGAGGTCGTCTTGTGCCGCTATGAGACGCAGGAGAGAGTCTTCCATATTTATCGGTTATGGGGTTCTCATTGTTTTTCCTAGCATGACGTCGGTTGGAATATGATGTGAGTACTGTGCCTGCAACTCCAGATGTCCCGTTATTGGGTACGGTTTCTGCTGGTTTCTCGAATGTTTGATCGGGGTTGTTACGTTAATTTTAAATGGGTTTGTAACCACATTAATGTGTGTAGGATGTGTTCCGGTGCTTGTTGCATTAACTTCGCGAATAATTGTGGTCTGTATTGGTGTTGCTGCTTCTAGCGGCGCGCCAAAATTTGTCACGAAGCACTCTGATCTCCAATTTTGGTGGTGTAGCTTTTTGTGATTTACCAAGAATTGCGCCAAATTGTAGTTCCTAGGACGTCGTCCAGGGCATTATGATTGAAGTATTGTACTTGCAACTCCAGTTGTCCCGTTATTGGGTACCGTTTCTGTTGGTTTCTCGAATGTTTGAACGGGGGTATTACGTGTATTATAAATGTAACTGTGTTTCTAACCCTACAAATGTGTGAATGAGGTGTTCTGGTGCTTGTTCCATTAAGTTCCATTACCTGGGACTTGCCCCTCATGTTAGCTTCCAAGTCCCATGGACTCCTGATCTGTCCCCAATATTGGTCGTCACCTGCGTCTGTATTGTTCTTGCGGTTTCTAGTGGTGCAGGACGATGTGTAGCCCAGCACTCTGATCTCCAATCTGGTGGCGTAGCTTTTTGTAATTATGCAAGCATTACGCCTAATTATAGTGGTAAACTCTATCTTTCCGCTTGTAATAAATGCTGCAAGTCACCTTGTAAGTTAACCTATAATAATACACGCTTCCCGTATTCAATGGCTGACAGCAGCGTGTGTTATCGGCGATCGTTGCCTCACAACTCCTATTGGTATGCCATTTATTTTAATGTCCTTTTCTGTATATGAATGTGTTAGTGTTATGCTGATCACAGAAGTGCAGACTTTATTAGCACTAGGACTAACTGCCTTTATGGTGGATAAAATTGCACGCACTATTTGGCTAAAGGTCGATACCACGCTCCCAGGATAGATTTGAGATGTCTGTATGTGACATTGGCTTCGCCCGGCACAGATATATTATTGGTTCCACGTAGGAGGTTGTGGTTGTCCTGTGCCGTTATGGGACGCAAGAGAGAATCTTCCATATCTACCGTTTATGGGGTTCTCATTGTATTTCCTAGCACGTCGCCGGGTGCAATATGATGTAAGTATTCTACCTACAACTCCTGCTGTCCCCGTATTTGGGTATGCTTTCTGTTGGTTTCTCGAATGTTTGGACGGGGTTATTTCGTTAATTTTAAATGGATTTGTAACCACATTAATGTGTGTAGGATGTGTTCCGGGTGCTTGTTGCATTCACTTCGAGAATAATTGTGGTCTGTATTGGTGTTGCTGCTTCTAGTGACGCGTGGCCATGTGTCGCCAAGCACTCTGATCTCTAATTTTGGTGGTGTAACTTTTTGTGATTAACCAAGTATTACGCCTAACTGTATTTCCTAGGACGTCGTCCAGGGCATCTTGCACCACATTGCAAGAACGGCAACAAAAAAGCGCCAGGATAAATCGGATGAAAAAGTTGTTAGCCCTACACCGAAGAAAAAGGGTAAATTTATTTGGCCACCCATGAAGTCGTCTTAATGTAGACTAACTTTACATCTTAGGTCCCATAGTTCCAATGGCTATCCTGCAATGGAACATACGAGGCTTAAGAGCGCATCGACCAGAACTGGAACTTTTGCTCAGTAAGCATCACCCCTTGTTGCTATGCTTACAAGAGACTAAGCTACGCCACAAGGCAACTTTAAAATCAGATGCTACACATCACTGAGGTGTGATGTTGAAACAGAAGAGGGCATTCCTGCTCACGGGGGTACTATGATGATCCTCAGGGATGACATATTTGTAGATCCGTTACAGCTACAGTCTAATATACAATCAGCCATCAATCGAATTTTGGCATTTGCAATGTATATGTACCGCCATCAGATGACCTCTCGCTAATTGACCTTGAAGATCTAGTTTCCCAACTCTCAACACAATTTCTAATATTGGGAGACTTTAATGCCCATCACCCACTTTGGGGCTTACGTCGGTCATGTTCGAGAGGCAACCTGATTGCAAAATTCCTGGAGAGCAATAACTTTGTTCTCCTGAACACCGGAGAGCCCACATTCCTCTCAGACGCGTTTAACACCTATACGCACATCGATTTGGCAATGTGTTCATCCCAGTTAGCTGTTTCTTTACAGTGGAATGTCATCTCTGATATACATTCCAGCGACCACTTTCCATGTCTTCATAGTCTCTTTGCACAAGATTTGTTTCCCTCACGTATCCCTAGTTTGGGCTTTGATCGTGCCAACTGGAACCTTTACACCCAGTTGACTGTCTTTGAATTCAACGAGCACGATTCTGTGAATGATTTAGTTGATCTTCTCACCGATAAAATTCTTTCCGCTGCAAAACAGTCTATTCCACGTTCGGCTACCCAACCCAGTCGATTTCCTGTCCCATGGTGGACCAACGACTGCCGGAGTGCAATCCGTGCTAGTAGGCGGGCTCTAAGGGTTTTTAACGCCACCCCACACTGGAAAACTTCATTCAGTACAAGAAGATGCGCGCAAGGTCCAGGCACGTAATTAAGGATAGCAAACGGATTTCCTGGAACCCTTTTGTGTCGTTTAATTGCCACAGACCTTCCCCTGTTGTGTGGGATAGGGCAAGATGCGTGGCAGACAAATCGACTCACCTGCCGATTGTGGGTTTGAAAACCCTTGCAGGAGTCGCCGTGGACCCAGTTGTCGTGGCCAACACCCTTGGCAATGCCTTCGCTCACGTGTCTAGCTCAGATAACTATGCACCTGAGTTTCTCTCGATCAAGAATCAGGTGGAACCTCAAGGTTTCTGCTTTCTTTCACGAAACCTCAAGGCCTACAACTGCCTTTTCACGATGGCAGACCTACACCACTTACTTTCATCTTCGGGATTATCCGCACCGGGACTACACGGCATCCATTTGCGATTCTTACATCTCTCCTCCAACGGGAAGGTGTTTCTACTTGCAGTCTTTAGTCGTGTCTGGGTTGACGGCAGTTTTCCTGCGAAGTGGCGGGAGGCCACCATCATTCCCATATTGAAACTGGGGAAGGACCGACACCTGCCTTCCAGTTGCCGTCCTATCTCTCTCACCAGTTATGCAAGGTGATGGAGCGCATAATAAATGGGCGCTTACGATGGTGGTTAGAGTCAGAGAACCTCTTGTGCAACATTCAATGCGGATTTCGCCGTTGCCGTTCCAGCACTTATCTTGTGACTTCCCTCTCAACTCATATTAAGAACGGCTTTCTGCGCCGTTGACAAACTGTGGCCATCTTTTTTTACCTTGCTAAAGCCTTAGACACCTGCTGGCGGACTGGCATTCTACGGACCATTCATCAGTGGGGTCTTCATGGTCGCCTTCCTGTGTTCCTCCGGGAATTCATGAAGGATCGGTCGTTTCGTGTTCGAGTGGGGTCGCTTTTATCTGGAGTTTTCTATCAGGAAGATGGTGTACCCCAGGGTTCGGTCCTCAGCGTTTCCCTCTTTGCTATCGCCATCAACTCCATCACTCAGTGTCTTCCGCTGGGATATCCTCATACATATAAGATATATTAATATATATATATATATATATATATATATATATATATATATATATATATATATATATATATATATATATGGATGACTTTGCCATCTATTGTAGCTCTTGGCGGACGAGTATCTTGGAACGCCGGCTCCAGTCTCCTTAGAGCGCCTCTATAAATGGAGCCTCCACAACGGTTTCCATTTTTTTACCGTGTGCGTGCACTTTTGGCGCCCTAAGTCCTTTGCTTCACCCTCCCTCCGCCTCGGTCCCCATCCGCTTCCTTTTGCGGAGGAAGCTAAATTTTTAGGATTGGTGTTCCATAGGAAGCTGAGCTGGGATTCTCATATATCGTACTTGAAAGGTCGCTGTGACCGAACCCTCAACATCTTGCGTGTTTTATCCGGTACATCCTGGGGAGCTGATCGGTCCGTGCTCTTGCAGCTCTATCGGTCACTAGTGCGATCCAAGATAGACTATGGGAGTGTGGTGTATTCGTCGGCACGACCTTCGATCTTGAACCATTTGAACCCTGTGCACAATCGAGGGCTCCAGCTGGCTACCGGTGTTTTTCCAGCCAGCCGTGTCCCCAGTCTATATGCTGAGGCTGCTGAACCTCCACTGTGCTACAGGCGCGACGTTCTTTTATGCTCCTACGCATGCCTTCTTTCATCTCTGCCCACACACCCAACGTTCTAGCCTTTCTTTGACTCATCTCTTGATCGCCAGTACGCTATCAATCCCCTTGCACTACTTCCGCCCGGTGTACTTTTTCGTTTACTTCTTTGGACTCTGGACGTCACACTTGCACGAGTATCACCCAGGAGGGAATCTACTTTTCCTCCTTGGACGCGGTGTGGCACCGTATTCCATCTTGGGTTGACGTCCATGCCCAAATCTGCTGTTCTGACCTCTGCCATCCGTTCCGCATTTTTGGAACTTTAGCAGCATTTTAATAGTCGCTTTTTATGTTTACGGATGGATCCAAAACCGATCGTGGTGTTGGATGTGCCTTCGTGGCTTCGTCGCAGAGTTTTACGTTTCGTCTTTCCCGGCAATGCTCGATTTTTACCACCGTACTCTTTAGTATCCACCAGGCCCTTCTTTTTATCAGCCTGCAGCACTCGAACCAGTTTGGCATCTGCAGCGATTCTCTGAGTGCTCTACATATCCTCCTTTGCTGTACCCATGCCATCCTTTGGTACAGCTTAAACAGAATCAGCTGCTTTCGCTCATTACTTCTAGGTTCCACGTGTCGTTTGGGTTCCTGGACACGTGGGTGTTCGGAGCAATGAGGCTGCTGATGCTGCTGCGAAGTCTGCGACTTTATCTCCTACTGTTTTTAATCATTCTGTTGCTTTTGAGGATCTTTCTGCATCCCTTCGCCGCGCCATCCTCATTCGTTGGCATGACGACTGGTCCGCGCTTGGTGGGAACAAACTCCGGGATATTCAAGTTCTTCCTGTTCCCTGGGCCACATCTTTGCCTTCTTCTCGAAGGGAAGAGACTATTTTAACTAGACTTCGCATCGGACATTGCCGTTTTAGCTATCAATATTTATTACGCGAGGAACGAGCACCTCATTGTCCTCACTGTGGTTAGCCCTTGACGGTGCAGCATCTTTTAGTGGAATGAAGTTTTTATTCAACGTTGCGCTCGTCCTTGTGTTTGGCCGCCAAACTAAGCGCCATGCTGAGGGATGACATTGCTGCTGTGGAGGGACTCTTCGCCTTTTTACAGCGCAGCGGAATGAAATATATCATTTTATCCCCCTCTCTCAGTACTGTATTTTAGTTATATCCCGGTACTCCTATTTTAAATGTTTTAGTACTCTTAGTGCTTTAACGTTTTAGTGTTTCTGTTTTTTCTTAGTGTTTTACTATTTTTAGCGGGTAACTCTCCGCAGTAGTTATTTTAAAGTTCAAGTCAGGGCGCTAATCACCTGTGCGCACCTGAACCCTACTACTACTACTACTACTACTACTACTACTACTACTACTACTACTACTACTACTACTACTACTACTACTACTACTACCACTACTACTACTACTAGTACTACTACTACTACTACTAGTACTACTACTACTACTAATACTCCTCCTACTACTACTACTCAGCGTGCCCCGTTTTAAGAGCGTCGTCTTCAGACCACCTTAGACAACCTTAAGAATTGGAGTTTAAAAAATGGCTTCAATTTCTCAGCTGAGAAAAAAATCTATGTTAAGTTCTGGTTCCGTCAGAGTAGATTACTTTCAAGGCGCCGATCTACTACCCTTCGTTGATGAGACGAGGTTCCTTGGATTGATATTTGATAGAAGACGCAGTTGGTTGTCACATATAACACAACTGAAAACACAATATGGCCGATCTTGCGGGTACTAATTGGAAAGTCGTGAGGAGCTCATCGTACAGTGCTATTGCGACTTTATCGTGTACCGATCTGTTCCAAATTTGATTACGGTAGTATCGTTTATGGCTCAGCACGACCATCTATGCTGAATAAATTAGACACAGTCCATAATTGTGGCATACGTATAGTAGATGGGGCATTTCCAAAGAGCCGTGTGATAAGCCTGTACGCTGAATCTGCAGAACCTCCTCTGCAGTACAGATGCAACATGTCATTAGCAAATTATGGCTGTGGACTTAATTGCATGCCCACACACCCAACGCATACGCCGTTCTTCAAAACCTTAATGGACGCGCGTTATAAGCACACTTCTTTTAAACCAAAGCCACCTCGCTTTTCGTTCCGGGATCTCCTTAGGAAGCTTGATTCTAAAGTGCCAAGATGTATCCTTATTTCTGGCTTTTGCCATGACTAGTTAGTTTTAAAAAAGAGCGCAGACACACTCTGGAGTTGAGCACCCTCATACGCATCATCATCATCATCATCATCACTAAGGGGGAGAGGACATACTCTCCTTGGTTGTGCAGAGCGTCACACGTAGATCTGGGCATGACTAAAAACGATAAATCTACCATGTCTGTGTTTAGTATTCGCACATGTTTTTTAGAATTTTGATCGGGATATGAAGAATATTTTATAATTTATACTGATGGCTGCAAGAACTCAAATGGTGTTGGTTGTGCTTGTGTGCGTGGAATCGAACCGTATACATGCACATCTATTTATACTGCAGAGCTTTATGCAATATACCAGGCCATTCTATACGTCGACGAAAGTTGGGGGACTACTTAATCCTGAGTGATTCCCTCAGTGCACTTCAAAGCCTACGGCAGCTGTACAACTGCCACCCTATTGCGCAGCGTATCCAGGATGCCCTCCACGTTTAACACGCTTCCGGCGTTTGCGTGATGTGTGCATGAATACCTGGTCACGTAGGCTTGCGGGGAATGAAATGGCGGATTCAGCAGCTAAGATGGCTAAGATGACCATGAAGCCCAGGGTTCGAGTACCATCTGTGACTTCTGAAGATTTTAGGGCCGTATTGCGGAGAGCTGTGCAAACCTGCTGGCATGAAGTATGGTCCGCTCTCCGAAATAATAAACTTAGATCTGTGAAATAACTTCCGATTCCCTGGGTTATTTCCTGCCATTCATCTCGTCGTGCGATGAGTTTGCCTCGGTTGCGTTTTGGGCACTGCTTTTTTACTAATAGTTTTCTTTTTAAAAAGGAGCCTGCTCCACGGTGCCCGTTTTGCAATGAAGCCTTATCTGTACTACACGTGCTGCTAGAGTGTTTTCACCTAGCAGACCTTAGGACGGCTCTGCAGCTGCCGGCCACCTATGCAGAAATGCTAGCGGACGATAACTCAGTAGTGGAAAAGCTTTTTAGTTTATTTTCTAGGTTAGGCTTTAGGATTTAGTGAACGAAGTATTTAGTAGGATTTGATTGAATCTTTCTTAATGTACGTGTAGTTTAATAGGTTTATTTACTAAAGTTTGGTTTTTTTTAAATTTTGTATCTGGCTTTTGCCATGACAAGTTTTCTAGCGGCGCTAATGATCGCCGTAGTTGAGTGCCCTTATACACATCATCATCATCATCATCATCTTCCAAACACTGAAACTTTATCTGGACAAGCAAGTCCTTTACATCAGCTATCATTGTTTGCCGGCTATTCGTTTACACTAGCCGCGCTATGATTAACTGCTTATATAAGCTCTTTATTGTCGTTAAACAGTAGCCGCCGTCTGTTTCTATTTGTACCAAAACTTTTATGCTTGTTGTCGCGACAATATGTGGTAGAAATCTAGACATGATTTTATTCAGGCAACAACAAAACGTATTACTAAGCTATAGCTAGAAGTTTTGGGTGGAATGCAATACTTGTCCCTACTTAACACATGTACATACATGACATAATATAAACTAATCAACATGCCTTTTTGAGTTTGATGACAGAACGCTACATTAAGTTTTTTATATCTTTTCTCAATATTTCGTACATTTAAATGAAATGTGTAGTGTTTAACGCCCGCTTTTAATACATGCGACACCGCAGCTGGTGACACTGATGATACATGAGATGAAGATGGAGGACCTGTGGAATGAGATGGCGGGGGAAACCGGAGGTCCCGGAGAAAACCCGCCCCAGCGCCGTGTTGTCTACCACAAATCTCACTTTGCGGTCGCCTGGGATCAAACCCTGGCCGCCTTGGTGAGAGCCAAGCGGGCTAACCACTGAGCCACGGCGCGGCCTCGTACATTTAAACAATTTTACATTTCATTTTCTGAAAGATATTGAACGTTCCTCATACTTCATGTAGGGGGACTAGTGGTAAACGGAGGCGATAATTCTAAATGGATGGTGTAATAAAATAGTCTCTCCAGAAAAAGTTCCTGATCTCAATTTCTTTTGTGCTGCACATATTGGTGGACAACTTGGCGGCCCACTCCAAGACCAGCTTTTGGTGTTCAAGTTTTTCAAACTCTGGCACTCGGTTAATAATAAAACCCAAATCTGCCTGGCATCTTCTATTAACTCCTTCTGGGGCTATTAGCAGTTAGACTACTAAGGCAGTAAACAAGTCTCCAAGGAAAACATTGCAAACCATAGAAAATTAAAATAAAATAAATATCGGATGGACTACTCTGTGTAGTATACATTGTTTGCGACCTATATATTGCGTAAAGTAACAGGAAATATGTAAACATACAACAAAATTGGTAAAAAAAGGTTTGCCCCGTTCATCAGTCTGAGCACTTGACCATGCAGAATGTTTAGCATTAACATCTCCTGTAATTAACAAATGGTGGTCTTTCAGTTTTGCACGGATTATTGTCAGTTCATCTATTATCTTATGAAGATCCTTGTCACAGTAAATGTTACAAATATACACATTAAACAATTGGATACTTATGTTTACAACAACTATATCGGGGGTAGAAAAGTTGTAGCATGAAAATGTTTTTATAGTTTGATACAATAGCAGCACGGTGTCTCTAAGAAACGCCCAATGATTCATAAACTGTGGAGCAAAGGCCAGCCACCTTATTGTCATAAGTATTAGGTTCTTGTATACAGAGAATCTGTACCTCCGAGTTTTGCGAGTGCATAAAGTTGCTGTTAATTAATAGTTCTTGTGTTGGCACAAGAGATCTATGTAAATTCTGCTGGAAAATTGCAATTTCAGCCAAAATTGATTTTTCTTTGAATAGGACAATGATTCTCTTATAGGCTGTGCATTCGACAGAAGTTGTTGCATGGTTATGATCCGAAGGTATAAATTTTTTTCTGTTAGACATTTTCCTATTAAAATGCTTTGCAGTTTAAGCATTCTGAATTATTTTTAGGGCAGACTGCTTTATCATGTTCCTCAGTACACTCCTGACAACATTTGGAAGACTGGCATTTAGTGGCAACATGTTCAAAACCTAAACATTGGAAGCAACGAACTACAGGTATATAACTTTTCACCGTGCAGCGACTGAAACCGGTGTAAAGTTTGCCTTCACCCATCACAGCCTTGTGGATTCCCGGCGAAACTTCGATCACGGCATATTTGGTGCAAACATTCTTAGATGTCCGAACAAATAACTTTTTCAGATGTTGTGAATCATCCAGTATTATAACTCGAGGGTTGTATTTCGCTGGAATTTTGCAGATATGCTTTTCTGGTCTTTAATTTTCGCCAAGATAGCATGGCATTCAGTCTTACTTCTGAGTTCTATTATTACCTGCTTATTTCTAATCTTTTTAACAGTTTTAACACCGACAGTTGTACTAGTCGAAATTGCTTTTACTAATTCTATAGTTTGTTCCGAGTCTTTCACGTCTTCAGGATTTGCGGGAAAATCTATCACTATATTTTTGGTAGTATCTTCATTATTTGCTGTAGTTTTCACTGTTTTCACTGCTGTAGCATAAGATTGTCTCAGTACATAAGCACTGGTGTCCTGTGACTTTGTAAGAAGATCTTTGAAATTGTCCACAGTGGACTTCACTATATTAACGGAGCTCAAAACAGATTCCCACCACTTCTTTTGACCCCTACGATTACTATTTAAAATGTTTATTATTGAGTTTCTTTCCTCTATAGCGGAGCTATGAAGATTTAGCACATATTGGTTCACCGCTATCCTGTATGAACAATCTTACCATCCTCAACAAGGGGCATAAACCTACATACAGGTGTGGTCAAACTACAAGCTGTATAGACATCAGTGCCTGCAATTCTAACTTATTACCCTTCATTTCGGACTGGTCAGTTAGTGATAAAGTCTCCCTTTCTGATCATGCCCTTATTGAAGCTAAAATTAACCCTACCATTAAAACCTGTTTCAATTTACAGGGAATGTACTTAACAAGAAAATTCCGGACACAAAATGTATTGTCTCATTTCCAGAGATCAACAGTCCAACATTCTGAAATCTTGACTCAACAGCTACATTATGCTAATACCCCAGAATTGCTGAACAGTTTTGTTAATAAGTTTACGGACATTATCATTAAACTATGTCAATGATATCTTCCTAAGCTTTCACAAACATCTTTAAAAATTTCTGGTGGAATGCTGATCTCACCATTATGAGGAAAAAGTCCTAGCTTGTTATCGCAGATTTCAACGATCGAAGTGTAATGGTCTCCGAGTGAAATATGAAGAGATTTACAAAAAAGTGAAATCAGAATATGGCACTATGATAAAACAAGTGAAAGCCAACAGTTGGAAATCCTGCTGTTCCACACAAGTGAATAAATGGGGTGTGGCATATAAATATTCCAGAAAACCTAAAAGCTTTAATAATATACTTACAACACTGAAAACTGACAGCGAAGACACGATGACTGCTAAGGAAACCGCAGACGCCTTGGCTAATAATTTTTTTCCTGACGACACGTCGGATGATGATCAGCAAAGCTTAATCCGTGCTGAAATTAATACAGTACCCGCCACCACAGAGGATTGCCTTTTTTCTTCAAAAGAAATAGATTATGCCATGTTAAACCTTAACGACCGGAAAGCTCCAGGTCTAGATGGACTTTCAGCCAACATAATCAAGAATATCCACCTTTCACACCCTACACTGTTTAAGGAACTTTTTAACAAATGTTTAGTACTTGGTGTTTTCCGGATAGATGGAAAAGGGCTATAGTGAAAATAATTTCCAAGCCTGTGAGTGATACATCAACATCTGCTTACCGTCCCATTAGCCTATTGCCAGTTTTAGGGAAGTGTTTAGAGAAGCTCATTATTGATCGCATATTGTTTCATTTAGATTCCAAGAATCTCATTAGCGATCTTCAATTTGGCTTCAGACCTGGGAAATCTACAGAACCAGCCGCCTGCAACGTAGTTGATTGGATCCAACAAGTTCACAGAGAAAAACAAATAGGTCTGCTTATCTCATTAGATATATCCGATGCGTTTGACCATGCCTGGTGGCCAAAAATACTACACCAGTTAAAAGTAAAAGGTTGTCCTAGCAACGTATATAAGATTGTAACCAACTATTTTCACAGCCGAAATAGTCAGCATAGTATTAATAATATGACTTATCAAAAAAGTGACTCGTGGATGTCCACAAGGCTCAATTGGTAGCCCAGTTTTTTGGGAGGAGGTTGTACTATATGACGATTTAATAACACAACAATTACCATGAAGTATCCAGCTATACACATATGCTGATGATGCTCTATTACTTGTTAAGTCTACAACCTTTCAGAAGTTACAGACGACAGCCAATTAAGCCCTCCATATCATTCATTCCTGGGGTGTAAATAACAAATTGAACTCTAATGCCAACAAGACATTGGCTATGCTAGCCACTAAGAAAGGAAATTTGGAAGAATTGCATCTTTACATATATAATAGAAAGATTAAATTAGTGGATAATTTGAAGTATCTAGGACTTGTTTTAGACAGACGTCTGACGTTTCGAAATCATCTTGATTATGTAGCCAGAAAGGCTAGTAAACATCTTACCGCACTGACTGCTTTAACGAGACCAACATGGGGCCTAAACTCTGCTTTATTTAAGTTAATTTATAAAGGGGCGGTTGAACCTATGGTTCTCTATTGTGCAGGAGCATTGCAAAGTATTTTTCAGAAGAGATGGTCACAAACTAAATTATTACAGATACAGCGTGGATACATTTTAAGAATCATACGAGGATACCGCACCATCTCCACTCCAGCAGCGCACATTATTCCTAATATTGAACCCATCTTTCTTACTGGTGTATATAAGGCAAATATCAACAGCATTAGAAATGGCCGAGCCTTGCCACAACATATTTCATAACTGCAACAACCAGTTAAACAAGCTTCTCATCCAGCCACTGGTGTCTCTAGTCTCCTTGAAGATTGTGCTGCATAATAGCACCAGTACTCCATTTACACAGATGGCTCTCGGATAGCTGAAGGGCTCAGTAAAGGTGCTAAAGTAGGATGTGCGTTTGTGGTATTCTCTCGCTCCATAAAATGCCATTCTTCCATCTTCAGACTTGCCAAGGAGTGTTCAGTTTTTCAAGCTGAATTTTTAGCAATCCGTGAAGCTGTAAAATGGTGCAACAGCTTACAATGTACCGCTCGCCTTTACAGTGACTCACAAACAGCATTTGCAGCTTTGAAAGATAACAAAAGACACAGTCCCATTGCATCTGAAATAAGAAGTCAATTATGTAGTTCTCATCTGTGTATTAAATGGGTCAGAGGACACGCAGGGATTGCCGGAAATGAACGTACAGATGAGCTAGCAAAGAGAACTGAGACCTCAGATCTTCCAGAGACATGCACTCTATGCCCCATTTCTTATGTGAAGCAAACATTAAAGGAGATTATCATCACCGACTGGAATAAATACTGGTTAAAAAGTGATTGAGGTGCTTTGACTAAGAATTTATATTTCTCAACAGTTTCTTACAGACATAAATGTAAATTCGTTTATCCTGTGTTCTCAGTCCATTCTTAACTTAACATGGCAAATTTTTAGCTTACTCATTTCGATTCAAAATCAAATCCACAGGTGATTGTATCTGTGGAAATCATCGTCAAGATGTCCCTCATATTTTCTTTTGATTGCCCGCTTTTCTGTTTTTAACGATACCAACTTGAATTATTGCTTCAAACCGCAGGTTACACTTTCTCAAAACCACTTACACATATTCTGATGAATTACAAAACTTATCAATATTTCATGGCTTTCTTAAACAAAATATATCTTAAGCTAAATGACTCATCTTGATGTTTACTGTTTGTCAGCTTGATATCAACTTTGTTATGTTTTTTGTAAATTGTATTATATTCATAAATTTGTAAAACTATATTCCTAATATACCTTTGGGTAAAAAATGGATAATAAATAAATATGTAAACATGAGGCACCATATATTCCTTAGGCGAATGCGTTACCATGCATTAGTTTTTGTTTTGGGCGCTGATGACCAAGCAGTTGATCGCCAAATCCAACTTCTGTGGTACTCGTCCCGAGGGTTGGGCAACAAGAAAATCAAGATCATGAGATCAAGGTCTCATGGAACAACTTTGTATCATCTTTTAACAGAAGTACACCTTCATCTGTTGTATGGGATAAATTAAGGCGCGTGGCCGGAAAACCAACCCACCTGCCAATCACTTGTCTGAAAACAACTGCAGGAGTTAATGTTGATCCGTTTGTTGTGGCTAACACCTTCGGCTGTGCTTTTGCTCAGGTTTCTAGCTCAAGCAATTATGCTCCTGGGTTTATCTCAATTAAGACTCAGGTAGAATCCCAAGGTTTCGTGTTTAGTTCCAGAAACCTTGAAGATTATAACAGCCTCTTCACCTTGGCAGAGTTAGAACACGCTCTTTCATCATCGCGACTGACAGCACCAGGACCGGACGGAATCCACGTTCAAATGTTACAACATCTTTCACCTGAAGGTAAGGCATTCCTGCTGGAGGTCTATAACAGTGTTTGGGTTGATGACACGTTTCCGGACAAGTGGCGAGAAGCCACCATTATACCTATCTTGAAAGCTGGCAAGGACCGTCACCTCCCTTCTAGCTACCGTCCTACTTCCCTCACCAGTTGCGTATGCAAGGTGATGGAACGCATGATAAATGGGCGGTTGGTATGATGGCTGGAAACGCACAACCTACTGAATAACATCCAGTGCGGTTTTCGACGACGCCGTTCAACAGTGGATCATCTTGTGTCCATGTCGACACAGATTATGAACGGATTTCTTAAGAACTGTCAAACAGTCGGAATATTTTTTGACCTCGAAAAGGCTTATGATACGGGTTGGCGGGCAGGGTTGCTACGTACTCTGCACACCTGGAATATACGTGGACGCCTACCACTCTTCCTTCAGGAATTCCTGAAAGACCGCGTATTCCGAGTAAGGGTTGGCTCAGTTTTCTCGATCCTTTTTGATCAAGAGAACGGTGTACCACAGGGATCGCTACTAAGTGTTACGTTGTTTGCTATTGCGATTAATTCTATCTCGAAATGTGTACCTCCGGGTGTCTCGTCATCCCAATTTGTAGACGACTTTGCCGTCTACTGTACATCTCAGCGCACTCCGATTTTAGAGAGCCGCCTTCAGACCACCTTGGACAAACTTAAGATTTGGAGTTTAAAAAACGGCTTCCGATTCTCCGCTGAGAAAACCACCTGTGTTAACTTCTGGCGTCAGCAGAGTCGACTACCTCCATGGCTCCGGCTAGGCGCTGATCTACTACCTTTTGCAGATGAGACGAGGTTCCTTGGATTGATATTTGATAGAAAACTAAGTTGGTCGTCGCATATAGCACAACTGAAAGCACGATGTGACCGCTCTTTAAATATCTTGAGGGAACTAAGTAGAAAATCGTGGGGAGCGGATCGTACACTATTATTGCGACTTTATCGGGCACTCGTCCGTTCCAAATTAAACTATAGTGGTATCGTATATGGCTCAGCACGGCCATCTGTGCTGAGGAGATTAGACACAGTCCATAATTGTGGCATACGCATAGCAGTTGGGGCATTTCCAACGAGCCGAGTTATAAGCCTGTATGCTGAGTCTGCAGAACCTCCTCTGCAGTACAGGCGCAACATGTTATTAGTCAATTATAGCTGTGGACTTAATTGCATGCCAACACATCCATAGTTTACGCCGTTCTTTAATACCTTCATGGACCTGCGTTAAAGAAACACTTCTATTAAACCAAAGCAACCTGGTTTTCGCTTCCGGGAGCTCCTTAGACATCTTGATACTGAAATGCCCAAGATGTATCCTAGGGGGGAGAGGACATATCCTCCTTGTTTTTGCAGAATGTCCCCGTTTTTTCTGGGCATGACTAAATATGATAAATCTACCGTGTCTTTGTCCAGTATCCGCACATGTTTTTTTTAGAATTTTTATCGCGATATGAGGACCATTTTGTAACTTATACTGATGGCTCCAAGAACTCAAATGGTGTTGGTTGTGCTTACGTGTGTGGAACCGAACCGTATACATTCGGATTCCACACTAGCACTTCCATTTTTACTGCAGAGCTTTATGCAATATACCGGGCAATTTTACGCGTCCGTCGACGTAAGTTGTGGGACTGCTTAATCCTGAGTGATTCCCTCAGTGCACTTAAAAGCCTACGGCGGCTGTACAACTACCACCCTATTGTGCAGCGTATTCAGGATGCCCTCTACGTTTTACACGCTTCTGGCGTTAACGTGGTGTGTGCTTGGATCTATGGTCAGGTAGGCTTGCGGGGGAATGAAATGGCGGATTTAGCAGCCAAGACGGCTATCATGAAGCCCAGGGTTCGAATACCATTTTTGACAGCGGAAGACTTTAGGGCCGCATTGCGGAGAACTGTGCAAACCTGTTGGCAGGAACAGTGGTCCGCTGTCCGCAATAATAAACTTAGATCTGTCAGAGAACTTCCGATTCCCGGGGTTACCACCTGTCGGTCATCTCGTCGCGAGGAGGTGAGTTTGGCTCGGTTACGAATTGGGCACTGCTTTTTTACTCATAGTTTTCTTTTTAAAAAGGAGCCTACTCTACTGTGTCCGTTTTGCAATGAAGCGTTGTCTGTACAACACGTGCTGCTAGAGTGTCTTCACCTAGCAGACCTTAGGACGTCTCTGCAGCTGCCGGGCAGCTTTGCAGAAATGCTAGTGGACGATAACGCAGTAGTGAAGAAGGTCTTTAGATTCTTTTTGAGATTAGATTTTAGGATTTACCAATAGAATTTATGGCTTTTTAGATGACATTTCTATTGGTATTTTTAACGCGTATGTTTTTTTGTCATTCTTTTGACATATTTATAGAGCTTTAGAATAATTTATATCTGGCTTTTGCCATGACCAGTTTCTTTTAAAAAGGGCGCTAATGACCTTTGCAGTTGAGCGCCCTTATAATCATCATCATCAGCATCATCATCATCATCATCATCATCATCATCATCATCAGACCTGCCATAGCGTCCCATAAGGTCGTTCGGCTAAAGCGTCAGCTAATAGAGCTGCGAAATCTATCTGATTATCAATACGTATCCTGCTTATTAAATTTAAGAATTGAGCATCCGGGATGGTGGGTTTGGGTAGATGTGTTTGCTGATGGTTGGATGTGTTTAATTTCTGTTGGGTCAGCTGTTGTTGTGTTGCTTGTCTCACTCCTGTGTTGATTATATTTGTGCGCAGTGCTGTTACATTGCGGTTGACAGATGTGCTACCGCTAGAATTATTGGCAGCAGTTTCGGTGGTGTTGTGTTCCAACTATGCTGACCTGTTCGGTTGGGCCAGTTGGTTTCTCCGGTTATTAGTTTGGGATGGCACACCTGTCTGTGCGTCACGTGTCTGGACAGATACACTGTCACTGTGCTGTTGTGGCGTGGATTTTACTGCCTAAGCACAGGAAGTATGTTGTATCCTGGTAACTGGTGGCAGCCCTGGAAATCGGGTACGCTTAAAGACCTCCTGGGGAAGTCCTTTGAAATTGGGTGCTTTTGGTGCAGCATCAAACCTTGTTCTTTGCCCATTCGTATTCCGCAGCATTTCAACTCCTGCCTCTTGCCAGACTGGGCATTTAGCATATCTGCATGAATGTGGGCCGACACAATTATAACAAGTTGCCTTGGAACCTGCTACTCCTGGTAGTTTGCAGTCTTTTCGTTTATGACTAGGTTCTCCTCAATTGGAGTAGGCTGCTTCAAGCTTGAAGCCAGCAGCACTATGTGTAAACCGCTGACAAAATAGAAATCGGGATTAATGATATGTTATTAGAAGAAATTGATAGCATAAAATTTCTGGGCCTTCAAGTGGACAGATGTTTAGATTGGAAAGATCACATAAATTATATCTTACCTAACCTTAGCTCTGCCTGTTATGCTATCCGAGAGCTGGTTAATGTGAGTTCTATTGACACACTTAAATTAGTTTTTTATGCATACTTTAACTCATTATGGAATATGGAATGTTATTTTGGGGCAACTCAGTAGAAAGTAAAAAATATTTCTTATGCAAAAGAGGGTTGTAAGAATCATTACTAACACCCACACCAGATGCTCCTGTAAATATACTTTTACAAGATTGAATATGTTAACGCTTCCTTGCATGTATATATTCTTGATCCTAAAATTCTTTGTATGCAATCGTGCCTTATTTGCAACAATTAATGTAATTCACAAAATAAACACTAGACAAAAGTATAATATTGTGACTTTGTGGGTTCGTGAATGAAAAGTCCAATTTCATCACTCAAAAATATTCTTTATTTCCACCGACTTACAGTTAAACTCTTGCCAATTACACAGAATTACTTGCTGCACACAATTACAATTTACCAGTTCGTCCGTTACAATTTCACTTGTACTCGCGATTACATAAACTCCGATGCACATACCAGTTAAGTACAGTCTTCCGTTGCACAATCTTCTCGTTCATTAACACGTCACTGACCAACTCTTACACCAAGAACTGCGACTGTCTCCTCGCTCACACTAACTAACCAACTGACTGACTAACACTGACTGCCTGTCTCTCTGGAACCCTTTTTATAGGAATGTCACCGTTTTTCTAGTGTTCACAGGAATGTTCCAGTAAAAGAAGGATCGAGAACCAGGTGTAAGAGAAACAGACCGCACAATTATGTTTCTTTCCCCAGCCGACCCTGTCACCACTATAAGACAAACCAGGGGAGGGCGTAGCTAACACGGACCTCCCTCGTCTCCCGCTCTCAGCTGCTTTCATAGGGTGTTCCAACGCTCGTGTGACACTGCTCACTCCTCAAAGCTGTTCGCCCCGAACAGCCCCATCGTAGCATGCGAGGCGGTCCAGGTGTACCACCAGCATCTGCCCGGAGTCTGAGCCAGAAGTAGCGCTGCCATAGTTTGCGAATCATACGGTTCGCTCCCAGGTGTCCTCCTGAAGTACCGGCGTGCACTTCCTCCAAGACTTCCGGGACCTTACTCCGGGGGAGTACCAACTGTTTTCTCTGCGCCTTCCCATCGGGTGACTCCCATACCCGGAGCAGCACGCCCTCTCTGGTCTTCAACGAGTCCCATTGGGCCCAGTACGACTTGTAGGTGGCGCTCCTCTGTGCGATGTCTTCCCAGGTTGGTCTCGTCCCTGCGTCCTCTTCCCTCAAGAGTGGCCCCAAGTCTGCGTCCGCCAGCTGCTCCCTCCTCAGGCCTGCGCTATCCCAGCCTTTAGCAGGCACTGCCACAACTACTCGGACTGCTGCGGCACGCTCCTTCTCTTCCACTCTTGTGCGCTCATGGCCGTTCTGGATCTGCGATAGGACACCTCCAATGTAATGGTCGCTAGCGTCGGTGTCCACAATGAAGGCGCCACCCGGTTGTGGGAAACCCAAAATTGGAGCATTGCACAGGGTCCCCTCCGGGTGCTGGAAAGCGTCTTCGGCGTCCTCCGTCCACACATAAGGCCGGTTTTCCTCCGTCAGGCGGGTGAGGGGTTTTGCGATGTTGTCGGCCTTTTCCTCTAAATCGTTAAGGCGGTCGTCTACTTGACCCTTCCGCTTGCCCAGGTTCGTGACGTCATCCCTCACGCCGGCCAACCGTTCCTCAAACTTTGCGGCGAGAGCCTCGTTCGCCGCCTTCATTTCCGTGGCCAGACTACCGTTCGCTGCTCTCATTTCTGTGGTTAACTCGGCCTTCATTTCTTCCATCTCCGCGGTGATGTTGTCGTTGGCCGTCTTCATTTGTTTCAACTCGGCGATGAGGTTGTTGTTTGCCGCTTCTATTTTTGCAGCGAGGTTTTCAGTTGCCGTCTTCATTTCTTTCAGTTCCGCTAAAATCTTTTCTAATGCTGCCTCCATGGTTGCAATGTTCGGTGATGTTATGTTGTTATCCCGCTTCCTGACACCAGTGTAACTTTGTGGGTTCGTGAATGAAAAGTCCAATTTCACCACTCAAAAATGTTCTTTATTTCCACCGACTTACAGTTAAACTCTTGCCAATTACACAGAATTACTTGCTGCACACAATTACAATTTACCAGTTCGTCCGTTACAATTTCACTTGTACTCGCGATTACATAAACTCCGATGCACATACCAGTTACGTACAGTCTTCCGTTGCACAATCTTCTCGTTCATTAACACGTCACTGACTAACTCTTACACCAAGAACTGCGACTGTCTCCTCGCTCACACTCACTAACCAACTGACTGAATAACACTGACTGCCTGTCTCTCTGAAACCCTTTTTATAGGAATGTCACCGTTTTTCTAGTGTTCACAGGAATGTTCCAGTAAAAGAAGGATCGAGAACCAGGTGTAAGAGAAACAGACCGCACAATTATGTTTCTTTCCCCAGCCGACCCTGTCACCACTATAAGACAAACGAGGCGAGGGCGTAGCTAACACGGACCTCCCTCGTCTCCCGCTCTCAGCTGCATTCATAGGGTGTTCCAACGCTCGTGTGACAATATCCATAATCCCAGTGCTAAACTTTCTTGCTTTCAGAAAGGTGTGTATTATGAAACTATCAAAATATTTGGCGCACTTCCTAATGTTCTTAAAGAAAAATTTGATAATTTCGGTGCTTTTAAAAAAGCTGTTAGAGAGTACCTTTGCTCAAAATCTTTTATTCTGTACAAGATTATCTGAATGACTAATTATCCTGATAATGCTTCTGTAGCTCTATAAGTAGTTTTCAACTATTCCAATGACAAATCATTACTTATAAATATTTGATGCAAGCTGAAAGTTTATTTTTAATCTATATGTATTTAACAATTAGCAACAATGGTATCCATTGGAAAAAGGTTGAGACGTACTGGCATAAGCCAGGTGAAAAGCTGGTTTAAAGAGTATTTCATTTTGTATTATATATATAATTATCCCTGCCTTGTTTTCCATATTGTTGTTCATATTGCCTGTGTACTATAATATGTGTCTTATGTTAACTTCCGTACATATAAATGCTATTAAACTTTATACCTCTGGACATGTTCAATGTTCACTGCCTTTTCTGGCTACAAGTGAACCTACTGAACGCAAATCAATCTAATCTAATCTAATCTAATCTACACTGCAGTGGCCTGGCTGGTGGACGGTATGACTCAACGCGTATAACGGCATTGAACATGCGACTTTCCTTGAAGCTGTTGGTGGCGTAAATCTCTTTCCGTAATGGTACCCTAAAGTGAGGAAGTAGCTTTGGGGGTTTACTTCTGTTGCACCGTAATTGGCCAACACGTTCAACAGGATACCCAAGGTCTTGGAGTTTCAAAGTGACGTCTGCTTCCTGAATGTACATTTGCAAATCTTTCAGTGCGACGAACATTAATTTTTCTTCTGGTAGTAAAGTCGTAAGGTACTGTACCCTACTGTCAGACAATATCTTACGTATTTGCCTATGATCATCTGGTGTTTCCGGCAGGAAGACAATAGTACCACTCATGTTCCTAATGTACTTAATATTAGGTAATGAAGAATTTAAGTGCCGTTAGGTCTCTTGATTTTGCAGGGCCACGCAAGAAAATAGGTGTTGTTCTCTGCGACCATGCTGCAGGACTTTTTTGGGTTACCGGAACTTGTGCTGCTTGTGTGGGCGTGGGTGCGGCTGTCCCTATTGATGCAGATGTGGCAGTCTTATTTAGTAGCTGAGTTGACCTCGCTTTAGGAGCACCTTGTTTTGCTTTGTGAAGCTTGTCGTGCTTCATCATTATTCACTGGTGGTAGTCCATTGAATTTATTTTATGTGGGTAGTGGTTCTGGCTGGAGCGTATGCTTTGGAGCTTTAGCTCTTTGCCTAGCAGGGCACTCTTCCCATTGTGCGGGATTTGTCTTATATTTCTCACTCAGGAGAAGATAATCAGAAATTGCATCTACTCTAGCACGGTGTCCAGAGTAGAGACGGAAGGCGTTCATACTTATTTCCTGGTTTGCTTCAGCGATAGTGTTGTATACTTGCTGATCTGCAAGTTCAAGAAATTGTATTCTTGCCTTATTTTCTAAGGACAAGATTCTTTTGTCTCCGCGAGACAATGGTATGCGCGGGCCGACAATTACTGGCTGGTTCATGAACTCACGAAAGTCGCCTCCATTTATGTAATATTGCAGGCATTCCAACTCTTCCGAAGCCTCAGTATTTACATTTTCTTCTTCAATTAACTGGTCCAAAACTTCACTAACAGAAGCCGTTTCTTCTTCCTCCATTCCTACTTGTATTGTGATTGGTTAAGATCGAAAAATCGCATCAGGTAATATAACCTCAAATAGATTGTCAGTCTTTGTCAGTCAGTCGGGGGACAGCAAGGGCTTGCCATATGCTGAAAGGCAGATAGAAATAGAGGAAAAAAGAGAAAATAGCAAGAAAGAACAGGTGAAGGGAGCTAAGAAGCCCGAATCACAGCGGGCCTACCCTTTCGGGCGCCCGAAATCCAGTCGCGAGGACTGTTGAATTCGGCCTTGTGATTCTACCCAGAGACGTAGGTAAAAGCAGTTCTAGCAGACTCGGATCCCTTTCTCTGACCTTCAAAAGGCTAGTCGGGCTCTTCGTCTCTTTTATGATGCAGCAGCACGACAATCCTCGCAGTCTGAAGTATCGAAGACGTGTTCACTCGTCGTCGTCTCGACGAGGAATGTTGTCCCTCTCGAGACCTCTCCTCATAGGGGCACATATTTCATGTAAATATACTACCCCTTCAAGTACTCGCAAACTGATGTGTTACCTTCTGCTTCTGTATATGACAAAGGAGTTGCGCCATTAATACTTGTTATGTTAACCGAAGCACCACGAGCAATAAGCAGCTTTACAATACCAACTTGTCCATTCTCAGAAGCCTTGTGTAGAGGCGTGGCACCTTTAACATTTTTAAGATTAACTTCTGCTCCCTTGTTCAGCACATATTCACATACTGCTGTATGTCCTTGTTCTGATGCATCATGTAGAGAATTAGAGTCATTTGAGTCAGTTATTGAAACAGAAGCACCACGAGCAATAAGCAGCTTTACAATATCAACGTGTCCTGTATAACAGGCCCAGTGTAGAGGAGTGCCACCCCAAACATTCTAATCATTAACATTTGCCCTCTTGTCTAGAAGATATTCACATATTGATGTATGTCCATATTCTGATGCTTAATGTAGAGGAGTAAATTCATTTGAGTCAGTTATTGAAACCACATTAAATTGTGTAGGATGTGTTCCGGTGCTTGTTGCATTAACTTAGCGAATAATTGTGGTCTGTATTAGTGTTGCTGCTTCTAGTGGCGCGGGACGATATGTCGCCAAGCACTCTGATCTCCAATTTTGATGTTGTAGCTTTTCGTGATTAACCAAGAATTACGCCTAATTGTAGGTCCTAGGACGTCGTCCAGGGCATTATGATTAAGGTATTGTACCTGCAACTCCTGTTGTCCCGTTATTGGGTACGGTTTCTGTTGGTTTCTCGAATGTTTGAACGGTTGTATTAGTCTATTATTAATGAACTGTGTTTCTTACCCTACAAATGTGTGTATGAGGTGTTCTGGTGCTTGTTCCATTAAGTACCATTACCGGGGCCTCGCCCCTCATTGTAGCTTCCAAGGCACTTGGACTCCTGATCTGTCCTCCAATATTGGTCGTCACCTTTGTCTGTATTGTTCTTGCTGTTTCACTCTGATCTCCAGTCTGGTGATGTAGTTTTTTGTAATTATTCAAGTACTACGCCTAATTATAATGGTAATCTGTACCTTTCCGCTTGTAGTAAATACTGCAAGTCACCGTGTAAGTTAACCTATAACGCCTCCCGTGCCCAATGGCTGGCAGCAGCGTGTGTTATCGACGATCATTGCATCAGAGCTCCTATTGGTATGTTGTTTATGTTAATGTCCTTGTCTGTAGATGTGTGTGTTAGTGCTATGCTGATCACAGAAGTGCATACTTTATTAGCATTAGAAAATAACCTCCCTGATGGTGGATAAAATTACACGTACTACTTGGCTTAAAAGTCGATAATATGCTTCCGGGATATATATTAGATTTTTGTATGTGACATTAGCTTCGTCCGGCAGAGATATATCATTGGTTCCTCGTAGGTGGTTGAGGTCATTCTGGGCCACTATGGGACGCAGAAGAAAACCTCCAGATCTACCGGTTCTGGGGTTCTCATTGTACTTAATAGCACGTTGTCCGGTGCAATATGATGTAAGTGTTGTACCTGCAACTCCTGTTGTCCCGTTATTTGTTATGGTTTTTGTTGGTTTCTCGAATGGTTGAATGGGAGTTATTACGTTAAAGTGTAAATAAGTTTGTAACCCAATTAACGTGGGTAGGAGGCGTTTCGGTGCCTGTTACACTAACTGTGCGAATAATTGCTGTAGAATTCTAGTACTTATATGCTGTTCTCCCGTAGATCCACTCCTTCCCTGTTGCGTCAATACCTTTTCTCGTGCCTCTACCTGTCCCTCTCAAGCAAGCACAGTGGCGTCGTTGCGGGTCGAACCTCCTCCTCAGAAGAGGGACCCTCGAAATCTTGTCATATCGGTACCTTGTACCTTACTGGCTTGGTGGTGAGTTTTGAATAAATGGCAGTGGGTAGATGGTGGTGATAAGTAGGTAATGATTAATATGTAATAGGTAATGATTAGACAATGGATTTAGTCCTTGGGATTGTCTGAGTATTAAATAATGCTGTTAGTCTTAATGGTCTTGGAGTTGTAGTGCTGCTATTAATAGCCTTGGGCGTTTGTACGTTTCTCCAGGGTCAATATCATATTCCCCGAGGCCTCCCATCAGTTCATTAAAGCTTTTTGGAAGGTTGTTGTAGAAATTATGGGAAATTTGTAGAATGGATTCAGTGATTTTACGGAAAGGTAGGTCATTGTAGTTTTCTATAGGAAAGGGTGCTTCATCCGGCGAAGAAATGGACCAGTAAGACACGGACCACTCTGCAAGAACGGTAACGAAAAAGCGCCAGGATAAACCCGTTGAAGAAGAAACAGGTGTTAGAACTACACAGAAGAAAAGGGGTAAACTAATTCGGCCACCGTTAAAGTCGTCTTAATGTAGACCAACTTTTACATCCTATCTCCATAGTTCCAATGGCTATCCTACAATGCACCATACGAGGCTTAAGAGCGCATCGACCAGAACTAGAACTTTTGCTCATTAAGCGTCACCCCTTGTTGGTATGCTTACAAGAGACTAAGCTACGACCACAAGACAACTTTAAAATCAGACGCTACACACCACTGAGGTGTGATGTTGAAACAGAAGAGGGCATTCCTGCTCACGGGGGTACTATGATGCTCCTCAGGGATGACACATTTGTAGATCCGTTACAGCTACAGACTCATATACAATCTGTAGCGGTAAGGATTAAGCTGCAATCAATCGAATTTTGTATTTGCAATGTATATGTACCGCCGTCAGATGACCTCTCGTTAACTGGCTTTGATGATCTGGTTTCCCAACTTTCAAAACCATTTCTAATAGTTGAAGACTTTGGGGCTCAACTCGGGTATGTTCGCGAGGCAACCTCATTGCAAAATTCTTGGAGAGCAATAGCTTTGTTCTCCTGAACACCGGAGAGCTAACGTTCCTTTCAGACGCCTACAACACCTATTCGCACATCGATTTGGCAGTGTGTTCATCCCAGTTAGCAGTTTCATTACAGTGGAATGTCATCTCTGATATACATTCCAGCGACCACTTCCCATGTCTTCGTAGTCTCTTAGCAGAAGATGTGTCTCCCTCACGTATCCCTAGATGGCCCTTTGATCGTGCCAATTGGAACCTTTACACCCAGCTGGCTGTCTTTGATTACAACGAGCACGATTCTGTGAGTGATTTAGTTGATCATCTCACAGAGAAAATTCTTTCCGCTGCAGAACAGTCTATTCCACGTTCGGCTACCCAACCCGGTAGATTTGCTGTCCCATGGTCAACCAACGACTGCCGGAATGCTATTCGTGCTCGTAGACGTGCTCTGAGGGTATTCCAACGACACCCTACCCTAAGTAGTGTAACGGGAATCTATTTTCTCGCTACTCGCAGCCGATAGGAAGCACGCCAACTTTTTGTAAGATCCAAGTCGAGTTTTGATCAAATAAGAGTCATGAGATCTTTTCTCAGGTGTGGATGCGGATTTTTGGTGACAGAAATCAAATTTATGAGTCCAATTTTCTAATATATTATTTAATTATATAATATGAACTACGATTCACTCGTTTCTATTACAAATATCGAATAACACTTTTTGAATGTTATTAACTTTCCTTTACAATTATAATCACCGCAACATCTTTCATCGTTCTCAAGCAAGACTCAAGATTACATCACTTTTCTTCTCAAGATTATTGATTTTCTTGTCACTATAGATACTTTTTCGCTTTATTTTGTGATTGGCCGATCCACTGGCACGTCATCACACCACGTCATACCACATCACACCACTACTACTTCGGCCAATCACACAACTACATACATTTTTTATATTTTTATAATTCTTTATAATTCCTCCGAACACAAAAATACTGTTACAAATGCCCCTCTTCGAAATATATGGAAAATAACCAAAGAAAGGAATTAACAATCTCTTTCCATATATTTCGAAGAACAGCCCCAATTCACAATTTCGTTTACAACAATGAACTATAACATGAATATAACTTACATAACATATAACGATAAACATACATTAAATGAAATATAATGATAAATGGACATTTAACAACTTAGCATTACTATAACACGTTTTTTTAAAATATATATCCTTGTCTTTATGAGTGGGGTGTGCCCCGCCCCAAATTTGCAACAATGTATTTTTTATAATTAACATTTTTAAGTTATTTAAAATGAACGAAATGTAATACAACAATATAAAGAATATTTTAACATAACAATTTGTAAACGAATATATATAATTAAAATGAAATAACTGAAATTTTAACAAAATTATATATACAATTTATATACAAAAGAATTCTCTGTTTTGTTGTTCATGTTGGGTAATTTGCCCACATAATTAATCTTTTTAGCTGTCCTGTATCTATGACAAAGTTCATACTCATAACTTTTGAACAGTTGGTGTGATACATTTTCCTCAGTTGGCTAACCTGATCTTTGCAAGCATCCAGAAATTGGTAAATCCATCTTTTGTTTTTATGTACATCATAACGTTGTTTGAAAGTTAGGTTAGTTGTGTGTTCAAATCTTTTAGAAAACAACATGATTTTGTGTGGTGTATCATACATGTGACCACTATGATCTTCATTGTGTATTTGTGTTTGTGTGAAAATTTCGTGTACGTATACATTACAGTTCATATCAAAATAACTATTGGTTGAACCTACAACATACATATTCTGATAAGCACCTGTATTATAACATTCACTGTTTGGTAAGTCAACATTTGTCTGTAAATTTCTTATTTCTTGCTTCACAATGTCCTGACCTAACCTAATTTCCTGAATTATTGCTCTTAATTCCATAATTTCCTGTCTATCTTCGTTCTTATTCGGTTGTATTGATTGCAATAACCTTTCCATATTCTCTGTACATTCTTTTCTTCCCTCTCTACTTTCTTGTGCTATCTCACCTTTCACGTCCTGTTTTAAATTTTGTGACAAACCAACGTCTAAATTGCATACACCTTCTGCCAATTCCTGTTTTAAGTTAACATCTAACTCATTCATTTTCTTAGTTAATTCATTTACATTTTGTTCTAACTCTGATTTCAATTCTGACTTTGCATGGCTCAACTCTGATTTTAAATCTCCTATTCTAGAACCAACATTACGCATTTTTAATTTTAAATCATTTGCATTTTGTTCCATTTTAGAAACTAAATTACTCATTTCTGATTTTAAATCACACAACTCTGATTTAAAAATTTCCGTTATCCTTTCTAACATTAACTTGTTATCTTTGTTTAATCCTGCATCCTCCCTACTCATTCCTACACTATCAGTTACTTCTCCTTCCACTATTATTTGTTTTCTACTCGCCATCTTTTTAACTATTTTCTGATTTCTTAGCAACATAAATCTACTACTACTACTATTTTTTTTTTAATTTCACTCACGTAAACCAGTTCTCGTTTTCCTCTTTCTTCTCTCTTCTTTCTTCTTTCCTTTTATATTCCCACGGAGCTGTACGATGCTTTAATCTCCTCTTCTTTATCCTATTCGGCCCCACGTTGGACGCCATTTGTAACGGGAATCTATTTTCTCGCTACTCGCAGCCGATAGGAAGCACGCCAGCTTTTTGTAAGATCCAAGTTGAGTTGTGATCAAATAAGAGTCATGAGATCTTTTCTCAGGTGTGGATGCGGATTTTTGGTGACAGAAATCAAATTTATATGAGTCCAATTCTGTAATATATTATTTAATTATATAATATGAACTACGATTCACTCGTTTCTATTACAAATATCGAATAACACTTTTTTAATGTTATTAACTTTTCTTTACAATTATAATCACCGCAACATCTTTCATCGTTCTCAAGCAAGATTCAAGATTATATCACTTTTCTTCTCAAGATTATTGATTTTCTTGTCACTATAGATACTTTTTCGCTTTATTTTCTGATTGGCCGATCCACTGGCACGTCATCACACCACGTCATACCACATCACACCACTACTACTTCGGCCGATCACAGAACTACATACATTTTTTATATTTTTATAATTCTTTATAATTCCTCCGAACACAAAAATACTGTTACAGTAGTCTAATTGAGTACAAGAACGCGCGTGCAAAGTCTAGGCAAATAGTTACGGATAGCAAAAAGACCTCATGGAACAACTTTGTACCATCTTTTAACAGATATACACCTTCATCTGTTGTATGGGATAGGTTAAGGCGCGTGGCTGCAAAATCAACCCACCTGCCAATCGCTGGTCTGAAATTAATTGCAGGAGTTGTTGATCCGTTTGTTGTGGCTAACACCTTCGGCTGTGCTTTCGCTCAGGCGTCTAGCTCAAGCCATTATGCTCCTGAGTTTATCTCAATTAAGACTCAGGTAGAATCTCAAGGTTTCGTGTTTAGTTCCAGAAACCTTGAAGATTATAACCGCCTCTTCACCTTGGCAGAGTTAGAACACGCTCTTTCGTCATCACGGCTGACAGCACCAGGGCCGGACGGCATCCACGTTCAAATGTTACATCTCCCACCTGAAGGTAAGGCATTCCTGCTCGAGGTCTATAACCGTGTTTGTGCTGATGCCACGTTTCCTGACAAGTGGCGAGAAGCCACCATTATACCTATCTTGAAAGCTGGCAAGGACCGTCACCTACCTTCTAGCTAACGTCCTGTTTCCCTCACCAGTTGCGTATGCAAGGTGATGGATCGCATGATAAATAAGCGGTTGGAATGGTGGCTGGAAATGCACAGCCTACTGAATAACATTCGTGCGGTTTTCGACGACGCCTTTCAACAGTGGATCATCTTGTGTCCATGGCGACACAGATCATGAACGGATTTCTTAAAAATTGTCAAACAGTCGGAATATGTTTTGACCTCGAAAAGGCTTATGATACGTGTTGGTGGGCAGGGTTGCTATGTACTCTGCACACCTGGAATAAACGTGGACTTCCGATTCCCTGGATTACCTCCTATTGGTCATCTCGTCGCGAGGAGGTGAGTTTGGCTCGGTTAGGAATTGGGCACTGCTCTTTTACTCATAGTTTTCTTTTCAAAAAGGAGCCTTCTCCACTGTGTCCGTTTTGCAATGAAGCGTTGTGTGTACGACACGTGCTGCTAGAGTTTCTTCACCTAGCAGACCTTAGGACGCCTCTGCAGCTGCCGGTCAGCTTTGCAGAAATGCTAGCGGACGATAACGCAGTGGTGGAGAAGGTTTTTAGATTGATTTCGAGATTAGATTTTAGGATTTAGCAAATACATTCTATTGACATATTTATAGTGTTTTAGAATAATTTATATATGGCTTTTGCCATGACCAGTTTCTTTTAAAAAGGGCGCTGATGACCTCTGCAGTTGAGCGCCCTTATACTCATCATCATCATCATCACCATCATCATCATCATCATCATCATCATCATCATCATCATCATGCCTGCCATAGCGTGCCACAAGGTCGTTCGGCTAAAGCCTCAGCTAATACAGCTGCGTAGTCTACCTGATATTCAATAGGTATCCTGCTCATTAAATTTAAGAAGTGAGCATCAGGGATGGTGGGTTTGGGTAGTTGTGTTTGTTGATGGTTGGATGTGTTTAATTTCTGTTGGGTCAGCTGTTGTTGCGTTGCTTGTCTCACTCCTGTGTTGATTATGTTTGTGAGCGGTGCTGTTACATTGCGGTTGACAGATGCATTACTGCTAGATTTATTGGCAGCAATTTTGGTGGGGTTGTGTTCCAACTATGCTGACCTGTTCGGTTGGGCCAGTTGGTTTCTCCGGTTATTAGTTTGGGATGGCACACCTGTCTGTGCGTCACGTGTCTGGACAGATACACTGTCACTGTGCTGTTGTGGCGTGGATTTTACTGCCTACGCACAGGAAGTACGTTGTATCCTGGTAACTGGTGGCAACTCTGGATGTCGGGTATCCTTAAGGGCCTCCTTGTGAAATCCTATGCAATTGGGTGCTTTTGGTGCAGCATCAAACCTTGTTCTTTGCACATTCGTATTCCGCAGCATTTCAAATCCTGCCTCTTGCCAGACTGGGCATTTAGCACATCTGCATGAATGTGGGCCGCCACAATTATAACAAGTTGCCTTGGAACCTGCTACTCCTGGTAGTTTGCAGTCTTTTCGTTTATGACTAGGATCTCCACAATAGGAGCAGGCTGGTTCAAGCTTGCAGCCAGCAGCACTATAAGTAAACCGCTGACAAAATAGAAATCGGGATTAATGATATGTTATTAGAAGAAATTGATAGCATAAAATTTCTGGGCCTTCAAGTGGACAGATGTTTAGATTGGAAAGATCACATAAATTATATCTTACCTAACCTTAGCTCTGCCTGTTATGCTATCCGAGAGCTGGTTAATGTGAGTTCTATTGACACACTTAAATTAGTTTTTTATGCATACTTTAACTCATTATGGAATATGGAATGTTATTTTGGGGCAACTCAGTAGAAAGTAAAAAATATTTCTTATGCAAAAGAGGGTTGTAAGAATCATTACTAACACCCACACCAGATGCTCCTGTAAATATACTTTTACAAGATTGAATATGTTAACGCTTCCTTGCATGTATATATTCTTGATCCTAAAATTCTTTGTATGCAATCGTGCCTTATTTGCAACAATTAATGTAATTCACAAAATAAACACTAGACAAAAGTATAATATTGTGACTTTGTGGGTTCGTGAATGAAAAGTCCAATTTCACCACTCAAAAATATTCTTTATTTCCACCGACTTACAGTTAAACTCTTGCCAATTACACAGAATTACTTGCTGCACACAATTACAATTTAACAGTTCGTCCGTTAGAATTTCACTTGTACTCGCGATTACATAAACTCCGATGCACATACCAGTTACGTACAGTCTTCCGTTGCACAATCTTCTCGTTCATTAACACGCCACTGACCAACTCTTACACCAAGAACTGCGACTGTCTCCTCGCTCACACTCACTAACCAACTGACTGACTAACACTGACTGCCTGTCTCTCTGGAACCCTTTTTATAGAAATGTCACCGTTTTTCTAACGTTCACAGGAATGTTCCAGTAAAAGAAGGATCGAGAACCAGGTGTAAGAGAAACAGACCGCACAATTATGTTTCTTTCCCCAGCCGACCCTGTCACCACTATAAGACAAACCAGGGGAGGGCGTAGCTAACACGGACCTCCCTCGTCTCCCGCTCTCAGCTGCTTTCATAGGGTGTTCCAACGCTCGTGTGACACTGCTCCCTCCTCAAAGCTGTTCGCCCCGAACAGCCCCATCGTAGCATGCGAGGCGGTCCAGGTGTACCACCAGCATCTGCCCGGAGTCTGAGCCAGAAGTAGCGCTGCCATAGTTTGCGAATCATACGGTTCGCTCCCAGGTGTCCTCCTGAAGTACTGGCGTGCACTTCCTCCAAGACTTCCGGGACCTTACTCCGGGGGAGTACCAACTGTTCTCTCTGCGCCTTCCCATCGGGTGACTCCCATACCCGGAACAGCACGCCCTTTCTGGTCTTCAACGAGTCCCATTGGGCCCAGTACGACTTGTAGGTGGCGCTCCTCGGTGCGATGTCTTCCCAGGTTGGTCTCGTCCCTGCGTCCACTTCCCTCAAGAGTGGCCCCAAGTCTGCGTCCGCCAGCTGCTCCCTCCTCAGGCCTGCGCTATCCCAGCCTTCAGCAGGCACTGCCACAACTACTCGGACTGCTGCGGCACGCTCCTTCTCTTCCACTCTTGTGCGCTCATGGCCGTTCTGGATCTGCGATAGGACACCTCCAATGTAATGGTCGCTAGCGTCGGTGTCCACAATGAAGGCGCCACCCGGTTGTGGGAAACCCAAAATTGGAGCATTGCACAGGGTCCCCTCCGGGTGCGGGAAAGCGTCTTCGGCGTCCTCCGTCCACACATAAGGCCGGTTTTCCTCCGTCAGGCGGGTGAGGGGTTTTGCGATGTTGTCGGCCTTTTCCTCTAAATCGTTAAGGCGGTCGTCTACTTGACCCTTCCGCTTGCCCAGGTTCGTGACGTCATCCCTCACGCCGGCCAACCGTTCCTCAAACTTTGCGGCGAGAGCCTCGTTCGCCGCCTTCATTTCCGTGGCCAGACTACCGTTCGCTGCTCTCATTTCTGTGGTTAACTCGGCCTTCATTTCTTCCATCTCCGCCGTGATGTTGTCGTTGGCCGTCTTCATTTGTTTCAACTCGGCGATGAGGTTGTTGTTTGCCGCTTCTATTTTTGCAGCGAGGTTTTCAGTTGCCGTCTTCATTTCTTTCAGTTCCGCTAAAATCTTTTCTAATGCAGCCTCCATGGTTGTAATGTTCGGTGATGTTATGTTGTTATCCCGCTTCCTGACACCAGTGTGACTTTGTGGGTTCGTGAATGAAAAGTCCAATTTCTCCACTCAAAAGTGTTCTTTATTTCCACCGACTTACAGTTAAACTCTTGCCAATTACACAGAATTACTTGCTGCACACAATTACAATTTACCAGTTCGTCCGTTACAATTTCACTTGTACTCGCGATTACATAAACTCCGATGCACATACCAGTTACGTACAGTCTTCCGTTGCACAATCTTCTCGTTCATTAACACGTCACTGACTAACTCTTACACCAAGAACTGCGACTGTCTCCTCGCTCACACTCACTAACCAACTGACTGACTAACACTGACTGCCTGTCTCTCTGAAACCCTTTTTATAGGAATGTCACCGTTCTTCTAGTGTTCACAGGAATGTTCCAGTAAAAGAAGGATCGAGAACCAGGTGTAAGAGAAACAGACCGCACAATTATGTTTCTTTCCCCAGCCGACCCTGTCACCACTATAAGACAAACGAGGCGAGGGCGTAGCTAACACGGACCTCCCTCGTCTCCCGCTCTCAGCTGCATTCATAGGGTGTTCCAACGCTCGTGTGACAATATCCATAATCCCAGTGCTAAACTTTCTTGCTTTCAGAAAGGTGTGTATTATGAAACTATCAAAATATTTGGCGCACTTCCTAATGTTCTTAAAGAAAAATTTGATAATTTCGGTGCTTTTAAAAAAGCTGTTAGAGAGTATCTTTGCTCAAAATCTTTTATTCTGTACAAGATTATCTGAATGACAAATTATCCTGATAATGCTTCTGTAGCTCTATAAGTAGTTTTCAACTATTCCAATGACAAATACACTCCTGGAAATGGAAATAAGAACACATTGACGCCGGTGTGTCAGAACCACCATACTTGCTCTGGACACTGCGAGAGGGCTGTACAAGCAGTGATCACACGCACGGCACAGCGGACACACCAGGAACCGCGGTGTTGGCCGTCGAATGGCCCTAGCTGCGCAGCGTATGCGCACTGCCGCCGTCAGTGTCAGCCAGTTTGCCGTGGCATACGGAGCTCCATCGCAGTCTTTAACACTGGTAGCATGCCGTGACAGCGTGGAGGTGAACCCTAAGTGCAGTTGACGGACTTTGAGCGAGGGCGTATAGTGGGCATGTGAGAGGCCGGGTGGACGTACCGCCGAATTGCTCAGCACGTGGGGCGTGAGGTCTCCACAGTACATCGATGTTGTCGCCAGTGGTTGGCGGAAGGTGCACGTGCCCGTCGACCTGGAACCGGACCGCAGCGACGCACGGATTCACGCCAAGACCGTCGGATCCTACGCAGTGCCGTAGGGGACCGCACCGCCACTTCCCGGCAAATTAGGGACACTGTTGCTCCTGGGGTATCGGCGAGGACCATTCTCAACCGTCTCCATGAAGCTGGGCTACGGTCCCGCGCTCCGTTAGGCCGTCTTCCACTCACGCCCCAACATCGTGAAGCCCCCCTCCAGTGGTGTCGTGACATTCGTGAATGGAGGGACGAATGGAGACGTGTCGTCTTCAACGATGAGAGTCGCTTCTGCCTTGGTGCCAATGATGGTCGTATGCGTGTTTGGCGCCGTGCAGGTGAGCGCCACAATCAGGACTGCATACGGCCGAGGCACACAGGGCCAACACCCGGCATCATGGTGTGGGGAGCGACTTCTACACTGGCCGTTCACCTCTGGTAATCGTCGAGGGGACACTGAATAGTGCACGGTACATCCAAACCGTCATCGAACACATCGTTCTACCATTCCTAGACCGGCAAGGGAACTTGCTGTTCTAACAGGACAATGCACGTCCGCATGTTTCCAGTGCCACCCAACGTGCTCTAGAAGGTGTAAGTCAACTACCCTGGCCAGCAAGATCTCCGGATCTGTCCCCCATTGAGCATGTTTGGGACTGGATGAAACGTCGTCTCACGCGGTCTGCACGTCCAGCACGAACGCTGGTCCAACTGAGGCGCCAGCTGGAAATGGCATGCCAAGCCGTTCCACAGGACTACATCCAGCATCTCTACGATCGTCTCCATAGGAGAATAGCAGCCTGCATTGCTGCGAAAGGTGGAAATACACGGTACTAGTGCCGACATTGTGCATGCTCTGTTGCCTGTATCTATGTGCCTATGGTTCTGTCAGTGTGATCATGTGATGTATCTGACCCCAGGAATGTGTCAATAAAGTTTGCCCTTCCTGGGACAATGAATTCACGGTGTTCTTATTTCAATTTCCAGGAGTGTACTTACTTATAAATATTTGATGCAAGCTGAAAGTTTACTTTTAATCTATATGTATTTAACAATTAGCAACAATGGTATCCATTGGAAAAAGGTTGAGACGTACTGGCATAAGCCAGGTGAAAAGCTGGTTTAAAAAGTATTTCATTTTGTATTATATATATAATTATCCCTGCCTTGTTTTCCATATTGTTGTTCATATTGCCTGTGTACTATAATATGTGTCTTATGTTAACTTCCGTACATATAAATGCTATTAAACTTTATACCTCTGGACATGTTCAATGTTCACTGCCTTTTCTGGCTACAAGTGAACCTACTGAACGCAAATCAATCTAATCTAATCTAATCTAATCTACACTGCAGTGGCCTGGCTGGTGGACGGTATGACTCAACGCGTATAACGGCACTGAACATGCGACTTTCCTTGTAGCTGTTGGTGGCGTAAATCTCTTTCCGTAATGGTACCCTAAAGTGAGGAAGTAGCTTTGGGGGTTTACTTCTGTTGCACCGTAATTGGCCAACACGTTCAACAGGATACCCAAGGTCTTGGAGTTTCAAAGTGACGTCTGCTTCCTGAATGTACATTTGCAAATCTTTCAGTGCGACGAACATTAATTTTTCTTCTGGTAGTAAAGTCGTAAGGTACTGTACCCTACTGTCAGACAATATCTTACGTATTTGCCTATGATCATCTGGTGTTTCCGGCAGGAAGACAATAGTACCACTCATGTTCCTAATGTACTTAATATTAGGTAATGAAGAATTTAAGTGCCGTTAGGTCTCTTGATTTTGCAGGGCCACGCAAGAAAATAGGTGTTGTTCTCTGCGACCGTGCTGCAGAACTTTTTTGGGTTACCGGAACTTGTGCTGCTTGTGTGGGCGTGGGTGCGGCTGTCCCTATTGATGCAGATGTGGCAGTCTTATTTAGTAGCTGAGTTGACCTCGCTTTAGGAGCACCTTGTTTTGCTTTGTGAAGCTTGTCGTGCTTCATCATTATTCACTGGTGGTAGTCCATTGAATTTATTTTATGTGGGTAGTGGTTCTGGCTGGAGCGTATGCTTTGGAGCTTTAGCTCTTTGCCTAGCAGGGCACTCTTCCCATTGTGCGGGATTTGTCTTATATTTCTCACTTAGGAGAAGATAATCAGAAATTGCATCTACTCTAGCACGGTGTCCAGAGTAGAGACGGAAGGCATTCATACTTATTTCCTGGTTTGCTTCAGCGATAGTGTTGTATACTTGCTGATCTGCAAGTTCAAGAAATTGTATTCTTGCCTTATTTTCTAAGGACAAGATTCTTTCGTCTCCGCGAGACAATGGTATGCGCGGGCCGACAATTACTGGCTGGTTCATGAACTCACGAAAGTCGCCTCCATTTATGTAATATTGCAGGCATTCCAACTCTTCCGAAGCCTCAGTATTTACATTTTCTTCTTCAATTAACTGGTCCTAAACTTCACTAACAGAAGCCGTTTCTTCTTCCTCCATTCCTACTTGAATTGTGATTGGTTAAGATCGAAAAATCGCATCACGTAATATAACCTCAAATAGAATGTCAGTCTTTGTCAGTCAGTCGGGGGACAGCAAGGGCTTGCCATATGCTGAAAGGCAGATAGAAATAGAGGAAAAAAGAGAAAATAGCAAGAAATAACAGGTGATGGGAGCTAAGAAGCCCGAATCACAGTGGGCCTACCCTTTCGGGCGCCCGAAATCCAGTCGCGAGGACTGTTGAATTCGGCCTTGTGATTCTACCCAGAGACGTAGGTAAAAGCAGTTCTAGCAGACTCGGATCCCTTTCTCTGACCTTCAAAAGGCTAGTCGGGCTCTTCGTCTCTTTTATGATGCAGCAGCACGACAATGCTCGCAGTCTGAAGTATCGAAGACGTGTTCACTCGTCGTCGTCTCGACGAGGAATGTTGTCCCTCTCGAGACCTCTCCTCATAGGGGCACATATTTCATGTAAATATACTACCCCTTCAAGTACTCGCAAACTGATGTGTTACCTTCTGCTTCTGTATATGACAAAGGAGTTGCGCCATTAATACTTGTTATGTTAACCGAAGCACCACGAGCAATAAGCAGCTTTACAATACCAACTTGTCCATTCTCAGAAGCCTTGTGTAGAGGCGTGGCACCTTTAACATTCTTAAGATTAACTTCTGCTCCCTTGTTCAGCACATATTCACATATTGCTGTATGTCCTTGTTCTGATGCATCATGTAGAGAATTAGAGTCATTTGAGTCAGTTATTGAAACAGAAGCACCACGAGTAATAAGCAGCTTTACAATATCAACGTGTCCTGTATAACAGGCCCAGTGTAGAGGAGTGCCACCCCAAACATTCTAATCATTAACATTTGCCCTCTTGTCTAGAAGATATTCACATATTGATGTATGTCCATATTCTGATGCTTAATGTAGAGGAGTAAATTCATTTGAGTCAGTTATTGAAACCACATTAAATTGTGTAGGATGTGTTCCGGTGCTTGTTGCATTAACTTAGCGAATAATTGTGGTCTGTATTAGTGTTGCTGCTTCTAGTGGCGCGGGACGATATTTCGCCAAGCACTCTGATCTCCAATTTTGATGTTGTAGCTTTTCGTGATTAACCAAGAATTACGCCTAATTGTAGGTCCTAGGACGTCGTCCAGGGCATTATGATTAAAGTATTGTACTTGCAACTCCTGTTGTCCCGTTATTGGGTACGGTTTCTGTTGGTTTCTCGAATGTTTGAACGGTTGTATTAGTCTATTATCAATGAACTTTGTTTCTTACCCTACAAATGTGTGTATGAGGTGTTCTGGTGCTTGTTCCATTAAGTACCATTACCGGGGCCTCGCCCCTCATTGTAGCTTCCAAGGCACTTGGACTCCTGATCTGTCCTCCAATATTGGTCGTCACCTTTGTCTGTATTGTTCTTGCTGTTTCACTCTGATCTCCAGTCTGGTGATGTAGTTTTTTGTAATTATTCAAGTACTACGCCTAATTATAATGGTAATCTGTACCTTTCCGCTTGTAGTAAATACTGCAAGTCGCCGTGTAAGTTAACCTATAACGCCTCCCGTGCCCAATGGCTGGCAGCAGCGTGTGTTATCGACGATCATTGCATCAGAGCTCCTATTGGTATGTTGTTTATGTTAATGTCCTTGTCTGTAGATGTGTGTGTTAGTGTTATGCTGATCACAGAAGTGCATACTTTATTAGCATTAGAAAATAACCTCTCTGATGGTGGATAAAATTACACGTACTACTTGGCTTAAAAGTCGATAATATGCTTCCGGGATATATATTAGATTTTTGTATGTGACATTAGCTTCGTCCGGCAGAGATATATCATTGGTTCCTCGTAGGCGGTTGAGGTCATTCTGGGCCACTATGGGACGCAGAAGAAAACCTCCAGATCTACCGGTTCTGGGGTTCCCATTGTACTTAATAGCACGTTGTCCGGTGCAATATGATGTAAGTGTTGTACCTGCAACTCCTGTTGTCCCGTTATTTGTTATGGTTTTTGTTGGTTTCTCGAATGGTTGAATGGGAGTTATTACGTTAAAGTGTAAATAAGTTTGTAACCCAATTAACGTGGGTAGGAGGCGTTTCGGTGCCTGTTACACTAACTGTGCGAATAATTGCTGTAGAATTCTAGTACTTATATGCTGTTCTCCCGTAGATCCACTCCTTCCCTGTTGCGTCAATACCTTTTCTCGTGCCTCTACCTGTCCCTCTCAAGCAAGCACAGTGGCGTCGTTGCGGGTCGAACCTCCTCCTCAGAAGAGGGACCCTCGAAATCTTGTCATATCGGTACCTTGTACCTTACTGGCTCGGTGGTGAGTTTTGAATAAATGGCAGTGGGTAGATGGTGGTGATAAGTAGGTAATGATTAATATGTAATAGGTAATGATTAGACAATGGATTTAGTCCTTGGGATTGTCTGAGTATTAAATAATGCTGTTAGTCTTAATGGTCTTGGAGTTATAGTGCTGCTATTAATAGCCTTGGGCGTTTGTACGTTTCTCCAGGGTCAATATCGTATTCCCCGAGGCCTCCCATCAGTTCATTAAAGCTTTTTGGAAGGTTGTTGTAGAAATTATGGGAAATTTGTAGAATGGATTCAGTGATTTTACGGAAAGGTAGGTCATTGTAGTTTTCTATAGGAAAGGGTGCTTCATCCGGCGAAGAAATGGACCAGTAAGACACGGACCACTCTGCAAGAACGGTAACGAAAAAGGGCCAGGATAAACCCGTTGAAGAAGAAACAGGTGTTAGAACTACACAGAAGAAAAGGGGTAAACTAATTCGGCCACCGTTAAAGTCGTCTTAATGTAGACCAACTTTTACATCCTATCTCCATAGTTCCAATGGCTATCCTACAATGCACCATACGAGGCTTAAGAGCGCATCGACCAGAACTAGAACTTTTGCTCATTAAGCATCACCCCTTGTTGGTATGCTTACAAGAGACTAAGCTTCGACCACAAGACAACTTTAAAATCAGACGCTACATACCACTGAAGTGTGATGTTGAAACAGAAGAGGGCATTCCTGCTCACGGGGGTACTATGATGCTCCTCAGGGATGTCACATTTGTAGATCCGTTACAGCTACAGACTGATATACAATCTGTAGCGGTAAGGATTAAGCTGCAATCAATCGAATTTTGTATTTGCAATGTATATGTACCGCCGTCAGATGACCTCTCGTTAACTGGCTTTGATGATCTGGTTTCCCAACTTTCAAAACCATTTCTAATAGTTGAAGACTTTGGGGCTCAATTCGGGTATGTTCGCGAGGCAACCTCATTGCCAAATTCTTGGAGAGCAATAACTTGGTTCTCCTGAACACCGGAGAGCCAACGTTCCTTTCAGACGCCTACAACACCTATTCGCACATCGATTTGGCAGTGTGTTCATCCCAGTTAGCAGTTCCATTACAGTGGAATGTCATCTCTGATATACATTCCAGCGACCACTTCCCATGTCTTCGTAGTCTCTTAGCACAAGATGTGTCTCCCTCACGTATCCCTAGATGGCCCTTTGATCGTGCCAATTGGAACCTTTACACCCAGCTGGCTGTGTAGCCCTGTCATCCCAGTGGGATGACCCCTTGTTGGACTCCGTGGTGGGTGGGGAGCACTGGGGGATGAAATTTAGACCAACATTTATGGCTAAACAACACCCCCCAAAACACAATAAACGTGGAAAAGATTTATTTGAAAACAGTGATAAACAAGTAGTTGAGTGTGGTCCTCGCTACTTAGTTATTAAACGAACGGAGGAAGGTAGAACTTTTTCTACGGTTAATCCGTTTATTATACAGAAAGGTCTTGACAAAATAGCTGGTGCTGTTAAATCATGTACAAAATCTAGAAATGGCACGCTGCTGGTGGAAGCAACTACAGCATCCCAGGCAGCAAAGATACTGAAAGCCAACATGCTGGGCAGTTATCCAGTCAAAGTGGAGATGCATAGGACCCTGAATTCCTCGCGCGGTGTTGTAAACACTAGCGCGTTGGATGGAATGTCCAACGAGGATATTCAGGAGAACCTCCAGGAACAAGGCGTAACTGCAGTATATCGTGTCCAAAGGAGAGAACGAGGGGATATGGTTCCCACTCGTACCCTGTTCCTGACCTTTGATCGGGTAGATCTCCCTCAAAGAATCAGGGCAGGATATGAAGTGATTGAGGTTAGACCATACATACCTAACCCTCTGAGATGCTACCAATGTCAGCGGTTCGGTCACACTAGTGCATTCTGTAAAGGCGCACCTACATGTGTCAGCTGCGGAGCCGGCATGCATGAAAATGCATGTACATCACCTCCAGCATGCGTAAATTGTAGCGGTGAACATCCATCAAGTTCACGAGAATGTCCCCGTTATATTGAAGAGCGAGCTATTCAGGAGATCCGGGTTAAGGAAAAGGTTTCCTTTTCGGAAGCCCGGAAACTTCTATGTATCCTCAAGCCCTCTTCAACCACCTCCCGTACCTATAGCTCTGTGGCGGCTACTCCGTCACCGAAACGGGAGGCTGGTACCCAAACATCTGATTTAAATGGGGCAACAATATCCGAGAAAGTTCTAGTGCCTAGATCGCAACCAAGAGCATCAGTAACACCATCTAAAACTCCGAGAACACAGACTACTGAAAATATCAGGTCAGTGAAGTCGCCTGAGAAAGCATCCACTTCTAACAACAGGACGAAATTGCCCATTGTATACCAAGCACCAGAGATCAAGTTCAAGACGCAGTATGATAGAACTGCCTTCCTGAAAGAAAGCACAAAGTCTGCTCCAGAAAAGTCCAAGAAACGTAGCCCTAGAGCGTCTCCGAGATCATCGTCGGGGTCATCTTCTGGGGAGGACTACGACCGGCGACCGTCATCTACGTCGGTCGGAATTTCCAATCGCTTCGAGCCCCTCGAATCGAAGGTTGTAGAAGGAAAACCGTCCTCTTCCATAGAGGATATGGAGCATAAAACAGCTGACCACGCTGCTACATCTGCAGCAAAGAAGAGGCAGGATAAACCTGCCGAAACTAGCCCTACACCAAAGAAAAAGGGCAAATTGATTCGGCCACCCATGAAGTCGTCTTAATGTAGACTACCTTTACATCTTATATCCCATAGTTCCAATGGCTATCCTACAATGGAACATACGAGGATTAAGAGCGCATCGACCAGAATTGGAACTTTTGCTCAGTAAGCATCACCCCTTAGTGGTATGCTTACAAGAGACTAAGCTACGACCACAAGACAACTTTAAAATTAGACGCTACACACCACTGAGGTGTGATGTTGAAACAGAAGAGGGCATTCCTGCACACGGGGGTACTATGATGCTCCTCAGGGATGACATATTTGTAGATCCGTTACAGCTACAGTCTGATTTACAATCTGTAGCTGTAAGGATTAAGCTGCCATCAATAGAATTTTGCATTTGCACTGTATATCTCCCGCCATCAGATGACCTCTCGTTAGTTGACCTTGAAGATCTGGTTTCCCAACTTTCAACACCATTTCTAATAGTTGGAGACTTTAATGCCCATCACCCACTTTGGGGCTCAAATCGGGCATGTTCGAGAGGCAACCTCATTGCAAAATTCCTGGAGAGCAATAACTTGGTTCTCCTGAACACCGGAGAGCCCACATTCCTCTCAGACGCGTTTAACACCTATTCGCACATCGATTTGGCAGTGTGTTCATCCCAGTTAGCTGTTTCATTACAGTGGAATGTCATCTCTGATTTACATTCCAGCGACCACTTTCCATGTCTTCTTAGTCTCTTAGCACAAGATGTGTCTCCCTCACGTATCCCTAGATGGCGCTTTGATCGTGCCAACTGGAATCTTTACACTCAGTTGGCTGTCTTTGAATACAACGAGCACGATTCTGTGAATGATTTAGTCGATCATCTCACAGAGAAAATTCTTTCCGCTGCAGAACAGTCTATTCCACGTTCGGCTACCCAACCCGGTCGATTTCCTGTCCCATGGTGGACCAACGACTGCCGGAATGCTATTCGTGCTCGTAGACGTGCTCTAAGGGTATTCCAACGACACCCTACGCTAAGTAATCTAATTGAGTACAAGAAAGCGCGCTCAAAATCTAGGCAAATAATTAAGGATAGCAAAAAGACCTCATGGAACAAATTTGTATCATCTTTTAACAGATGTACACCCTCATCTGTTGTATGGGATAAATTAAGGCGCGTGGCCGGAAAATCAACCCACTTGCCAATCGCTGGTCTGAAAACAGCTGCAGGAGTTGTTGTTGATCCGTTTGTTGTGGCTAACACCTTCGGCTGTGCTTTCGCTCAGGTGTCTAGCTCATGCAATTATGCTCCTGAGTTTATCTCAATTAAGACTCAGGTAGAATCTCAAGGTTTCGTGTTTAGTTCCAGAAACCTTGAAGATTATAACCGCCTCTTCATCTTGGCAGAGCTAGAACACGCTCTTTCGTCATCACGACTGACAGCACCAGGACCGGACGGAATCCACGTTCAAATGTTACAACATCTCTCACCTGAAGGTAAGGCATTCCTGCTCGAGGTGTATAACCGTGTTTGGGTTGATGCCACATTTCCTGAAAAGTGGCGAGAAGCTACCATTATACCTATCTTGAAAGCTGGCAAGGACCGTCACCTCCCTTCTAGCTACCGCCCTATTTCCCTCACCAGTTGCGTATGCAAGGTGATGGAACGCATGATAAATGGGCGGTTGGTATGGTGGCTGGAAACGCACAACCTACTGAATAACATCCAGTGCGGTTTCCGACGACGCCGTTCAACAGTGGATCATCTTGTGTCCATGTCGACACAGATTATGAACGGATTTCTTAAGAACTGTCAAACAGTCGGAATATTTTTTGACCTCGAAAAGGCTTATGATACGTGTTGGCGGGCAGGGTTGCTACGTACTCTGCACACCTGGAATATACGTGGACGCCTACCACTCTTCCTTCAGGAATTCCTGAAAGACCGCGTATTCCGAGTAAGGGTTGGCTCGGTTTTTTCGAACCTTTTTGTTCAGGAGAACGGTGTACCACAGGGGTCGGTACTAAGTGTTACGTTGTTTGCTATTGCGATTAATTCTATCTCGAAATGTGTACCTCCAGGTGTCTCGTCATGCCTATTTGTAGACGACTTTGCCGTCTACTGTACATCTCAGCGCACTCCGTTTTTAGAGCGCCGTCTTCAGACCACCTTGGACAACCTTAAGAGTTGGAGTTTAAAAAACGGCTTCCGTTTTTCCGCTGAGAAAACCATCTGTGTAAACTTCTGGCGTCAGCAGAGTCGACTACCTCCAAGGCTCCGGCTAGGCGCTGATCTACTACCTTTTGCAGATGAGACGAGGTTCCTTGGATTGATATTTGATAGAAAACTTAGTTGGTCGTCGCATATAGAACAACTGAAAGCACGATGTGACCGATCTTTGAATATCTTGCGGGTACTAAGTGGAAAATCGTGGGGAGCGGATCGTGCAGTGTTATTGCGACTTTATCGGGCACTCATCCGTTCCAAATTAGACTATGGTAGTATCGTTTATGGCTCAGCACGACCATCTGTGCTGAAGAGATTAGACACAGTCCATAACTGTGGCATACGTATAGCTGTTGGGGCATTTCCAACGAGCCGAGTTATAAGCCTGTATGCTGAGTCTGCAGAACCTCCTCTGCACTACAGGCGCAACATGTTATTAGCCAATTATGGCTGTGGACTTAATTGCATGCCCACACATCCATCGTTTACGCCGTTCTTTAATACCTTCATGGACGTGCGTTATAGGAACACTACTATTAAACCAAAGCCACCTGGTTTTCGTTTCCGGGAGCTCCTTAGACATCTTGATACTGACATGCCCAAGATGTATCCTAGGGGGGAGAGGACATACCCTCCTTGGTTGTGCAGAGCGTCCCTGGTTGATCTGGGCATGACTAAATATGATAAATCTACCATGTCTATGTCTAGTATCCGCACATGTTTTTTAGAATTTTTATCGCGATATGAGGACCATTTTGTAATTTATACTGATGGCTCCAAGAACTCAAATGGCGTTGGTTGTGCTTACGTGTGTGGAACCGAACCCTATACATTCGGATTCCACACTAGCACTTCCATTTTTACTGCAGAGCTTTATGCAATATACCGGGCCATTTTACACGTACGCCGACGAAAGTTGGGGGACTGCTTAATCCTGAGTGATTCCCTCAGTGCTCTTCAAAGCCTACGGCAGCTGTACAACTACCACCCTATTGTGCAGCGTATACAGGATGCCCTCCACGTTTTACACGCTTCTGGCGTTAACGTGGTGTGTGCATGGATCCCTGGTCACGTAGGCTTGCGGGGGAATGAAATGGCGGATTCAGCAGCCAAGACGGCTATCATGAAGCCCAGGGTTCGAATACCATCTGTGACATCGGAAGACTTTAGGGCCGAATTGCGGAGAGCTGTGCAAACCTGCTGGCAGGAAGAGTGGTATGCTCTCCGCAATAATAAACTTAGATCTGTCAAAGAACTTCCGATTCCCTGGGTTACCTCCTGTCGGTCATCTCGTCGCGAGGAGGTGAGTTTGGCTCGGTTACGAATTGGGCACTGCATGTTTACTCATAGTTTTCTTTTTAAAAAGGAGCCTTCTCCACTATGTCCGTTTTGTAATGAAGCGTTGTCTGTACGACACGTGCTGCTAGAGTGTTTTCACCTAGCAGACCTTAGGACGTCTCTGCAGCTGCCGGTCAGCTTTGCAGAAATTCTAGCGGACGATAACGCAGTAGTGAAGAAGGTTTTTAGGTTCTTTTCGAGATTAGATTTTAGGATTTAGCAAATAGAATTTATGGTTTTTGGATGCTTTTTCTTCTATTCTTTTTTTTTTTTTTCAACGCGTATATATTTGTTGTTTTTTTTTTTAACATAGTTATACTGTTTTAGAATGATTTATATCTGGCTTTTGCCATGACCATTTTCTTTAAAAAGGGCGCTGATGACCTCTGTAGTTGAGCGCCCTTATACTCATCATCATCATCATCATGACCTGTTCGGTTGGGCCAGTTGGTTTCTCCGGTTATTAGTTTGGGATGGCACCCCTGTCTGTGCGTCACGTGTCTGGACAGATACACTGTCACTGTGCTGTTGTGGCGTGGATTTTACTGCCTACGCACAGGAAGTACGTTGTATCCTGGTAACTGGTGGCAACTCTGGATGTCGGGTACCCTTAAGGGCCTCCTTGTGAAATCCTATGCAATTGGGTGCTTTTGGTGCAGCATCAAACCTTGTTCTTTGCACATTCGTATTCCGCAGCATTTCAAATCTCTGGCCTCTTGCCAGACTGGGCATTTAGCACATCTGCATGAATGTGGGCCGCCACAATTATAACAAGTTGCCTTGGAACCTGCTACTCCTGGTAGTTTGCAGTCTTTTCGTTTATGACTAGGATCTCCACAATAGGAGCAGGCTGGTTCAAGCTTGCAGCCAGCAGCACTATGTGTAAACCGCTGACAAAATAGAAATCGGGATTAATGATATGTTATTAGAAGAAATTGATAGCATAAAATTTCTGGGCCTTCAAGTGGACAGATGTTTAGATTGGAAAGATCACATAAATTATATCTTACCTAACCTTAGCTCTGCCTGTTATGCTATCCGAGAGCTGGTTAATGTGAGTTCTATTGACACACTTAAATTAGTTTTTTATGCATACTTTAACTCATTATGGAATATGGAATGTTATTTTGGGGCAACTCAGTAGAAAGTAAAAAATATTTCTTATGCAAAAGAGGGTTGTAAGAATCATTACTAACACCCACACCAGATGCTCCTGTAAATATACTTTTACAAGATTGAATATGTTAACGCTTCCTTGCATGTATATATTCTTGATCCTAAAATTCTTTGTATGCAGTCGTGCCTTATTTGCAACAATTAATGTAATTCACAAAATAAACACTAGACAAAAGTATAATATTGTGACTTTGTGGGTTCGTGAATGAAAAGTCCAATTTCACCACTCAAAAATATTCTTTATTTCCACCGACTTACAGTTAAACTCTTGCCAATTACACAGAATTACTTGCTGCACACAATTACAATTTACCAGTTCGTCCGTTACAATTTCACTTGTACTCGCGATTACATAAACTCCGATGCACATACCAGTTACGTACAGTCTTCCGTTGCACAATCTTCTCGTTCATTAACACGTCACTGACCAACTCTTACACCAAGAACTGCGACTGTCTCCTCGCTCACACTCACTAACCAACTGACTGACTAACACTGACTGCCTGTCTCTCTGGAACCCTTTTTATAGGAATGTCACCGTTTTTCTAGTGTTCACAGGAATGTTCCAGTAAAAGAAGGATCGAGAACCAGGTGTAAGAGAAACAGACCGCACAATTATGTTTCTTTCCCCAGCCGACCCTGTCACCACTATAAGACAAACCAGGGGAGGGCGTAGCTAACACGGACCTCCCTCGTCTCCCGTTCTCAGCTGCTTTCATAGGGTGTTCCAACGCTCGTGTGACACTGCTCCCTCCTCAAAGCTGTTCGCCCCGAACAGCCCCATCGTAGCATGCGAGGCGGTCCAGGTGTACCACCAGCATCTGCCCGGAGTCTGAGCCAGAAGTAGCGCTGCCATAGTTTGCGAATCATACGGTTCGCTCCCAGGTGTCCTCCTGAAGTACCGGCGTGCACTTCCTCCAAGACTTCCGGGACCTTACTCCGGGGGAGTACCAACTGTTCTCTCTGCGCCTTCCCATCGGGTGACTTCCATACCCGGAACAGCACGCCCTCTCTGGTCTTCAACGAGTCCCATTGGGCCCAGTACGACTTGTAGGTGGCGCTCCTCGGTGCGATGTCTTCCCAGGTTGGTCTCGTCCCTGCGTCCACTTCCCTCAAGAGTGGCCCCAAGTCTGCGTCCGCCAGCTGCTCCCTCCTCAGGCCTGCGCTATCCCAGCCTTCAGCAGGCACTGCCACAACTACTCGGACTGCTGCGGCACGCTCCTTCTCTTCTACTCTTGTGCGCTCATGGCCGTCCTGGATCTGCGATAGGACACCTCCAATGTAATGGTCGCTAGCGTCGGTGTCCACAATGAAGGCGCCACCCGGTTGTGGGAAACCCAAAATTGGAGCATTGCACAGGGTCCCCTCCGGGTGCTGGAAAGCGTCTTCGGCGTCCTCCGTCCACACATAAGGCCGGTTTTCCTCCGTCAGGCGGGTGAGGGGTTTTGCGATGTTGTCGGCCTTTTCCTCTAAATCGTTAAGGCGGTCGTCTACTTCACCTTTCCGCTTGCCCAGGTTCGTGACGTCATCCCTCACGCCGGCCAACCGTTCCTCAAACTTTGCGGCGAGAGCCTCGTTCGCCGCCTTCATTTCCGTGGCCAGACTACCGTTCGCTGCTCTCATTTCTGTGGATAACTCGGCCTTCATTTCTTCCATCTCCGCGGTGATGTTGTCTTTGGCCCTCTTCATTTGTTTCAACTCGGTGATGAGGTTGTTGTTTGCTGCTTCTATTTTTGCAGCGAGGTTTTCAGTTGCCGTCTTCATTTCTTTCAGTTCCGCTAAAATCTTTTCTAATGCTGCCTCCATGGTTGTAATGTTCGGTGATGTTATGTTGTTATCCCGCTTCCTGACACCAGTGTGACTTTGTGGGTTCGTGAATGAAAAGTCCAATTTCACCACTCAAAAATGTTCTTTATTTCCACCGACTTACAGTTAAACTCTTGCCAATTACACAGAATTACTTGCTGCACACAATTACAATTTACCAGTTCGTCCGTTACAATTTCACTTGTACTCGCGATAACATAAACTGCGATGCACATACCAGTTACGTACAGTCTTCCGTTGCACAATCTTCTCGTTCATTAACACGTCACTGACTAACTCTTACACCAAGAACTGCGACTGTCTCCTCGCTCACACTCACTAACCAACTGACTGACTAACACTGACTGCCTGTCTCTCTGAAACCCTTTTTATAGGAATGTCACCGTTCTTCTAGTGTTCACAGGAATGTTCCAGCAAAAGAAGGATCGAGAACCAGGTGTAAGAGAAACAGATCGCACAATTATGTTTCTTTCCCCAGCCGACCCTCTCACCACTATAAGACAAACGAGGGGAGGGCGTAGCTAACACGGACCTCCCTCGTCTCCCGCTCTCAGCTGCATTCATAGGGTGTTCCAACGCTCGTGTGACAATATCCATAATCCCAGTGCTAAACTTTCTTGCTTTCAGAAAGGTGTGTATTATGCAACTATCAAAATATTTGGCACACTTCCTAATGTTCTTAAAGAAAAATTTGATAATTTCGGTGCTTTTAAAAAAGCTGTTAGAGAGTACCTTTGCTCAAAATCTTTTATTCTGTACAAGATTATCTGAATGACAAATTATCCTGATAATGCTTCTGTAGCTCTATAAGTAGTTTTCAACTATTCCAATGACAAATCATTACTTATAAGTATTTGATGCAAGCTGAAAGTTTATTTTTAATCTATATGTATTTAACAATTAGCAACAATGGTATCCATTGGAAAAAGGCTGAGACGTACTGGCATAAGCCAGGTGAAAAGCTGGTTTAAAAAGTATTTCATTTTGTATTATATATATAATTATCCCTGCCTTGTTTTCCATATTGTTGTTCATATTGCCTGTGTACTATAATATGTGTCTTATGTTAACTTCCGTACATATAAATGCTATTAAACTTTATACCTCTGGACATGTTCAATGTTCACTGCCTTTTCTGGCTACAAGTGAACCTACTGAACGCAAATCAATCTAATCTAATCTAATCTACACTGCAGTGGCCTGGCTGGTGGACGGTATGACTCAACGCGTATAACGGCACTGAACATGCGACTTTCCTTGTAGCTGTTGGTGGCGTAAATCTCTTTCCGTAATGGTACCCTAAAGTGAGGAAGTAGCTTTGGGGGTTTACTGCTGTTGCACCGTAATTGGCCAACACGTTCAACAGGATACCCAAGGTCTTGGAGTTTCAAAGTGACGTCTGCTTCCTGAATGTACATTTGCAAATCTTTCAGTGCGACGAACATTAATTTTTCTTCTGGTAGTAAAGTCGTGAGGTACTGTACCCTACTGTCAGACAATATCTTACGTATTTGCCTATGATCATCTGGTGTTTCCGGCAGGAAGACAATAGTACCACTCATGTTCCTAATGTACTTAATATTAGGTAATGAAGAATTTAAGTGCCGTTAGGTCTCTTGATTTTGCAGGGCCACGCAAGAAAATAGGTGTTGTTCTCTGCGACCATGCTGCAGGACTTTTTTGGGTTACCGGAACTTGTGCTGCTTGTGTGGGCGTGGGTGCGGCTGTCCCTATTGATGCAGATGTGGCAGTCTTATTTAGTAGCTGAGTTGACCTCGCTTTAGGAGCACCTTGTTTTGCTTTGTGAAGCTTGTCGTGCTTCATCATTATTCACTGGTGGTAGTCCATTGAATTTATTTTATGTGGGTAGTGGTTCTGGCTGGAGCGTATGCTTTGGAGCTTTAGCTCTTTGCCTAGCAGGGCACTCTTCCCATTGTGCGGGATTTGTCTTATATTTCTCACTTAGGAGAAGATAATCAGAAATTGCATCTACTCTAGCACGGTGTCCAGAGTAGAGACGGAAGGCATTCATACTTATTTCCTGGTTTGCTTCAGCGATAGTGTTGTATACTTGCTGATCTGCAAGTTCAAGAAATTGTATTCTTGCCTTATTTTCTAAGGACAAGATTCTTTCGTCTCCGCGAGACAATGGTATGCGCGGGCCGACAATTACTGGCTGGTTCATGAACTCACGAAAGTCGCCTCCATTTATGTAATATTGCAGGCATTCCAACTCTTCCGAAGCCTCAGTATTTACATTTTCTTCTTCAATTAACTGGTCCAAAAATTCACTAACAGAAGCCGTTTCTTCTTCCTCCATTCCTACTTGTATTGTGATTGGTTAAGATCGAAAAACCGCATCACGTAATATAACCTCAAATAGATTGTCAGTCTTTGTCAGTCAGTCGGGGGACAGCAAGGGCTTGCCATATGCTGAAAGGCAGATAGAAATAGAGGAAAAAAGAGAAAATAGCAAGAAAGAACAGGTGATGGGAGCTAAGAAGCCCGAATCACAGTGGGCCTACCCTTTCGGGCGCCCGAAATCCAGTCGCGAGGACTGTTGAATTCGGCCTTGTGATTCTACCCAGAGACGTAGGTAAATGCAGTTCTAGCAGACTCGGATCCCTTTCTCTGACCTTCAAAAGGCTAGTCGGGCTCTTCGTCTCTTTTATGATGCAGCAGCACGACAATGCTCGCAGTCTGAAGTATCGAAGACGTGTTCACTCGTCGTCGTCTCGACGAGGAATGTTGTCCCTCTCGAGACCTCTCCTCATAGGGGCACATATTTCATGTAAATATACTACCCCTTCAAGTACTCGCAAACTGATGTGTTACCTTCTGCTTCTGTATATGACAAAGGAGTTGCGCCATTAATACTTGTTATGTTAACCGAAGCACCACGAGCAATAAGCAGCTTTACAATACCAACTTGTCCATTCTCAGAAGCCTTGTGTAGAGGCGTGGCACCTTTAACATTCTTAAGATTAACTTCTGCTCCCTTGTTCAGCACATATTCACATATTGCTGTATGTCCTTGTTCTGATGCATCATGTAGAGAATTAGAGTCATTTGAGTCAGTTATTGAAACAGAAGCACCACGAGCAATAAGCAGCTTTACAATATCAACGTGTCCTGTATAACAGGCCCAGTGTAGAGGAGTGCCACCCCAAACATTCTAATCATTAACATTTGCCCTCTTGTCTAGAAGATATTCACATATTGATGTATGTCCATATTCTGATGCTTAATGTATAGGAGTAAATTCATTTGAGTCAGTTATTGAAACCACATTAAATTGTGTAGGATGTGTTCCGGTGCTTGTTGCATTAACTTAGCGAATAATTGTGGTCTGTATTAGTGTTGCTGCTTCTAGTGGCGCGGGACGATAAGTCGCCAAGCACTCTGATCTCCAATTTGGATGTTGTAGTTTTTCGTGATTAACCAAGAATTACGCCTAATTGTAGGTCCTAGGACGTCGTTCAGGACATTATGATTAAAGTATTGTACTTGCAACTCCTGTTGTCCCGTTATTGGGTACGGTTTCTGTTGGTTTCTCTAATGTTTGAACGGGGGTATTACGTCTATTATCAATGAACTGTGTTTCTTACCCTACAAATGTGTGTATGAGGTGTTCTGGTGCTTGTTCCATTAAGTTCCATTACCGGGGCCTCGCCCCTCATTGTAGCTTCCAAGGCCCTTGGACTCCTGATCTGTCCCCCAATATTGGTCGTCACCTGTGTCTGTTTTGGTCTTGCTGTTTCTAGTGGCGCAGGACGATGTGGTGCCAAGCACTCTGATCTCCAGTCTGGTGGTGTAGTTTTTTGTAATTATTTAAATATTACGCCTAATTATAATGGTAATCTGTACCTTTCCGCTTGTAATAAATCCTGCAATTCGCCGTGTAAGTTAACCTATAACGCCTCCCGTGCCCAATGGCTGGCAGCAGCGTGTGTTATCGACGATCATTGCATCAGAGCTCCTATTGGTATGTTATTTATGTTAATGTCCTTGTCTCTAGATGTGTCTGTTAGTGTTATGCTGATCACAGAAGTGCATACTTTATTAGCATTAGAAAATAACCTCCCTGATGGTGGATAAAATTACACGTACTATTTGGCTTGAAAGTCGATAACACGCTTCCGGGATAGATATTAGATGTTTGTATGTGACATTAGCTTCGTCCTGCAGAGATATATCATTGGTTCCTCGTAGGTGGTTGACGTCGTTATGGGCCACTATGGGACGCAGAAGAGAACCCTCCAGATCTACCGGTTCTGGGGTTCTCATTGTACTTAATAGCACGTCGTCCGGTGCAATATGATGTAATTGTTGTACCTGCAACTCCTGTTGTCCCGTTATTTGTTATGGCTTTTGTTGGTTTCTCGAATGGTTGAATGGGAGTTATTACGTTAATTAAAGTGTAAATAAGTTTGTAACCCAATTAACGTGGGTAGGAGGCGTTTCGGTGTTTGTTACACTAACTTTGCGAATAATTGCTGTAGAATTCTAGTACTTATATGCTGTTCTCCCGTAGATCCACTCCTTCCCTGTTGCGTCAATACCTCTTCTCGTGCCCCTAACTGTCCCCCTCAAGCAAGCACAGTGGCGTCGTTGCGGGTCGAACCTCCCCCTCAGAAGAGGGACCTTCGAAATCTTGCCATATCGGGACCTTGTACCTTACGGGCTTGGTGGTGAGTTTTGAATAAAGGGCGGTGGGTAGATGGTGGTGATACGTAGGTAATGATTAATATGTAATAGGTAATGATTAGACAACGGACTTAGTCCTTGGTATTGTCTGAGTATTAAATAATGCTGTTAGTCTTAATGGTCTTGGAGTTATAGTGCTGCTATTAATAGCCTTGGGCGTTTGTACGTTTATCCAGGGTCAATATCGTATTCCCCGAGGCCTCCGATCAGCTCATTAAAGCTTTTTGGAAGGTTGTTTTAGAAATTATGGGAAATTTGTAGAATGGATTCAGTGATTTTACGGAAAGGTAGGTCATTTTAGTTTTCGATAGGAAAGGGTGCTTCATCCGGCGAAGAAATGGACCAGTAAGACACGGACCACACTGCAAGAACGGTAACGAAAAAGCGCCAGGATAAACCCGTTGAAGAAGAAACAGGTGTTAGAACTACACAGAAGAAAAAGGGTAAACTGATTCGGCCACCGTTAAAGTCGTCTTAATGTAGACCAACTTTTACATCCTATCTCCATAGTTCCAATGGCTATCCTCCAATGGATCATACGGGGTTTCAGAGCACATCAACCAGAACTGGAACTTTTGCTCAGTAAGCATCACCCCTTGTTGGTATGCTTACAAGAGTCTAAGCTACGAATGCAAGATAAGATTAAAATCAGACGCTACACACCACGGAGGTGTGATATTGAAACAGAAGAGGGCATTCCAGCTCACGGGTGAACTATGCTGCTCCTCAGGGATGACATAAATGTGGATCCGTTACCCTACAATCTGATATACAATCTGTAACTGTCAGGATTAAGCTGCCATCAATCGAATTTTGTATTTGCAATGTATATGTACCGCCATTAGATGACCTCTCGTTAACTGACCTTGATGATATGGTTTCCCAACTTTCAACACCATTTCTAATAGTTGAACACTTTAATGCACATCACCCACTTTGGGGCTCAACTCGGGTATGTTCGCGAGGCAACCTCATTGCAAAATTCTTGGAGAGCAATAACTTGGTTCTCCTGAACACCGGAGAGCCAACGTTCCTTTCAGACGCCTACAACACCTATTCGCACATCGATTTGGCAGTGTGTTCATCCCAGTTAGCAGTTTCATTACAGTGGAATGTCATCTCTGATATACATTCCAGCGACCACTTCCCATGTCTTCGTAGTCTCTTAGCACAAGATGTGTCTCCCTCACGTATCCCTAGATGGCCCTTTGATCGTGCCAATTGGAACCTTTACACCCAGCTGGCTGTCTTTGATTACAACGAGCACGATTCTGTGAGTGATTTAGTTGATCATCTCACAGAGAAAATTCTTTCCGCTGCAGAACAGTCTATTCCACGTTCGGCTACCCAACCCGGTCAATTTGCTGTCCCATGGTGGACCAACGACTGCCGGAATGCTATTCGTGCTCGTCGACGCGCCCTGAGGGTATTCCAACGACACCCTACCCTAAGTAGTCTAATTGAGTACAAGAAAGCGCGTGCAAAGTCTAGGCAAATAATTACGGATAGCAAAAAGACCCCATGGAACAACTTTGTACCATCGTTTAACAGATATACACCTTCATCTGTTGTATGGGATAGGTTAAGGCGCGTGGCTGGAAAATCAACCCACCTGCCAATCGCTGGTCTGAAATTAATTGCAGGAGTTGTTGTTGATCCGTTTGTTGTGGCTAACAACTTGGGCTGTGCTTTCGCTCAGGTGTCTAGCTCAAGCATTTATGCTCCTGAGCTTATCTCAATTAAGACTCAGGTAGAATCTCAAGGTTTCGTGTTTAGTTCCAGAAACCTTGAAGATTATAACCGCCTCTTCACCATGGCAGAGTTAGAACACGCTCTTTCGTCATCGCGACTGACAGCACCAGGGCCGGACGGCATCCACGTTCAAATGTTACATCTCCCACCTGAAGGTAAGGCATTCCTGCTCGAGGTCTATAACCGTGTTTGTGCTGATGCCACGTTTCCTGACCAGTGGCGAGTAGCCACCATTATACCTATCTTGCAAGCTGGCAAGGACCGTCACCTCCCTTCTAGCTAACGTCCTATTTCCCTCGCCAGTTGCGTATGCAAGGTGATGGATCGCATGATAAATAAGCGGTTGGAATGGTGCCTGGAAATGCACAACCTATTGAATAACATTCGTGCAGTTTTCGACGACGCCTTTTAACAGTGGATCATCTTGTGTCCATGGCGACACAGATCAGGAACGGATTTCTTAAAAACTGTCTAACAGTCGGAATATTTTTTGACCTCGAAAAGGCTTATGATACGTGTTGGTGGAAAGGGCTGCTACGTACTCTGCACACCTGGAATAAACGTGGACTTCTGATTCCCTGGGTTACCTCCTATCGGTCATCTCGTCGCGAGGAGCTGAGTTTGGCTCGGTTACGAATTGGGCACTGCTTTTTTACTCATAGTTTTCTGTTTAAAAAGGAGCCTTCTCCACTGTATCCGTTTTGCAATGAAGCGTTGTGTGTACGACACGTGCTGCTAGAGTGTCTTCACCTAGCAGACCTTAGGACGCCTCTGCAGCGCCGGTCAGCTTTGCAGAAGTGCTAGCCGACGATAACGCAGTTATGGAGAAGGCTTTTAGATTGTTTTCGAGATTAGATTTTAGGATTTAGCTAATAGAATTTATAGCTTTTTAGATGACATTTCTATTGTTTTTTAACGCGTAGGTATTTTTTGTCATTCTATTGACATATTTATAGTGTTTTGGAATAATTTACATATGGATTTTGCCATGACCAGTTTCTTTTAAAAAGGGCGCTGATGACCTCTGCAGTTGAGCGCCCTTATATTCATCATCATCATCATCATCATCATCATCATGCCTGCCATAGCGTGCCATAAGGTCGTTCGGCTAAAGCCTCATCTAATACAGCTGCGTAATCTATCTGATATTCAATAGGTATCCTGCTCATTAAATTTAAGAATTGAGCATCAGGGATGGTGGGTTTGGGTAGTTGTGTTTGTTGATGGTTGGATGTGTTTAATTTCTGTTGGGTCAGCTGTTGTTGCGTTGCTTGTCTCACTCCTGTGTTGATTATGTTTGTGAGCAGTGCTGTTACATTGCGGTTGACAGATGCATTACCGCTAGATTTATTGGCAGCAATTTTGGTGGGGTTGTGTTTCAACTATGCTGACCTGTTCGGTTGGGCCAGTTGGTTTCTCCGGTTATTAGTTTGGGATGGCACAGCTGTCTGTGCGTCACGTGTCTGGACAGATACACTGTCACTGTGCTGTTGTGGCGTGGCTTTTACTGCCTAAGCACAGGAAGTATGTTGTATCCTGGTAACTGGTGGCAACTCTGGATGTCGGGTACCCTTAAAGGCCTCCTTGGGATATCCTATGGAATTGGGTGCTTTTGGTGTAGCATCAAACCTTGTTCTTTGCCCATTTGTATTCCGCAGCATTTCAACTCCTGCCTCTTGCCAGACTGGGAATTTAGCACATCTGCATGAATGTGCGCTGCCAAAATTATAACAAGTTGCCTTGGAACCTGCTACTCCTGGTAGTTTGCAGTCTTTTCGTTTATGACTAGGCTCTCTACAATAGGAGCAGGCTGGTTCAAGCTTGCAGCCAGCAGCACTATGTGTAAACCGCTGACAAAATAGAAATCGGGATTAATGATATGTTATTAGAAGAAATTGACAGCATAAAATTTCTGGGCCTTCAAGTGGACAGATGTTTAGATTGGAAGGATCACATAAATTATATCTTACCTAAACTTAGCTCTGCGTGTTATGCAATCCGAGAGCTGGTTAATGTGAGTTCTTTTGACACACTTAAATTAGTTTATTATGCATACTTTAACTCTACTATGGAATATGGAGTATTATTTTGGGGCAACTCAGTAGAAAGCAAAAAATATTTCTTATGCAAAAGAGGGTTATAAGAATCATTACTAACACCCACACCAGATGCTCCTGTAAAGATCCTTTTACAAGATTGAATATGTTAACGCTTCCTTGCATGTATATATTCTCGATCCTAAAATTCTTTGTATGCAATCGTGCCTTATTTGCAACAAATAATGTAATTCACAAAATAAACACTAGACAAAAGTATAATATCCATATTCCAGTTCTAAACTTTCTTTCTTTCAGAAAGGTGTGTATTATGAAACTATCAAAATATTTGGCGCACTTCCTAATATTCTTAAAGTAAAAGTTGATAATTTCGGTGCTTTAAAAAAAGCTGTTAGAGAGTACCTTTGCTCAAAATCTTTTATTCTGTACAAGATTATCTGAATGACAAATTATCCTGATAATGCTTCTGTAGCTCTATAAGTCGTATTCAACTATTCCAATGACAAATCATTACTTATAAATATTTGGTGCAAGCTGAAAGTTTATTTTTAATCTATATGTATTTAACAAACAGCAACAATGGTATCCATTGCAAAAAGGTTGAGACGTACTGGCATAAGCCAAGTGAAAGCTGGTTTAAAAAGTGTTTCATTTTGTATTATATATAATTATCCCTGCTTTGTTTTCCATATTATTGTTCATATTGCCTGTGTACTATAATATGTGTCTTATGTTAACTTCCGTACATATATATGCTATTAAACCTTATACCTCTGGACATCTTCAATGTTCACAGCCTTTTCTGGCTACAAGTGAACCTACTGAACGCAAATCAATCTAATCTAATCTAATCTACACTGCAGTGGCCTGGCTGGTGGACGGTATGATTCAACGCGTATAACGGCAATGAACATGCGACTTTCCTTGTAGATGTTGGTAGCGTAAATCTCTTTCCGTAATGCTACCCTAAAGTGAGGAAGTAGCTTTGGGGATTTACTTCTGTTGCACCGTAATTGGCCAACACGTTCTGCAGGATACCCAAGGTCTTGGAGTTTCAAAGTGACGTCTGCTTCCTGAATGTACATTTGCAAATCTTTCAGTGCGACGTACATTAATTTTTCTTCTGGCAGTAAAGTCGTAAGGTACTGTACCGTACTGTCAGACAAGATCTTACGTATTTGCCTATGATCATCTGGTGTTTCCGGCAAGAAGGCAATAGTACCACTCATGTTCCTAATGTACTTAATATTAGGTAATGAAGAATTTAAGTGCCGTTAGGTCTCTTCATTTTGCAGGGCCACGCAAGAAAATAGGTGTTGTTCTCTGCGACCGTGCTGCAGAACTTTTTTGGGTTACCGGAACTTGTGCTGCTTGTGTGGGCGTGGGTGCGGCTGTCCCTATTGATGCAGATGTGGCAGTCTTATTTAGTAGCTGAGTTGACCTCGCTTTAGGAGCACCTTGTTCTGCTTTGTGAAGCTAGTGGTGCTTCATCATCATTCACTGGTGGTAGTCCATTGCATTTATTTTATGTGGGTAGTGGTCCTGGCTGGAGCGTATGCTTTGGAGCTTTAGATCTTTGCCTAGCAGGCCACTCTTCCAATTGTTCGGGATTTGCCTTATATTTCTCACTTAGGAGAAGATAATCAGAAATTGCATCTACTCTAGCACGGTGTCCAGAGTAGAGACGGAAGGCATTCATACTTATTTCCTGGTTTGCTTCAGCGATAATGTTGTATACTTGCTGATCTGCAAGTTCAAGAAATTGTATTCTTGCCTTATTTTCTAAGGACAAGATTCTTTCGTCTCCGCGAGACAATGGTATGCGCGGGGCGACAATTACTGGCTGGTTCATGAACTCACGAAAGTCGCCTCCATTTATGTAATATTGCAGGCATTCCAGCTCTTCCGAAACCTCAGTATTTACATTTTCTTGTTCAATTAACTGGTCCAAAACTTCACTAACAGAAGCCGTTTCTTCTTCCTCCATTCCTACTTGTATTGTGATTGGTTAAGATCGAAAAATCGCATCACGTAATATAACCTCAAATAGAATGTCAGTCTTTGTCAGTCAGTCGGGGGACAGCAAGGGCTTGCCATATGCTGAAAGTCAGATAGAAATAGAGGAAAAAAGAGAAAATAGCCGAAAGAGCAGGTGATGGGAGCTAAGAAGCCCGAATCACAGAGGGCCTACCCATTCGGGCGCCCGAAATCCAGTCGCGAGGACTGTTGACTTCGGCCTTGTGATTCTACCCAGAGACGTAGCTAAATGCAGTTCTAGCAGACTCGGATCCCTTTCTCTGACCTTCAAAAGGCTAGTCGGGCTCTTCGTCTCTTTTATGATGCAGCAGCACGACAATGCTCGCAGTCTGAAGTATCGAAGACGTGTTCACTCGTCGTCGTCTCGACGAGGAATGTTGTCCCTCTCGAGACCTCTCCTCATAGGGGCAAATATTTCATGTAAATATACTACCCCTTCAAGTACTCGCAAACTGATGTGTGACCTTCTGCTTCTGCATATGACAAAGGAGTTGCGCCATTAATACCTGTTATGTTAACAGAAGCACCACGAGCAATAAGCAGCTTTACAATACCAACATGTCCATTATCACAACCCTTGTGTAGGGGCTTGGCACCTTTAACATTCTTAACATTAACGTCTGCTACCTTGTCCAGAAGATATTCACATATTGCTGTATGTCCTAGTTCTGATGCATCATCTAGAGAAGTAGATTCATTTGAGTCAGTTATTGAAACAGAAGCACCACGAGTAATACGCAGCTTTACAATATCAACGTGTCCTGTATAACAATCCCAGTATAGAGTAGTATCACCCCAAACATTCTTATAATTAACATTTGCCCTCTTGTCCAGAAAATATTCACATATTGCTGTATGTCCTTGTTCTGATGCATAATGTAGAGGAGTAATTTAAGTCAGTTATTGAAACCACATTAATGTGTGTAGGATGTGTTCCGGTGCTTGTTGCATTAAGTGCCATTACCAGGGCCTCGCCCCTCTTAGTAGCTTCCAAGGCCCTTGGACTCCTCATCTGTCTCCCAATATTGGTGGTCACCTGCGTCTGAATTGGTCTTGCTGTTTCTAGTGGCGCAGGACGATGTGGTGACCAGCACTCTGATCTCCAATCTCGTGGCGTAGCTCTTTGTAATTATGCAAGTATTACGCCTAATTATAATGGTAATCGTTACCTTTCCGCTTGTAATAAATGCTGCAATTCGCCGTGTATGTTAACCTATAATAATACACGCTTCCCGTACCCAATGGCTGGCAGCAGCGTGTGTTATCGACGATCGTTGCCTCACAACTCCTATTGGTATGTCATTTATGTTAATGTTCTTGTCTGTAGATGTATTTATTAGTGTTATGCTAATCACAGAAGTGCAGACTTTACTAGCAATGGGACTAACTTCTCTGATGGTTGATAAAATTACACGTACATTTGGCTAAATATCGATACCACGGTTCAGGGATAGATATTAGATGTTGGTATGTGAAATTAGCTTCGCCAGGCATAGATATATTATTGGTTCCATGTAGGCGGTTGAGGTCGTTCTGTGCCGCTATGGGACGCAGGAGAGAATCTTCCATATCTACCGGTTATGGGTTTCTTATTGTACCTCCTAGCACGTCGTTCGGTGCAATATGATGTAGGTATTGTACCTGCAAAACCTGTTGTCCCGTTATTGGGTATGGCTTCTGTTAGATTCTCGAGTGCTTGAACGGGGATGAATACTTTAATTATAAACGTAAATAGGTTTGTAACTTCAATAATGTGTGTAGGAAGTGTTGCGGTGCTTGTTCCATTATTTTCTATTACCCGGGCCCCGCCCCACCTAGCCGTTTCCAAGGCCCTTGGACTGCTGAACTATCCCTCAATATTGGTCTACACTCGCGTCTGTATTGGTCTTGCGGCTCCTACGGCGCACGACGACGTGGTGCACAGCCCTCTGATCTCCACTCTGGTGGGGTAGCTTTCTGTGATTATGCAAGTTTTACGCCTAATTATGATGGTACTCTCTACCTTTCCGCTTGTAATAAATGCTGAAAGTCAACGTGTAAGTTAACCTAAAGTAATACACGCTTCCCGTAGTCAATGGCTGGCAGCTGCGTGTGCTATCGGCGATCGTTGCCTCATAAATCCTATTGGTATGTCATTTATATTAATGTCCTTGTCTGTAGATGGATGCGTTAGACTTATGCAGAATACAGAAGTGCAATCATTATTAGCATCAGGACTCACTTCTCTGATGGTGGAACCAATTTGACGTATTCTTTGGCTAAAGGCGATACCACGCTTCCGGGATGGATTTTAGATGTCTGTATGTGACATTAGCTTCACCCGGCATAGATATACTATTGGTACCACGTATGTGGCTGAGGTCGTCCTGTGCCGCTATGGTACACAGGAGAGAATCTTCCATATCTCCCGTTTTATTAGGTTCTCATTGTTTTTCCTAGCTCGTCGTCGGGTGCAGTATGATGTAAGTATTGTACCTGCAACTCCTGCTGTCCCCTTATTGGGTATGGTTTCTGTTGGTTTGTCGAATGTTTGGACTGGGTTATTACGTTAATTTTAAATGGGTTTGTACCACATGAATGTATGTAGGATGTGCTCCGGTGCTTGTAGCATTAATTTCGCGAATAATTGTTGTAATATTCTAGTATCTATACGCTATTTTCCCGTAGATACAACACTCCTTTCCTGTTGCGTCAGTATTTTTTCACGTGCCCCTACGTGTCCCTCCCGGGATTTCTTTTTGTGTATTTCGGGGCCTAGTCCCTGATGCGGTCCTTGCCCGTTAGGTACCTCGTTGAGCCCTCCCGGTACTCAACACCTCATAAGAGAAGATATGTGATGGGTGAGGATTACGAATGGGAGGTTTCCAACAGGTCGGGAATTTTCTCAGGGTAGATCTGCATGATTTATATCTTTTGTGTTTCAGGGGGTGGGTGCGTCCGGACAGGGTATGGGTATTATCATATAGAAGACACCACGACCGTTGAATATCAAGTTTATTGATATACGTAGTCCTTTCCACTAGTCTCTGTTATCATGATGTTATTCGCACAGTAGGTGCGAGATTGGAGGTTTGCCCGTTGCTGTGCGCATGACACGACGGCTAGTCTGAATCACAGTCGCGAGTGAACTGGTAAACCACTGGGGCGCCCCGAGTGTTGTATGTATCTGTGTACGCATTGTTTGTGAACGTCGATGGTGTTACTTCGTGCCTTCGCGAACATGGACTTTGATGAATTTTCAGTACTTGTGGCCCCCTTCACTCGCCGAAACAGAGTGGTTTTCCTAGCAAAGAGCAAACGTCGCCATTGCGCAAATTTCCCCTTCCTTTCGCCAAACTTTGGACACTTTAGAGGTCATGTGACCTGTTACTTGTTTTTGATAGGTCGTGTTTCATCCCTACTAAAAGAAATTTCTCGTGTTAGAAACGTGTATTCTATGCGATTTTCGCTTTCCCACAGTCAAGCTAATTAATGCATAAGCATATTTAAGAATGTGTAACTTAAATCCCGGTGTCTATTCTATCATCATGTAGCATGTGCAGACCAAGACATGGCTGGGGACGAGGGTCTTACCTTGGACAATGCCACCTTTGTCGGCAAGCAACACAATGAAAGTACCTGTGAGGAAGGTGTTCGTTCACCTCGCTGTTTGGGTTCTCGTGCTTTCGATAATATACATATATCGGAATTGTTATGACAATGTTATCCCTAACAGGGACGGTATCGTATGCCCTTCTGATAATTTAGAACAGGGCTTTTATATTAAAAGTCACTTTCGAAATTCTCAGAATATTCCATCATTGTGTGAGCTGGTTGGTGTATGCGTGTATGTATAGTATGATATGCGTCATCAGTAGTGAACAAGTTGTAACGAATCTATTTGTTCTTCAATCGCAGCCGATAGGAAGCACGCCAAATTTTTGTAAGATCCAGGTCGAGTTTTGATCAAATAAGAGTCATGAGATCTTTTCTCAGGTGTGGATGCGGATTTTTGGTGATAGAAATAAAATTTATATGAGTCCAATTTTGTAATATATTATTTAATTATATAATATGAACTACGATTCACTCGTTTCTATTACACATATCGAATAACACTTTTTAAATGTTTTTAACTTTCCTTTACAATTATAATCACCGCAACATCTTTCATCGTTGTGAAACAAGACTCAAGATTCTAACACTTCTCAAGATTATTGATTTTCTTGTCACTATAGTAATTTCCGCTTTATTTTGTGATTGGCCGATCCACTGGCACGTCATCACATCACGTCATACCACGTCAGACCACTACTACTTCGACCAATCACACAACTACATACATTTTTTATATATTTATAATTCCTCCAAACACAAAAATACTGTTACAAATACCCCTCTTCGAAATATATGGAAAATAACGAAAAAAAGGAATTAACAATTTGTTGCCATATATTTCGAAGAACAGCCCCAATTAACAATTTAGTTTACAACAATGAACAACATAAATTTAACTTACATAACATATGACAATAAACATACATTAAATGAAATGTAATGATAAATGAACATTTAACAACTTAGCATTACTATAACACGTTTTTTCCCTTTGTTTTTAAATATATTTCCTTGTCTTTATGAGTGGGGTGTGCCCCGCCCCAAATTTCCATAAAATATTTTTATAATTAACATTTTTAAATTTTTTGAAATGAACAAAATATAACACAACAATATAAAGAATATTTTAACATAACAATTTGTAAACGAATATATATAATTAAAATGAAATAACTGAAATTTTAACAAAATTATATATACCATTTATATACAAAAGAATTCTCTGTTTTGTTGTTCATGTTGGGCGATTTGCCCACATAATTAATCTTTTTAGCTGTCCTGCATCTATGACAAAGTTCATACTCATAACTTTTGAACAGTTAGTGTGATACATTTTCCTCAGTTGGCTAACCTGATCTTTGCAAGCATCTAGTACTTGATAAATACATCTTTTGTTTTTCAGTACTCAGGTGGCCTTGACTTGTATAGTTTGCATGTTACCGAGCCTCTTATTATTTTCATAATTATCGACGGTGGTGAACTTATTTCGAAAACTGAAACGATATTGTTTAACACAAACTAATAGTGTCACGAGTGCCTAAGTATAGTTCAGTATTGTGTTGGTGTCAGTGCGCGAAAAGCGAAGTTCTTATTGTATAACCTCAACTAACCTTTGCAGTTGCTGCCTGACAGCAAATTGCCGGCCTAATTCTACGTCAAATTTCTTTGTGTTTTCAAGTGCGTAGTTTCTACTCGTGAAGTGTTAATATTTAGTGTACTATGGCTGATCCCCCTAAAACGGGGCAGCTAATCTACTCCGCAATGCAGACATGTTACCAGCAAGAAGAACAACTTTCTGCTTCCACTTCTCTGCAGCAATCTCTACCGACTCTTCACTGTGAACCAGTCCAAACTTCACTCCGTCCTACAACTTCTGCTACTAGTGGAAAAGACGAACGTGCTTATAAGCGGCAGCGGACTTCAGGAGAATCCGTTGCGCCATTAGACTCCAACATGGATTTTGACTCGAGTGATTGTGTACCAAATGGGAACTTGCCAGTAGACACCTCGAACGTCGGCCCTCTTCAGTCTTCGACGACGAGACCTTCTACACTATCTCCTCCTTCCACGTCACGTCCTACAACAATACCTTCTACACCTGGCGTCTCTACACCACGTAGCCATTCCAATCGTTATAGCAGCGCAGATCCCGGACCTTTTTATGTGTTTATTGAAAGTTTGGATAAGAATGTGGGTAAGCTACGCCCCATGAGTGTGGGTAAACTACTATTTCGTCACAACCCGACAGTCCGACGTGCAATTGTGCATATTACCTCAGCAGGAAAAAATCGACTGAAAATTGAGGCAGCATCGGCAGAGGCCGCTAATACTATAGTAGAGTCACCGGCATTTACTGGAACATCTTTGGAAGTTTACATTCCCAATTTTCTGATACACAAACAGGGTGTTATTCGCAACGTGGACACCAGTCTCTCAGAAGAAGAAATTGCTGCGTTTCTAGAGAGTGCCTAACCTGTTATTTCTGTCCACCGTTTTTCTCCACCCACTACCGACCCTGCAGTACGGCTCCCCATTCCAGTGTGTAAGATTACCTTCCGCTCTCAAGTGTTGCCGACTCATGTAGTCATCTTCGGAACGCGCTTCCCGGTGGAACCTCGTGATCCACCAGTCTACATCTGCACTAAGTGTTTACGCTTCGGGCATCGCTCGCATCAGTGTCGGAGTGCGGCTAGATGCGGTAAATGTGCTGGACCCCATTTCTTAGAAGACTGCACCTCTACTTCAGGTCCTTGCTGCATTCACTGTCAGGGAGCTCACCTGCCAACAGACAGAAAATGCCCAGCATACCGTCAATACCGGGAGGCATGGGTAGCGGCTTCTCGGATAGATGCCCCTTGCTCGCCTCAGCTATCTCGTCCAACTTACACACAGGCCATTAATGCAGACCTCTCGATGACTGATACACGGTCTTTCCCTCCTCTCCCTGGAGGAATATCTCCTACAAAGTCCGCCAGTACTCTTCCGCCACCTTCCTACACTCCTCGACCAGCACCTTCACCAGGAATCCAACCGGCCGTTACCCTCGCCACTCCGACTTCACCTGCTGTTTCGGTGCCTCGTGTGTCAACACGACCTCCCCCGGACCGAGTTCCGCATTTTCCCCCAGTTAATTCCACTCTGTATATTCCACAACGAGTACCTGTATCTCCAATAACTCATAATCCTTATCCGCCATCTTGGGCGGGTCCTATATCGCCGTCTGCTCCCACTAGTTTGCAGCTTGTGGAGCAACTACTACAGCTCATAGTTCCTGTATTATCTGCTTTTTCTCGTTCCTCAACGGCCCCTGTTCAACTTGAACTTCTCCGTGACTTCCTTACCAGCTTATTGCAAAGCTCATAAACCAACGATGACAACCTAAAATTACAGCATGGCTTCAACCTTGTTGCAATGGAATTGTCGTTCTCTACGAGCTAATTATGACTCTCTCGTACAAGAACTCTTTGTACGCCACGTCTCCATCGCCCTGCTGTCTGAAACTTGGTTGACCCCGAATACGTCTCTTCGCATACCTTTATTCTGCCTCTACTCCAAGGATAGGACGGACGGATGGGGAGGAGTTGCAATTCTGGTGCACTCTGCTATTCCACATTACTCCATTCAGATAGACCACATCCAAATATATTCTTTTGAAGCCGTGGCGGTGAGGACTCTGCTTTGTCAACGAGAGGTCACAGTTGTCTCATTGTACTGTCCCCCTAGAATGATCATCACCAGTCGAGAATGGTATCATTTCCTGAGCCAGTTACCAACCCCCATTTTACTTGGCGGAGATTTTAATGCTCATAATACCACATGGGGTTGTGACCTGACCGACGCTGCTGGCAGAACGCTTTTGGACTTCATCGAGGACTCTGGTTTGGTTCTTCTCAACGATGGGTCTTCCACCCTGCTCACTCGGCCCGGACACCGACCGTCAGCGATTGACTTGACGCTCTGCTCCCCTTCCCTATCTTCTGAACTCCAATGGAAGGTTCTTCCCTTTACAACGGGCTCCGATCATTTCCCGCTGGAGATTTCGACTATTCATCCGTACGTTTCTGTGGCCCACAGGCCTTCGACCAGATGGAACTTACGGCGTGCCAATTGGGTCAAGTACGAACGTATTCTCGAAGCCACCGTTTCTGAGATTCCCAATGATCGTCCTCCTTTGGTGCGTTACGACACCTTTCTACAGTGTATCAATAGTGCGGCTTTGCTTTCCATCCCAGAGAAACGGCCAGTTCTTACGTCCCGTGTGGCACCATCTCCTTGGTGGAATGCAGAATGCAGTCGTTATGTTGCGAAGAGGAAATTGGCGCTCAGTACCTACCGGCACAACTCTACATGGGACAATTTTCTGTCCTATAAACGGGCCGCAGCTGAGGCCAAACGTTTTTTACGACAGTGCAAAAAGGAGTGCTGGAAGACCTTTTGTGCCAAACTCTCTAACACCACCCCACTTTCTCAGATTTGGGGGTTTATTAACAAATTGAGGAAGAAGCCAGTTCCTACCCGCCCTCTGAGGGATTGGATCGCTGAGTTTGCAGATCACATTGCTCCGCCATCCGTGACATCACCACCAGCACCTACTGGTCTCTCTTCTTCCGCGGACTCGCACCACACTTGGATATCAGCATTTTCCATGTCTGAACTCCAAAGTGTACTGAAGCAGTCGTCGAATTCAGCTCCGGGTTATGATCAAATATCCTATAGCATGCTCACCCACCTTCCTCCTCGTGCGAAGATGATCATTTTGGAACTATTCAACGACCTTTGGGCCTCCGACGTCTTCCCCGAGAGTTGGACTACACAGATCATTGTACCTATCTTGAAGCCGGGGAAGGACCCTAGATTTGGTACCTCTTATCGCCCGATCGCTTTGTCTTCCTGTATCGCCAAGACCTTTGAACGATTGCTTAAACGACTTGAGTGGTGGCTGGAATCCCGGAGATTATTACCCATGTCCCAATATGGTTTCCGCAAAACCCGGAGTACTTTGGATAGTCTCAGCATCCTGACTACTGACATCGAGCGTACCTATTTGGAAAAAGGATATCTGACAGCCATCTTTTTGGACATTTCCGGCGCCTACGACAGTGTTTTACTGCCAGTTTTGCTTGGGAAGCTGCAAGCACTAGGTCTTCCTCCTCGGTACTGCTCTGGCATTTATAATCTTCTCCGACATCGCCTCATCTATATCCGTTCTCCTGATAACTCTTTCTTCGGCCCTAGAATAGTAGTTCGAGGATTGCCCCAGGGAGCGATTTTGAGTCCCCTTCTTTATGCACTTTATACGTCGGATTTAGACTCTCTATTTAGTCCTCACATTCAAGTTCTCCAGTACGCTGATGATATCTCTTTGTACGCTCGGTCCCCTAGTTTTTGGATTACTCGTCTGTGGCTTAGTGATGCAGCCACCGATTTATTAACCTGGGCCTCTGAACACGGATTACATCTTTCACCTTCCAAGTCTACAGTCGTAGTGTTTACTAGGAAACGACGGACATTTCCTGATGGCGTTATCCGCTTGGGACCTTCTACTTTTACCCTTGCATCATCCGCAAAATTTTTTGGTATCTATTTGGATAGTCGCCTTTCATGGAGTCGTCACATCCAGCATCTCATCTCCAAGATTGGTGCAACCCTTAATGTTCTACGCAGTATCGCTCATTCATGGTGGGGTGGGGACGCTTCGATATTACTTCTGCTATATCGTTCCCTAATTCGGTCGGTGCTGGACTATGGCTGTATCTCCTTTGGTTCTGCTTCCACATCGGTCTTGCGCAAGTTGGACATTGCTCAGTAGTGTGCTCTTAGATATTGCCTGGGTGCTATGCTTTCCACGCCGACGAATGCACTTTTGGTTGAGGCCTCAGAACCACCATTGGAGATCCGGCGACAGCTCTTAACCCAGCGCTTTCTGTTGCGAGGTTTCTCCGTGGACGCCCACCCAGTATTGCGGACGTTTCAGTATCTTGCTGCTAATTATCTCAAAGCGGATTTTCCAGCTGTACGACGATTGCCCTTACTCTTACTGGAATTTCGGTCTCTATTCCACGCTTTTCCCTTAATTTTGAAAAGTCCTTCTTCCGGGGTTTCAATATCCATATGACTTACACTTCTGGAATGTTTCGGTGCATTATCTTCCTGATCACATCATTCGGAGCCCTGACGTGAACGTCACCTTCTCTCATTTCTTGCAGATTACATGGCCAGATTTCACCACGATTTACACCGACGGATATAAATCTGCTGATGGAGAAGGTTACGCATACGTCTGTCCTTCTACTAATGCCCTGGCTCGATACCGCCTACCTATGGAGGCTTCCAGCTACACTGCGGAGGTTCTGGCCATTCGTGACGCTTTGCAATATGGGATTTCTCAGGGCTTCCCCAAACTGCTGATCTTAACCGATGCGCAGAGTGTGCTGCAGAGACTCTCATCTCCCCGCTGGACGAGAGATATGCACTGTTATCTTTACGAGATACTGACGTTGGTGAACAATGCTACCATAGCTGGACATCAAATTCACTTCCTTTGGATCACAGGGCATGTCGGAATTCGATACAATGAAGTCGCCGATCGCCTGGAAAAAGAGGGACTCACCCAAGGCACCTTCCAAGCCATCCAACTGCCCAACACGGATTTCTTCCCGGTCCTTCATCGTGACGCCTATTGTCGCTGGAATGACGCCTGGATTCGTTCGCAGTCCATCAAAGGCAAACACAACGCCGCCATTCAGACGCATCTATCCACGACCCCTTGGTTCTCCAGCTTTAGGATTGCACGTCGACATCTCACCTCCATCATTAGAATGCGACTTGGACATGGATGTTATCCTGCGCATCTACACCGACTACGTCTCATCGATTCCCCTGTATGTCCTGATGACCCGGGCGAAACCGCTGACCTCGATCATCTCCTGTTCAGTTGCTCTCGCTACCGAGCCCACCGTTCTTCCTTCCTCCGTCGCCTACTTCAGCAGTCTGTTCCTTTTCCGTGTAACGTCAACACCATATTACAGTTATGCGACAAACCTGTATACCAAGCTCTTCTGCAATTTCTTAAAGAAAGTGATCAACAGATCTAGTCTCCTCCCATCCTATTAATTTTCCTTTCATTATTTTTCTTATTTTTCCCTACGATGGCCATATGGGACTTTACTGAAGGCCAAAAAAAATCTTTTGTTTTTATGTATATTATAACGTTGTTTGAAGGTTAGGTTAGTAGTCTGTCAAATCTTAAAGAAAACATCATGATTTTGTGTGGTGTATCATACATGTGACCACTATGATCTTCATTGTGTATTTGTGTTTGTGTGAACATTTCGTGTACGTATACATTACAGTTCACATCAAAAACCTATTGGTTGAACCTACAACATACATATTCTGATAAGCATCTGTATTATAACATTCACTGTTTGGTAAGTCAACATTTTTCTGTAAATTTCTTATTTCTTGCTTCATAATGTTCTGACCTAACCTAATTTGCTGAATTATCTCTCTTAATTCCATAATTTCCTGTCTATCTTCGTTCTAATTCTGTTGTATTGTTTGCAATAACCTTTCAGTATTCTCTTTACATTCTTTTCTTCCCTCTCTAATTTCTTTTGCTATCTCACATTTCAAATCCTGTTTTAACTTCTGTAACAAACCAACCTCTAAATTGCATACAACTTCTGCCAATTCCTGTTTTAAGTTAACATCTAACTCATTCATTTTCTTAGTTACATCATTTACATTTTGTTCTAACTCTGATTTCAATTCTGACTTTGCATGACTCAACTCTGATTTTAAATCTCCTATTCTAGAACCCACATTACGCATTTTTAATTTTAAATCATTTGCATTTTGTTCCATTTTAGAAACTAAATTACTCATTTCTGATTTTAAATCACTCAACTCTGATTTCAACATTTTCGTTATCCTTTCTAAAATTAACTCGTTATCTTTGCTTAATCCTGCATCCTCCCTACTCATTCTTACACTATCAGTAACTTCTCCTTCCACTATTATTTCTTTTCTACTCGCCATCTTTTTAGCTATTTTCTGATTTCTTAGCAACATAAATCTACTACTACTATTTTTTTTAATTTCACTCACTTAAACCAGTTCTCGTTTTCTTCTTTCTTCTCTCTTCTTTCTTCTTTCCTTTTATATTCCCACAGAGCTGTACGATGCTTTAATCTCCTCTTCTTTATCCTATTCGGCCACACGTTGCTGCGCCATTTGTAACGGGAATATATTTGATTTCTTACTTAAATTCTCAATGGTTACATCTTAATCGTTGCATGTTAAATTGCACTTCTTGATGATTGAATTTTATTAACTATATATTATTTGATTGCATAATGAACTCGTTTATATTGCGAATGACAAATAACGCTTTTTGAATGTTTTTAACTTTCCTTTACAATTATAATCACCGCAACATCTTTCATCGTTGTGAAACAAGACTCAAGATTCTAACACTTCTCAAGATTATTGATTTTCTTGTCACTATAGTAATTTCCGCTTTATTTTGTGATTGGCCGATCCACTGGCACGTCATCACATGACGTCATACCACGTCACACCACTACTACTTCGGCCAGTCACACAACTACATACGTTTTTTATATATTTATAATTCCTCCGAACACAAAAATACTGCTACAGAGTGGAGGTAGTTACATATTAACCTATACCATATGTTACATATAGTACACAAACACAATATTTCTTAAAACTATAACCAGATATCTCATCAACATATAACTTATAAATATTATTTAATCACATTCCTCATTCATGTTTTATACAAATGTTGTAGTCTCCTCTAGTGGACGTTTAATCATTTCACTCACTCAGTCACTCACTACACCCACAAAACTGCAGTGTCCTGGTTTTCCAGTTCTCTTTATTTCACTTCTGACTCTAGATATACATTCTTTCTACTCTCTATTTGTCTGTTTTTTTTCTTTTTACATTGTATTTATCACTTCACACTAGCATTCAGGTATCTATATTTACATGCCATTCTTATCATTTTAGCGTTCATTCCTATATTGATGACCCCTTCAATTACACTACTACCTTCATTAACATTCCTAGAATTCCACCCACTTTGTTCATAACCCTTTTCTTATGGCGAATTAAGTAAAAACAATGGTGTCCAAAACAATTGATTTCACACACCTTGTTTCAACCTTGTTTGCATCCAGATGTATGTGTACATACACCTCTTTTACTGCTATTACAACCTAAAGCTGACACATATATTTACATACACTTCACATTTCTTTTTCTTTTATTCCCATAAAACAGTTACCTTCGTTCAATGTACCTGGGACTTTCTGTTTTCGGACATAATTGTAATCCTATGACGTAAGGCAATTAATGAAGGAAAGAAAACATGAAATAAGCAACCCGTGAGGAAATCCTCTTTACTTCCTTTTTATTTAATGTCAAATTACAATGAGGGGACTTGGGGTGTCATTCGAATATCATGTTGTCGCATCTGCCCAAGCGGTTCTCCTGTTCGAACCCTACGGGTCTCACACCAACCCGTTCAATGCTTAGCGGAGGTGCTTATTTATTTAGGTGTATTCGCTTCCCTATAGGGACGTAATGCACTGGTGTGGTATTTGCCAGTGGGTTTACCCGTTCTTATATCTTGTAGTATGTAGGTTGTATTTCCTATTTGACCAGTTACCTTGACGGGTCCCTTCCACAATAAATTTAATGTTTTGTAAACAGTTTTTGCTAATGAGGATTTATTGAAATTCCTTACTAGTACTTTGTCATTTATCTGTGGCTCCTATTTATGTAAATACCTTTTCTGTTTGGCACGCCTTTTGTCTGCTTTATTCTTTGTGCGCACAAATGCCTTTTCTATTCTTTCAGCATCGCACTCAGGTATACTTTCTCGCATTACTCTTTCGCATGGCTTAGAATTCGGGTGGTAATTGCTGATATGGTAAATCTTTATATTTGCATCCTGTAGTTTGGTTACAAATTTTCGGCCGTGATGCACAGAAGCATTATCTACGAGGATTGCCTTCATTTTACCATACTTCTGAGCGTAATCTTTTACTATTTTGTCCGCGCAGGTCGTACTTGTTAACTTTTTCTTGGGGTATAATCTTACAAATTTTGTCATCACATCAACCAACACGAAGATATACTTTAAGCCTGCCCTTGCTGTCGGTAAAGGTTCGTGGGCGTTAACTGCTACCAGTTCCAAAGGGAATTGCCTTAATATTGCCTGAGGAGGTCGATCAAATCGTTTATTAAGCGGTTTCGCTCTTTGGCACAAATCACAAGTTGCGACAAACGCTCTTACTTTCCTACCTATCTTTGGGAAGTATAAATATTGGGAGATAACTAGGCTCGTCCTCTCCAAACGTGCATAAATTAGTGCAACATAGTAGGCTTCTATAATTAGTGCTTCCAGAGCTGCTGGTACGTATGCTTTCCATGCTGGGGCATGCTTATCTACTAGCTTGTAAATTACGCCATCCATTTTTCCAAACTTCGTTTTGTTCTCAGGAAAGATAGGTGGCACGTTCTCCCATATTGCAGCTAATTCGCTGTCTTCTGCAACAATTTCATTTGTTTTGCGACGCGGTTATTTAAATGTAAGTCTAGCTTCAATATTTTCACCTCTCTTTGAGAGCTTCCTATTGTTTCCGGAAGGTTCTCTCCTACTTTAATCCTGGATAGTAGGTTGCTGAAAACGTTAATGCTCCCTGGGATGCCTGATGTCTACGTTGTAGGACATTATTTCATGGATGTAACGCGATAGCTTACTACTGGTCATTTTGCAGTTCTTTATAAACGATAAGCTTATATGATCCGTGTACACTATGATTTGTTTATTGTATATATAATGTTTGAATTTCTGAATTGCAAAGAATATTGCCCTAATTTCCTGTTCGGTCACGCAGGCAATGCGTTCCGTTCGGCTTAAGGATCTGGATGCCGTTGCAATTATGTGCATTTCGCCATCTTGGGATACTTGTGCTAGGATGCAGTCGTACGCTATCACTGAAGCATCGGTGTATATAAGAAATGGTAAGTTCATTCGCGGACGTGTGAGGGGAATGGAGTTGCTGAATAGATCTTTTAATCGTTGGAAGGCTGTCTGTTTCACTTCAGACCACCGCCATTTTGTATTCGTAACTAAGAAAGCTCTAAGCGGTGCTATCTCCTTGGCGTAATTTATAAGGAATCTACTTTGATAACCTAAAATACCTAGAAACTTTTTTACTTGTTTGACGTTTTTCGGACGCGGTATATTTAGTACTGCTTCGATTCTCTCCTTGTCTGGTGATAAATTTTCTCCTGAAATTACGTAGCCTAAAAATTTCACTGATCTTTCAAAAAATTTACATTTTTCTCAATTTAGTGTCATGCCACAATTTTTTAATTTGTTAAACACGATTTCCAAATGGTCAAGGTGTTCGTCGGCTCTCAAGTCATGAATTAATATGTCGTCCACATATTGAGATATGTATCCTTCCGATTGTGTACCGAATATGGTGTGCATGGCTCTTAAGAAACCACTTCCGGATACGCTCAGTCCAAATGCACAACGACGAAATTGATAAACTCTTCCCTGGTGGATGAATCCTTAATATTTCCTGAGTCTTGGCGCAATTTCAATTTTTAGGTAAGAATTAGTTAAATCAAGTGACGTGAACCATCGCTGCCTGCCAATACCAGCGAGGATTTCTTCGATATTTTCTGTGCGCAAATGGTCTGGGAATATGTACTGATTTAATATTCGTGCATCAACTGTCAATCTCACTGTCCCGTATTTTTTCATTACGATACACAAAGGTTGTACATATGGAGTATCTGGAAACTCTATAATTCCTTGTTCCAACATCTCGTCAATTTTTTTAGACACCGCGTCTCTCACGGCCAAAGGGATCATTCTGCACTTGTGTCGAGTTATTGGCATTTCTGCTATTTCAAATGAATACTGATATGCGTTGCATAAGCCTGTACGGTCTGAGAAAATTTCTCTGTGTGTCAATATCAGCTGGTATAGGCGTTCCTTTTGTATTTCACTCAACTCGGTTAACCCTCTGATGCGAGTTTTTACCTGCTTGTAGAAGGGTTCTCTCTTCCTCTCTACGTTCACTATTGTCTCCCTTTCGGCACCTGCTGCCTCTTCCACGTCATTGTACTCCACCACGTCTTGTACATTCTGTGCCATTAACCTAATTATCTCGCCACCATTTCCTATATTTACTAGTTCAACGAAAACTTCTTCGTTTTGAATTTCTTCCTCTTCAGGTAAAACATGTTATCCTGTGACAGAGGTAAATGCTATTTGAATTGTTACGCCTGCTATGGTTAATGTGGCCTGCGACTGCTCGTAATCAATCACAGAGTACAGTGCGTTTAATAGGTTACTTTGTGTTGCTATATCATTATCATTAGTGTCCCCTATAGACTGAGAGCTCTGGGTGGCTTCTAATCGGGAAGGATGCGGAGACTCCATATGTCCCGTGTCTAGTTTCCGGTGGCGTCAGGGTTCGAACCTGAGTCGTGTGTGCCTGAGAATGTACATAGTTTGTGTTGACTCTGTTGGATGGGGGTGTTGGTGGGCGTGCCACCTCTCTCTCACGTGTCATATCAGCGTTTGTATTTGTTGTATTCAAGGGACTTCTGGGTCGATGGGTTGGCCTAGCATATTCGTTATGGAAACGTCTACGTGGGTTTCCCCGGTTCGTTCCTCCTCGTCTGTTGATTGACATGTACCAAATAGGGTAGTTATATGGGGGCCGATTATGGGTGTAATTCGCTCTCTCATTCCTCTCTCGTCGGGCGTAGGGCCTGGAGGTTCTCTGTCTATTGCAGCAGTTCGCGTCAATATGCCTGCTTTGAGGTCCTTCTGCCCTCATCCCATCATTATTTTGCCTAGTGGGATGAGAACTTGTTCTGTGCCACGTGACTGGCTCTTCTCTCTGCGGTTCATGACCCTGTAATGCTGCCAATAATTCAATAGCCTCGCTGAGGGTTTGGGGCCTGGCAACAACTAAATGCTGACGAATCATATTTGGGTAATGTCGACATATGGCACTAATACAGTCATGTTCAGAAAGGGCAGGATCAAGTAACTTGTTCAGCTGATCCAATCTTAAGAAGTAGTCAGACATGGATTCGTTGTTAACACGCTGATATCTCCCGTTATTGATCTGACTGCGAACGTTGTACTGAGCAACCGCATTCCAAGATTTCTGTAGGAATGCAATTCTAAAATGTTCATACTGCGCCAAGTCTCCGATCGTTAAACGAAACCAGCTTAGAGCAGAACCAGTTAAACTCCTCTGAATTATGATCATTTTGTAATTGTCGGGTATCCCTCTCAACGCGAAGTAAGACTCAATATCATTGATAAACTTTTTCGCGTTGTCGCGAGCGCTGTCAAACAACGGCAGAGGAAGCTCATTGAAGTAATTCATGGGTATAGGAGGTGGGCGTGTCTCAGTACCTTGATATTGGTAACTAATGTTAGGAGATGAGAATGGAACGCTGACATGATCGCTCACTCTTCCCTCGACACTTATACCACTACCTGAGGTTACGGGCACCGTTGAGGCATGGCACTGTAGATTACTGGCTTCGTGCCTTATCGCTGCTCGTATCTCAGTTACAGCAACTTCCTTTGCCTTTTCTTGCAATTTATCGTACTGGGCGGCAAATGTGTCATTTCTTCCCTTTGTTAATTTCGCAAAGATTTAAGCTTTGATTTTCACCCATTACAGCTTTCACTCTCTCTAGTTCTGTACTAATTACTCGTTCCAATGCTTTATGTCTCTCTTCCATAGTGACACATTTGCTTCTCGCCTCAGACCTTACTTGTTCTAAATTATTTCTTAAAGCTACATCCATTGTCTCTCTGAAGCTGCCAACTTCGTTTATACACTCAGATCTTATCTAGTTCATTTCTACCTGCGTGGATCCCAGTTCACTCCTAATGGCACTTACTTCTATTTGTAAGGTATCTCTGACGCGATTAACCTCACCCACTACGCTATTCAGTTGTTTCTCTAACTGAGAGCTTAGCTCACATTGTTTCTCTGTAAGCTTAGCTTCCTGTTCCCTAAATTGTTGACTTAACCTTAGCACCATTTCAGTATTTTGCGCTGTTATTTTACTGTCTAATGTGCTAAATTGTGCTGTGATTTTACTGTCTAAGGTATTCATTATTTCTATCAGCTGAAGCATTAAGCTATTCATACTGCTTAGTCCTGGGTCGGCAAGGGGAGGAGATTGCTCTGCTATTCTAACTTCTGCTTCTGGGATTATTTCTACGTTAGCTTCCGTATCCCCAAATACACTATTCTCTACCATATATCTATCATCTGCCATTTCGTTATTTTTACTTATTACTTTTCTGTTCCTAAGTATCATTTACGTAAAACTACTGCCTCGTTTCTGGAAGAAAGGAAAACATTTTTTACTGTATTCTGTTCCCTATTACTGGCAGCATCAGCTTATTTGCATAAATGGTTTAGCACAAGATTACAAGATTATTAGTATACAACTGAAATTGGTTGCACTTACTCGTTGATGTCCGTATCCGTCGTTAGGGTAATCCTGGGTAGGGGAACAGCACTGGTTTGACACTTTCACTGGGGGGATATAGGTTGTTGTTTCCTGGGGCTGTTCTGCTGGTGATTGCCGCTGTGTTGTCTCCGTCGTCGACTTCCGCCGGTGTTCCAGAACTCGAACTCCGTTGCGGCTATTGTTCACGGTGGATATTGTAGTTTCCCTGCCGCGTCGGTCAGAACTCCTACACAAGTATACTCGTTGGCACTTTATCGAAGAAATACACTTTAGTCGCGAAAAACTATGACACCGTATTCAGTACTACATGATCCAGGTTGCTCGCTAAATGGTCACTGGTACAGTCCGGACTTCGAAAACCACGTTGGGTGCCAAATTATGAGGCGGTCCTTGCCCGTTAGGTACCTCGTTGAGCCCTCCCGGTACTCAACACTCATATGAGAACATATGTGATGGGTGAGGATTACGAATGGGAGGTTTTCCAACAGGTCGGGGATTTTATCAGGGTAGATCTTCATGAATTATCTATTTTGAGTTTCAGGGGGTGGGTGCGTCCGAACAGGGTATGGGTATTATCATATAGAAGACACCACGACCGTTGAATGTCAAGTTTATTGATATACGTAGTCCCCTCCACTAGTCACTGCTATCTTGATGTTATTCGCACATTAGGTGCGAGATTTGAGGTTTGCCCGTTGCCCGCATGACACGACGGCTAGTCTGAATCACAGTCGCGAGTGAACTAGTAAACCACTAGGGCGCCCCGAGTGTTGTATGTATCTGTGTACGCATTGTTTGTGAACGTCGATGGTATTACTTCGTGCCTTCGCGAACACGGACTTTGATGACTTTTCAGTACTTGTGCCCCCCTTCACTCGCCGAAACAGAGTGATTTTCCTAGCAAAGGTCAAACGTCGCCATTGCGCAAATTTCCCCTTCCTTTCGCCAAACTTTGGACACTTTAGAGGTCATGTGACCTGTTACTTGTTTCTGATAGGCCGTGTTTCATCCCTATTAAAAGCACTTTCTCGTGTCTGAAACGCGTATTCTATGCGATCTTCACTTTCCCACAGTCAAGCTAATTAATGCATAAGCATGTTTAAAAATGTGTAACTTAAATCCCGGCGTCTATTCTATCATCACGTCGCATGCGCAGACCAAAACATGGCTGGGGACGAGGGTCTTCCCTAGGACAATGCCACCTTTGTCGGCAAGCAACACAATGAAAGTACCTGTGAGGAATGTGTTCATTCACCTCGCTGTTTGGGTTCTCGTGCTTTCGATAATATATATCGGGATTGGTATGACGGTGTTATCCCTAACAGGACGGTATCATCCCGTACCGCCCTCTCCTTGGCCATTGGACTCCGGAACTGTCCCCCAATAATGTTCGTCACCCGCGTCTGTATTGGTGTTCCTGCTTCCAATCGCACTGGACGATGTGTCGCCAAGCACTCTGATCTCCAACTTGGTGGGGTAGCGTTTTGTGATTAAGCAAGAATTACGCCTAATTGTAGTTCCTAGGACGTCGTCCAGGGCATTATGATTTAAGTATTGTATTTGCAACTCCTGTTGTCACGTTATTGGGTACGGTTTCTGTAGGTTTCCGAATGTTTGAACGGGGGTTATTACGATAATTTTAAATGGATTTGTAACCACATAATTGTATGTAGGATGTGTTCTGATGCTTGCTCTATGAACTTCGCGAATAATTGTTGTAGTATTCTAGTATCTATATGAAGCTTAACTGTAGATCCATTTTTTCCCGTGCCCGTACATGTCCCTCCCGGTACTTCTTTCTGGGTATTACCGGTGCCTCGTGGCGCATCGCCAATTCCAAGGCCCTTGAACTCCTGAACTGCCCCTCAATATTGGTCGACACCCGCGTCTGTATTGGTCTTGCTGCTTCTAGTGTCGCGCGTAGACGTGGAGCTCAGCACTCTGATCTCCACTCTGGAGGGGTAGCTTTCTGTGATTATGCAAGTTTTACGCCTCATTCTGATGGTACTCTCTACCTTTCCGCTTGTATTAAATTTTGCAAGTCACCGTGTAAGTTAACCTATGGTAATACACGCTTCCCGTACTCAATGGCTGACAGCAGCGTGTGTTATCGACGATCGTTGCCTCATAACTCGATTTGGTATGTTATATGTTTATGTCCTTGTCTGTCGATGTATGTGTTAGACTTATGCAGATAACAGAAGTGCAAACATTATTGGCATCAGGATTAACTTCTCTGATGGTGGATATAATTTGACGTATTCTTTGGCTCAAGGGCGATAGCACGCTTCCGGGATAGATTTTCGATGTCTGTATGTGACATTAGCTTCACCCGGCATAGATATACTATTGGTTCCACGTGTGTGGTTGAGGTCGTCCTGTGCCGCTATGGGACGCAGGAAAGAATCTTCCATATTTACCGTTTATGCGGTTCTCATTGTTTTTCCTAGAACGTCGTCGAGTGCAATGTGATATAAGTATTGTAACTGCAGCTCCTGCTGTCCCCGAATTGTGTATGGTTTCTGTTGGTTTCTCGAATGTTTGAACGGGGTTATTAACTTAACTTTAAATGGGTTTGTAACCACATATATGTGTGTAGGATGTGTTCCGGTGCTTGTTGCATTAACTTCGCGAGTAATTGTGGTTTGTATTGGTGTTGCTGCTTCTAGTGGCGCGCGGAGATGTGTCGCCAAGCACTCTGATCTCCAATTTTGGTGGAGTAACTTTTTGTGATTAACCGAGAATTACGCCTAATTGTAGTTCCTAGGACGTCGTCCAGGGCATTAAGATTGAAGTATTGCACTTGCAACTCCTGTTGTCCCGTTATCGGGTACGGTTTCTGTTGGTTTCTCCGACATTTGAACGGGGATATTACGTCTATTTATAAATGTAACTGTGTTTCTAACCCTACAAATGTGTGTATGAGGTGCTCTGGTGCTTGTTCCATTAAGCTCCATTACCGAGGCCTCGCCCCTCATAGTAGCTTCCAAGGCCATTGGACTCCTGATCTGTCCTCCAATATTGGTCGTCACCAGCGTCTGTATTAGTGTTTCTGTTTCTAGTGGCGCAGGACGATGTGGTGCCCAGCACTCTGATCTCCGATCTGGTGGCATAGATTTTGTAATTATGCAAGTATTACGCCTAATTATAATGGTAATCTTTACCTTTCTGTTTGTAATAAATTCTGCAAGTCGCCGTTTAAGTTAGCCTATAATATTACACCATTCCCGTACCCAATGGCTGGCAGCAGCGTGTGATATCGACGATTGTTGCCCCACAACTCCTATTGGTATGTCATTTATGTAAATGTCCTTTTCTGTAGATGTATGTGTTAGTGTTATGCGCATCACAGAAGTGCAGACTTTATTAGCAAAGGGACTAACCTCTCTGGTGGTGGATAAAATTACACGTACTATTTGGCTAAAAGTTGATACCACGCTTCCGGGATAATATATTAGATGTTTGTATGTGATATTAGCTTCGCCCGGCATAGATATATTATTGGTTCCACGTAGGCGGTTGAGGTCGTCCTGTGCCACTAGGGGACGCAGAAGAGAACCCTCTAGATCTACCGGTTCTGGGGTTCTCATTGTACTTAATAGCACGTCGTCCGGTGCAATATGATGTAAGTATTGTACCTGCAATTCCTGTTGTCCCGTTATTGGGTACGGCATCTGTTAGATTCTCGAGTGCTTGAACAGGTTTAATACTTTAATTATAAATGTAAATGGGTTTGTAACTCCAATAGTGTGTGTAGGAGGTGTTGCGGTGCTTGTTCCATTACTTTGCATTACCGGGGCCCCGCCCCGCCTCGCCGTTTCCAAGGGCCTTGGACTCCTGGACTGTCCCTCAATATTGGTCGACACCCGCGTCAATATTGGTCTTGCTGCTTCTAGTGGCGCGCGACGTTGTGGTGCCCAGCCCTCTGATCTCCAATCTGGTGGGGCACTTTCTGTGGTTATGCGAGTTTTACGCCTAATTATGATGGTACTCTCTACCATTCCGCTTGTATTAAGTGCTGAAAGTCACCGTGCAAGTTAACCTATAGCAACACAGGCTTCCCGTTTTCAATGGCAGCAGCAGCGTGTGTTATCGACGATCGTTGCCTCACAACTCCTACTGCTATGTCATTTAAGTTTATGTCCTTGTCTGTAGATGTATGTTATTCTTATGCTGATCACAGAAGTGCAGACTTTATTAGCATTAGGACTAACGTCTCTGATGGTGGATAAAATTACACGTACTATTGGGCTAAATGTCGATACCACGCTTCCGGGATAGATATTAGATGTTTGTATTGACATTAGCTTCGCCCGGCATATATATTATTGGTTCCACGTAGGCGGTTGAGGTCGTCCTTTGCCGCTATGGGACGCAGGAGAGAATCTTCCATATCTACCGGTTATGGGATTCTCATTGTACCATCTAGCACGTCGTCCGGTGCAATATGATGTAAGTATTGTACCTGTAACTCCTGCTGTCCCCTTATTGGGTATGGTTTCTCTTGGTTTCTCGAATGTTTGAACGGGGGTTGTTACGTTAATTTTAAATGGGTTTGTAACCACATTAATGTGTGGAGGATGTGCTCCAGTGCTTGTTGCATTCATTTCGCGAATACCTTATTGGTATGCTTACAAGAGACTTAGCTACGACCACAAGACGACTTTAAAATCTGACGCTATAAACAACTGAGGTATGATAGTGAAACTGAAGAAGGCATTCCTGCCCACGGGGGCACTATGATGCTCTATAGGGAAAACATATTTGTAGATCCGTTACAGCTCCAATCTGACATATAATCTATAGCGGTAAGGATTAAGCTGCCATCAATCAATGTATATGTACCGCCATCAGATGACCTCTCGCTAATTGACCTTGAAGATCTGGTTTCCCAACTCTCAACACCATTTCTAATAGTGGGAGACTTTAATGCCCATCACCCACTTTGAGGCTAAAATCGGGCATGTTCGAGAGGCAACCTCATTGCAAAATTCCTGGAGAGCAATAACTTTGTTCTCCTGAACACCGGAGAGCCAACATTCCTCTCAGACGCGTTTAACACCTATTCGCACATCGATTTGGCAGTGTGTGCATTCCAGTTAGCTGTTTCATTACAGTGGAATGTCATCTCTGATTTACATTCCAGCGACCACCTTCCATGTCTTCTTGGTCTCTTAGCACAAGTTGTGTCTCCCTCACGTATCCCTAGATGGCGCTTTGATCGTGCCAACTGGAACCTTTACACCCGGTTGGCTGTCATTGAATACAAAGAGCACGATTCTGTGAATGATTTAGTTGACCGTCTCACAGAGCAAATTCTTTCCGCTGCAGAACAGTCTATTCCACGTTCGGCTACCCAGCCCGGTCGATTTCCTGTCCCGTGGTGGACCAACGACTGCCGGAATGCTATTCGTTCTCGTAGATGTGCTCTGAGGGTATTCCAACGACATTCTACCCTAAGTAATCTAATTGAGTACAACAAAGCGCGTGCAAAGTCTGGGCAAATAATTAAGGATAGCGAAAAGAGCTCATGGAACAACTTTGTATCATCTTTTAACAGATGTACATCTTTATCTGTTGTATGGAAAAAATTAAGTCACGTGGCCGGAAAATCAACCCACCTGCCAATCGCTGGTCTGAAAACAACTGCAGTAGTTGTTGTTTATCCGTTTGTTATGGCTAACACCTTCGGCTGTGCTTTTGCTCAGGTTTCTAGCTCAAGCAATTATGCTCCCGAGTTTATCTCCATTAAGACTAAGGTAGAATGTCAAGGTTTCGTGTTTAGTTCCAGAAACCTTGAAGATCATAACCGCCTGTTCAACTTGGCAGAGTTAGAACACGCTCTTTCATCATCGCGACTGACAACACCAGGGCCGGAAGGAATCCACGTTCAAATGTTACAACATCTTTCACCTGAAGGTAAGGCATTGCTGCTCGAGGTCTATAACCCTTTGGGGTTGATGCCACGTTTCCGAACAAGTGGCGAGAAGCCACCATTATACCTATCTTGAAAGCTGGCAAGGACCGCCACTTCCCTTCTAGCTACCACCCAATTTGCCTCAAAAGTTGCGTATGCAAGGTGATGGAACGCATGATAAATGGGCGATTGGTATGGTGGCTGGAAACGCACAACCAACTGAATAATATCCAGTGCGGTTTTCGACGACGCCGTTCAACAGTGGATCATCTTGTGTCCATGTCGACACAGATTATGAACGGATTTCTTAAGAACTGTCAAAAAGTCGTAATATTTTTTGACCTCGAAAAGGCTTATGATACGTACCCTGCACACCTGGAATATACGTGAACGCCTACCAATCTTCCTTCAGGAATCTTGAAAGATCGCGTATTCCGAGTAAGTGTTGGCTCGGTTTTTTCGAACATTTTTGTTCAGGAGAACAATGGACTACAGGGATCAGTACTAAGTGTTACGTTATATGCTAATGCGATTAAAAACCTCGAAATGTGTACCTCCGGTGGTCTCGTCATACCTATTTGTAGACGACTTTGCCGTCTACTGCACATCTCAGCGCACTCCGATTTTAGAGAGCCGCCTTCAGACCACCTTGGACAAACTTAAGGGTTGGAGTTTAAAAACCGGCTTCCGATTCTCCGCTGAGAAAACCACCTGTGTTAACTTCTGGCGTTAGCAGAGCCGACTACCTCCAAGGCTCCGGCTTGGCGCTGATCTACCACCTTTTGCAGATGAGACGAGGTTCCTTGAATTGATATTTGATAGAAAACTTAGTTGGTCGTCGCATATAGCACAACTGAAACCACGATGTGACCGCTCTTTAAATATCTTGCGGGTGCTAAGTGGAAAATCGTGGGGAGCGGATCCTGTAGTGTTATTACGACTTTATCGGGCACTCATCCTTTCCAAATTAGAATATGGTAGTATCATTTATGGCTCAGCATGACCATCTGTGCTGAAGAGATTAGACACAGTCTATAATTGTGGCATACGTATAGTTGTAGGGGCATTTCCAACGAGCCAAGTTATAAGCCTGTATTCTGAGTCTGCAGAACCTCCTCTGCAGTACAGGCGCAACATATTATTAGCCAATTATATCTGTAGACTTAATAGCACGCCCACACATCCATCGTTTACGCCGTTCTTTAATACCTTCATGGACGTGCGTTATAGGAACGCTTCTATTACACCAAAGCCACGTGGTTTTCGTTTCCGGGAGCTCCTTAGATATCTTGATACTGAAATTCCCAAGATGTATCCTAGGGGGGACAGGACTTACCCTCCTTGGTTGTGCAGAGCCTCCCCGGTTGATCTGGGCATGACTAAACATGATAAATTTACCACGTCTATGTTTAGTATCCGCACATGTTGTTTAGAATTTTTATCGGGATATGAGCAACATTTTGTAATTTATACTGATGGCTCCAAGAATTCAAATGGTTTTGGTTGTACTTACGTGTGTGGAACCGAACCGTACACATTCGGATTCCACACTAGCACTTCCATTTTTAGTGCAGAGCTTTATGCAATATACCGGGCCATTTTACACGTACGTCGACGAAAGTTGGGGGACTGCTTCATCCTGAGTGATTCCCTAAGTGCACTTCAAAGCTACGGCAGCTGTACAACTACCACCCTATTGTGCAGCGTATACAGGATGCTCTCCAAGTTTTACACGCTTCTGGCGTTAACGTGGTGTGTATGGATCCATGGTCACGTAGGCTTGCGGGGCAATGAAATGGCGGATTCAGCAGCCAAGACGGCTCTCAGAAGCCCAGGGTTAGAATACCATCTGTGACATCGGAAGGCTTAAGGGCCGCATTGCGGAGAGCTGTGCAAACCTACTGGCTGGAAGAGTGGTTCGCTGTCCGCAATAATAAACTTAGATCTGTCAAAGAACTTCCGATTACCTCCGGTTACCTCCTGTCGGTCATCTTGTCGCGAGGAGGTGAGTTCGGCTCGGTTACGAATTGGGCACTGCTTTTTTACTCATAGTTTTCTTTTTAAAAAGGAGCCTACTCTACTGTGTCCGTTTTGCAATGAAGCGTTGTCTGTACGACACGTGCTGCTAGAGTGTAGACTGTCTGTAGATGTATGTGTTAGTGTTATGCAGATCACAGAAGTGCAAACATTATTAGCGTCTGGACAAACTTCTCTGATGGTGGATACAATTTTACGTATTCTTTGGTTAAAAGGCGATACCACGCTTCCGGGATAGCTTGTCGAATTTTGTATGTAACATTAGCTTTGCACGGCATAGATGTATTATTGGTTCCACGTAGGTGGTTAAGGTCGTCCTTTGCCGTTATGAAACGCAGGAGAGAATCCTCCATATCTACCGGTTATGGGGTTCTCATTGTACTACCTAGCACGTTGCCGGGTGCAATATGATGTAAGTATAGTACTTATAACTCCTGCTGTCCCATTATGGGGTACGGTTTCTCTTGGTTTCTCGAATGTTTGAACGGGGGTTGTTACGTTAATTTTAAATGGGACTGTAACCACATTAATGTGTGCAGGATGTGTTCCGGTTCTTGTTGCATTAACTTCGCGAATAATTGTATTCTAGTATCTATACGCTGTCTTTCCGTAGATACACTCCTTTCCTGTTGCGTCAAATTTTTTCTCGTGCCCCTACCTGTCCCTCCCGGGATTTCTCTCTGGGTATTACCGGGGCCTAGTCCCGTATCGCCCTCTCCTTGGCCCTTGGACTCCGGAACTCTCCCCCAATAATGTTCGTCACCCGCGTCTGTATTGGTGTTGCTGCTTCTAAGGGCGCTCGACGATTTGTCGCCAAGCACTCTGATCTCCACTTTAGTGGGGTAGCTTTTTGTGATTAAGCAAGAATTACGCCTAATTGTAACTCCTAGGACGTCGTCCAGGGCATTATGATGTAAGTATTGTATTTGCAACTCCTGTTGTACCGTTATTGGGTACGGTTTCTGTTGGTTTCTCGAATGTTTGAACGGGGATATTACGTTAATTTTAAATGGGGTTGTAACCAACTTAGTGTGTGTAGGATGTGTTCAGGTGCTTGTTCCATGAACGTCGCGAATAATTGTTGTAGTATTATAGTATTTATATGATTTTTAACCGTAGATCCATTCCTCCCGTTAGTGTTCACATTTTTTCCCGTGCCCGTACATGTCCCTGCCGGGACTTCTTTCTGGGTATTACCGGTGCCTCGTGCCAAATCGCCATTTCAAAGGACCTTGGACTCCCGTTCTATACCCAAATTTTAGTCATCACCCGCGTTTTTATTGATCTTGCTGCTTCTAGCGGCGGGCGACGATGTGTCGCCTAGCATTCTGATCTCCACTTTGGTGGGGAAGGTTTTTGTGATTATGCAAGCTTTACGCCTAATTAAGAATAGCAGGGAAATATCTTCCAGTTCTACCGGTCTGCGGTTCTCATTGTGCTTCCTAGCACGTCGTACTGCGCAAAATGATGTAAGTATTGTACCTGCACCTCCGGTTGTCCCGTTATTGGGTATGGTTTCTGTTAGATTCTCGAGTGCTTGAGCGGGGGTTAATATGTTTATTATAAAGGTAAATGTGTTTGTAACCCCAAAAGTGTGTGTAGGGGGTGTTGCGGTGCTTGTTCCACTATTTTCCATTAGCGGAGCCCCGCTCCGCCTCGCGTTTCCAAGGCCCTTGGACTCCTGAACTGTCCCTCAATATTAGTCGATACCCCCGTTTGTATTGGTCTTGCTGCTTCTAGTGGCGCGCGACGACGTGGTGCCCAGAGCTCTGGTCTCCACTCTGGTATGGTAGCTTTCTGGGATTATGCCAGTTTTACGCCTAATTTTGATGGCACTCTCTACATTTCCGCTTGTATTATATGCTGCAAGTCACCGTGTAAGTTAACCTATAGTAATACACGCTTCCCGTACTTAATGGCCGGCAGCAGCGTGTGTTATCGACGATTGTTGCCTCATAACTTCTATTGTTACGTCATTTATGTTAATGTCCTTGTCTGTAGCTGTATGTGTTAGTGTTATGCAGATCACAGAAGTGCAAACATTGATAGCTTTAGGACTAACTTCTCTGATGGTGGATACAATTTCACGTATTCTTTGGCTAAAGCGCGATAACACGCATTGGGATAGGTTTTAGATATCTGTATGTGACATTAGCTTCGCCCGGCATAGATATATTGTTGGTTCCACGTAGGTGGTTGAGGCCGTCCTGTGCCGCTACGGGACGCAGGAGAGAATCTTCCATATCTACCGGTAATGGGGTTCTCATTGTACTTCCAAGTACGTCGTCTGGTGCAATATGATGTAAGTATTGTACCTGCAACTCCTGCTGTCCCATTATGGGGTACGGTTTCTCTTGGTTTCTAGAATGTTTGAACGGGGGTTATTACGTTAATTTTAAATGGAGCTGTAACCACATTAATGTGTGTAGGATGTGTTCCGGTTCTTGTTGCATTAACTTCGCGAATAATTGTATTCTAGTATCTATACGCTGTCTTTCCGTAGATACACTCCTTTACTGTTGCGTCAGTATCTTTTCTCGTGCCCCTACCTGTCCCACCCGGGATTTCTCTCTGGGTATTACGGGGGCCTAGTACCGTATCGCCCTCTCCTTGGCCCTTGGAGCCCGGAAATGTCCCCAATATTCTTGGTCACCCGCGTCTCTATAGTTGCTGCTGCTTCTAATGGCGTGCGACGATATGTCACAAGCACTCTGATCTCAAATTTGGTGGGGTAGCTCTTTGTAATTAAGCAAGAATTACGCCTAATGGTAGATCCTAGGACGTCGCAGGGCATTATGATGTAAGGATTGTACTTGCAACTCCCGTTGTCCCGTTATTGGGTACGGTTTCTGTTGGTGTCTCTAATGTTTGAAAGGGGGTTATTACGTTAATTATGAATGTAAATGTGTTCCTAACCCTACAAATGTGTGTATGAGGTGCTCTGGTGCTTGTTCCATTATGTTCCATTACCGGGCCCTCGCCCTTCATAGTAGCTTGCAAGGCCCTTGGAATCCTGATCTGTCCCCCCAAAATTGGTCGTCATCAGCGTCTGTATTGGTCTTGCTGTTTCTTGTGGCGCACGACGATGTGGTGCCCATCACTTTGATCTTCAATCTGGTGGGGTAGCTTTTTGAAATTATGCAAGTATTACGCCTAATTATAATGGTACTCTCTAACCTTCCGCTTGTAATAAATGCTGCAAGTCGCCGTGTTAGTTAACCTATAATTATACACGCTGCCCGTACCCAATGGCTGGCAGCAGCTTGTGTCATCGACGACAGTTGCCTCATAATTCCTATTTTGATGTCATTTATGTTAATGTCCATGTCGGTAGAAGTATGTGTTAATGATATGCTGATCACAGAAGTGCAGACATTATTAGCATAAGGACTAACTACCCTCATGGTGGATAGAATTTCACATACTCTTTGGCTAAAAGTCGATACCACGCTTCCGGGATAGGTATTAGATGTTTGTATGGGACATTAGATTCGCCCGGCATAAATATGTTATTGGTTCCACGTCGGTGTGTGAAGTCGTCCTGTGCAGCTATGTGCCGCAGCAGAGAATCTTCCATTTCCACTGGTTTTGGGGTCTCACTGTGCCTCGTAGCACGACGTCCGATGCAGTATTATGTAAGTATTGTACCTGCAACTCCTGCAGTCCCCTTATTGGGTATGGTTTCTGTTGGTTTCTCGAATGTTTGAACGGGGGTTGTTACGTTAATTTTAAATGGATTTGTAACCACATTAATGTGTGTAGGATCTGTTCTGGTGCTTGTTCCATGAACTTCGCGAATGATTGAGTTATTTAGTATCTATATGATGTTTAGCCATAGATCCACTACTTTCCGGTTGTCTTCATACTTTTCCCGTGCCCCTACCTGTCCCCCCTGAGACTTCTCTCTGGGTACTACCTGTGCCTCGTCCCGTATCGCCCTTTCTAAGGCCCTTGGACTCCTGATCCGTATCCCAATTTTGGTCGTCACCCGCGTCTCTACTGGTCTTGCTACTTCTAGCGGCGAGCGACGATATGTCGCCCAGCATTCTGATCTCCACTTCGGTGGGGAAGCTTTTTGTGACTATGCAAGTTTTAAGCCTAAATATTATGGGCAGGGGAAGATGTTTACGATCTACCGGTCAGGTGTTCTCATTGTGCTTCCTAGCACGTTGTCCGGTGCAATATGATGTAAGCATTGTACCCGCAACTCCTGTTGTCCCGTTATTGTGTACGGTTTTTGTTAGTTTCTCGTGTGCTTGAACGGCGGTTAATACGTTAATAATAAATTTCAATGAGTTTGTAACCCCAATAATGTGTGTAGGAGGAGTAGCGGTGCTTGCCCCAATATTTTCCATTACCGGAGCCACGCCCTACCTCGCCGTTTCCAAGGGCCTTGCACTCCTGAACTGTCCCTCAATATTGGTCGACACCCGCGTCTGTATCGTTCTTGCTGCTTCTAGTGCCGCGCGACGACGTGGTGCCCAGCGCTTTGAGCTCCACTCTGGTGGGGTAGCTTTTTGTGATTAACCAAGTATTACACCTAATTGTAGTTCCTAGGACGTCGTCCAGGGCATTATGATGTAAGTATTGTACTTGCAAATCCTGATGACCCATTATTGGGTACGGTTTCCGTTGGTTTCTCGAATGTTTGAACGGGGGTTATTACGTTAATTGTAACTGCAAATGTGTTTCTAACGCTACAAATGTGTGTATGAGGTGTTCTGGAGCTTGTTCCATTAAGTTCCATTACCGGGGCCTCGCCCCTCATAGTAGCTTCCAAGGCCCTTGGAATCCTGAACATTCCCCCAATATTGGTCGTCACACCCGTCTCCATTGACCTTGCTGTTTCTAGTGGCGCACGACGATGTGGTGCCCAGCACTCTGATCTCCCTCTGGTAGGGTTGCTTTTTGTAATTATGGAAGTATTACGCCTAATTATAATGGTACTCTCTACCTTTCCTCTTGTAATAAATGCTGCGATTCGCCGTGTAAGCTAACCTATAATAATGCACGCTTCCCGTACCCAATGGCTGGCAGTAGCGTGTGTTATCGGCGACAGTTGCCTCACAACCCCTATTTTGATGTCATTTATGTTAATGTCCATGTTTGTAGATGTATGTGTTAATGTTATGCTGATCACAGAAGTGCCAACATTTTTAGCATCAGAACTGACTTCTCTGGTGTTGGATACAATGTCACGTATGCTTTGTCTAAAAGTGATACCACGCTTCGGGGATAGATTTTAGATGCTTGTATGTGACACTAACTTCGCCAGGCATAGAAATATCATTGGTTCCTCGAAGGTGGTTGAGGTCCTCTTGTGCCACTATGGGATGTAGGAGAAAATCTTCTGGATCTACCGGTTCTGTAGTTCTCATTGTACTTCCTAGCACGTCGTCCGGTGCAATATGATGTAACCATTTTACGTGCAACTCCTGCAGTCGCCTTATTGGGCATGGTTTCTGTTGGTTTCTCGAATGTTTGAACGGGGTTATTACGTTAATTTTAAATGGGTTTGAAACCACAATAATGTGTTTAGGATGTGATCCCGTGGTTGTTGCATTAGCTGCGCGTATAGTTCTTATAGTGTTCTAGTATCTATACGCTGTTTTCGTGGAGATACATTCCATCCCTGTTGCGTCAATATTTTCTCTCGTGCCCCTACCTGTCTCTCCCAGGATTTCTCTCTGCGTATTACCGGGGCCTAGTCCCGTGTCGCCCTCTCTTTGGCCCTTGGACTCCGGAACTGTCCCCCAATGTTGTACGTAACCGGCATCTGTATTGGTGTTGCTGCTTCTATTGGCGCGCGACGATGTGTCGGCAAGCACTCTGATCTCCAATTTGGTGGGGTAGCTTTTTGTGATTTAGCAAGAATTACGCCTAATTGTAGTTCCTAGCACGTCATCCAGGGCATTATGATTTAAGTATTGTACTTGCAACACCTGTTCTCCCGTAATTGGGCACGGTTTCTTTTGGTTTCTCGAATGTTTGAACTGAGGTTATTACGGTAATTTAAATATAAATGTGTTTCTAACCCTACAATTGTGTGTATGAGGTGTTTTGCTGCTTGTTCCATTAAGCTCCATTACCGGGGCCTCGCCCCTCGTAGTAGCTTCCAAGGACCTTGGACTCCTGCTCTGTCCCCCAATATTGTTCGTCACCTGCGTCTGTATTGCTCTTGCTGTTTCTAGTGGCGCACGACGATGTGGTGGCCAGCACTCTGATCTCCACTCTGGTGGGGTAGCTTTTTGAAATTATGCAAGTATTACGCCTAAATATAATGGTACTCTCTACCCTTCCGCTTGTAATAAATGCTGCAAGTCACCGTGTAGGTTAACCTATAATAATACACGATTCCCGTACTTCCCCCCAGGGGCCTACTTCGGTAGGTACGGGTTTGGCGAACCCGGGGTCCCGAGCCAACAGTCTCCCTCGTGTGGGCTCCTCTTCGTGGTTGAGGGAGACGGTCAACAGGCCCACCCACGTGTAGGCCGTGCGTGGAGACCCGTGTCGGTGGAAAGGTTTGTCCTGGTAGTTGAGGGATGCGTATCTGAGCTCGTAACAGTTTTTTTTCTGAATTCGGGGAGGTTGCGCATTTCTAATACACTACTTTGGCTTCTGCTTCGCCTAAACGGGAGGTTAGGGACTAACCCACCCCTAATTAATCGGCCAGGACTAGGTATTGTACCGACCTCCAGGGTGAGTGGGACGGCGAGCTCGCTATATCCCCTGTGTAGCCCTGTTATCCCAGTGGAATGACCCCTTGTTGGACTCCGTGGTGGGTGGGGAGCACTGGGGGATGAAATTTAGACCAACTCTTATGGTTAACCTACACCCCCCAAAAAACAATAAACGTGGAAAGGATCTGTTTGAAAACAGTGTTAAACAAGTAGTTGAGTGTGGTCCTCGCTACTTAGTTATTAAACGAACGGAGGAAGGTAGAACGTTTTCTACGGTTAATCCGTTTATTATACAGAAAGGTCTTGACAATATAGCTGGTGCAGTTAAATCATGTACAAAATCTAGAAATGGCACGCTGCTGGTGGAAGCAACTACAGCATCCCAGGCAGCAAAGACACTGAAAGCCAACATGCTGGGCAGTTATCCAGTCAAAGTGGAGATGCATAGGACCCTGAATTCCTCGCGCGGTGTTGTAAACACTAGCGCGTTGGATGGAATGTCCAACGAGGATATTCAGGAGAACCTCCAGGAACAAGGCGTAACTGCAGTCTATCGTGTCCAAAGGAGAGAACGAGGGGATATGGTTCCTACTCGTACCCTGTTCCTGACCTTTGATCGGGTAGATCTCCCTCAAAGGATCAGGGCAGGATATGAAGTGATTGAGGTTAGACCATACATACCTAACCCTCTGAGATGCTACCAATGTCAGCGGTTCGGTCACACTAGTGCATTCTGTAAAGGCGCACCTACATGTATCAGCTGCGGAGCCGGCATGCATGAAAATGCATGTACATCACCTCCAGCATGCGTAAATTGTAGCGGTGAACATCCATCAAGTTCACGAGAATGTCCCCGTTATATTGAAGAGCGAGCTATTCAGGAGATCCGGGTTAGGGAAAAGGTTTCCTTTTCGGAAGCCCGGAAACTTCTATGCATCCTCAAGCCCTCTTCAACCACCTCCCGTACCTATAGCTCTGTGGCGGCTACTCCGTCACCGAAACGGGAGGCTGGTACCCAAACATCTGATATAAACGGGGCAACAATATCCGAGAAAGTTCTAGTGTCTAGATCGCAACCAAGAGCATCAGTAACACCATCTAAAACTCCGAGAACACAGACTACTGAAAATAACAAGTCAGTGAAGTCGCCTGACAAAGCATCCACGTCTAACAACAGGACGAAATTGCCCATTGTATACCAAGCACCAGAGATCAAGTTCAAGACGCAGTATGATAGAACTGCCTTCCTGAAGGAAAGCACAAAGTCTGCTCCAGAAAAGTCCAAGAAACGTAGCCCTAGAGCGTCTCCGAGATCATCGTCGGAGTCATCTTCTGGGGAGGACTACGACCGGCGACCGTCATCTACGTCGGTCGGAATTTCCAATCGCTTCGAGCCCCTCGAATCGAAGGTTGTAGAAGGAAAATCGTCCTCTTCCATAGAGGATATGGAGCATGAAACAGCTGACCACGCTGCTACATCTGCAGCAAAGAAGAGGCAGGATAAACCTGCCGAAACTAGCCCTACACCAAAGAAAAAGGGCAAATTGATTCGGCCACCCATGAAGTCGTCTTAATGTAGACTACCTTTACTTCTTATATCCCATAGTTCCAATGGCTATCCTACAATGGAACATACGAGGATTAAGAGCGCATCGACCAGAATTGGAACTTTTGCTCAGTAAGCATCACCCCTTAGTGGTATGCTTACAACAGACTAAGCTACGACCACAAGACAACTTTAAAATCAGACGCTACACACCACTGAGGTGTGATGTTGAAACAGAAGAGGGCATTCCTGCACACGGGGGTACTATGATGCTCCTCAGGGATGACATATTTGTAGATCCGTTACAGCTACAGTCTGATTTACAATCTGTAGCTGTAAGGATTAAGCTGCCATCAATAGAATTTTGCATTTGCACTGTATATCTCCCGCCATCAGATGACCTCTCGTTAGTTGACCTTGAAGATCTGGTTTCCCAACTTTCAACACCATTTCTAATAGTTGGAGACTTTAATGCCCATCACCCACTTTGGGGCTCAAATCGGGCATGTTCGAGAGGCAACCTCATTGCAAAATTCCTGGAGAGCAATAACTTGGTTCTCCTGAACACCGGAGAGCCCACATTCCTCTCAGACGCGTTTAACACCTATTCGCACATCGATTTGGCAGTGTGTTCATCCCAGTTAGCTGTTTCATTACAGTGGAATGTCATCTCTGATTTACATTCCAGCGACCACTTTCCATGTCTTCTTAGTCTCTTAGCACAAGATGTGTCTCCCTCACGTATCCCTAGATGGCGCTTTGATCGTGTCAACTGGAATCTTTACACCCAGTTTGCTGTCTTTGAATACAACGAGCACGATTCTGTGAATGATTTAGTTGATCATCTCACAGAGAAAATTCTTTCCGCTGCAGAACAGTCTATTCCACGTTCGGCTACCCAACCCGGTCGATTTCCTGTCCCATGGTGGAACAACTGCCGGAATGCTATTCGTGCTCGTAGACGTGCTCTAAGGGTATTCCAACGACACCCTACGCTAAGTAATCTAATTGAGTACAAGAAAGCGCGCGCAAAATCTAGGCAAATAATTAAGGATAGCAAAAAGACCTCATGGAACAAATTTGTATCATCTTTTAACAGATGTACACCCTCATCTGTTGTATGGGATAAATTAAGGCACGCGGCCGGAAAATCAACCCACTTGCCAATCGCTGGTCTGAAAACAGCTGCAGGAGTTGTTGTTGATCCGTTTGTTGTGGCTAACACCTTCGGCTGTGCTTTCGCTCAGGTGTCTAGCTCATGCAATTATGCTCCTGAGTTTATCTCAATTAAGACTCAGGTAGAATCTCAAGGTTTCGTGTTTAGTTCCAGAAACCTTGAAGACTATAACCGCCTCTTCATCTTGGCAGAGCTAGAACACGCTCTTTCGTCATCACGACTGACACCACCAGGACCGGACGGAATCCACGTTCAAATGTTACAACATCTCTCACCTGAAGGTAAGGTATTCCTGCTCGAGGTGTATAACCGTGTTTGGGTTGATGCGACGTTTCCTGAAAAGTGGCGAGAAGCTACCATTATACCTATCTTGAAAGCTGGCAAGGACCGTCACCTCCCTTCTAGCTACCGCCCTATTTCCCTCACCAGTTGCGTATGCAAGGTGATGGAACGCATGATAAATGGGCGGTTGGTATGGTGGCTGGAAACGCACAACCTACTGAATAACATCCAGTGCGGTTTCCGACGACGCCGTTCAACAGTGGATCATCTTGTGTCCATGTCGACGCAGATTATGAACGGATTTCTTAAGAACTGTCAAACAGTCGGAATATTTTTTGACCTCGAAAAGGCTTATGATACGTGTTGGCGGGCAGGGTTGCTACGTACTCTGCACACCTGGAATATACGTGGACGCCTACCACTCTTCCTTCAGGAATTCCTGAAAGACCGCGTATTCCGAGTAAGGGTTGGCTCGGTTTTTTCGAACCTTTTTGTTCAGGAGAACGGTGTACCACAGGGGTCGGTACTAAGTGTTACGTTGTTTGCTATTGCGATTAATTCTATCTCGAAATGTGTACCTCCAGGTGTCTCGTCATGCCTATTTGTAGACGACTTTGCCGTCTACTGTACATCTCAGCGCACTCCGTTTTTAGAGCGCCGTCTTCAGACCACCTTGGACAACCTTAAGAGTTGGAGTTTAAAAAACGGCTTCCGTTTTTCCGCTGAGAAAACCATCTGTGTAAACTTCTGGCGTCAGCAGAGTCGACTACCTCCAAGGCTCCGGCTAGGCGCTGATCTACTACCTTTTGCAGATGAGACGAGGTTCCTTGGATTGATATTTGATAGAAAACTTAGTTGGTCGTCGCATATTGCACAACTGAAAGCACGATGTGACCGATCTTTGAATATCTTGCGGGTACTATGTGGAAAATCGTGGGGAGCGGATCGTGCAGTGTTATTGCGACTTTATCGGGCACTCATCCGTTCCAAATTAGACTATGGTAGTATCGTTTATGGCTCAGCACGACCATCTGTGCTGAAGAGATTAGACACAGTCCATAAATGTGGCATACGTATAGCTGTTGGGGCATTTCCAACGAGCCGAGTTATAAGCCTGTATGCTGAGTCTGCAGAACCTCCTCTGCACTACAGGCGCAACATGTTATTAGCCAATTATGGCTGTGGACGTAATTGCATGCCCACACATCCATCGTTTACGCCGTTCTTTAATACCTTCATGGACGTGCGTTATAGGAACACTACTATTAAACCAAAGCCACCTGGTTTTCGTTTCCGGGAGCTCCTTAGACATCTTGATACTGACATGCCCAAGATGTATCCTAGGGGGGAGAGGACATACCCTCCTTGGTTGTGCAGAGCGGCCCCGGTTGATCTGGGCATGACTAAATATGATAAATCTACCATGTCTATGTCTAGTATCCGCACATGTTTTTTAGAATTTTTATCGCGATATGAGGACCATTTTGTAATTTATACTGATGGCTCCAAGAACTCAAATGGCGTTGGTTGTGCTTGTGTGTGGAACCGAACCCTATACATTCGGATTCCACACTAGCACTTCCATTTTTACTGCAGAGCTTTATGCAATATACCGGGCCATTTTACACGTACGCCGACGAAAGTTGGGGGACTGCTTAATCCTGAGTGATTCCCTCAGTGCTCTTCAAAGCCTACGGCAGCTGTACAACTACCACCCTATTGTGCAGCGTATACAGGATGCCCTCCACGTTTTACACGCTTCTGGCGTTAACGTGGTGTGTGCATGGATCCCTGGTCACGTAGGCTTGCGGGGGAATGAAATGGCGGGTTCAGCAGCCAAGACGGCTATCATGAAGCCCAGGGTTCGAATACCATCTGTGACATCGGAAGACTTTAGGGCCGAATTGCGGAGAGCTGTGCAAACCTGCTGGCAGGAAGAGTGGTCTGCTCTCCGCAATAATAAACTTAGATCTGTCAAAGAACTTCCGATTCCCTGGGTTACCTCCTGTCGGTCATCTCGTCGCGAGGAGGTGAGTTTGGCACGGTTACGAATTGGGCACTGCATTTTTACTCATAGTTTTCTTTTTAAAAAGGAGCCTTCTCCACTATGTCCGTTTTGTAATGAAGCGTTGTCTGTACGACACGTGCTGCTAGAGTGTTTTCACCTAGCAGACCTTAGGACGTCTCTGCAGCTGCCGGTCAGCTTTGCAGAAATATTAGCGGACGATAACGCAGTAGTGAAGAAGGTTTTTAGGTTCTTTTCGAGATCAGATTTTAGGATTAAGCAAATAGAATTTATGGTTTTTGGATGACATTTTTTTTTCTTTTTTCACAACGTGTATGTATTTTTTGTCTTTTTTTAACACATTTATGGTGTTTTAGAATAATTTATATCTGGCTTTTGCCATGACCAGTTTCCTTTAAAAAGGGCGCTGATGACCTCTGTAGTTGAGCGCCCTTATACTCATCATCATCATCATCCAAGGCTCCGGCTAGGCGCTGATCTACTACCTTTTGCAGATGAGGCGAAGTTCCTTGGATTGATATTTGATAGAAAACTTAGTTGGTCGTCGCATATAGCACAACTGAAAGCACGATGTGACCGATCTTTGAATATCTTGCGGGTACTATGTGGAAAATCGTGGGGAGCGGATCGTGCAGTGTTATTGCGACTTTATCGGGCACTAATCCGTTCCAAATCAGACTATGGTAGTATCGTTAATGGCTCAGCACGACCATCTGTGCTGAAGAGATTAGACACAGTCCATATCTGTGGCATACGTATAGCTGTTGGGGCATTTCCAACGAGCCGAGTTATAAGCCTGTATGCTGAGTCTGCAGAACCTCCTCTGCAGTACAGGCGCAACATGTTATTAGCCAATTATGGCTGTGGACTTAATTGCATGCCCACACATCCAACGTTTACGCCGTTCTTTAATACCTTCATGGACGTGCGTTATAGGAACACTACTATTAAACCAAAGCCACCTGGTTTTCGTTTCCGGGAGCTCCTTAGACATCTTGATACTGACATGCCCAAGATGTATCCTAGGGGGGAGAGGACATACCCTCCTTGGTTGTGCAGAGCGTCCCCGGTTGATCTGGGCATGACTAAATATGATAAATCTACCATGTCTATGTCTAGTATCCGCACATGTTTTTTAGAATTTTTATCGCGATATGAGGACCATTTTGTAATTTATACTGATGGCTCCAAGAACTCAAATGGTGTTGGCTGTGCTTACGTGTGTGGAACCGAACCGTATACATTCGGATTCCACACTAGCACTTCCATTGTTACTGCAGAGCTTTATGCAATATACCGGGCCATTTTACACGTACGCCGACGAAAGTTGGGGGACTGCTTAATCCTGAGTGATTCCCTCAGTGCTCTTCAAAGCCTACGGCAGCTGTACAACTACCACCCTATTGTGCAGCGTATACAGGTTGCCCTCCACGTTTTACACGCTTCTGGCGTTAACGTAGTGTGTGCATGGATCCCTGGTCACGTAGGCTTGCGGGGGAATGAAATGGCGGATTCAACAGCCAAGACGGCTATCAGGAAGTCCAGGGTTCGAATACCATCTGTGACATCGGAAGACTTTAGGACCGAATTGCGGAGAGCTGTGCAAACCTGCTGGCAGGAAGAGTGGTCTGCTCTCCGCAATAATAAACTTAGATCTGTCAAAGAACTTCTGATTCCCTGGGTTACCTCCTGTCGGTCATCTCGTCGCGAGGAGGTGAGTTTGGCTCGGTTACGAATTGGGCACTGCATTTTTACTCATAGTTTTCTTTTTAAAAAGGAGCCTTCTCCACTGTGTCCGTTTTGTAATGAAGCGTTGTCTGTACGACACGTGCTGCTAGAGTGTTTTCACCTAGCAGACCTTAGGACGTCTCTGCCGCTGCCGGTCAGCTTTGCAGAAATGCTAGCGGACGATCACGCAGTAGTGGAGATGGTTTTTAGATTCCTTTCGAGATTAGATTTTAGGATTTAGCAAATAGAATTTATGGTTTTTGGATGACATTTTTATTTTATTATTATTTTTTTCTTAAACGCGCATGTATTTTTTGTCTTTTTTAACATATACTGTTTTAGAATAATTTATATCTGGCTTTGCCATGACCAGTTTCATTTAAAAAGGGCGCTGATGACCTCTGTAGTTGAGCGCCCTTATACTCATCATCACTCACTCACTCACTCACTCACTCCAAATTAGATTATAGTAATATCGTTTATGGCTGAGCACGACCAGCTGTGCTGAACAGATTAGTCACAGTCCATAATTGTGGCATACGTATAGCAGTTGGGGCATCTCCAACGAGCCGAGTTATAAGCCTGTATGCTGAGTCTGCAGAATCTCCTCTGCAGTGCAGGCGCAACATGTTATTAACCAATTATGGCTGTGGACTTAATTGCATGTCCACAGAACCATCGTTTACGCCGTTCTTTAATACCTTCATGGACGTGCGTTATAGGAACACTTCTATTACACCAAAGCCACCTGGTAATCCTTTCTGGGAGCTCCTTAGACATCTTGTTACTGAAATGCCCAGGATGTATCCTGGGGTGGAGAGGACATACCCTCCTTGTTTGTGCAGAGCGTCCCCGATTGATTTGGGCATGACTAAATATGATAAATCTACCATGTCAATGTCTAGTATCCGCACATGCTTTTTAGAATTTTTATCGCGATATGAGGACTATTTTGTAATTTATACTGATGGCTCGAACACCCACCAGGGTCCTACTTCGGTAGGTACGGGTTTGGCGCACCCGGGTTCCTGAGCCAACAGTCTCCCTTGTGTGGGCTCATCTTCGTGTTTGAGGGAGGAGGTCCGTAGGCCCACACACGTGTAGGCCATGCGTGGAGACCCGTGTTGGTGGAAAGGTTAGTCCTGGTGGTTGAGGGATGCGTTTCTGAGCTCGTAACGGTGTTTTTCTGAATTCGGGGAGGGTACGCATTACTAATACACTACTTTGGCTCCTGCTTCGCCTAAACGGGAGGTTAGGGACTCACACACCCCTAATCAAGCGGCCAGTATTATGTGTTGTACCGAACTCCAGGGTGAGTGGGATGGTGAGCTCGCTATATCTCCTGTGTAGCCCTATCATCCCAGTGGGATGACCCCTTGTTGGGCGCCGTGGTGGGTGGGGAGCACTGGGGGATGAATCTTTCGCCAACTTTCATGTCAAACCTTATTCCAAGAAACAATACAAAACATTGCTGCAATGGAAAAGAAGCAGCCGAGTCCTGTGGTCCTCTCTAACTGGTAATCAGTCGAACTGAAGAAGGCCAAAAGTTTGGGACCGTTAACGCTTTTATCATCCCGAGGGGATTAGACAAAATTGCTGGTCCGGTCAAATCTTGTACACGATCGCGAAATGGCACGCTCCTATTTGAGGCGCATTCTAACGGCCAGGCGGCATCGTTGTTGAAGTCAAATCGTGTTAGGGAGTTACCCTATATCCGTTACGGTACATAACACCCTGAACTCCTCGCGTGGGTTGGTAACCACCCATGCGTTGGACGGTATGTCCAACGAGGAGTTTCAGGAGAACCTGAAAGTCCAGGGTGCTGAGTCCTGTGTACTGAGTGCAGCGCAGAGAACGTGGGGAATTGTTGCCTACTCGTACCCTTTTCCTTACTTTTGATAGGGTAGATCTTGCTCAAAATCGTGCGCGGTTCGATCTCGCTCTTTCAAGCAACTCTAGACTCGCTACCCCACATTCGGTGTTCCAACAACTTTTGCCGAACTACTGAGCCGTTACCCTAACTATGTTCCGGTTTTTACAGACGGTTCTCAGTTAGGTAGCACTACGGGTTGCGCTTTCTTCAGTAATGGTGATACTCATAAATTTCGCCTTCTGGACTCCACTTCAGTTTTCTCCTCAGAGCTGTATGCCATCCTCTATTTGCTCCTTTTTATTTGCAAGTTAGCTCCTACTCTTTTATCGTCTGCACTGACTAAGTGCGCTTCAGGCCTTGCAACAGCACACTGCCGCTCACACCCTTGTTTTAAAAATACAGACCCAGAACTCGCAAATGCTCAGTCGGGGATACAATTTTGTTTTTACTTGGACCCCAGGCCATGTGGGCATTTCCGGGAACGAGGAGGCGGACGCGGCTGCTAAGTCCGCTTGCCGTTTGCCCCGGAGTTTAACAACTACGGTGCCATACTAGGATGTGCAACGTTTTTCCGTCGCCAACTCCTATCTGCTTGGCAGTACTCCTGGACAGCTTTGGAAGGCACACAACTCCGGGTAATAAAGGAGAGCGTACAACCCTGGCTAACTTCCTGCAGGGATAACCGGCGAGCCGAGGTGATACTCACCCGGCTGAGAATTGGGCACACACGAGCGACTCATGGTCATTTGTTAAGAGGGGAACCGGCCCCAGTGTGTCCTGCATGTGCAGTACGCCTCACTGTGCGGCACGTATTACTCGAGTGCCCGCAGTACGCCAGCGTTTGCCAGTTAGTAGGCTTGGGGACTAACTTGCTGGGTGATTTAGGGGACGACCCAGTGTCCGTGGTTAAGGCACTGCGGTTTGTTGCCCAAATTGGTTTTTATAAACAAATCTGACTTAAATTTTTAATTTGATAATTTTATAGATTTTAAATTGTTAGTCTTGGGATGGGTTTTTTTATGTACTTTTAGCAGTTGAGTGATTTTATTTTATTTTACCTTTTTAGCCTAATTTGTGTAGCTTTTAGATTTTGGTCTTGACTTCGGTCCCAAATGACGTTGCTGTCGACGGGCCCTAAAACACCACACACTCACTCACTCTTGCTCAAAAGATTAAGGCATGTTACGAGAGTATTGAGGTTAGGCCCTATATACCAAACACCCTGTGGTGCTACAAGTGTCAGCGTTATGGTCACACTAGTCAACTGTGTACAGGATCTCTAGCATGCGTGAACTGTGGTTTAGCTTTACACGAGGGTGAATGCTCCTCGCCCATTATATGTATAAACTGTGCCGGGGAGCATCCATCTAGCTCCAAAGACTGCCCACGTTTTGCGGAAGAAAAGGCAATACAGGCGATCCGGGTAAATGAGAATGTTTCCTTCTCAGACGCCGGGAAGCTCCTGCGCACTCGCCTGCCCTCCGTCCCTAGGTCCAGTACTTATAGCACTGTCTTTGCTAAACCTGTTCCTAGAAAAGAAATTGCAACGCAAACCTGCGGTGCAGGGGAGCCTACTATCTCAGACAGAGTTCTTGTCCCGACACAAGTACAGAAGTCCACAACTCCATCACCAGCGTCGGCAAAATCATCGCCTAAACGGACGAAGGAAACTAAAACCTCAGCCCCGTCCCAAGACAAACCGTCGACTTCTACATCTAAATATGAAAAGCCTGTAATATACGATCCACCGCCTAATGGATTTAAGACCAGTTACGAGAGGACAGATTTCCTTAAAGATACAACCCGTACTCCTAGGAAGAAGAAAACCTCTAGGACATCCCGAAGCTCTTCTTCTGAAGAGCTTTCTGGTGATGAAGCGGATCAACGACTTTCATCTTCGTCGGTCTCTGTATCCAATAAGTTTGAAGCCCTCGAACCTAAGTTCTCTTTAGGGAAAGGGGCTTCCTCCGCCGAAGAGATGGACCAAGAGAATATCGACCACAGAACGGCAACAAAAAAGCGCCACGATAAACCGGCAGAAAAGGGTGTTAGCCCTACACCGAAGAAAAAGGGTAAGCTGATTCGGCCACTGATAAAGGCGCCTTAATGTAGACCAATTTTTACAACCTATCTCCATAGTTCCAATGGCTATCCTCCAATGGAACATGCGGGGTTTAAGAACACATCGACCAGAACTGGAACTTTTGCTCAGTAAGCATAACTCCTTGGTGGTATGCTTACAAGCGACTAAGCTACGACCGCAAGACAATTTTAAAATCAGACGCTACACACCATTGCGGTGTGATATTGACACAGAAGACGGCATTCCTGCTCTCGGGGGCACTACGATGCTCCTCAGGGATGACATATTTGTAGACCCGATACAGCTGCAATCTGATATACAACCTTTAGCTGTAAGGATTAAACTGCCATCAATCGAATTTTGCATTTGCAATGTACATCTCCCGCCATCAGATGACCTCACGCTAATTGACCTTAAAGATCCGGTTTCCCAACTTTCAACACCATTTCTAATAGTTGGAGACTTTAATGCCCATCACTCACTATGGGGCTCAACTCGGGCATGTTCGAGAGGCCAGGTCATTGCAAAATTCTTGGAGAGCAATAACTTGGTTCTCCTGAATTCCGGAGAGCCAACGTTCCTTTCAGACGCCTATAACACATATTCGCACATCGAATTGGCAGTATGTTCATCCCAGTTAGCAGTTTCATTACAGTGGAATGTCATCTCTGATTTACACTTCAGCGACCACTTCCCATGTCTTCTTAGTCCCTTAGTACACGATGTGTCTCCCTCAGGTATCCCTAGATGGCGCTTTGGTCTTGGCAACTGGAACCTTTACACCGAGTTGGCTGTCTTTGATTACACCGAGCACGATTCTGTGAATGATCTAGTCGATCATCTCACAGAGAAAATTCTTTCCGCTGCAAAAAAGTCTATGCCACGTTCTGCTACCCAACACGGTCGATTTCCTGTCCCATGGTGGAACAACTGCCGGAATGCTATTCGTGCTCGTAGACATGCTCTACATGTATTTAAACGACACCCTACCCTAAGTAATCTAATTGAGTACAAGAAAGCGCGTGCAAAATCTAGGCAAATAATTAAGGATAGCAAAAAGGTCTCATGGAACAACTTTGTCTCATCTTTTAACAGATGGACACCTTCATCTGTTGTATGGTATAGGTTAAGGTGCGTGGCCGGAAAATCAAACCACTTGCCAATCGCTGGTCTGAAAACACCTGCAGGAGTTGCTGTTGATCCGTTTGTCGTGGCTAACAACTTTGGCTGTGCTTTCGCTCAGGTGTCTAGCTCAAATAATTATGCTCCTGAGTTTATCTCAATTATGACTCAGGTAGAATCTCATGGTTTCGTGTTTAGTTCCAGAAACCTTGAAGCTTATAACCGCCTCTTCACCTTGGCGGAGTTAGAACACGCTCTTTCATCACCGCGACTGACAGCACCAGGACCAGGCGGAATCCACGTTCAAATGTTACAACATCTCTCACCTGAAGGTAAGGCATTCCTGCTCGAGGTCTATAACCGTGTTTGGGTTGATGCCACGTTTCCGGAAAAGTGGCGAGAAGCCACCATTATACCTATCTTGAAAGCTGGCAAGGACCGTTACCTCCTTTCTAGCTACCGTCCTATTTCCCTCACCAGTTGCGTCTGCAATGTGATGGAACGCATGATAAATGGGCGGTTGGTATGGTGGCTGGACACGCACAACCTACTGAATAACCTCCAGTGCGGTTTTCGACGACGCCGTTCAACAGTGGATCATCTTGGGTCTATGTCGACAAAGATTATGAACGGCTTTCTTAAAAGCTGCCAAACAGTCGGAATATTTTTTGACCTCGAAAAGGCTTATGATACCTGTTGGCGTGCAGGGTTGCTACGTCCTCTGCACGGCTGGAATATACCTGGACGCCTACCACTCTTCCTTCAGGAATTCTTGAAAGATTGCGCATTCCAAGTAAGGGTTGGCTCGTTTTATTCGAACCTTTTCGTTCAGGAGAACGGTGTACCACAGGGATCGGTACTAAGTGTTACGTTGTTTGCTATTGCGATTAATTCTATCTCGAAATATGTACCTCCGGGGGTCTCGTCATGCCTATTCGTAGACGACTTTCCCGTCTACTGCACATCACAGCGCACTTCGTTCTTAGAGCGCCGTCTTCAGACCAGCTTGGACAACCTTAAGGTTTGGAGTTTAAAGATCGGCTTCCGATTCTCCGAGATTAGACACAGTCCATAATTGTGGCATACGTATAGCAGTTGGGGCATTTCCAACGAGCCGAGTTATAAGCCTGTATGCTGAGTCTGCAGAACCTCCTCTGCAGTACAGGCGCAACATGTTATCAGCCAATTATGGCTGTGGACTTAATTGCATGCCCACACATCCATCGTTTACGCCGTTCTTTAATACCTTCATGGACGTGCGTTATAGGAACACTACTATTAAACCAAAGCCACCTGGTTTTCGTTTCCGGGAGCTCATTAGACATCTTGATACTGACATGCCCAAGATGTATCCTAGGGGGGAGAGGACATACAGTCCTTGGTTGAGCAGAGCGTCCCCGGTTGATCTGGGCATGGCTAAATATGATAAATCTACCATGTCTATGTCTAGTATCCGCACATGTTTTTTAGAACTTTTATCGCGATATGAGGACCATTTTGTAATTTATACTGATGGCTCCAGGAACTCTAATGGTGTTGGTTGTGCTTACGTGTGTGGAACCCAACCGTATATATTCGGATTCCACACTAGCGCTTCCATTTTTACTGCAGAGCTTTATGCAATATACCGGGCCATTTTACACGTACGTCGACGAAAGTTGGGGGACTGCTTAATCCTGAGTGATTCCCTCAGTGCTGTTCAAAGGCTACGGCAGCTGTACAACTACCACCCTGTTGTGCAGCGTGTACAGGATGCCCTCCACGTTTTACACGCTTCTGGCGTAAACGTGGTGTGTGCATGGATCCCTGGTCACGTAGGCTTGCGGGGGAATGAAATGGCGTATTCAGCAGCCAAGACGGCTATCATGAAGCCCAGGGTTCGAATACCATCTGGGACATCGGAAGACTTAAGGACCATATTGCGGAGAGCTGTGCAAACCTGCTGGCATGAAGAGTGGTCCGCTCTCCGGAATAATAAACTTAGATCTGTCAAAGAACTTCCGATTCCCTGGGTTACCTCCTGTCGGTCATCTCGTCGCGAGGAGGTGAGTTTGGCTCGGTTACGAATTAGGCACTGCTTTTTTACTCATAGTTTTCTTTTTAAAAGGAGCCTTCTCCACTGTGTCCGTTTTGCAATGAAGCGTTGTCTGTACGACACGTGCTGCTAGAATGTTTTCACCTAGCAGACCTTTGGACGTCTCTGCAGCTGCTGGTCAGCTTTGCAGAAATGCTAGCGGACGATAACGCAGTAGTGAAGAAGGATTGTAGATTCTTTTCGAGATTGGATTTTAGGATTTAGCAAATAGAATTTATGACATTTTAGATGACATTTCTATTGTTTTTTTTAACGCGTATGTATTTTTGTCATTCTATGGACATATTTATAGTGTTTTAGAATAATTTATATCTGGCTTTTGCCATGACCAGTTTCTTTTAAAAAGGGTGCTGATGACCTCTGCAGTTGAGCGCCCTTATACTCATTATCACTCACTCACTGGGGAGCACTGGGGGATGAAACCTAGCTCATTTACTATGGCAAAATTTCATAATAATAAAAATATCAAAAGTGGAAAGGAAATAGCTGAGTGTAGTGGTCCTCGCTATTTAGTTATTTATAGAACTGAGGAAGTTCGCAAGTTTAGTACCGTGAATCCGTTCGTTATTCAGAAGCGCTTTAATAGTATTGCTGGTTCTGTGAAGGCATGTACTTGATATCGCAATGGTACACTACAGGTCGAAGCAGTTTCTTCGACAGAGGCTGCTAAACTCTTGAAAGCCAATATGCTTGCGAGCTATCCGGTGCGCGTTGAAATGCATAGGACTCTAAACTCCTCGCGTGGTGCTGTCAACACCAGCGCATTGGATGGTATGTCCAATGAGGAGATTCAGCAAAACTTGGCGGAACAAAGTGTGACTAATGTATATCGAGTTCACCGCAAAGAACGAGGTCAACTTGTGCCCACTCGTACCCTATTTCTTACCTTTGATCGGGTGGAACTCCCGAAAAGGATTAAGGCAGGGTATGAAGCTATTGAAGTGATGCAGTATATACCTAATCCACTAAGGTGTTATAAATGCCAGCGCTTTGGCCACACATATCATTTATGTAATGGAGTTGCCACTTGCGTTGACTGCGGGGTAGTCAAGCATGACAATGCATGCACTTCACCCGCAAAGTGTGTTAACTGCAGTGGCCATCACTCAGCTAACTCCAGAGAATGTCCCCGTTTTATGGAGGAGAAGGCGATCCAAGAGATCCGGGTAAGAGAGAGAGTGTCCTTCGTGGAAGTCCGGAAACTCTTGCGTATTCGCCACCCTTCAGTAGTTAGGACCGTTACTTATAATGCAGTTGCAGCTAAGCCGGTACCTAGACGTGAAATCTCAAAACAAACCTGCGAAATAAACGGGAAGGTAGTATCCGAAAGATCAATTACACAAAGATCACAGCGAAAGCAACAAACACCAACACGAACAACAGTGAGCGCGCCGATCAGGTCCAGTCCTAAGAGGAAGGTTTTAACCAAGTCACCGGCGAAAGCATCTACTTCAAGAACAAGTGAACCGGTAGTATATAATGTGTCGCCCAGAAAATTTAAGTCCACTTGTGACAGAACGGACTTCCTCAAGATAAATAGTAACACAACTGCAAAGAGAGCTGGCCATCACAAAAGTCCGCGAACATCTTCGTCCACAACATCTGAGGACTCATCTGGAGAGGACGCCGATCGGCGACTTTCATCTTCGCCGGTCGCAGTTTCCGATCCTGTCGAGAGACTGGATTCGGAATCACCAGTGCGCAGGCCATCCTCTTCCATTAACGATGTGGAGCGTTTGGATCCTGTCCCCACTGCCCAAACGACAGTAAGGAAAAGGCAGGAAAAACCGGCTCAAAGCTCTAGCCCTGCCCCAATGAAACGCAACAAATTGGTTCGACCACCTCTGGGCGGGTAGCCCTTGTTATACTTTTTTTTGAAAGTGGTATTTTGTGGCTCTTAGTATTTTATGAGAAACTATAGCTTTTTTATTGTTTTTTATTATTAGGTATTTATTTGTACGCATTTGTTTTTTTTTTATATTTTAGCCATTTTTTTTGATATGTTTTTTTTAAATTTTGACTAATTTATATCTGGTTATTGCCATGAATCTGTTTCTGTAAGGGCGCTGATGACCAAGCAGTTGAGCGCCCTTATGTCCATATCATCATCATCTTCATCATCATCATCATCATCATAACCCTCTGCCGGAAAGGGTCAGGAGTTCCAGTTGTGGATAGCAGGGAGTCTTGCGTGAGTACGCGGCCCTACACTAGTGTCAAATTTGCTCCCGGGTCCACATCCCGACCCTGGGTGCTCTGGTATGTCCGGGACAGCCGAGAGGAGCTTAAAAACGCAGGCCTACAGAGGGAGAGTGGAAGAGAAAGAAATTTTCAAACCTAGAAGGTCACTGCAGAATCTCCAATGAAATCTGTAGGTGCAACGTCGAAAGAAATGGTCGAGGGAGAGATAACGGCTAAGGAACATATACCTTCCAGTATTATGGAATATATAACTGAAATTAATGCAGCAATACCTGCTGATAAATTTAGTGTATCAACCAAGAGACTAATAATAGCCCAGATGGGCAAGATAACTGAAGACTTTAACGAGTTATCTGCTACAGTAACGATACTACAAGCGGAATATAATATTCTGAAAACCAATTTGGTAGAGCCTAAGCCTTCTTATGCCCAAATGGTCATGAGACAAATGATGACTCACACGGAGGACATATTTGACAGGGCTATAAAGAAGCAAACCCATGCGGTGCTTATTAGATCGACAGAATGTAAAAGGGCAGATGTGGTACAAGACATAGTTACCAAAAATCTAAAGCAGGTGGAAGAAAAAATTAAAATAACTAATGTAAGGATAACGGACACAACTGTAATAGTCGAGGCAGAAACAAAGGAAGATATGCAAAAAATTTTGAATAGTCAGAATCTAAAAATAAGGAAATAAAGGTAGACCCGGCCAAGAAAAAACAACCGTTAATGATAATTTATGATGTTTTATCCACAGAAAAAGAAGACGACATCAAAAGAAATATGTCTGAACAGAAGTATAAAGATGAAATGACATGGGAAGAATTTAACCAGAAGGTAACCTTCCGATTTAAAACAGGGCCTAGCGATAAAAGAACAGCTGATCATGTAATAGAAGTAGACCCCAGGCTAAGATATAAACTTATTCAAAAGGATAAAATATATATTGGCTTCCAGGCGGTTCAGTTCAAAGATTATATTGTGGTAGCAAAATGTATGAAGTGTCAAAAGCTAGGACACGTGGCAAAACATTTTAAAAAGAGGTATCTGTGTGCTCACACTAAGGGGAACAAGATCATACAAAGAAAGAGTGTCAAAAAGCTAAAGATTAGGAGAAGTCCGAAACTATGCCATGTAGCACAAGAAAGAAAAACATAACTACTGGTACAAAAGTACACTGTCAGAATAGGAATGTATGCCCAACTTCTAAGATGTTTTGGGAACAGTTAATTAATGGAACAAACTATGGACAGGATAACCCAAGTGGAATGAAGTAAGAGAATAATGAACATAAGAGATGGATCACAAACAAATAGGAAGCAAAGTAAACCAACTGCAACCTTTAAGACCTATCAGTCGTTGGAAGTGAAGAAGAAACATATTGCCACATATGTAAGGAACCTGCGATTGCCTGTAATGAAATATAGCAAATAAAGAGCATAAGAATAGGTCAGATAAATGCAAAGAGATCATGACGAGTGATGCAGGAATTAAGAAAGGTAATAGAAGACAGGCAATTGGATATCTTATGCATACAAGAGCCGTATGTCTTTAAAGGAAAACTTATACATGTGGCTGCTACAACTAGAATAATAGTAGAGGGCGATCAACCAAAAGCAATAATTCTAATCATCAACAAAGAAATACAGGTGGTAAAGATTACACAATTGTGCGATGAACATGTTAACTGCATTGGGGTAACAACTGATGGTGTAAGCTTCATCCTGTGTAATCATTACTTTCAATATAGTGATGATACTCAAATAAACATTCACAAGATGGAAAGATTGCTAGACATGATATCAAGAAAGTCCATTATATATGGTATGGATAGTAACGCCAAATCAAGGAGGTGGTATAGCAAAAATCCTGATAATAAGGGAGAAAGATTAGAAGGAATATGATCAATATGATCATAATGAGTACAATATTTAATCCATTTACTTTTGAAAATAGAGCTGGACCAGAGGAGAATATAGACCTTACGGTAGCCAAAGGATATATTGTGAATCGAATGAGGAATTGGAAAGTGGCGCAACAACTAACAACTAGTGATCACAATTTAATATATTATGATATAGTAACATGGACAGAAGGGGAACATCAAAATCATAAGAAGAAAAGAAAATATCAGGTAAAGAATGCTGATTGGGCAAACCTTAGAGGCTCAATGAAAATTCCCAATGAAATACAAATTGGAGGAAATATAGATAAAAAAGCTAGGCAATTAACTCAAAGCAAACAACTGGCGATGGAACAGGCATTAAGGAAATGTACAAATACTGATGGAAAGTATAAGGTATGAAACGACAAACTGCAAAAACTAAGGAGCAGAGTGAGGAAGTTGAGAAGATATTAAGCTAAGTCGGACTGCGCAAGAAAAACAGATTAGACCTCAGGAATATAGAGAAGTGAAACAATATAAGATCAAGCTGGAAGAAACGAGACAAGAAACATGGAAAAAATTTATAGAGGAAAATTTGGATGAAAATGAATGGGGGACTCCGTATAAAATAGTCATGGAGAAAATAAAAGCACCAGAAGTAATCTCAACAATAAAGAAACCTGATGGAACCTACACAGAATCGTGGACAAGCTCTATGAATCACCTGTTGCAGATATTGCTTCCTAGTGACGAACAAGAACAAGAGAATGAAGAACAGCAAGCTATGCGACGTGATTTTCAAAATGTATATATTGATCAAAGAGTAATCTACCCATATGACATTTCGGAAGTAAAGTTGGCAATCCGAGAACTAAAGAAGAAAAAAGCAACAGGACCAAAGAATAGAAATGCAGAAATTCTACAAAACTTGAAAGAATCTATAGCAACATACTTATGTAGCCTACTTAATGAATGCCTGGTACAGGGGCGAGTTCCATACTGTTGGAAAGAGGCAGAGGTAGTAATACTAAAAAAAATCAGCAAATAAGGATCCAACAGAGCCAAAAACATATAGACCAATATGTCTATTAAGCACAATAGGAAAAGTACAAGTGAAATTAATATTAAAAGGCATAAAGGAAAATCGATTTATGATAGGCATGACCCAGAAAAATTTTGCTTCAGAAAGGGGAAATCCACTGAGGTGGCCATAAATGTGGCGTTAGAAGCGATAAAAAGAAGTACAAATAAATATGTATTAGGATTATTCATTGACATCGCTGGAGCCCTTGACAACTTATGGTAGCCGTATCTATTTAAAATCATGGATGGGAAACAATACCCAAAAGTTCTATATAATGTACTCAGAGATTATTGTAAAGATAGACGGGTACATGTCACCGGCAGAGATGGAGAAATTACAAGAGAAATTATCAAAAGTTGCCTACAGGGATCCATTTTGGGGCCCCTCTTCTGAGACATCATGACGGAGCTAATACAAAAAGAATTAGCTGTATCCAACAATATCATCGAAATTGTTGCCTATGCAGATGACATTCTGATTATTACAGAGGCTAACAGTAGGATGGAGTCAGAGACAAAAACGAATTCAACTTTAAAGAAATTTAACAACTGGTGAAATCAGGCCAAATTAAAAATATCAGCGAACAAATCTGCCTATGTACTAATGAAAGGAGCGTTAATTAGGGACCCTACTATTAAGATAGATAGTGAAAGTATAAAAAGGGAAAAAGTAATTAAATATCTTGGAATATACCTGGATGAAAAGAGGAACTTTGAGCAACACATAAAGGAAACCAAAGAAAAAAACTATAAAAATAATGATGAAATGGTCTACTTTAGCAGCGAGAACATTTAAACTACCGGCAAAGGTTATAACTTCATACCACATGAGTTTTGTGGTAGGAATAACAGCATATGGAGCTGAGGAATGGGCTGATAGAGTTAATATAAAAAAGAATGTGAAGATGATAAGATCCATATAGAGAACATGATTACTGAAATGTATTGGAGCCCTTAAGACTACATCTACAGTCGCACTATTAATTGCACTGGGGACATGGCCATTGCACTTGATAATAAAACAGCGAGGAGCCAACCATTGGGTTAAAAAAGGGGACTAGAGTAAAGTAGAGAAAAGAATAGGATATCCTTGCTCTAACAGAAAGGAAATAAATCAGAGACTTATAGAAGAATGGCAGCAAGAATGGAACAACATAGAGGAAGGTAGAAGAACGTACAATTTGTTTCCAAATATAAGAGAAAGATTACGCTTAAGACAAATACAGCCAAGAAGAGCAGGTATACAATTTCTAACGGGCCATGGACCATATCGGACCTATTTCAAATGAATTGGAAGCTCAGATAGTGATATATATGACAGCTGCAATATACAGGATATACCAGAACACACATTGTTTGAATGTAAAAATTATAAAGATCTGTTAAACACCATAGAAGTATGCTACAAGGGAAATATGTATATAACATCGTCAGAGATCCAGGGGAATTTAGAACACTGGAAGAATTGGCCGAGATCATCTCTATACGAGTCATGGAGGAATATAAACAACAGATAGAACGACTTGAAAGAGGATAACCACGGAGATGGAGAGAGGAACAGGCAGCTGTAGAACCAAGGAGGTCAAAAAGGCATATACAAAGGGAACCAGAAGATGGGATAAGGCGAGAAAATGAAATGGAAGATCAACAGGAACAACATATACGTGACCAGGAAATACCACAAAAGATCAACAGGAGACGCTAATACTGGACATCCATACGCAGAATGGGAGCAGGAGTGACAAGCAGATTAGCGGAAGACTCAGAAGAAGAGCGGAGTAAGCAGGCATCTGCAATAGAATAATGTTTACGAAAGAAATCTGAACTGATGGACGAATTCTCTCCAAATGATGGTGGCTACCCGCAACCTAATTGTGGACTATTCGCTCTGGGTTCAGTGTCCGCATGGCCTCAGTGAGGGAGGGAGGCTAGTTGTACCGGGCTTCTGACCGGCGGAAGGGGTAGGTTGTTTGAATGTGGGCTTCCGAATTGTTGGAAGACGGGCTGGCTATAGCTGGGTACCACGTTTGCTGCACCTCACGGCAGAGTGTCACTATTGCCGGAAGCCACCCGAGGGTTGCTCCCGATGGTGATAATTTGCTGTTGCAGTGAAGAGGTGAAAAAATACGTCCTTGCTCCACGAATCCTCACTGCAGATTTATATATGTATAACGGTGTAAATGCAAATAAATTTATAAAGACAGAATATGTTGTATTGAATACATTGATACTAAATTTTACAGCCTTTGTTTTAATGCAAGTACATAAATTCTATTAAACAACCAGTCGACTGATCAGGTAAGGAAGTCAGTCTACTTGAAACACGTTCCGTCATAATTCGGCCAAGTAAGCCGACCACATTTGTTTTAAAGCTTGACCAAATTTGATTATCATGATAGAATGTTTGAAAACCATTCATTTCTACTTTATACATTGTTCAGGAGTTTCTTTCTAAATTCGAACACCTACTTAGCTTCTACTGTTTCAGATGAAACTTATGGAATGTAATGGAGAATACTACGAGAACATTTAATTATCAAAACATCTTTAATGATATAGGCGAATAGATTAGTGGGGTTTGCATTTGTGGTTGCCACAAAAATCACGTGGAATATTAAGTTCTTAGTTATTAATATATGTGTTAATATCCCATGTGATTTGTGTGGCAACCACAAATGCAAGTTTGTAGAGCGGTAGAAACTAATGTAACATTCTATATTGCTCCATTTATTATTGGTAGCAATTAGGGTGAACCATTACATTTTGATTGCAAGAAAAACTGTAAAAACTTGACCACGTATTAATCTGAGAAGATGTTACAATGAATACATATTAAAATCCATGTAGATCTTTACACTCATGATTTCAAAATTGTTCTCCGTAAAGGAAAACATTGGAAGTCTTTATCTGTCATTCTAGGCTTCAATACTTCACAATAATACATTGCCAAGTTTGTAAAACAAAATGTTGTTTTAAAAAATGTGCCTTTTTATATATTGATGTTATATAAAGGAGAATTTTGAAAAGGGTGATGCTATGTAAAATACCATTTCCAATATAAGAATATTCAAATGTATGTCTACAGAACTTTTAAAAATAGCTTTCTCATTATAATGAAACAATTTCTGTTTATTGTATCCACAATAACATAATATAATAATAATATTTAAAAATGTATGTCAATTAAAGTTAGAATAAAATTACGTCATTGTACAGTAAAAATGTATGTTTATTGTCTGAACTATAACCGTGAATAACTGTATTTAAAGGCAAATATTAATAGGGTGATGTGTATCAAATAATAAAATCACTTCATTTTGAGAACTGAAAAACATCCTGTCATTCTTTATTGAAACATGCATACATATTCAGCTGTATATAAAATCAACATTAATCCATTCCTGGTTAGCAAATCTTAACCACTACACCAATATCCTATCACCACGACGACGAATAACAACGCTCATCGAGATGAATGTCTCGATAATCAGTTTTGTTTAATTCATATCAATAAAAGCCACCCTGTAAATTTCCCTATCTAGGTCCTCTAGCATATATAGGTGGGTTAGGTATTTTGCATGTTATGGATTCTAAATATTTCAATACATCAAAATCATAACGTAGTCAACCCACACGATACACTCTGGATTTCCCCTCCTCTCGAACCCTTTTGTCATATTTTTACAAACTGGGAAGGAGTGAATAGTGACGGACGTCGACAGGCTGCATACGAATTGTCTTTGGTAAGTATTATATGAATGAATGATTCTGGGTAAAATGTGTATCCAACGTTATGAACCTTGAACAACAAATTCTTTTCTTGTGCATGCTCATCATAATAGTTCTTATTAATCGCTCGACGACTGCAGCCTTAACGTCACTGAAGCTACTGTAATGCTTAATATTATTTCTATTCATTAATTTACAGAAATGTGCATTGTAAAATTCTTTTCCATTATCAGATTTTATATTCTTAGGTAAGCAATGCAGTTCATTTAATATTTCCTCTATTGCATTCGTAACATAAAGTCCACTTTTATCACGTAATGGTCGTGCCTACGCCATCTTGGAATACAAATTACAGGTATAAATATATACTTATAATTCCTATTTTCCCTTGCATAATTATACATGTAAATAAAATATGTTTTTAATAAATCATTAATCCCTATGCCAATTATTTTACGTCGTAGGAAATGTTTTCGCGCTGGCGCATGTAATTCTATTGCAATTTGACGTTTCATCATGCCATGAATTTTGACCTCTTAAGTTATGTGATAGTTTCTTCTATCTCGGGCGAGTTATTCAACATACCTGCTTCCCTCGATGCAACTAATCTTAATCTGTTTATTATTTCATTTGGATCGTTTGAATAAACGTAATCTAATTTCTTGTGTGGTTTATATTCTTTCCAAGCTAAACCAAAATCGGTTCGGCTGCGCACAATATATCGAATGATATGAGGATATTTTTTCTGATATTAATTATATACGATATTAATTATATATCTATGTATATAGATATATATTTTTCTTTTGCTTATTTAACCGTTTTTTATTGTTTCCGTTTAATTAACTATCTTTTTTCTGTAGTTTCACACACATACACTACACACATAAACGCCCATGCCCAGGGCGGGACTCGAACCCGCGACCCTCTGCGCGGTGGAACACTAGAGACATGCGTTCTAGCGACCATGGCTACGAGGGCCGGCGTATTTAAATCCGCGGTTAGCTCTCACACGACCGTTTATTATATATCCATATCTGTACAACTGTGTATTCTGAATACAAATCTAAGTCCTCTTCGGTATATGATTTGCAAGGTACACGTTTGAATAATAATTCATACAGTCCTAATCTTGGCTCGTGTGAGTCTGCTCCTATCTGAATGCCATCATATGTAAATATGGCGGTTTTATTAGCTAGTTTACAATTTCCATCTTGATTTTCTTGAAAATGGCTCTAACTGCTTTAATTATAATACACTATGTCTAAGATATTTGTGGAGGAATAATTTTCGAGACATTCCTGTCATTCGCTTGAGTTTTTAAATGGTTAACACTTTTCTCAAACTGAAAGTCATTATTGGTTTCTTTAGGTCTTAGCCTTGCTAAAGGAATAGCATTTCAAAGCCAACACAGAGCAACCAGTCCTTAAAGCACTTGATTATCGCCTAAGTTTGTGTTTCCCTATTCTCATTGTACCCGCAAGGAAATTTGTAATCAATTGCTACAAATTTTTATCTCTATTAACATTAAGTAGAAACATTGTTTTTAAGAATAGTTTGCACAAGAGTTGAGAAAATCTTTTGAGTACATACATCAGTATTTTCTGTCTCTAATAAGTTGTTTTTCTAAACCATATGGTTTCCAGATTTTATAAAATTCAAATAGAATGACATTTTCTCTTCCGTTCATAGAAAACTCAAGATTTGACATTCCAAAATCCCAAAAATAATTAGTTAATTGATGGAAATTAATCATTTCTCCACACTAGCCGTATATAGGCTAAGATATTTAATGGATAGAGTCAACATGAAAAATTCAATGCCATGACCGGGATTTGAACCACGGATCTCCTGGTTTCCGTCCAGTCGCTCTTAACCTTTGAGCTATCATGGCCAACTCACCGTCCTGACATTAAATTCTCCAGTTGACTCATACATTTCCCCGGTAGACCACTAGGGGCTCTCGCATCCGAGATACACCGTTTGTGGCGACTTACTATTGTAAGTACTTAAGTCCCAGGCTTCATAATTTAACTCTTAATATATTAGTTAATTGATGGAAATTAATCATTTCTCCACACTAGCCGTATATAGGCTAAGATATTTAATGGATAGAGTCAACATGAAAAATGCAATGCCATGACCGGGATTTGAACCACGGATCTCCTGGTTTCCGTCCAGTCGCTCTTAACCTTTGAGCTATCATGGCCAACTCACCGTCCTGACATTAAATTCTCCAGTTGACTCATACATTTCCCCGGTAGACCACTAGGGGCTCTCGCATCCGAGATACACCGTTTGTGGCGACTTACTATTGTAAGTACTTAAGTCCCAGGCTTCATAATTTAACTCTTAATATATTAGTTAATTGATGGAAATTAATCATTTCTCCACACTAGCCGTATATAGGCTAAGATATTTAATGGATAGAGTCAACATGAAAAATGCAATGCCATGACCGGGATTTGAACCACGGATCTCCTGGTTTCCGTCCAGTCGCTCTTAACCTTTGAGCTATCATGGCCAACTCACCGTCCTGACATTAAATTCTCCAGTTGACTCATACATTTCCCCGGTAGACCACTAGGGGCTCTCGCATCCGAGATACACCGTTTGTGGCGACTTACTATTGTAAGTACTTAAGTCCCAGGCTTCATAATTTAACTCTTAATATATTAGTTAATTGATGGAAATTAATCATTTCTCCACACTAGCCGTATATAGGCTAAGATATTTAATGGATAGAGTCAACATGAAAAATTCAATGCCATGACCGGGATTTGAACCACGGATCTCCTGGTTTCCGTCCAGTCGCTCTTAACCTTTGAGCTATCATGGCCAACTCACCGTCCTGACATTAAATTCTCCAGTTGACTCATACATTTCCCCGGTAGACCACTAGGGGCTCTCGCATCCGAGATACACCGTTTGTGGCGACTTACTATTGTAAGTACTTAAGTCCCAGGCTTCATAATTTAACTCTTAATATATTAGTTAATTGATGGAAATTAATCATTTCTCCACACTAGCCGTATATAGGCTAAGATATTTAATGGATAGAGTCAACATGAAAAATTCAATGCCATGACCGGGATTTGAACCACGGATCTCCTGGTTTCCGTCCAGTCGCTCTTAACCTTTGAGCTATCATGGCCAACTCCCGGTCATGGCATTGAATTTTTCATGTTGACTCTATCCATTAAATATCTTAGCCTATATACGGCTAGTGTGGAGAAATGATTAATTTCCATCAATTAACTAATATATTAAGAGTTAAATTATGAAGCCTGGGACTTAAGTACTTACAATAGTAAGTCGCCACAAACGGTGTATCTCGGATGCGAGAGCCCCTAGTGGTCTACCGGGGAAATGTATGAGTCAACTGGAGAATTTAATGTCAGGACGGTGAGTTGGCCATGATAGCTCAAAGGTTAAGAGCGACTGGACGGAAACCAGGAGATCCGTGGTTCAAATCCCGGTCATGGCATTGAATTTTTCATGTTGACTCTATCCATCCCAAAAATAAAATTGTTTAAAACGAAACACTGAGGCAGAGTTTAGGAAATTGCAAAATATCAAACTTTTTCCATATAAAAAGATATTTGGGGGTGGAGAAGTGTCTTAAATTCCTCGCAATGGAGTTAAAGAGTGACATTTGGTATACTTCCGACTCTTCGGTGTTGTGTAATGCTTTTCACGGTAAGGCAAGCCAAGGGCAAAGAGACAGAGATGCACTGACTCTTTAATGTTGTTTATTTAAGAGACTTAAACCGTGTATTTATGGTGAAAATTCAATGTTTGTATTTTATTAGAACAGAAAGCTTCATCTACTCCATCTTGAGGATTGAGCAACAAAGACTGGGATTGATTTTGTCTTGTATTCATTTAATAGTTTCCTGTGTCTGAATATTTGTGAAGAGCGGTGTTGTATGTACAAGTGACGTTAAAGTCACGCCTGGCTACTGGACCTACGTGAGATTGTACAATAGAAAGAGTACGGAAGAGTAGTCTTAGTTCTTTGAGTCATTATTCTCTTTTATTTTAATGGAAATTATTATTTGGTGCTTCCCTCGCTTTGTAAGTCACGCCTCACCACTGCTGTAAGCTGCCACCAGATATCTTCAGAGTACAGTGGACAACAATTAGCCAAATCCAGTGTAACCAACCACAGTACACGTACCACCAACACTTCCAGGTCGATCTGGTTGGCTCACTTTGTTAAGGGTTCAAATATGTCTCTTGTCCGTAGATGTAGTGGCATGAGAAAGAACTATAGGGGGACAAAGCTCTATTACACCGTCGGCGCTGTGATCCTGGTATTACGACATCACTTTGAAGAAAGAAGCGCCCACGTTTACAAATAGTAAAATGTTAACTTACCGTGAAATGCTGGCTGGTGCTTCCAAGTAAAAATGTTGTCCACACTGCGCAGATAGGGTTTTAGGCTCCTGATTTCCTGAAAGCAACACAAAAATTATGAATATATCAGAACTTGAAGGAAGTAATATTGTAACGTGAGCAATGATTTAAGTCTTACTTGGCAGAAAAGGTAACTATTTCGTGATGTGATGTCAACCACTTAGGGAGACTAGATGATTCTAAGAGTCCTATCGATTAACAACTGTTGTCATTTTATGCAGTACATGTAAATACTTTATTTCTTGAAAATTATATGATGAAAATGGCCCCCATTTTTGCCAGGACAATCTGCCCGCTGCGTCATATACCAAATCCCTGGAATTGTAGTCTATAGGTGTTTCAAAACACCTGCCACTGACCTGGATGCTAACATTTTAGCAAAACATAAAATATACACGTTATTTTGTTCCCTTGGTTTGCAGTGAATATGACATTGCCGAGGAGTCTTTCACCTAGAACAGAAATCTGAGCAGATAATGACGCTCTTGAACAGTGGTGTACCAGAACCAAATTAAAATTAGACCCACATATATTGGCATATAGTAACACAAACTGTTTGCGCATTTACTCCAAAAAGCTCAGAGGCAAATATTACTTCAGAGCAGCGGAGCTACAAAACTGACATCCACTTTGGGCCTTAGCAGGAATTTGGGCTATTGGCTATATAATTGGATTAAAGGGTGTCACTTACTAAAGAAGGAAGAATATGGCAATGTTTTTAAAATTTTGGGAAAAAGATGTAGTATAAGAAATAAGCGTGGAAGTATTTACTATAGGAATGACAAGAAGAGTGGGATAATGAACACGCAGGAAGAAGAGTACATGATTTATTTCCAGACATTAACAAGGGGCTAGATTGGAACATATAAAACCAAGAAAAGGATTTTTTCACTTTGTTACAGGACATGACCCATATAATGTATATTTGAAAAGAACTCATATTTATGTGAACAATGTAACTAAGATGACATCAGGGTTGGAGGGTCGGCCCAACGCCTGGGATGAATGATGGAGCAGTTCGTGGAATGATGGTGGGGAAACCGGAGGACCCGAAGGAAACCCACCCAGCGCCATGTTGTCCAAGATGGTCGTCTCCCGAAAATTGGCTCTACGGTCGTTATCAAAACAATGCTCAGGTTGCAACGTGAGAAGTCTGGGCTGCCATAATGACCGTACAGCCAATTTTCGGGGACGACCATCTTGGTAAAATGCAACAGTTACTGGGAGCGGAGAATTAAGGAGGCTTTGGCCATTTCCTCTGAAAGGAGCACACTAAATCGTGATGCTGGATTGCAGTTCAGCTCCTTTTGGATATCGGTCTTAAAATGGAAATCCATCGATTTAAGAAGCAAAGATCAACACAGCTTGATAATTAAGTTAAGTAGTTACGTTTCTTTGACACAATGTTCTATACTCACGCCATTTCCTGACCTGGCATGTAATTTACTGAAAACAGTCTTTTGTTCAGTAATGAGAATTTTCATAGTATTTTGTCTTTGTTTATAGTTGTGTTATATCGAGTATTTCATTTATAGATATAACATTTTATAAATATCCTGAAGATGGGAGAGATGAACACTCCCGAAACGTCGATACCTAATCATCTTTTCACCTGGCTTGTTGCCCTAGACGAAAGTGAGCATGTATAGGTAATTAATTATCTTTTCATAATTTAATTAATAGAATATTTTAAGCGTTTTAGCAATAAACTATGTTTGCTTTATTTGTACATTAATTCATGTTTTTTAATAAATTAATTACTTAAATAGATACGAGTCTCAGGTCGATCCAAATTGACTATAAAGATATGAAACTGAGAAATGGAAGGTTTTATTAGAACTGAAGATGTTTTCAACTATGGAATTTAAAACCAATAGTACATTGTCAATTTAATAATTGTTGCGGTTGATAATAATTTGAACTTTATGCAGGAAAGTAAAGAGAAATATCCTGTATTACCTATTCTACCCTTCTTCAACAAAATATTCTCAAAAAAATCTTGATGTTTAGCACTGATATGTGTTCTCTACTGTATTTATTAAGTCGTACATAGTGATCATCCGTCGCTGCTGGCAGGCTTTGATAAGCCTAAGTAATTTTGCTGCGTGCCCACCCTCAATAGAGTTTAAGCGCCGGTATGGTTAGTGTATGGTTACTGGTTTTGGTTTAGATAGGAAGAGCCTTACAGGGAGCGATTTGCCCCTCTAAGCTATGTTTGTAGTACGCAATACCCATACAGCTTGGTGTAAACAATATTTTACCTTGTGATGGGTAAATTTAGAGGCCAACTAATTGAGGATTAATGAAGCTTAGCTTTAGCTTCTGTTAAGAGTTGTTCCTTTGTTATCTTGGGTGCCCGCATGCCGTACGGAGTACCCTGTGACGCCTCAAGCGGAGTATAGGGTGGTCAGATCCCCCAGAGATCTGACGAGGGAGCTTTGATGTTGAGGTACCTTGCCCGGCGCCTAATTTCACCTTTCACGTATGGAAGAGATGAGGCTTCCTGGAGTATTCTTACCGGAAAATATCGGCCAACGGAGTGGATGGTCAGGAGTTCTCTATTTTGTGCCGTTTGAAGGCCAGGGGCCATAACCCAGACCTCGTAGGCATGCAGCACTGGACGACTTACAAGTGATAGGAAAAGGTGTAGCTTTAACCGAACTGGCATCCGGAACGCAGCACTGGGTACAAGGAAGCAATAGCTCCCTGCAATCTTGCAGAAAGCCCGGTAATATGCTCACGGAAAGTTAGTTCGTCCGTCACTGCTGGCAGGCTTTAGAAAGCCAGAATGATTTTGCTGCGTGCCCGCCCTCAATAGGCTTTTAACGCAGGTAGGAAAATTTTGGGGTAAGGTTTTGTACGGTAAATTGTTTGGTTTTAGGTTGATAGTGGTCACGAGGGTGCTTGTTGCCCCTCCAAGCTATTGTTCTAGAACACAGTGCCCATTTCACCTTGGTGTACCTAGGAGTAAAACATTCTGGCTGGTTAATTTAGATGCCAATTACTATTTAAGTGGGAATATTGTGGAACTCAGCTTTTGCTGCTGTTAGAGGGCTCTCCAGTGTTATCTCGGGTGCCCACATGCCATGTGGAGTACTCGATAACGCCTGAAGCGGCGTTCTGTGGGATTATATTCCCCTAGAGACGTAACGTGGGTGCTTTGAGTTAAAGTTAGACTTTTATCCAAACCTTTATCACTCTCAAGTAGATGATGGAACCTCCCCATTCAATTCTTCGAACTCGGAAACTAAATGTGGGGCAGTCATTGGGGATGTGGCGTTTAGTGAAGCAGTTTGCATAGCTCTTGTCCGGATCAACGGACACTTGCCAACGTTTGCACCACTCTTGTACGAGGTGGAAGTGCCGCTGTATAGGGACAAACAACGCTGCACAGAATTTATAATGTGCTTGCATCCGCACCATCTGTCGGCACCCCATAAAATATTATGATGGTTAAATTAATAGGTATAGCTCAGTGGTGCTCTCTAGTGGTTACTGTAGTAAATAATGATTTGAATGTGTCTAAGAATATTTCTTAATGACGTCTAAAGCGTCATGTAAGGCAAAAGTGAATTTTATGACCTCTGAATCATCCAAATAGTGAATTAGAAGTAGTCATCGACATCATCCATTGATAAAAAGACTGTGAAACATTTTCTCTAATTGCGTTGTTTATGGGCCCTTGATGCAATAAGAGATTATCATGTAACACCCAACATTTATTCTCTGAAATAGAGTTAGCATTTTTCACTTTAAACACACAAATTTTAATTTAAAGACATAAAGCCCAAAAACGTTTCTTGTTCTTTCAGTCATGTGTTTCGGATTGGCATGTCAGTGTGAATAAATTATTGTTTTCTAATTTAGATAGAACAGTAAAAACATATTGTTGGTGTCTCCACAAAAAAGATCCTTTTAGGCCAAAAAATGAGATGATGACAAAAAGGAAAGGATATAATCCATCAAAGGTCAATCAATGAACTTTTTTCTTTTTCACAAACTGCTTGTAGGACAAGATTAGAAGAAAGTCTACACAAGTATGTTCTCATATGAACTCATGTTTCGATTTAAGTGCAGAATCTTTGAAAATATTTTTATTTGGGAATATCTTGGCTATCCGGATTTTGCCGCGTCGTATTTGGTAAAACCAACGTTTCGACCATCCTGTCGTCGCCGTCTTCAAGAGCAAAGTGACAGCCAAGATGTTTCTTGAAATTAGGAGCTGTTTTATGGTCAAAATCCCTCAGGAAGAATAGTATTTTTCAATGGTGAAACAGTTGTCAACATTTGTATACTTTCCGAAACTATGCCGCAACTTAAAGCTCTATTTACATTATGTTAAATACGTATATAGGTAATTTCCAGAATGTATGCTTTCGATTTTGTAGGATTTTATCATCTACTATGCGAAATAACCGGATTAGTTGCTCTTGTCTGTAGTCTTGTGCTTCATATTCCACAAGACACTTAAAAACTTGCAAGGCGCTGTAAAGACAAATATATATGCAATAAAAATACCGAGGAAGTATTGTGCAAAAGATTGTTAAACAATCAGAAGTACCGCAGTTTGTGATTATCTGTCTTTAATGTATATGAGTCACTTCCACTTTGTCGCATTCAGACTAACTCATCGCTCTTTATAGGGAAGACGTCAGTATAACCTGCTCTATTGTCAAAGAAACTCAAAACAAAACCATTACTGAAGTTAACTATGTCATTACTCCGTGACTAATGTAACAAAGGAATAAATGAATATTAAATATATTGGCTGTTCCTTTGTCATTTTGTGAGGCCACGAAATAGTTATTTGTGGGACTTGGGGGTAAGCTGATATAGTGTGACCCAAATAAAGCTGAACCATTTCAATAGGTCATAACCTTTGAACCAATCATAGGACACATGTGCAACTTTGGGAGAATATAATACACAATAGGGAGATTACATTACACTATTTCCATCTCAGAGAAACTATTGGAAGTGTCCTCCACCAGCATCTATACATGTTTGTTACTCATCTCACTATATTCTCTGAGGTTTTACGAAGAGTGTCCTCGCCAATGTTGCTTATTTTGGTTCGAATGGATTCCTTGAGAACATCAATTGTCCGTGGTCTATTCTTGTACACTCTATTATTTAGATAACCCCCACAAGAAAAACTCCGGTGAGGTTAGGTCAGGGGATCTTGGGGCTATAGAGCTTTTGAGATTATTCGATTATCAAAGAAACTGGCTAAAAGTTCCAGGGTGTCATTAGAAGTATGGCACGTTGCTCTATCTTGCTGGAAACAACCTTCTCTCAATTCGATATCATCCAGCTGCTCCACAAATGTCCTGAAGATACCCATATAAACTTTAGTGGCTACAGTGGTAACATGTATAGATGTTGGTGGAGGTCACTTCCTACATTTTCTCTGAGATGTAAATAGTGTAATGTAATCTCCCAATTGCGTATTATATTCTCCCATAGTTGCACGTATGTCCTGTTATTGATTTAAAAGTTATGGCCTATTGAAATGGTTCAGTTTTATTTGGACCATACTAAATCAGTGAAAAATGTAATGCCCGAGGCGTTAGCACCGAGAGAATCATAAACTTCAAACCTCGCCTGCACTATACGTAATTTTATCTGTTACCTAAGAAAAAATTGACTTTAAATATGAATTATAATAATATTGATTTTACAAAGGATTTAGAATCGATGTGTTTACTCGGCCTGAGTTGATACTGGACGCTTTGAATAGCGAAGTATCGTAAATATGGTGATGTAAAAATAACAAATGGTAAACTGTATGTCAAAATGAGTGATTCAGGTGACGAATGATTTATAACCGAAGAAATTCGAGAAGAAGCTCTAATTGCTAATCTTAATTTGCTGCCACAAAAGTCATCTGCAATTTATGACGAATGTTTCTTTTAAGAAATGGTGTAGTTCAAAGGGAGTTACGAATATTTCCGAGGAAGTTATTTTAGCATATTTTTCAGAAAAATTACAGATACTAAAATCATCTAGTCTGTGGTCCAAGTGTTCAGACTAACTCATCGCTCTTTACAGGAAATACGTCAATATAACCTGTTAAATGGAGGCTCTAATGTTAGAATAGCTTACATTTGCAGCTTTTCCAGTAGAAAAGCATCTGGAAACTGGGAATGGTGGACGAAGGACGAGGTGTAGGGTTGTAGAGAAAGAGCTGCCTTGGATAGTCTCCAACAGGACCGATAGCGTACGTCTGGAGTGGATGTTAGTTGAAAGCCTTTTTAAAACCAAAATAATAAAATATATTTCTGTATATTATAGATTCCGTATGTTTTTTTCTTGTTTTTCAGATAACTAAATAAAAACTGAACATCGGATTAAGTCATCCAGGAGGTAATCGATAGTCAAAGAGATTATAATATAATTAGATAGAGTTAATCTGAGAAATAAAATGTCATGGTCGGGATATGAACCACGAATCTCCTGGTTTCCGTCCAGTCGCTCTTACCCATTGAGCTACCATGGCATTGAATTTTTCAGGTTGACTCTATCTAAAACCTTAGCCGATACACGGCTAGTGTAAAGAAATGATTAATTTCCATCAATTAACTTAAATTATAATATAATGTCTTTGACACTATATCAGAGCAGGCGGTGTGCTTTTGTATCGAAAATTTTAACTTTATTCTTCTGTTTGAGCTGCTATATTGACTCTGGTAGAAATAATTCGACACTTTACAGAGATTATTCATGTCTAACAGTAAAAGGTCTACTTTTCAGTAACAGAAGTATCGCGTAATGGTGTGCTCTTTCTTATGATGGCGGATAAACTTGATTAAGTTTATTGTTCTTACCTTAGCAATGAATTAATACTGAAATACACAGTTACACTATTATAGTGTATCTTAAAACTACTACGCGATGTTAAATGTAAGCTCTAATGTTAGAATAGCTTACATTTGCAGCTTTTCCAGTCGAAAAGCATCTGGAAACTGGGAATGGTGGATGAAGAAAGAGGTGTAGGGTTGTAGGAAAAGAGCTGCCTTGGATAATCTCCAACAGGACCGAAAACGCCTGGCTCCATTGGGCATATTCGAGGCGGATGCATGTTGATATCCACATTACGCATGCCTGTAAACATAACATTTTGGAAGTAATCTATATTATTTTACTGCAGGCATTTCTTTCATTAGGACATTCAATATGTGTATTTGGTATTTTAGAGCTTATGCAAATGTTCTAAAGCAGCAATATAGATGTCTTTATTCTATTGTTAGCGAAGCTAAGTTCGAAACAATACGTTGCATTTAATTTTCACTTAACAAATGAGATCATGTAATGAATCAAAATTCAGGTTCTTATAGATAACACTTTTAAATGTATGCAGAATAGCAAAATGGTATATAAGAATTTCAACGAACAATTCATTATTAACAAACTTCATGAAAAAATTTAAATTAATAAAAGAAAATGTAAATATCTAACTTATATTTTCATTTTCAATTCAGAGTAATTTCATTTTAAGAAAGTTTAATACCTACTTTAGTTTTAATTTTCGGATTGGAAAGAAGTTGATTAAATTATATTAGTGGTCACTCTAAGCCCGCCTCGGTAGCGTGGTGGTAGAGTGTCTGTCTCACTTTCAAGAGGTCCCGAGTTCGAATCTCCGTCAGGGTGAGTTACCTGGATAAGGTTTTTCCTGGGTTTTCCCTTATCCTGAAAGATAAATGTCGGGTAACTGTAAGCTCTATGGACCCTGGGATCATTTGAGCATTATTTCACCCATTCCACTCATCGTCCGATATGACTTAACGTTGGAGGACGTAAAATTACAAAAAAAAAAGTTATCACTCTAATGATGCCCTTACCCTTTTTTGGTGTGTAATGTACGTCCTTTAACTTTTTTAAGTCATATCGGACGGTGAATGAAATGGGTGAAATGACGCTCAAATGAATCCAGGGCTCGTAGAGCTAGGAGCTACCCGACATTCGTCTTTAAGAATAAGGGAAAACCCTGTAAAAAACCTTATCCAGGTAACTCACCCTGACCGAGATTTGAACTCGGGACCTCTTGAACGTGAGGCAGACACGTTCCCATCTACGCTACCTAGGCGAGATTTTCTTTTTTCTCCAGTCTGTTGAGCACAAAAAGATGTCTGGATAGGTTTTCTCCGGTTTACTCGAATTCTTATTTCACTAATTGCTTCCTTCGTCCTGCGCCGTGGCGTAGTGGAAGGCGTCTTCCTTTGGTTACCTGCGTTGGATCGATCCCACCCTGGAGGATGCGGATTTTAAGTCCTGGTATAATGCCTGTTGTCCTTTCAGCATCGTAAGGAAACTCAGAAGCTTCGATAGGTAGCGAACCCTGGCCAAAAAAGGCCAACTTTCCGGCTGGGACACCGAGATGCTGACTACATCTTCTCCCCGTATTGGTTGGATGATCACCCACCTCTGCCTAGAGTATGTGGGCGTGAGGCCGGCAGTGGGGTTGACAGGTCTTGACCCTTAAGGGCTGTTGTGCCATAGATTAAGGTTTTAATTGCTTCATTGCCACCGTTCCTATCATCTATCTTCCTCACTTCGGGATCACCTAATCTGTTTCATTTCTTCCATCATCACCATCATCATTATCATCATCATTTTTATCTTTCTAAATTAATTTTTGTTACTGAAAATGTCTTTAGTCTCGTTCCTTTGGAGGAATCAGAATAACTAGCAGCACTATATTACAGAACAAATCAAGTTATATTTGTTGATACTATATATAAAATTTCAATAATTTAACTTAAGTCACCAAAAGTCTACAGCAGAAATGTTTGATAGCGATCTCAAATTCCAACTTCCAGAAAAAAATCGAATCCATAAAGCTGATAATAGATCATTCGCTCGCAGTCAGTTTTGCACGTGAAAATGCATCTCTCAGAACAGGACGAAGCATTAGGTTACATGGACAGGTAATGGACTGAAGACGGAACTAGTAATCGTTGGCTTATTTGTCCAAACGCCATACACATCATGTTCCTCTTCAAGATAACATATCATAGCTATTCTATTAATCTGTCAAAATAAACAACCAATCAGAACTTTTTGATGCTAGAACTTGAATTTTAAGCCTTTAAAACCCAAACTGTAGGCAGCTAAATATGCAGTTTCCACAACATTCACTTAATTAGCGAGCTTTACAAAGTACGACGGCTGTTCACTAAAGAATGAACATAACTTTTTACGGTCATAATTTTTCGCATTAAAATTCAAACTTATATATTCTATTAGCTTAATGTGAAACAAATACGCCGTAGTAGTTTCATTGTTGGTACTCCTAGTTCCCGCCTGTGAGAACCCGGCAAGTACAGGCATGTTCAGTATTGCCTACCGTTGCAATGCAGGTAACATGCAGGTAAAGTTGACGTTAGCGGAAGATCCGGAGTTTCTTTCAAACGTAATCACTGCTGATGAAACTTGGTTATATAATTTTGATCCTGAGAGCTAACAGCAATGCTCAGTGTGGAAATCTCCTTCATCACCAACCCCCAAAAACTCAAAAGTGGTTGCTTTTGCTGGGAAAGTTATGGTCATCTCATTCTTTGATATTCATGGAATGGTTTATCAGCATGTTGTACCAGCACACACATCAGTAACTGGACAATACTACAGGGATGCCCTGAAAACATTGCAAGTCCATATCAGGCACAAAGGAGCACATTTCCGTGAAGCAGGCTGGATGCTGCACCACGATAATGCGCGGCCGCATATTGCCAATATTATTGCTGAATATCTTGTAAAAATCAACGTGATGTGCATCCCTAACCCTCCCTATAGTCCGGATTTAGCCCCATGTGACTTTTTTTCTATTCCCTAACTTGAAGAAACGCCTTCGTGGGACGCTTATCCATCATCAGAAGCAGTGGTGAAGGCTGCGGAGGCCATTTTGAAGGATCTCTCAAAAAATTGTTTCCAGCATGTCTGTGAAGACTGGCAGAAACGCTGGGACAAGTGCATCGCACTTGAGAAGGACCATCAAAATTATGAGGATGAGTAAAGATACGTTGTCAAAAAAGAACTGTGATCATTCTTTATTGAACAGCCCTCGTATATATTTACTAAATTATCATGACTAGAAATCTTTTAAGTCTTAAATTACAAATTTGAGATTGTTAATGTGTAACGTGAGCTTTCAAAGTTGAAAAATACGCTCTCAAAACATACTGAATAGATGACGCATGTATATCATTGTGACCTGGGGCTGATATGGATCTAACCTCAACCGCCTCTCTCGTATGATAATCTTCAGATCCAGAGGTACCGTGTTCCACACCTGGTTGAGAACTTTTCTTTAAACAGATTGGTCTCCAGACTGTGAAAGTATGAGGTGTGTTAAGCTGTACAAAGAAAATATCGACCTAAATACTAAGATCACAGTAAGCGAGTGAACATTTGAATAGAAAATTGAAGATTTGACCTTAGAGATTTGTTTTGTTGTTGTTGTTGTTGTTGTTGTAATTTACGTCCTGCAAGGTTAAGTCGTATTGGACGATGAATGAAATGATGCTCAAATTAGCCCAGGGTCCATTGACCTTAGAGTTACTGGACATTCGCCTTTTAGGATAAGGGAAAGCCCCGGAAAAACCTTATCCAAGTAACTCACCCTGACCGAGATTCGAACTTGGGACCTCTTGAACGTGAGGCGGACCTGCTACCATCTACGCTACCGAGGCGGGCATAAAGGTTAAAGGCGTATAAATGGAATAAATTCACGAGTTATGATCACTTAATTTTCTCTACTCCTTACGAATTGTTCTATCAAAAACTGAAAGAAATCTCGTTTAAAAAATGTAGATATTGGTAATTCAGGCAAGGTACAAGGAAAATATTGGAAATCGTTCGTTGCCCGCACACAAAAAATATGTTTGATATAAATTATTATGTAACAACTCCACTTTTTGTACAACAACATGTTGTATATTACAGTTGACGAGTTATAGAAAAGTACCCAAAGAAAAGCATTTCTGAGGTTCGTACCAGAAAATTCAAGAAATACATTTGTCATAAAAAATATATTAAACATCGGGAGTACTGAGATATTCTTTAACTTTCTCCTATGAATATAATTGATCATAAAAACCCAACTCAGACGTCCTCTGTGGTCCAGTTCGAGAGATCACGGGTTCAGAGCCAACGAAAAGATATGCATTTCTTTTCGGGCGCAAAAAATTTTAGCTTCTCCTTCCTTAGAAGGAGATTAATGTCGGTGGTCCGGTATCGTAGATTTACGTCCCGTCAAAGCCACTCTGGACTGTTAAGACGCCACTGAAGTAGTATTTTACATCTAGATACATTGGGTTGTTGAGACCCATAGCAGTTAAATAACGCCCATGAATAACCAAAGTCATCATGCCATCGACGGGTTCGAATTCGTCACCTCTAGAATACGACTCGAGTAGGATAACACCAGCGAGTAGCCCGCCTCTTTAGTGCTAGGTAGCGTGTCTGCCTCACGTTTAGGAAGCCCGAGTTAAAATCTCTCACGCTGAGTTACCGGGATGCGGCTTTTTTCCCCCTTAACCTGAAAGATCAATGTCTGGGAACTCTAAGCTCTATGTACCCTGTACTCATTTGAACATCATATCATTCATCGTCCGATATGACTTAACGTTGGAGGTTTTCCTTATATTGGAAGATGAATGTCTGTTAACCCGAAGCTCTATGTACCCTGTACTCAATTGAATATCATATTCATATTCCGATATAACTTAACGTTGGATGTTTTCGCTTATCCTAAAAATGAATGTCTGGTAACTAAGCTTTATGTACCCTGTACTCATTAGAACATCATTTCATTCATCGTCGGATATGACTTAAAGTTGGAGGTTTTCTCTTATCCTGAAAGATGAATGTCTGGTAACTCTAAGCTTTATGTACCCTGTACTCATTTGAACATCATTTCATTCATCGTCCGATATTGTGGCAACCCTGTATGGGTTGTCAGACCTGGCGCTTCTGGCTGATCTTTGTTCGTTGGTTGTGCTGGAGAGGGGGTTGGCTTCCTCTTCCGGAGACGAGCGGCCGCCACCAGCGTGAGAGGATGTGTTTGTAGCAACCCTCCGGAACACAAGCCTCATTGAATGTAAGTTGTCTGGAATTATTAAACCTCTTTTTAAAATGCATTTGTGAGTTTTCCTTCGCTGGACCTTCCACCTTTCACCACCATGCAGGTAAGCTAGTTATCAGTAAAATAACATGTCCACCCTACCGCGTGGTGTAACTAGTGTTTGTTGAGATGGTTTAGCTCTACCGCTACGGATTCCCCCCCCCCCAAAGCTAATAAATATTAAATCTATTCTAATGTAGGGTGTGACATATTGGTGGAGACGCGGGTAAGATCTCAATTTTTTTTTTCTCTCCTTGCTTTAGTCCGGTTTTTATGAAAAAAATTCGAATGTATACGGTGGTGAAAGATGGAGGAAACATGGCCGACCGCGTGGTGTTCAATTAGTTAGAAATTCTAATCTGGTCATCGTCTCGTAATCCTTTAACTTTTGGTCTGTTTTTTATTTGATTTCTTCAATAGTAAACTTATTTCATAATATTGTGCTAAAATTTTTTTTTTATAACTACATGGAAATTGATAATGGACACCACGTGGTCACGTGTTGATTTTCAAGGGACGCTGTGTGAGTTTTGGCAGTAAAATTCAAAGTAAATAGTTTCTTTTTTTGGTGTTTTTGTGAAGTATGCACTTCATTTTGGTGTTCATTCCAGTTGGTAATTCTGCTTATTTTATTCTGGTGTCCAGTGTTACTTAAAAGTAAGTCAAAATGCCTAAGAAAACGCGGCAATCATCCAATGTGCCAGTTACAATGGATTCACATGATGTAATAGCTTCGACTTCTGCTTTAGCTAATCAAAGTGCACATGTACCTAGTAATTTAGAAGTATCCATGGCACCTAATGTTAATCAGACTCAGACAATGCAAGTTTCTCGGCCTTTTATTGATCCACCCTGTTTTGACAGGATAGCACTGATATCTCCTTCAGAATTTTTGAGAAAATTTAACTTAGTTTCTACAGCAAATGGTTGGTCAGATGTACAAAAGTTGAAGTTTTTCCCATGTTACTTGCGAGACACAGCAGCACTGTGGTACCGAACTTTTTGCCATAGACACGCTGAGCATGATTGGCATTTTCTAACTCAACAGTTTTTGGCAGCTTTTCAAATGTCCAATCAAGATGAATTGTTGGAAATTAAACTTAGGCAGAGGGTACAATTAGAAAATGAACCTGTATTAGATTACATTTATGATGTATTATCCTTGTGTGACCAAGTTAACGCTGCAATGACACAAATGGAGCAGGTAAAAAACTTAGTGAAAGGATTGAAACCTCAGTATGTGCAAGCTTTGCTCCCATTAAATCCACAAACAGTTGAGGAGGTTTTACAAATTATTAAAAGCGTTGATAAAGCTAATTTTTATGTGCAACATAGACAACATTTAGTACAAGCACAAACATCAACTTACACTCCTCCACCTGTGTCATCTGCACCTGTTTTATCACGGTTTGAAAGTGTAAATCACTCTGAACCAGTTATTAATGTTGTTTCCACATTGAGTGAACAGGTCACTAAACTTGCTACCCAAATGCAACAACTTCAGTCTCAATTCACTGCTGCTGCATCTACTGTGCAGCCACCCCCACTTAAGCCTCCAAGATATCATGAAAGGAGACAGCAGGCACCTATTGTGTGTTACAATTGCAACAAGCGTGGTCATATGGCACGTAATTGCTGGACTTCACCATCTGGTTCAAAAAACTCGAGAGGCCCAGCCTCCAACGACATAACCTAGAGGTACCCAAAGTAAGTTCACCTGTGTCTAATGTTGTTTCTCTTCCAGGTCAAATTTTGCAAATTTTGGGGTCCATTGGGGAGTCAAAACTTCCAATTTTGTTGGATACAGGAAGTGCAGTTAGCATTGTGAATGCAGCTCATATCAATGACATTTCTAAAATGAAACCTGTCGAGATTTTGCTTAAAACAGCTGGTAACAAGTTATTAGATGCGCCTTATCAAACAAATTTGAAATTTCAAATTAATGACTTTGTTTTTCAGGAAGATGTGTTAGTGGTAAAAGACTTGGCACATAATCTCATTTTGGGTAATGACTTTCTAACTTCACATAAAGTTACCATTGATTATTCTTGTGCAGAAGTTAAGATTCAAACTCATGAGGGAGAAATGGTACACATTCCTTTTGAAACAACATGGGGTGGTCCCTTTACAGATATTGCTGTGATTCCATTGAACGATGAGGTACAGATAGTTAATAAAGTTTCTGTTGTAAAAGATGTTAAATTGCCACCGCTTACTACTTTTTTTGTGGCAGTGCAGCCTTCAGCTGATATTACAAATGAGGTTATGTTCGAGCCTTCTACCAGTATTATGCATAAGAAGAATATTTCTATTCCACCTGTAGTTTGCAAATCTTCAAAGGACTTTGTGATACCAGTACATAATAATTCAGCTGTTCCTCAAACACTTTTTGCTAAAACTGTATTAGCTAATGCTCATGAAGTTGCATTTGTTCAAAGTAACTCAGTTTCACCTAAGGATGTTACTCCATTGAACGCTCCAAAGTTTGAATTTAATGTTAATACCAACTTAACTGAAGCTCAAAAGTCAGATCTTCATAATCTGTTGTTAAAATATGAACATGTTTTTGCCACTTCATTGCAAGATTTAGGCTCAACTAATGTAGCTGAATTTAAAATAGAGGTAAAGGATGAGAAACCTATTAAGCAACGACCCTATAGGGTAGCTCATAAGCAGAAAGAGATTATTTCCCAACAAGTAGAGGAAATGAAAAATGCTGGTATTATTAGAGATTCTCAGTCACCTTGGTCATCACCTGTTGTGTTGGTAAAGAAAAAAGATGGCTCTATGCGGTTTTGTGTAGATTATCGTCAACTGAATAAGGTTACAGTAAACTCAGCCTTTCCCTTGCCTTTTATTGATGACCTCCTTAGTTACCTTGGAGAAGCTAAATGGTTTGCTTCCTTAGATTTGTTGTCAGCATACTTTCAAATTCCTTTAGAGGAGAATAGTAAAAAGTATACCTCATTTGTTACTCATGAAGGGCAGTATGAATTTGAACGTTTGTCTTTTGGGCTTGCTAATGCACCAAGATTTTTCAGTTTTGTTGCTGAGAAATTGTTAGGAGACTTGAAATTTAAGAAAGCTGTAGCATATTTGGACGATATTGTTGTTTTTGCCAAAACTTTTGAAGAATTATTAGAAAACTTAGAAGCTGTTTTTCAACGTTTGGAAATGCATAATTTTAAACTGAAACCTGGGAAATGTTTCTTTGCTATGGAAAAGATAAAGTTATTGGGTTTTGAAGTATCTAAAGATGGAATTTCCCCAGATTCTGAGAAAGTTACAGTGATCAAAGAACTACCACGCCCAAAGAATGTTAGAGACGTGAGAAAAGTTTTGGGTTTGTTCAATTTCTACAGGAAATTTATTAAGAATTACTCTTACATTGCCCATCCATTGATTCAGCTGACCAAGAAAAGTCAAAGTTTTATTTGGGGCCCGGATCAGCAAACAGCATTCCAGCAGTTAAAGAACTCTCTTGTTTCTGCCCCTGTGTTGGCTCATTATAATCCTGGAGCCTATACAGAATTACACACTGATGCTAGTGGTCTAGGAATAGGATGTGTTTTACTACAGAAAGTAAATGATAATCTTAGACCTATTGCATATGCTTCTAGAACTTTGTCAAAATGTGAAAGAAATTACAGTGTACCAGAGTTAGAGCTTTTGGCAATCGTTTTTGGTTTAACACATTTCAGGACTTTTGTGTATGGCTATAAAGTGCATGTTATTTCAGACCATCACTCCCTTTGTTATCTGAACAATTTAAAGGATTTGACAGGCCGGTTGGCTCGATGGAGTCTAAAGTTACAGGAATTTGATTATGATATATGTTATAAATCTGGTAAGAAACATAATGACGCAGATGTTTTGTCAAGGTTCCCTGTGTTACAGCCTGAAGAGCATCAAATTGAACAACTTGATGAGCTAATTACCTGTTTGCTATCACCAGTTGAGGTTGCTCAGAAACAAAATGATGATCCAGTTCTGACTCCAATTATTAATGCCCTTAAGGATCCTGAATCTGCTCCTGCTAAGGTTCAACGTCAAGCTTCTACCTATATTTTGAAAAGTGATGTCTTGTACAGGAAAAATTCGAGTTCTACTGGTCCCTTGCATTTACTAGTCATTCCTGAGGTGTTAAAGCATGAAATTTTGTCCTCATGTCATGATGATCCACTATCTGGTCATTTAGGTTTTTCGAAAACTTTTAGTAAGATTAATTCAAGATACTACTGGATAGGTATGAAAAAAGATATTGAGCATTTTGTGAAAACTTGTCCAAGTTGTCAGTCTAGGAAGGCACCTAAGAATCAAAAACCTGCTGGTCTTTTGCAGCCTATTCCAGTTAACTTTATTGGAGAACGTTGGGGAATAGATTTGTTAGGCCCTTTGCCTCGTTCTACGTCGGGTCATAAGTATATCATAGTTGCTACAGAATATGCTTCTAGGTGGGTTGAAGCTGCCCCTCTCTCTTTGGCTACCATTCCCCAGGTTACTAAGTTCATCTTACATCAGATTATTTGCAGGCATGGGGCCCCTGCCATGTTACTGTCTGATCGTGGTAGTGTCTTTCTGAGTGAAGTAACCCAGGAACTCTTGAAAGCTTTGTCAGTTTCCCCTCATTTTACTAGTTCATACCACCCTGCATGCAACGGCCTTACTGAACGATTTAACCAGACTTTACTAAATTGTCTTAGTCATTTTGTGGATTCAAATCAGCGCAATTGGTCTAATGTTTTACCATATGTGATTTTTTCATACAATTCTTCTGTTCAGGAAACTACAAAATTTTCACCATTCTATTTGATATATGGTCGTGAACCTTCCTTACCAAATCAGGTGCAACTTCAGGCCACTTCAAATGATTTATTTGTTCGGCAAACTTTGGAAGAGATTCAGAAAGCTCGTGAAGTAGCCATCCATAATATTAATCAGCAACAGATTAAACAGAAAGAAAGATATGATGCTAAGCATAGAGATACTCATTTTGCAGTAGGTCAGCTTGTTAAGATTTTTACTCCAATTAGGAAAAAGGGAAAATGTACCAAATTGCTTCATAGATATTTTGGGCCTTTTGAAATTGTTCGACAAATTACTCCTGTTACTTATGTGGTTCGTCGACCAAATGCTCCTAGAGTTAAGGAACAATCAGTACATGTTTCTAGGATATTCCCATATTTTGATCCTGTGGGACCATATAGACTGTAAATGCATTTTGCTTTTCTTTTGTGTCACATTAAATGTAAAAAGGTTGTATGTAAAGTATATTGCCCCTTGTTTTCTGAGTGAGAATTTTGAGATTTAGTGTATAGTGTGCTAAGCTATTTTGTTTTGGAATATGATGTATATTATTGGCAAATGGCAATACTTGGATAGATGTTTGATGAATTAGATGTCAAAAGTTGAACATACAATTGTTATTATTGAAAGTCACAATTAATTGATATTAAAAGTATATGTTCCCTAATAACTGTTTTGAGTTGAATAACCTCATTTGATGATAAATTTTACAATGATTAGGAAATTGAAATTTTGTTTATTAATTTTAAGTTTACATTCTGGAATAGTGCTGTGCTACCTCGATAAGAAGGATGAATGAAATTATGTGTGATTATGTGAAAGATGTAGAGGTAAAGTTTATCTGGTTAATGGGGTTGCTGTAATGTGCCCGTTAATCCAGTGTTTTAGGCTCGATAAAATGGCTGAAATGTGCTTATCGATGCAAGTAATTAAGTGTATTTTTGAGTTTTGTTTAGCATTGGCGCTGAAATGTGCATGCTAAGATGATGAGGAAAACCTGAATCACAGAGAGGTTTGTGAATGACTGTTATGAAGCTGAGACCTGGGGGATGTTTTGTTTGTCATCCTCGCCATAGTTACCAGGTATTTGTGAGATAGCACATTACTAGTACAGATGTTTACTTTGTCTCTTTATTGCAGGATGCTAATAGTTTGAACATTTTGATAAAATTGTTTTGGATTAAGAGTGATATATATTTTGGAGTTGTGTGATTACCAGTATGCTTTAATGGTTTATTGAATTCTAAGTTTTATGTTGAAAAGCAAAGGTACCCTTCAATGTATACAAAAGTTTTTAGAATAGGCTAAGACATGATACTATATTTTCTCTTTTGTGTATCTAGGATGTGAAATTTTGAGGCCCCAGAACTTAATTTTTTCTTTCAGTTTTGTTCTATGTATTGTGTTGTAGAACGATTTTTTTTTGTTTTTTTTGTTGGTGTAGTAATGTGACAGTAGTTTTGTTGGCATGCAAAATGTTGATGTTAGTAGATTGTAAGTAGTTTTGTTGATTTGAAAGGTAGTAGTACTGATGATATTAAGTAGTGCGCACACATAATAAATATGATTGACATTATAATGGTAAAACAAAGAGAAAAACTGAGCTCATTTTTGTTTAAGTGTACACGTCAGTTTTTGTTAAAAAATTTATGGCCACGTGTAATATTTTGGGGTACCCCTCTAATTGTAAGTTTTGGTATTTTGGAAATTTGTAATATTTTTATTCAATGTTTTGGAAGGTCAAATTATTTTGTGCTGTGTGTGTATTGTATTATTTCTACCCTAAGGGGTTTTTGTAAAGTTTTGATTGTGACATTCCTATGTTTTATGTATTCTTTTGTGAAGATTATTTTGTGAAGATTATTTGATTTATCTTGTCAAAATTTGTAAGCTATATATATTGCCGAGTGATGGAAATTATCTTAGTTTTATCATGTATCTTGCTACCCAGATGGGGTGTACCTAATTTTTTTGTATTATTTATTATTGTTCAGAAGTGAAGTTTGTTTTTAATGATGTAGTTGTCTTCTGTAATTGACGTACACTTATATTTTTGGAAATAATGTTGTAGTATGATGATACGTATCAAGCCAGCCCTATTTATCTGCGTTCCTGCTGCACCACACTGTTCCTGCCGAACTGTTTGCACCATGGGAGTACTAAACCTGCCACACTGCCTTGTGTCATCGGGCTCTGGTCCGCCCTTTATGACCACTGTTCGTCAGAGCTTTGGCAGCTATTAGTGCTGTCACTTCGTACCTGTGTTGGGGGCAGAAGAACTATTAATGCCCCACATTGTTATTCAGTGTAGAGCAAGTACAATTGTGCTCAATTCAGTGGTCTTTATTCATCAGTGACTGCAGTGCAAGCTTCAAGTTTTTTATTACATTTGTGAGACCAGTGGGAATGGAATGTACTGTTCAGGCAGGTTGTGAAACTTTTTTTTGCTTGGTGCAGTAGTGGTGAAAAGTGCTGAACTTCATTTATTTTTCTTTGAGGGCTTTTTAATTAAAGTTATAGACAGACACTGGAGTAAAGAAACGAATGTGTAACGTCAAGAGAAGATTTATGTTTGTAATACTGTTTGTGATGTTTGTATGCTAATTTTTTTTTTTGTTCCATCACTCGAGCGAGTTTCTTTTCATTTGTTATTAATTGTTCTGTTGACCCTGGGTCAACAGCTTGTGGTCCGGGGGGAGGTGTGGCAACCCTGTATGGGTTGTCAGACCTGGCGCTTCTGGCTGATCTTTGTTCGTTGGTTGTGCTGGAGAGGGGGTTGGCTTATTCTTCCGGAGACGAGCGGCCGCCACCAGCGTGAGAGGATGTGTTTGTAGCAACCCTCCGGAACACAAGCCTCATTGAATGTAAGTTGTCTGGAATTATTAAACCTCTTTTTAAAATGCATTTGTGAGTTTTCCTTCGCTGGACCTTCCACCTTTCACCACCATGCAGGTAAGCTAGTTATCAGTAAAATAACATGTCCACCCTACCGCGTGGTGTAACTAGTGTTTGTTGAGATGGTTTAGCTCTACCGCTACGGATTCCCCCCCCCCCCCAAAGCTAATAAATATTAAATCTATTCTAATGTAGGGTGTGACAATATTACTTAACGTTGGAGGTTTTCTCTTATCCTGAAGGATAAATGTCTGGTAACTCTAATCTTTACGTACCCTGTACTCATTTGTACATAATTTCATTCATTGTCCGATATGACTTAACGTTAAAGGGTTTCTCTTGTCCTGAAAGATAAATGTCTGGTAGCACTAAGCTCTATGTACCCTGTACTCATTTGAATATCGTATTCATATTCGGATATGACTTAAAGTTGGAGGTTTTCTCTTATTGTGAAATATGAATATCTGTTAACTCTAGGCTGTAAGTATCCTGTACTCATTTGAGTATCAAATTCATATTCCGATATGACTTAACGTTGGAGGTTTTCTCTTATTGAGAAAGATGAGTGTCTGTTAATTCTAAGCTGTATGTACCCTGTACTCATTTGAACATTATTTCATTCATAGTCCGATATGACTTAACGATGGAGGTTTTCTCTTATCCTGAAAGATGAATGTCTGGTAGCCCTAAGCTCTATGTACCCTGTACTCATTTGAACATCATTTCATTCATCGTCCGATATGACATAACGTTGGAAGTTTTCTGTTATCCTGAAAGATGAATGTCTGGTAACTCTAAGCAAAGAAAGGAACCAAAAAGAGAAAGAGAGAAAGAAAGAGAGAAATACAGAAAGAGAGAGAAAGGAAGAGAGGAAGGCAGGATGGGAGTATGGGAGGAAGGGAGGGAGGGAGATAAAGAAAGAGGGAAAGCGAGAAAGACAGAAAGAGAGAAAGGAAGGACGTAAGGAGGAGAGGAAATGAGGGAGAGAGGGAAAACGAGAAAGAGAGGAAGGAAGGGAGCAAGGAAGTAAGGGAGGGAGGAAGGGTTGGAGCTAGGGAGGCAGGGAGGAAGTGAGGGAGGAAGGAAAGAAAGAAGGATGGCAGGGTGAAAGGGAGGGAGGTAGGGCGGAAGAGAGGGAGTAAGGGAGGAAGTGAGAAAATAAGGGTGAAAGTGAGGGAGGGAGGGAAGAAGGAGGGAAGGAACGTACGAGCGAAAGAACGAAAGAAAGAAGAGAGCGAGAAGGAAATAGAGAGAAAGAAAGAAAGTAAGAGAGAGAAAGATAGAAAGTAAGAGAGAGAAAGTAAGAAAGAGAGAGAGAGAGAAAGAAAGAAGGAAGGAAAGAAAGAAAGAAAGAAAGAAAGAAAGAAAGTACGAAAGAAATAAAGAAAGAGAGAGCGAAAGAAAGAAGGAAAGAGAGAAAGAAAGAAAGAAAGAAAGAAAGAAAGAAAGAAAGAAAGAAAGAAAGAAAGAAAGAAAGAAAGAAAGAAAGAAAGAAAGAAAGAAAGAAAGAAAGAAAGAAAGGAAGGAAGGAAGGAAAGAAGGAAAGACAGAAAGAAAGAAAGAAAGAAAGAAAGAAAGAAAGAAAGAAAGAAAGAAAGAAAGAAAGAAAGAAAGAAAGAAAGAAAGAAAGAAAGAAAGAAAGAAAGAAAGAAAGAAAGAAAGAAAGAAAGAAAGAAGGAAAGAAAGGACGAATTTTTCTGGCGTACCCTTTGCATACAGTATACATCCAGAATTAATTTGGAGCAAACTTTAGAAATGTTTTTGCAATATATTTTTCAACAGTTAATATTGGGTTCGAGCCACAGAACAATGGAAAGGGATTTCTAGCGTACTGCGGTCACGATTCCAAAGACACCTAACTCTTTTTCTTATGTTCTATACATATTCTTCTGCGTTGCGTCTGCTTCCCCTTCACCATGATTGGCTTATGCGCCCCTATGAAGTTTATGAAACAAGCTCCTTGCAATAGGAGGTTAGACGATATAAAGTTTCTTATGATCATAAACCGAAGTAGCCTCCTATCAATTTGTTGATAACTTCCCTGCAGCCAGTCTTGATCTATTGCACCTAGGCCTCAGTGGGACCGAGAGAGATTCGGGGCGCGCATTCGGAAGGTCCGGGTTCAGCTTCCGTGACCGACCTACCTGACCCATGTGGTTTTTCGAGGGGTTTCCCGGGTCGCTAGGCGAATGCTGGGTAGGTTAATTATATCCCCGAATTTCCTGTCGCTCCATTTCAACTCCATTATCATTTCACATCATCTCTTATCTGGTTGTCTCTTTCAGGGTAGAGGTGTCAACGGGTGTTTCGGTGCTGCATGGCGGGATGATACGCTCTGAGAATGATATACTCTGAGGAAAGCGGTTGCGGTCTTTGAACCGGCTGCCGCGACCATTGCCCTACGGCTGACGGTCCCGTTTACGTATCGCATAAGGGAGGAGGGGTAATGTCCGTTGTCCTGGCCTGTCGGCGGAACTCTTTAAGTAAAAATGTAGTGACACTGCCCTCTGCATTGGTGGCTCCTTGGGAATGTCGTCCTCTGTCTCCTCTCGCCTCATCCTTCCTCCCGGAGGAGACCCACTTGGGGGCATAGGTACAATGGAGCACGACGGTCTCCATGCCGAATCCTCTCCGTTTTAAATGCTAATCCTAATGCCCCAAGTGGAAGGCTAAGGCGAGAGAAGACAAAGTGCGGCCGATCCAAGGAGTCACGACATTACAGAGGGCAGGGTCCATACAACAAAGATTTTTGATCTCCCCGGCAGGCTAGTTAAAGCGTTTGTCACCCACCGTAGTTCTGAAATGGCCCGCTAGGTGTGCCCAGAAATCGGAGACCAGCCTACCCAATTAGGAAGTGTTTACCAAGAACCTATCATCCTGGCATACAGCGTCGAGACACCCCCCGACACTTCTACCCTGAAAGAGACCACAAGATGAGAGATGATTTGAAATGATAATGGTAAGACAGGAAATTCAGGGGACGGAATTAAGCTACCCAGCATTCGCCTGATTACCCAGGAAATCCCTTGAAACAAAGCAAGGGTCAGGTAGGTGGGCTACGGGAGTTGAATCCCGACCTCCGAATACAGGCCACAGACGAAACTGACTGAACTATCCCACTAATGTAAATCTGAAATTATTTTCCCAATATACAACATAAATGGAAGTACTTACAACTTACGCTAAAGAGTAGCCATCTTAGATGTGTAATTCTACATAACCAATGGGTCTACTACTTAAAACGTTAAAATAAACCAGCATTGTTACTAAAATGTTCCATTTCTACAACCAAACGATTTACAAAGCTGCTTGGTGTGTTAAAGCCATGTCTAACTCTTATTATTTAACACAACGTTATAAAACAATATATTTCTATAGTAATATGTGCCTCCCCCCCCCCCCAAAACAAAATCACTTTCAGTAACTTATAACTCAACGGCAACAGACGCCATTGCTATATTACAAAGACCTGAGTAGCGTATGTACTCAACTGGATCAGTCTTATAAATACTTATTTAAACTACTACATTTTAAGTTTAATGATTCAATGGAAACTGTAATTACTTCTGAGTTTTATTTAGCTTCTAAATTAATTTCATATATGTATGAATAAGTTCAATAAAAGATTATCTACAAACAAAAGCAATCGTTTACTTCATGTTCCATTCCCTTGCAATTCTCACCTCTTACGAAACAGCAGCTATGCTACACAGAATTATTTTTGAAAAGTAATTACAAAAATCACTTACCCATTGGATTATATCCGGAATCCTGGTTAGGCCAAACGGAATTTCCAGTGGGCAGCGGTTGGAAGAAGAGCCTCTTGACCTGTTCTTTGAGCCATTGTGGTTCGATATTTTCAACATAGTCGTATGGTCCGGGAATTTTCTTTGGACGATCTGTAGGTTCGGACGGCCTCTTGTTCCTCTCGAAGTCATACCTCGAGGGTGAATCAGGTTCTTCATGAAATCCACAGAAAGCGCAGCGCTGGTTCTCCATCTCTGGAGCTTTCTCAACCGTAAGCCACGACACACTGAATCACTCGTCACTCACTCGCAGCAAACCAGCACAAATTGCACCAATCGTATGGTTTGCCTCCAAATGTTCAATTTCTACAATAAAAGACAAAGACAAAAGACAAAGACTATTCTTTTCTTATCGGCGGATCATCAAACGCAAGTTATAGCTACTTCCCCAATAAAATATGTGACTAATTTCTGTTGCAAACACTTACCTGTTGGTAGGACGTCCTCTTATTGCAACTACTATTGCAATTCCTGTTGCAGTTACTCTTCTAATTACTCTTTTATTGGTAATTTCGGCTACTGATTTCCATTGTCTGGGAAACACAATTGAATCATTTTGTCTTCTGAGCGATGAGCGAGTTGAAACAACAATAGTAATGGATGCTTCTTTCTTCACTACAAACGGCACGCTATAACATAAACTGCCCACACACACGTATCTTCTTACACCGCCGAAGAAGTCTTTGTTTACAATCTAGAGATTTCGCGTCCGATTACCAGTTACGATAGAAATGTTTATTTAGTATGTATTGCTCACAATCCTACAGATAATCTTGAAACACGAGAGAGTAACCCGAGTAAATTTAATGGTTGCACAAGGAAAGTTTCAAATAAACAACAAGCATTAAGAAAAATGAATATCACTGCCGACGCACTTTTCTTTCAAAGTAAAAGCCGCCTGTATGACCTTACATTGTTGGTGGCATAGAAATGGTAAAAATAAAATCTTTATTCATCCAAATTATTATTTTCCTCATTGCAATAAATCTTAAATCAACTTAAAGGTCGTAACCAAATGTTTATTTCAGTATTACATATTTTAATTTTCAGGAATTTACACAGGTTTTGAACTCACTCATTACTCGATAAATTTTTATCCGTATTTTACTTTAACATCTATCTTGAGGAGACAAGGGGATATATTGCACCACACTCCAAAAATTGATGTAATATTTCCCAGGAAATACACGTTTGAAGTTACTTAAAGACAAAGATTTTGCCTTTTCTGCCACGCAGATACATCGTAAAGCAGGTAATGCATTAATCTCAGAACTAAAGCTGTATAAATGTCAAATTTTCTTGGAATTTATTTGAAATTTGCTACATTCGGAGGCAATTTTGTTTTTGTAACTATTAGACCACGCGTAAGTGATAAACAAAAGCGCACTGCATGAAATATGCAGAGAGGTATAAGAACACAAATCATTTTAAATAATTTTTGTGTTTTTTGGTTTTTTGAAAGGTGCTGTCGATATTCAGCTTTACCAAGATGTTTTTAAAAGAGCAGGGAATTTCTATATCAGTATCTAACGACCGATTTGGTATAAGGTGATTATCAATTGTTTTCTCTGGTACATACACGCAAGTGTGCAAACAATCTTTCTGCAAATATGAAATGTGTAGTATTTAACGCCCGCTTTTACTACATACGGCACCGCAGGTGATGACACTGATGATACATGAGATGAAAATGGAGCACCGGTGGAATGAGATGGCGGGGTAAACCGGAGATCCCGGAGAACACCCGCCCAGCGCCGTGTTGTCCACCACAAATCTCACTTTGTGGTCGCCTGGGATCAAACCCGGGCTGCCTTGGTGAGAACCAAGTGGTCTAACCACTGAGCCATGGCACGACTACCCTTTAATGGATATGTTTCGTAACGTTGATTTTCTTAAAATTGTTTGCAATACATTAATTAAAATATTTTTTCATTACAAATATATCTTGAATTTACTTGAAATGTCCTCTCAGGACTTTTGTGTAACTGGAAAAGTGTAAAAGATCTTACTGTACAAAAAAGGATAGCTCCTTAAAACATACAACTCATATCAACTTACGTTTCTCCTTAGCATTAAGCATATCCCAGTAATTTCCTGTTATTGGTGAAATTCCTAACAACTTTTCTCAAATGGAAAATATTATTAGTTTTATCTTGTCTTCTTTCCTCCTGGTCAAACAACCAGAATGTAATTCCGAAGTTATTGCATAGCGGCCAAATCTTAAAATATTTAATTTTCACGTAAAGTTACTGCATTCCCCTATTCCCATTGTACTTCTAAGAACATTATTTTTTAAGTTCCATCCTTCAGCGATAGCTAATATCCCACGATGTATGATTGATGATGAAATGAGTCCAGTGTACATAGAACTTAGAGCTATCGGATATACATCTTTCAGGACAAGGTAGAATCTCCAACGTAAAGCTATATCTTAACATGAAAGAAAGGACGTTCAAATGAGTACATGGTCCATAGAGCTTAGAGTTACCCGACATTCATCTTTCAGGATAAGAGAAAACCTCCAACGTTAAGTCATATCGGACGATGAATGACATGATACTCAAATGAGTACCGAGTACACAAAGCTTAGAGTTACACACATTCATCTTTCAGGATAAGGGAAAACTTCCAACGTTAAGTCACATCGGATAATGAATGAAATGATGTTCAAATGAGTACATGGTCCATAGAGCTTAGAGTTACCAGACATTCATCTTTCAGGATAAGAGAAAACCTCCAACGTTAAGTCATATGCTCCCAAGTGTTGGACCTGACCACGTGTTTCTTAATTATTCACAAAGTAAGAACAGGTCTTCACATATTGGTGTTAGGCGCCGGGTATAATTTTTTTAAAAGGTTCATTGTGAAAATCCAAATTAAAACAAGAAAAAATCTTTCCTGATATGTAGAAATTGTGTATAAAAATGTAAGACCACGTGGATGTTCTGGCCACATTTTGGTTATTTTTCTCTATAATTTTTTTTTTCAAGCCCCTTAGTAATTCTGTATAACGTACCAAAACGCTTTAAAAGTGTTTTCTGTATTTTGATTAATATATAGTAACCTTTTCCTAACTTTCATTTAAGGAGTAATATTTTGTTGTGTAATGTTGGCTCATTCGTAATTACTAATCACCACGTGTTATTTCAGAAGACGTGTTGAGTGTTCTCCCTTGGATTCAAGTTATCTACTCAATATTAGGTAGTTTTCTTTTGTAAATAAAATAAGATTTTGGAATTTGTGTATTAATGATTACTTCAGTGCCATAGGCCACGCCGTGGCTCAGTGGTTAGACCGCTTAGCTCTCACCAAGGCGGCCCGGGTTCGATCCCAGGTGACCGCAAAGTGAGATTTGTGGTGGACAACACGGCGTTGGGGCGGGTTTTCTCCGGGAACTCAGGTTTCCCCCGCCATCTCATTCCACCGGTGCTCCATCTTCATCTCATGCATCATCAGTGTCACCGCCTGCGGTGCCGTATGTAGTAAAAGCGGGCGTTAAACACTAAACATTTCATTTCATTTCAGTGCCATAGTGTAGAAATTTACGGTGTGTTACAGGTGATATTTCTATTAGTTTGCGTCTAAGAAGTAAGGTTATAATTGCTACGATATTGAATGGTTAGTTTTCTGAGAGAATGTTTGTATCTTGGACGTAATATCTGAATTTTTGTAAATGATGTTTAGGATGACAACTTTTCAAAATTTCATTTAAGATGTATTTGATAGTATGGTCACATCGTGGTAAATTTGTAGTGGAAGCAATGCAGTTTATAAAAGTGTTTGGTTGGTTAAATATTACATTTCTCTGGCGTTTTAAAGTGCGAAAAAGTGATTCTGGACATTTCAATAGTAAAACTTATGATTCATAAATGTGAATAATTTCAGTAAGTGTTTAGAATAACAAAGATGAATGTGTATTATGAAGGCAAAGGTTTTAATTCTTTTTGTGTAAGTTTTATTAGTGTTCTTGTGGGATCTGCAGTGGATTTTTCATGGAAAGTTTATCATGTGGGTGTTGCAACAGTGTAAGATAGTGAAATTTTCCTGAAATGTCTTCTCAACGTATGGTGAGTTAAAATTATTTTGCTGCATCATTTTTAACAGGTTATGTTTCCTGTTATAACCTTTTTTGCAATATTCGATTGTAGGCTGGTAATCAAAAGTGTTTCTCTTCCTTTCTTAAATTGAAGCTTTAAAATTTTAGTATAATCTTTCTTAGGAAAAGGTTTTTTTGGTAAAGTGCTTTACATTTTTCATTTTAAGGCATATTGGGCATAATTACAAAATTTAGCTCAGGATTTTGAGGTTTTATTTTCAGTGTTAAATTATCTTGGTTAACTAATAATTTTCTTTTCAGCAAGGTTATAATGTAATTATTTACAGTGGTAATTTATTATTCAGGTATTTCTAAAGTTTATTTTGTATCCTTTGGTTTGCTAAATGTTGAATAATAATGAAGTTTTAGAGAGGTTATGTTCAAATTACCAGTGATTTGTCAAAATTATGTCTGAATTCTGATATTGTTTCTGTTTTGTGTTGTTGAGCTTTTCCAGATGTGATGCTGCTGTTTCTTCTTTTTCTATCTGTCTTGGTAATTGCAAGTGTGAATGTGTTTTCTAGGTCAGTGCTGAGATGTGCCCCTCGATTATTGTGTGTGTCTGATATAGTTGAAATGTTGTAGCTTCAAGGAAGTGCTGTAATGTAACCTTGGATGCTTTGAGGATGTTAAGAGTTGAGAGTATTTTTTGTGTGTGTATTTGTGAAGTTTTACAGGGTGGATGTGCCTGTAACATGGATTATTTGTGGCTTGTCAGGAAGCTGATATGTACCTGACACAGCGTTGAGATGTGCTAATATTTTGGGAGAATGTGTTGCAATGATTGATGTGAAATGTATGTTTTTCTTGCAGCAGTTTTATCTGAAAATGCTGAACATATTACAAAACAAAAAGTTTATTATTGACACTATTTTTTCTGAATCATGTGTTTTAAATTTATGGTCAATCACAATTATTTTCCCTGGTTTGCCTTGTAAAGTTCTTTTTCATTATAAGTGTTGGTGTTTCAAAATGTCTTTATTTAGGGATGGTAATGTTATATATTTTCTTTTCCTGTCTTAAAGTGAAAGTTAAATTTTGGCATAATGTTATTTAAAGAACTTTCTTTAGTTCATTCAGTTTTATTTCACTGTCACAAATAATGGGAATAACTTAAAAATAAGTAAATTTGGGATATTACTGTTAGGTTTTTTTGAGATGTTCCATTGTGTGTGGATAACTTGGGATTTTCTGTGCAGTGGGTTTATAATATTTTTGCTGATGTTTGCTGTAGTAATTCTTGTTAGGCATCTTTGAATAATTTTTCTTTCTTTTGGTTAGGATTTGGGTTAACATTGAATTTGAAGGGAGGTTATGTCTAAATTACTATTTTGGAAGTTTGCGAAATTCCTGATTTTGCTTGTCCTTTGTTTCACTCAACGCTTCTATTGAGGAATAAATATGCTGTAATTTTCCTTAATTCTTTTTAAATTGTTACAAGTGTGTCTGTAGTATCCTGATGGTTGCGGAAGAGTGCCTCAGGATAAATTATTGTTTGTGTGTACTGTGAAAATTATTTTGGCTTCAAGGATTTGCTGTTATGTACCCTTGAATGCAGTGTTAGTATAGAGGAAGTAGTGTGAAGAAGTTTATGTGACATTACGCAGGGGAACAGTTATGTGCCTGCAGAATAGATCATGTATGGTGTCAGACCCTGTGGGGTACGTTAGTGTCAAGATATGTATATTAGATTTGTTTCTCTGTAATGAATGATTATTGCAACAGTGTTTTATGAATATATATTTTTTTACAGCTGAAGTGCTTTAGGAGAAGTTGGTGGACATTGTACAAGCTTAATCTGTAGCTTTTCTTTCACAATGATTATTTCCATCCTTTGATAATTAACCTAATTTATTAATATACTTTTTCTAAATGTGCATTTTAGGAAAATCAAATGGTGTATCTTTATATGGACCATTATTTATGTACTGTTTATACAGTAACAATGGTTATGATTGCTCATGGACACTTAAGTTTCATTATCTGTATTCTGATGATAAAACATGGTTATGTGTTTGAAGTAAAGGAGTTCTGGTAAAAGTATAGATGAAATTAAGCAAATGAAGTGTATTGTTTTAATTATCTATGGTTAATATTTATCATACGTCATGATGATTATTCTTATGTGCAGTACTAGTAGGTAGGGCTTATTCCCCGCCCCTAGTGAGGAACAGGGATTCCTGGCAAGTTCTGGATTCAATTTTTGATAGTATTTTTTTCTTTTGTTTTTTATAATCCACTTAGTAATTCTGCATAAAGAGTCAAGAAGGCTTAAGAAGTGCTAACAGCCACTCTGTTGTGGCTTTAATGCAGTGCTGTAATGTAACCGTGGATGCTGTGAAGATAGATTTAATAATATTTTTGTGTGTATTTGTTAAGTTTTACGGGGTAAATGGGCCTTTAATATGCATTGTTTGTCAGGAAGCTGATAGGTTTCTGACACAATGTTGAGATGTAATATTTTCTGGTATTCTATGTTATGTATGTTTATTAGTGTTTGGGATTTTAATTGCACTGTTCATTGCATTATGTTGCATTATGTTAGCAAAAACTATGATGTCATTATACAGTCGACTTACGCCATGGCTAAGAAAATCATTTTATTATTCAATGAAACATTGGAAAAAGTTTGGGTGAGAAACTGATTGTATACTAAATGTACATTAAATGGAAGCTTGTAATTGCAATTTTTTTTTGTAATTTACGTCCTCCAACGTTTAGTCATATCGGAAGGTGAATGGATTGGATGAAATGATGCACAAATGAGTCCAGGGTACATGGAGCTTAGAGTTACCCGACATTCGTCTTGAATGATAAGGGAAAACCCCGGAAAAAACCTTATCCAGTTAACTCACCCTGACCGAGATTCGAACTCGGGACCTCTTGAATGTGAGGCAGACATGCTACCATCTACGCCACCGAGGCGGGCTGTAATTACAATGGAATGCTGTGTTCATCTTGCATTTGTAATCTTTTCAAGACATTTCTTCAAAATATTGTGTTAATGTCTGTATTTCAAATCATTTTTTTTCTCAAATGTGAAGGTGTTTTTCAATACACTTTATTATCCAGTGTTTTGCATTAATTGCCAATGCTTTTGTCTTGTCAATGTGAAACCCTGCTTGTAATTTCTAAAATGTTAAATTTTTGTAAGTCAAATCTAGGTAGTGCGCACTACAATTTTTTTTTCTTTTCAACGGAACCCTTAATTAGTTTTATCTGTGGCCACACACATAGTTTTCATATTGTTAATATGTGCACATACATATTGCTGTTCTTTATTGTAATTTTAGGTTTATTTATTTAAAAACAACTTTGATGTATTGTATTTGTAATAACAGCTTATTTTTCAATGTTTTGTATGTGATCTAATGTTATCTACTCAATTTGTATGGCACTTTCAATTACATTTCTTTGTCTCTGATACTTTTGTAAAATTGTTCCAGTGTGGTTAGTTCAATGTCATTAGGAGCCCCAGCTATAACACATCTAGCCACTATTTACTGCAACTACAGGTGTGATAGCAACCTGTGTATGGTCATCCTCTACAGCACACTCACAATCGTTGGGAGGTGGAGGTCTTTTCCCCTCACCACAGGTTCCAGTGGACTCATGTGTTAGCCGAGTAAGGGCCGACACCGCCTTACGTACTATAATCGTGTGTGGGAAATGTTTCCCCTGATTATAACAGACGTCTATATTGACTAGTGCTTCCAAAAAAAAGAGAAAAGCACTTTGGTGGTGCATCTTATTCAGTGGAGTGATTTTCTTATTTTATTTTGTGGCTAAACTACCAAACTAACAGTTGTATACTGGGGACTCCACAGTTATCAGTGTTTTTGTTTTAAAAATAATTTTTATATGTTTAAATGTACTGTAACACTATGTCAACATTAATTTAAAATTGTTTTAAAGATCAATGTATCCATTGATCTTTGGGGAATCGAGGGAGAGATGTCACAGATAGTATTAGTTTACTCTCTAACTCAAGTAGTAGGTGACGTCACTCCCCCCCTCCTTTATGACTAGATGAATAATCTTCAAACGAGAGACTCTCTCTCTCTCTCTCTCTCTCTCTCTCTCTCTCTCTCTCTCTCTCTCTCTCTCTCTCTCTCTCTCTCTCTCTCTCTCTCTCTCTCTCTCTGTAACTGCGAGCTGACTGAACAACGTGTATCTGTAGGAGCCCCAGCCTGGGCAGGTAAACAGCCGTTATGACCGATTTTGTAAATCTGTTTGTTGAAGTTAATATTTTTATTAAGTGAATTGCTCTTGTAATTAGCTTTACCCTACCTGTTTACCAATGAACCATTATAGAAAAGATGCCATCCTCTCGCTAAAGCATAAAGTTCTGCTCTGAGTGTTTGCTCCCGAGTGTTCGACCTGACCACGTGTTCCTTAAGTATTCACAAATTAAGAACAGGTCGTCACAATATGACAGCACCGCAGTACTCCGATTGGTTGCTCACCTAGTAGCGCTCAAGGGCAAACACCTTCCCATTTGAAACACATAATAAACTAATCGAGCAAAGACTTTTCTTCCCCCTTGCCTCTCGAACCACCTCTCCGTCGGAAAACTTTTGCACCGTTGTGTACAATAGATCTAGACTGGTCGCAGAGTCGAATCCCCTCCGTAGAATCCTAACCCCAGGAAGTGCTTAGTACTAAACACACGACGTAAATTAAGTATTTCAACGAGATCAATATTTTATGTGCAGTGTTTTGTTTTCTGCCAAGATGCACAAAACGCATTCAGAGTATTCCCAGAAAATTCAACAGGTACATTTAATTCTGAGATAAACATCGGATAGGTATTGTATTTGAAACAAAATGATTAGAGGCATATTAATTTAGATATAGTGAGGAATGTATATCAAGCGCTACGTTAATGAGGGAGGACTCGAAATACCTCGAAGGGAAGGAAAATACCTTGGTGTGCTTCAGAGGGCTTAGCGCGTCTCCTGCGGTCTAATTAAATACTCGTACGTGTATCTGCCGCTTTTCCGAGCGACAAAATGTTACTACGTCATTTTCGGATAAACATCTCACTCCTTTGTTAATTTCCGTTTCGCTGCCACGCATGCAGCATAGAAATGATAATCATCAACTCTGTTTAAGATGCTTACATATCTGCTACAGTGGCTCTCAATTTTAAGTCTAACTGATATTCACATCTCATTTCCGTTTAGTGTGGTATTTTATTTAGTCATTATCAGTTTTACATCGATTTTATAAATTATTCTACCCATTTCAAAGAATGATACAAACTCTTCTAGCCAGGGGCGTAAAGATAGGGCTTGCAGGGCCTGCAATGCGGGCGGGCCCGGTATTTTAAGGGGCCCACAGAAAAAGGGAAAAAGCTTATTGTTCTTATTAACAAGTATAACAATTTGAGTATATGCAGATATAAGTTCTGAAATATCTATATCATAAATAGTCAAGTTTAATGTCAGCCTGCATAGAAAGTTAATGGCTAGATCATTCCAACGGTTTCCTAGAATCGGTCAACTTTTAGTTGGGTTAGGCGCAGCTGTGTGTGTTAACAATGCTTGTCCTTCACTAAGAATTCTCTGATAACACTGGTTTGCATCATGTATCTCTGTCGTCACAAACGAGCGAGGCATAGTTACAAATGAAAATGAATACCAAATTACGAGGTACGTCTTGGTTCTGTTTGGTAATAAAATTAAATTGTGTACAGATACAGAAACTGCAACTCTTAAAATACTTTTCCACATAACTGCCGAAATTTTGCAGGCATTCGTCATAGCGAGGCACAAGTTTTTGTATACCTTCTTCATAGAAGTTTGCCGCCTTTTCCTTCAACCAGTTGGAAACATTTTCTTTCAGCTCTTTGTCATTGTTGAAGTGGTGACTGCCAAGGAAAGATTTGAGATGCAAAAGCATATGAAAGAGACAGACATGCTACCATCTACGCTACCGAGGCTGGCGCACAGCCTTGTGATCATCCGTCAGCATTCGTGGCACCCACCTGGAACACACTTTTTACATTTTCAGATCTTCATGCATAATTATGTGCATAGGTCCCAGGGAAATGCCAATTTGGGAGGCGATGTCTGCAAATGTCTTGGTTTCTTGTCAAACGATGTTCTGCTTTCATTGAACTTTCGCACCCAGGAACGCACATTAGACACCTCCATGGTACCATCACCACATGCCTCACTCAACTGGCGATGAATTTCAATAGGTGTCACACCACGAAAGTGGAGAAAACCAGTGCTGTTATTGCAATGAAAACGTCGTCAATTTAAGTATCAGAAACAGTCCTAACTCTCGTCGCTGCCAGTAGAGTTCTATGCACTGTACAGTACTGCCATTTCTGTCACGCTTTCACAAAAAGTCCACGTGGATTTTTAAAAAGCCATGAGTTCCTATCTGATCGCGGTCCTGAAAAAAAGCGTTATAAATTGAACGCACCTCATTCATCCTTCGAATTTTCTCTCCCTCCATCTCTCACCTGGTGGCCTCTTTCGGGGTAGAAGTGTCGGCGGGAGTCTCGGCGCCACATGGTAGGATGATATGCTCCTGGTAAACACTTCCTCCTCCTATAGATGCTCTCCGGTTTCCGGGTCGTTCTGTTGGGCCATTTCAGGACCATGGTGGGTGGGATATAGATTGTACTGGACTGCCGGGGAGTTTCCCCCTGGTGAAGTGTAGGGACCCTGCCCTCTTCACTATCGTGGGTCCTTGGGTGGCGAGTCTCTCTTCTTCTCTCACCTCATTCTTCCTCATGGGGGTACCCCACTTGGGGCACCGGTACAACAGACCAAATTTGGACCTACTTACGTGACGAATCTCCTCCATAGCATAGTCCAGTCCAGTCCAGTTCCCCAAGTTAATCTTTAAAATAAATATGTTTGGTAAAGTTTGATTTTCTAGAAAACAAGTCCAACAATTGTGATTAGATAGTAGGTATGTATTAGATATTTTTATCACAAATTTAGTGCATTCCTAAATTTGTGGGAATTACCACTGAAGTCCTCTTCATTCTGAATAACTAGTAAACCCAATAGGATAGATAATCATCTGCACAAAAATAGATATTTAATGCACACTACTTATAACAAATAAACTTTTATGTTGCACTAAACGTTCGCAAGATAATCGTTGTTAGTGATATGAATTCTCCAGGACTTATACTTTTCTCAAATGGGAAGTCCTTTGGTCTTTAAGCATGCAAGGAGCACGGAAATTCAAAGCCATCCCCTAGTAACTGCCACTTAAGAGATATTACTATCGCTTCAATATAGTATACTTCCATAAAATATGCAGTAAGGTAATTTCTACAAATGTTTATTAGACAAAGTCATGAGTGCAATAACTTAGATTTTCCTATCACGTACACAAGAAATAGATGAAGAGCTACATTCCACTCAAAATACGATATCGAGACTTATTTGGACGTATACATATTTTGAGATTACCTGAAAATAAAAATAAGAAAGAATGTTTAGAAAAGGTCCGCTTATCTCTCCACCTCTCTCTCTCTCCGCGCGCGCGTGTGTGTGTGTGTGTGCACCTAATCTTAAAAATGCTTATTCCTTTACACTGTGGACAGCATATTTACTGAAGCCCCTGTAGCTGATTGGAAGGTGTCTTTAATACCAAAAATAATACTAATAACAAAACAGAAGGCAATAGAAGTACTTTCAGGCATAGGAACCCCTTATACCTAAAAATTTTATTCTCTCTGTGTGCTTCAATTTTATTTATTCTCCAAATAAAATAATCCTATGTTACCAGTATGGTATGTTAGGGTTCCATTTAAGAAAGCAAATGAATAAAAAGATCAAAATAACTGAAGATGATAATAGTGATAACGATTTAAAAATTTGGAAAATAAAATCCTCGAAAGCTGAAGTGCAACGTTTTATAAAGGTTACGACGGTGTTCTGAAAAGTTTTCAACCTCAACAAGAAGATGGAGCACTCGTAAACAAAAGCTAGTGAATCGTTGTTCATTTGTCGACAGTTACTCACCAATGTTTCAGCCATTTTGGATGCTCAGTTGTTATGTAACAATTGTTTAAGTGAGTTGATGTGTGGTTTTTTATGAAAATGAACCAAAATCAAGTTCGAGCTGTCACTAAATACTTGTGTTTGAAAGGCAATACGCCTACGCAAATAAAACATAAATTGGATTCTGTGTATGGGGACTCTGCACCATTATTTACAACATGAAATGTTGGGCTGCTGAATTTAAACGTGGTCGGAGCTTGAGAGACAATGAACGTTCGGGACGTCCAAAAACCGCAACTACCGACGAAAACATCGCCAAGGTTCACCAAATGGTGCTAGACGACCGCCGAATTAAAGTGAGAGAGATAGCAGAGGCCATGAACATGTCAAAAGAACGTGTTTGTCACATATTAAATCAACATTTAGATCTGAGGAAGCTGTCTGCGCGTTAGGTTCCGCGTTTGCTCACGTTAGACCAAAAACGAGTTAGAATGAACATTTCCGACGCTCCGTTGATGCAGTTTAGGCGCAATAAATCGGAGTTTGTGCGCCGATTAATTACCCTAGATGAAACTTGGATAAACCATTATACGCCCGAAACAAAAATACAGTCCAAACAGGGAACTGCAAAGGGGAGGAGCGGCTTCAAAATAAGCAAAAACTGCTTTTCTTCGGCTGGGAAAATGATGGCGACTGTATTTGTTTAGGATAGTCATGGAGTTATTTTAAAATATTATCTTCAAAAGGATAAACCATTACAGGAGCACACTACGTACCATTACTTGATAAGCTGAAGGCAGAACTTGCGGAAAAAAGGCCTCTTTCACCAAGACAACGCACCGCCTCACACCTCAGCGGTTGCAGTGGCGAAAATCCAGGAATTACGGTTTGAACTGCTTGATTCACCAGATCTAGTCCCAAGCGACTTCTTTTTGTTCCCTCATCTGAAAATTCCGCTCGGAGGACAGATATTTTCGTCAAATGAAGAGGCAATCACCTTCGTGAACGATTATTTTGCAGAGAAAAACGCCGAGTACTATTTGGACGGGTTACAGAAATGGGAGCATCGCTGGGAAAAGTGTGGAGAGTTACAAAGAGACTATGTTCAAAGAAAATTCTGAAAAAGTTTCTTGCATCTTTATTAGGTCGGAAAACTTTCAGACGACCTATGTATTGGCGGAACAAGGTTTGCTGGTCAGCTAGTAGGTATATGTGGCAAAAACTAACTTTGTCGTGATCTACATCCTGGAGTTAGACTTTGGTTCAATCTCGATATAGGGTTTACAGGTCTGAACCACCACCACCACCGCCGCCACCGCCGCCACCACCGCCGCCAATGCCGCCACCACCGCCGCCAATGCCGCCACCACCGCCGCCACCACCGCCAGCACCACCACCACCACCGCCACCACCGCCTCCACCGCCACCACCACCACCTTTATATTAAACTGGATAAACTTTTTTAGAAATGTCTATTACCTATTTTTGTAAGTACAGCGGCAATAAGGAAATACATTAGACTTAACCGTGCTTACCCGCCTCGGTAGCGTGATGGTAGCATGTCTGCTTCACGTTCAAGAGGTCCCGAGTTCGAATCTGGGTCAGGGTGAGTTACTTGGATAACGTTTTTCCGGTGTTTTCCATTCTCCTGAAAGACGAATGTCGAGTAACTCTAAGCTCTATGGACCGCGGGCTCATTTGAGCTCATTTCACGCATTTCATTCATCGTGCACTATGACTTGAAGTTGGAGAACGTAAATAACACAAAAAAGAAAGAAACTAACCGATAGTCAAATTTTTGGTGCTGTTCAGTATGTGGTGACATTGAAAATGCCCTTTTTACGTGGCTAAGAGATAAAAGAAAAGGAGAAAATGCTTTCTATCGGAGAAAAGTATAAGATTTGAACATTTATATCAATGACAAAGAATATTTCGGAAATGGCTAGCTCCACTAAATATTTAACATGATATAAATTGTGTGTTTTAACGAGATCTATATTTGTTGTGTAGTAAGATTCTGTTTATCTCTTAGGTTTACCACTTTTGCAGAAGTCATAAAATTGAACAGTATTTCCAAGGATATTACGAGAAAATTCAAGATAGAGAGTTATCATCAAAATACCTTAAACAGTCATTTTTTAAATGAAAATGGTATTGGAAGAAGGGATTCACTTGTAAAACTTCGTTTTGAATTCATGGAATAAGTTCAATTGCCTTCTCGTTTTTTGAATTTGTGTTCACGTATGGAGAAAATTAAAACCAAAATGCGTTTGTTGAGTATGTATTTGGAAGACAAAGAAGATGTATGGTTGTGCTAAAAATATGATCATAACCCGATACTTGGTGACAAGTTACAATTCCAGAATCCAATTAGTAAGGTGCAACGGCGACGGTACCAGCTCCTTTTCAAAAAATGAAATGTGTAACGCTTAGCGCCCGCTTTTACTACATACGGCAACGCAGGCGGTGACACTAATGATACAAGAGTTGAAGATGGAGCACCGGTGGAATGAGATGGTGGGGGAAACCAGAAATCCCGGAGAAAAACACCCCAGCGCCATGTTGTCCATCACAAATCTCAGTTTGCGGTTGCCTGCGATCGAACACGGGCCGCCTTGTTGGAAGTCGAGTGTCTAACCACTCAACATTATTACGTAATATAAATATTATATCGATATTTGAGCCTCGATCTTCTTACTGTTAAGGCCTTTGATACAATGCGATCCATACAAAGGTGAACCATTTCAATACGCCATAACCTTTGAACTAATAATAGGACACGTGAAACTTTGGGAGAAAATAATACAACAATTGAAAGATTACATTACACTACTTACATCTCAGAGAAAATGTTGGACGTGTCCTCCACCGGCATCTACACATGTCTGTATTCGTCTCATCATATTCTCTGAAGTTTTACGGAGAGTATCCTCGCCAATGTTACTTACAGGATAGCAGCTATGAAATGCTAACGGGCAGGGAGTAAAAGAGGGTAAGAAGTATTGGTGAGTTCTTGCAGAAAGTAAAAGAAAAATGGTCCAGAAATGTAAAGAATACAAGAAAGGAAGTTGAGGGGGAAGAAAGGGACTAATTAAGTAACAAGGAGGTATGGAGGTTAAGAGCTACCTGACAGATCAGAAGACCAGTATATCATGTAAGCAAAGGTAGCCACAAGGTCATCATCGTCGTCGTCATCGTCGACGTCATCGTCATCATCTTCAAGGATTGGACCCTGTGACCCGTTCCGTTCTCATCAAGAGCCTACTGATCCTTCCAGCGTAGAGCTGGGCGTCCCACATCTCTCTTTCCCTTCGGCATACCCAATCTTGTAAAGGAAATTACAATTCTCATAAAAAGAGCCAAGGTAGCAACAAGGTAAAGAGAAATAAATGTAGCCTAAAGTTGTAAATTGTAAAATCTTGGAATGTGCACAATAAATATATCATATCATATCATTATTTCGGTTTGAATGGATTCCTTGAGAATATGAAATGTCCGTGGCCTATTCTTGAACACTATTTTTAGATACCCCTACAAGAAATAATCCGGTGAGGTTAGGTCAGGGGATCTGGGGAGCCACAGACCTTTTGAGATTATTCTATTAAGAAAGAAACTGCTTACAAGTACCATGATGTCACTGGATGTATAGCACTTTGCTCCATCTTGCTGGAAATAACTTTCCCTCAATTCGATATCATCTGCGTAAAACTTCAGAGAATATGGTGAGACGAGTGCAAACATGTATAGATGCTGGTGGAGGACACTTCCAACATTTTCTCTGAGATTTAAATAGTGTAATGTAATCTCTCAATTGTGTATTATATTCTCCCAAAGTTGCAATGTGGCCTATTGAAATGGTTCAGGTTTATATGGATCGCAGTGTACTATTAGTTTATTTATGCACGTAACACAAGAATACCCAATGTAAGTAGTATAAAACAAAAGCACTTCCATAAATTGAACTTCTCTTTGCCACATTCACGTCTTTTGGTTTAGCACTAAAAAACAAAAGAAGTCGCTTCTGCAGCACATTATGTCAATAATCTGTTTATGGAATTTCTGTCTCAACTCTGTTATTTATCACAATTGTTATTCGGTTCAGCGCCTTATGGTTCGTCCCCCATGTTCTAGGCTGCGGTCCGGAACTCGTGGTAGAGTTACTTCCGGTCGCTTCACCCCCTCGTAGCTATAGCTTGTGACTTTGGGTGTCAGTTGAAATGTTCATGTATCAAGGCGCTACTCTATATAATTAACAACATTTAATGTAACCATCCTTCTTCAAACAGCATATTTTTATGTTACAAACACATCCTCGCCTCGGTAGCGTTGTGGTATTATGTCTGCCTCACGTTCCAGAGGTCATGAGTTGGATTTTCGGTCAGGGTGAGTTACCTCGATAATATTTTTTCCGAAGTTTTCCCTTATCCTGAATGACGAATGTCGGGTAACTCTAAGCTCTATGGAGCCTGGACACATTTGAGCATCATTTCACCAACTCCATTCATAGTCCGATATGACTTAACGTTGGAGGACGTAAATTACAAAAAAGAAAAAAAAAACAGTTGAACTGAATTTTCATTTGTTACTAATGACAAGGTAAATGTGTAACTTTGAGCTCCCTTATGATTTCATGAACCTCCTTTGGAATCGAACATGTAACTGATATTGTTACAAAGTTGTACAAAATTACTTTATCTGCCGTTAACCGAGCAGGGTGGCTCAGGCGGTTTCGGGAGGTCCAGGTTCGACTGCCGTAACCGACCTACCTGACCCATGTGTTTTCCTTGCGAATCTTCCCGGGTCGCTAGGCGAATGCTGGGTGGGTTAATTACATCCCCTGAATTTCCTGTCTCTTCATTTCATCTTCATTATTATTCCATATCATCTCTCATCTGGTGGTCTCTTACCAGGGTAGAAGTGTCGGCGGGTGTCTCGGAGGTGCAGGTCGATTTCAGCATCCGGTAGGGTGGGGTCGTTTCCGGACCACATTTGGGTGGAATGCCCTGCCGGGGAGTTTCCAACTGATCAGCAGTAGGGACCCTGCCCATTCCACTGTTGTGGCTGTTTGGGACGGCCACTCTCTATTTTCTCTCGTCTCATCCTCCCGCAGAAGCCCCACTTGGGACATAGGTACAATGGATCTAGACTGATCGACGTACCAATCTATAGGTACACAACATAACAAAAAGGCGCCTTTTGAGCCTGTTAAATTCAGAACTAATTCAATTCCTATTCCCCTGCTCCCCTGTGTTTATGCTACCCTTCCCAGTATGACAAGAATGCTAGATTCGTTTAAAATACAGTGTTGTCATGTAGCTCACCAATACATAATACCTACAACTGTAGTTACTGGAACAAGCATTAGATCTGGAAGTATGGGTGCTCATATGTACTCTCATACACTCATTTCGTAGTAAACAGATCCGCCAACGGAGCAGATAACAGGTTCAAACCCATACCTCTTCAGACCCCGCTTGCCTTCTTGTGGTGGGTAGACAGTACGTAATACCAATCACTGCAGATCCTGCAGTTTGAGAGACTGATATGTATTTTCATTCACTCACTTCGTAGTAAACAGATCCGCTACCGGAGCAGATAAACAGTTCAAACCCCTATCTCTTCAGCCCCCGCTTGCCTTCTGGTGGATATACAGTACGTAATACCAATCACTGCAGTTCTGGCAGTATGGGTGCTCATATGTACTCTCATACACTCATTTCTTAGTAAACAGATCCGCCAACGGAGCAGATAACAGGTTCAAACCCATACCTCTTCAGGCCCCGCTTGCCTTCTTGTGCTGGGTAGACAGTACGTAATACCAATCACTGCAGTTCTGGCAATATGAGTGACTCATATGTACTCTCATACACTCATTTCGTAGTAAACAGATCCGCTACCGGAGCAGATAACCGGTTCAAACCCCTACCTCTTCAGGCCCCGCTTGCCTTCTTGTGGTGGGTAGACAGTACGTACTACCAATCACTGAAGTTCTGGAAGTATAGGTGACTCATATGTACTCTCATTCACTCATTTCGTAGTAAACAGATCCGCTACCGGAGCAGATAAACAGTTCAAACCCCTACATCTTCAGGCCCCGCTTGCCTTCTTGTGGTGGATCAACAGTACGTAATACCAATCACTGCAGTTCTGGCAGTATGGGTGCTCATATGCACCCTCATACACTCATTTCTTAGTAAACAGATCCGCCAACGGAGCAGATAACAGTTCAAACCCATTCCTCTTCAGGCCCCGCTTGCCTTCTTGTGGTGGGTAGACAGTACCTAATACCAATCACTGCAGTTCTGGCAATATGAGTGACTCATATGTACTCTCATACACTCATTTCGTAGTAAAAAGATCCGCTACCGGAGCAGATAACCGGTTCAAACCCCTACCTCTTCAGGCCTCGCTTGCCCTCTTGTGGTGGGTAGAAAGTACGTACTACCAATCACTGAAGTTCTGGAAGTATAGGTGACTCATATGTACTCTCATTCACTCATTTCTTAGTAAACAGATCCGCTACCGGAGCAGATAAACAGTTCAAACCCCTACATCTTCAGGCCCCGCTTGCCTTCTTGTGGTGGATCAACAGTACGTAATACCAATCACTGCAGTTCTGGCAGTATGGGTGCTCATATGCACCCTCATACACTCATTTCTTAGTAAACAGATCCGCCAACGGAGCAGATAACAGTTCAAACCCATACCTCTTCAGGCCCCGCTTGCCTTCTTGTGGTGGATAGACAGTACCTAATACCAATCACTGCAGTTCTGGCAATATGAGTGACTCATATGTACTCTCATACACTCATTTCGTAGTAAACAGATCCGCTACCGGAGCAGATAACCGGTTCAAACCCCTACCTCTTCAGGCCCCGCTTGCCTTCTTGTGGTGGGTAGACAGTACGTACTACCAATCACTGAAGTTCTGGAAGTATAGGTGGCTCATATGTACTCTCATTCACTCATTTCTTAGTAAACAGATCCGCTACCGGAGCAGATAAACAGTTCAAACCCCTACATCTTCAGGCCCCGCTTGCCTTCTTGTGGTGGGTAGACAGTACGTAATACCAATCACTGCAAGTCTGGCAGTATGAGTGATTCGTATGTACTCTCATTCACTCATTTCATACTAAATAGATCCGCCACCGGAGCAGATAACAGTTCAAACCCCTACCTCTTCAGGCCCCGCTTGGCCTTTTGTGGTGGGTAGACAGTAAGTAATACTCATCATTGAAGTTCTGGAAGTATAGGTGACTCATATCTACTCTCATTCACTCATTTCTTAGTAAACAGATCCGCTACCGGAGCAGATAACAGATCAAACCCCTACTTCTTCAGGCCCCGCTTGCCTTCTTGTGCTGGATAGACAGTATGTAATACCAATCACTCCAGTTCTGACAATATGAGTGACTCATATGTTTTCTCATACACTCATTTCGTAGTAAACAGATCCGCTACCGGAGCAGATAACCGGTTCAAACCCCTACCTCTTCAGGCCCCGCTAGCCTTCTTGTGGTGGGTAGACAGTACGTAATACCAATCACTGCAGTTCTGGCAATATGAGTGACTCATATGTACTCTCATACACTCATTTCGTAGTAAACAGATCCGCTACATGAGCAGATAACCGGTTCAAACCCGTACCTCTTCAGGCCCCGCTTGCCTTCTTGTGGTGGGTGGACAGTACGTACTACCAATCACTGAAGTTCTGGAAGTATAGGCGACTCATATGTACTCTCATTTACTCATTTCTTAGTAAACAGATCCGCTACCGGAGCAGATAACTGGTTCAAACCCCTACCTCTTCAGGCCCCGCTTGCCTTCTTGTGTTGGGTAGACAGTACGTAATACCAATCACTGCAAATCTGGCAGTATGAGTGATTCGTATGTTCTCTCATTCACTCATTTCGTAGTAAATAGATCCGCCATCGGAGCAGATAACAGTTCAAACCCATACATCTTCAGGCCGTGCTTGCCATCTTGTGGTGGGTAGAAAGTATATATTACCAATCACTGCAGTTCTGGCAACATGATTAACTCATATGTACCCTCATTCACTCATATCGTATTAAACAGATCCGCTACCGAAGCAGATAACCGGTTCAAACCCCTACCTCTTCAGGCCCCGCTTGCCTTCTTGTGGTGGGTAGACAGTACGTAATACTCATCATTGAAGTTCTGGAAGTATAGGTGATTCATATGTACTCTCATTCACTCATTTCGTAGTAAACAGATCCGCTACCGGAGCAGATAAACAGTTCAAACCCCTACATCTTAAGGCCCCGCTTGCCTTCTTGTGGTGGGTAGACAGTACGTAATACCAATCACTGCAGTTCTGGCAGTATGAGTGACTCGTATGTACTCTCATTCACTCATTTCGTAGTAAACAGATCCGCCACCGGAGCAGATAACAGTTCAAACCACTACCTCTTCAGGCCCCTATTGCCTTCTTGTGGTGGGTAGACAGTACGTACTACCAATCACTGAAGTTCTGGAAGTATAGGTGACTCATATGTACTCTCATTCACTCATTTCTTGGTAAACAGATCCGCTACAGGAGCAGATAAACAGTTCAAACCCCTACATCTTCAGGCCCCTCTTGCATTCTTGTGGTGGGTAGACAGTACGTAATACCAATCACTGCAAGTCTGGCAGTATGAGTGATTCGTATGTACTCTCATTCACTCATTTCGTAGTAAACAGATCCGCCACCGGAGCAGATAACAGTTCAAACCCATACATCTTCAGGCCCCGCTTGCCTTCTTGTGGTGGATAGACAGTATATATTACTAATCACTGCAGTTCTGGCAACATCAGTGACTCATATGTACCCTCATACACTCATTTCGTAGTAAACAGATCCGCTACCGAAGCAGATAACCGGTTCAAACCCCTACCTCTTCAGGCCCCGCTTGCCTTCTTGTGGTGGGTAGACAGTACGTAATACTCATCATTCAAGTTCTGGAAGTATAGGTGACTCATATGTACTCTCATTCACTCATTTCGTAGTAAACAGATCCGCTACCGGAGCAGATAACAGTTCAAACCCCTACTTCTTCAAGCCCCACTTGCCTTCTTGTGCTGGATAGACAGTATGTAATACCAATCACTGCAGTTCTGGCAATATGAGTGACTCATATGTACTCTCATACACTCATTTCGTAGTAAACAGATCCGCTACCGGAGCAGATAACCGGCTCAAACCCCTACCTCTTCAGGCCCCGCTTGCCTTCTTGTGGTGGGTAGACAGTACGTAATACCAATCACTGCAGTTCTGGCAATATGAGTGACTCATATGTACTCTCATACACTCATTTCGTAGTAAACAGATCCGCTACCGGAGCAGATAACCGGTTCAAACCCCTACCTCTTCAGGCCCCGCTTGCCTTCTTGTGGTGGGTAGACAGTACGTACTACCAATCACTGAAGTTCTGGAAGTATAGGTGACTCATATGTACTCTCATTCACTCATTTCTTAGTAAACAGATCCGCTACCGGAGCAGATAAACAATTAAAACCCCTACATCTTAAGGCCTCGCTTGCCTTCTTGTAGTGGGTAGACAGTACGTAATACCAATCACTGCAAGTCTGGCAGTATGAGTGATTCGTATGTACTCTCATTCACTCATTTCGTAGTAAATAGATCCGCCACCGGAGCAGATAACAGTTCAAACCCATACATCTTCAGGCCGCGCTTGCTTCTTGTGGTGGGTAGAAAGTATATATTTCCAATCACTGCAGTTCTGGCAACATGATTGACTCATATGTACCCTCATACACTCATATCGTATTAAACAGATCCGCTACCGAAGCAGATAACCGGTTCAAACCCCTACATCTTCAGGCCCCGCTTGCCTTCTTGTGGTGGGTAGACAGTACGTAATACTCATCATTGAAGTTCTGGAAGTATAGGTGACTCATATGTACTCTCATTCACTCATTTCGTAGTAAACAGATCTGCTACCGGAGCAGATAAACAGTTCAAACCCCTACATCTTAAGGCCCCGCTTGCCTTCTTGTGGTGGATAGACAGTACGTAATACCAATCACTGCAGTTCAGGCAGTATGGGTGCTCATATGCACCCTCATACACTCATTTCTTAGTAAACAGATCCGCCAACGGAGCAGATAACAGTTCAAACCCATACCTCTTCAGGCCACGCTTGCCTTCTTGTGCTGGATAGACAGTATGTAATACCAATCACTGCAGTTCTGGCAATATGAGTGACTCATATGTACTCTCATACACTCATTTCGTAGTAAAAAGATCCGCTACCGGAGCAGATAACGGGTTCAACCCCCTAACTCTTCAGGCCTCGCTTGCCTTCTTGTGGTGGGTAGACAGTACGTACTACCAATCACTGAAGTTCTGGAAGTATAGGTGACTCAAATGTACTCTCATTCACTCATTTCTTAGTAAACAGATCCGCTACCGGAGCAGATAAACAGTTCAAACCCCTACATCTTCTGGCCCCTCTTGCCTTTTTGTGGCGGGTAGACAGTACGTAATACCAATCACTGCGAGTCTGGCAATATGAGTGATTCGTATGTACTCTCATTCACTCATTTCGTAGTAAACAGATCCGCCACCGGAGCAGATAACAGTTCAAACCCATACATCTTCAGGCCCCGCTTGCCTTCTTGTGGTGGGTAGACAGTACGTAATACCAATCACTGCAAGTCTGGCAGTATGAGTGATTCGTATGTACTCTCATTCACTCATTTCATACTAAATAGATCCGCCACCGGAGCAGATAACAGTTCAAACCCCTACCTCTTCAGGCCCCGCTTGGCCTCTTGTGGTGGGTAGACAGTACGTAATGCTCATCATTGAAGTTCTGGAAGTATAGGTGACTCATATCTACTCTCATTCACTCATTTCTTAGTAAACAGATCCGCTACCGGAGCAGATAACAGATCAAACCCCTACTTCTTCAGGCCCCGCTTGCCTTCTTGTGCTGGATAGACAGTATGTAATACCAATCACTCCAGTTCTGACAATATGAGTGACTCATATGTTTTCTCATACACTCATTTCGTAGTAAACAGATCCGCTACCGGAGCAGATAACCGGTTCAAACCCCTACCTCTTCAGGCCCCGCTAGCCTTCTTGTGGTGGGTAGACAGTACGTAATACCAATCACTGCAGTTCTGGCAATATGAGTGACTCATATGTACTCTCATACACTCATTTCGTAGTAAACAGATCCGCTACATGAGCAGATAACCGGTTCAAACCCGTACCTCTTCAGGCCCCGCTTGCCTTCTTGTGGTGGGTGGACAGTACGTACTACCAATCACTGAAGTTCTGGAAGTATAGGTGACTCATATGTACTCTCATTCACTCATTTCTTAGTAAACAGATCCGCTACCGGAGCAGATAACTGGTTCAAACCCCTACCTCTTCAGGCCCCGCTTGCCTTCTTGTGTTGGGTAGACAGTACGTAATACCAATCACTGCAAATCTGGCAGTATGAGTGATTCGTATGTTCTCTCATTCACTCATTTCGTAGTAAATAGATCCGCCATCGGAGCAGATAACAGTTCAAACCCATACATCTTCAGGCCGTGCTTGCCATCTTGTGGTGGGTAGAAAGTATATATTACCAATCACTGCAGTTCTGGCAACATGATTGACTCATATGTACCCTCATACACTCATATCGTATTAAACAGATCCGCTACCGAAGCAGATAACCGGTTCAAACCCCTACCTCTTCAGGCCCCGCTTGCCTTCTTGTGGTGGGTAGACAGTACGTAATACTCATCATTGAAGTTCTGGACGTATAGGTGATTCATATGTACTCTCATTCACTCATTTCGTAGTAAACAGATCCGCTACCGGAGCAGATAAACAGTTCAAACCCCTACATCTTAAGGCCCCGCTTGCCTTCTTGTGGTGGGTAGACAGTACGTAATACCAATCACTGCAGTTCTGGCAGTATGAGTGACTCGTATGTACTCTCATTCACTCATTTCGTAGTAAACAGATCCGCCACCGGAGCAGATAACAGTTCAAACCACTACCTCTTCAGGCCCCTATTGCCTTCTTGTGGTGGATAGACAGTATGTAATACCAATCACTGCAGTTCTGGCAATATGAGTGACTCATATGTACTCTCATACACTCATTTCGTAGTAAACAGGCCCGCTACCGGAGCAGATAACCGGTTCAAACCACTACTTCTTCAGGCCCCGCTTGCCTTCTTGTGGTGGGTAGACACTACGTAATACCAATCACTGCAGTTCTGGCAATATGAGTGACTCATATGTACTCTCATACACTCATTTCGTAGTAAACAGTTCCGCTACCGGAGCAGATAACCGGTTCAATCCCCTACCTCTTCAGGACCCGCTTGCCTTCTTGTGGTGGGTAGACAGTACGTACTACCAATCACTGCAAGTCTGGCAGTATGAGTGATTCGTATGTACTCTCATTCACTCATTTCGTAGTAAACAGATCCGCCACCGGAGCAGATAACAGTTCAAACCCATACATCTTCAGGCCCCGCTTGCCTTCTTGTGGTGGGTAGACAGTATATATTACTAATCACTGCAGTTCTGGCAACATCAGTGACTCATATGTACCCTCATACACTCATTTCGTAGTAAACAGATCCGCTACCGAAGCAGATAACCGGTTCAAACCCCTACCTCTTCAGGCCCCGCTTGCCTTCTTGTGGTGGGTAGACAGTACGTAATACTCATCATTCAAGTTCTGGAAGTATAGGTGACTCATATGTACTCTCATTCACTCATTTCGTAGTAAACAGATCCGCTACCGGAGCAGATAACAGTTCAAACCCCTACTTCTTCAGGCCCCACTTGCCTTCTTGTGCTGGATAGACAGTATGTAATACCAATCACTGCAGTTCTGGCAATATGAGTGACTCATATGTACTCCCATACACTCATTTCGTAGTAAACAGATCCGCTACCGGAGCAGATAACCGGTTCAAACCCCTACCTCTTCAGGCCCCGCTTGCCTTCTTGTGGTGGGTAGACAGTACGTAATACCAATCACTGCAGTTCTGGCAATATGAGTGACTCATATGTACTCTCATACACTCATTTCGTAGTAAACAGATCCGCTACCGGAGCAGATAACCGGTTAAAACCCCTACCTCTTCAGGCCCCGCTTGCCTTCTTGTGGTGGGTAGACAGTACGTACTACCAATCACTGAAGTTCTGGAAGTATAGGTGACTCATATGTACTCTCATTCACTCATTTCTTAGTAAACAGATCCGCTACCGGAGCAGATAGACAATTAAAACCCCTACATCTTCAGGCCCCGCTTGCCTTCTTGTGGTGGGTAGACAGTACGTAATACCAATCACTGCAAGTCTGGCAGTATGAGTGATTCGTATGTACTCTCATTCACTCATTTCGTAGTAAATAGATCCGCCACCGGAGCAGATAACAGTTCAAACCCATACATCTTCAGGCCGCGCTTGCTTCTTGTGGTGGGTAGAAAGTATATATTTCCAATCACTGCAGTTCTGGCAACATGATTGACTCATATGTACCCTCATACACTCATATCGTATTAAACAGATCCGCTACCGAAGCAGATAACCGGTTCAAACCCCTACATCTTCAGGCCCCGCTTGCCTTCTTGTGGTGGGTAGACAGTACGTAATACACATCATTGAAGTTCTGGAAGTATAAGTGACTCATATGTACTCTCATTCACTCATTTCGTAGTAAACAGATCTGCTACCGGAGCAGATAAACAGTTCAAACCCCTACATCTTAAGGCCCCGCTTGCCTTCTTGTGGTAGATAGACAGTACGTAATACCAATCACTGCAGTTCTGGCAGTATGAGTGACTCATATGTACTCTCATACACTCATTTCGTAGTAAACAGATCCGCTGCCGGAGCAGATAACCGGTTCAAACCCCTACCTCTTCAGGCCCAGCTTGCCTTCTTGTGGTGGGTAGACAGTACGTACTACCAATCACTGAAGTTCTGGAATTATAGGTGACTCATATGTAATCTCATTCACTCATTTCGTAGTAAACACATCTGCTACCGGAGCAGATAAACAGTTCAAACCCCTACATCTTCAGGCCCCGCTTGCCTTCTTGTGGTGGATCAACAGTACGTAATACCAATCACTGCAGTTCAGGCAGTATGGGTGCTCATATGCACCCTCATACACTCATTTCTTAGTAAACAGATCCGCCAACGGAGCAGATAACAGTTCAAACCCATACCTCTTCAGGCCACGCTTGCCTTCTTGTGCTGGATAGACAGTATGTAATACCAATCACTGCAGTTCTGGCAATATGAGTGACTCATATGTACTCTCATACACTCATTTCGTAGTAAAAAGATCCGCTACCGGAGCAGATAACGGGTTCAACCCCCTACCTCTTCAGGCCTCGCTTGCCTTCTTGTGGTGGGTAGACAGTACGTACTACCAATCACTGAAGTTCTGGAAGTATAGGTGACTCAAATGTACTCTCATTCACTCATTTCTTAGTAAACAGATCTGCTACCGGAGCAGATAAACAGTTCAAACCCCTACATCTTCTGGCCCCTCTTGCCTTTTTGTGGTGGGTAGACAGTACGTAATACCAATCACTGCGAGTCTGGCAATATGAGTGATTCGTATGTACTCTCATTCACTCATTTCGTAGTAAACAGATCCGCCACCGGAGCAGATAACAGTTCAAACCCATACATCTTCAGGCCCCGCTTGCCTTCTTGTGGTGGGTAGACAGTACGTAATACCAATCACTGCAGTTCTGGCAAAATGAGTGACTCATATGTACTCTCATACACTCATTTCGTAGTAAACAGATCCGCTACCGGAGCAGATAACCGGTTCAAACCCCTACCTCTTCAGGCCCCGCTTGCCTTCTTGTGGTGGGTAGACAGTACGTACTACCAATCACTGAAGTTCTGGAAGTATAGGTGACTCATATGTACTCTCATTCACTCATTTCTTAGTAAACAGATCCGCTACCGGAGCAGATAAACAATTAAAACCCCTACATCTTCAGGCCCCGCTTGCCTTCTTGTGGTGGGTAGACAGTACGTAATACCAATCACTGCAAGTCTGGCAGTATGAGTGATTCGTATGTACTCTCATTCACTCATTTCGTAGTAAATAGATCCGCCACCGGAGCAGATAACAGTTCAAACCCATACATCTTCAGGCCGCGCTTGCCTTCTTGTGGGGGTAGAAAGTATACATTTCCAATCACATTGCAGTTCTGGCAACACGATTCACTCATATGTACCCTCATACACTCATATCGTATTAAACAGATCCGCTACCGAAGCAGATAAACGGTTCAAACCCCTACCTCTTCAGGCCCCGCTTGCCTTCTTGTGGTGGGTAGACAGTACGTAATACTCATCATTGAAGTTCTGGAGGTATAGGTGACTCATATGTACTCTCATTCACTCATTTCGTAGTAAACAGATCCGCTACCGGAGCAGATATACAATTAAAACCCCTACATCTTAAGGCCCCGCATGCCTTCTTGTGGTGGGTAGACAGTACGTAATACCAATCACTGCAGTTCTGGCAGTATGAGTGACTCATATGTACTCTCATACACTCATTTCGTAGTAAACAGTTCCGCTACCGGAGCAGATAACCGGTTCAATCCCCTACCTCTTCAGGACCCGCTTGCCTTCTTGTGGTGGGTAGACAGTACGTACTACCAATCACTGAAGTTCTGGAAGTATAGGTGACTCATATGTACTCTCATTCACTCATTTCTTGGTAAACAGATCCGCTACCGGAGCAGATAAACAGTTCAAACCCCTACATCTTCAGGCCCCTCTTGCCTTCTTGTGGTGGGTAGACAGTACGTAATACCAATCACTGCAAGTCTGGCAGTATGAGTGATTCGTATGTACTCTCATTCACTCATTTCGTAGTAAACAGATCCGCCACCGGAGCAGATAACAGTTCAAACCCATACATCTTCAGGCCCCGCTTGCCTTCTTGTGGTGGGTAGACAGTATATATTACTAATCACTGCAGTTCTGGCAACATCAGTGACTCATATGTACCCTCATACACTCATTTCGTAGTAAACAGATCCGCTACCGAAGCAGATAACCGGTTCAAACCCCTACCTCTTCAGGCCCCGCTTGCCTTCTTGTGGTGGGTAGACAGTACGTAATACTCATCATTCAAGTTCTGGAAGTATAGGTGACTCATATGTACTCTCATTCACTCATTTCGTAGTAAACAGATCCGCTACCGGAGCAGATAACAGTTCAAACCCCTACTTTTCAGGCCCCACTTGCCTTCTTGTGCTGGATAGACAGTATGTAATACCAATCACTGCAGTTCTGGCAATATGAGTGACTCATATGTACTCTCATACACTCATTTCGTAGTAAACAGATCCGCTACCGGAGCAGATAACCGGTTCAAACCCCTACCTCTTCAGGCCCCGCTTGCCTTCTTGTGGTGGGTAGACAGTACGTAATACCAATCACTGCAGTTCTGGCAATATGAGTGACTCATATGTACTCTCATACACTCATTTCGTAGTAAACAGATCCGCTACCGGAGCAGATAACCGGTTCAAACCCCTACCTCTTCAGGCCCCGCTTGCCTTCTTGTGGTGGGTAGACAGTACGTACTACCAATCACTGAAGTTCTGGAAGTATAGGTGACTCATATGTACTCTCATTCACTCATTTCGTAGTAAACAGATCCGCTACCGGAGCAGATAACAGTTCAAACCCCTACTTCTTCAGGCCCCACTTGCCTTCTTGTGCTGGATAGACAGTATGTAATACCAATCAGTGCAGTTCTGGCAATATGAGTGACTCATATGTACTCTCATACACTCATTTCGTAGTAAACAGATCCGCTACCGGAGCAGATAACCGGTTCAAACCCCTACCTCTTCAGGCCCCGCTTGCCTTCTTGTGGTGGGTAGACAGTACGTAATACCAATCACTGCAGTTCTGGCAATATGAGTGACTCATATGTACTCTCATACACTCATTTCGTAGTAAACAGATCCGCTACCGGAGCAGATAACCGGTTCAAACCCCTACCTCTTCAGGCCCCGCTTGCCTTCTTGTGGTGGGTAGACAGTACGTACTACCAATCACTGAAGTTCTGGAAGTATAGGTGACTCATATGTACTCTCATTCACTCATTTCTTAGTAAACAGATCCGCTACCGGAGCAGATAAACAATTAAAACCCCTACATCTTCAGGCCCCGCTTGCCTTCTTGTGGTGGGTAGACAGTACGTAATACCAATCACTGCAAGTCTGGCAGTATGAGTGATTCGTATGTACTCTCATACACTCATTTCGTAGTAAACAGATCCGCTGCCGGAGCAGATAACCGGTTCAAACCCCTACCTCTTCAGGCCCAGCTTGCCTTCTTGTGGTGGGTAGACAGTACGTACTACCAATCACTGAAGTTCTGGAATTATAGGTGACTCATATGTAATCTCATTCACTCATTTCGTAGTAAACAGATCCGCTACCGGAGCAGATAAACAGTTCAAACCCCTACATCTTCAGGCCCCGCTTGCCTTCTTGTGGTGGATCAACAGTACGTAATACCAATCACTGCAGTTCAGGCAGTATGGGTGCTCATATGCACCCTCATACACTCATTTCTTAGTAAACAGATCCGCCAACGGAGCAGATAACAGTTCAAACCCATACCTCTTCAGGCCCCGCTTGCCTTCTTGTGGTGGGTAGACAGTACGTAATACCAATCACTGCAAGTCTGGCAGTATGAGTGATTCGTATGTACTCTCATTCACTCATTTCGTAGTAAATAGATCCGCCACCGGAGCAGATAACAGTTCAAACCCATACATCTTCAGGCCGCGCTTGCCTTCTTGTGGGGGTAGAAAGTATATATTTCCAATCACTGCAGTTCTGGCAACATGATTCACTCATATGTACCCTCATACACTCATATCGTATTAAACAGATCCGCTACCGAAGCAGATAACCGGTTCAAACCCCTACCTCTTCAGGCCCCGCTTGCCTTCTTGTGGTGGGTAGACAGTACGTAATACTCATCATTGAAGTTCTGGAGGTATAGGTGACTCATATGTACTCTCATTCACTCATTTCGTAGTAAACAGATCCGCTACCGGAGCAGATAAACAGTTCAAATCCCTACATCTTAAGGCCCCGCTTGCCTTCTTGTGGTGGGTAGACAGTACGTAATACCAATCACTGAAGTTCTGGAATTATAGGTGACTCATATGTACTCTCATTCACTCATTTCGTAGTAAACAGATCCGCTAACGGAGCAGATAAACAGTTCAAACCCCTACATCTTCAGGCCCCGCTTGCCTTCATGTGGTGGATCAACAGTACGTAATACCAATCACTGCAGTTCAGGCGGTATGGGTGCTCATATGCACCCTCATACACTCATTTCTTAGTAAACAGATCCGCCAACGGAGCAGATAACAGTTCAAACCCATACCTCTTCAGGCCCCGCTTGCCTTCTTGTGGTGGGTAGACAGTACCTAATACCAATCACTGCAGTTCTGGCAATATGAGTGACTCATATGTACTCTCATACACTCATTTCTTAGTAAACAGATCCGCCAACGGAGCAGATAACAGTTCAAACCCATACCTCTTCAGGCCCCGCTTGCCTTCTTGTGGTGGGTAGACAGTATATATTACCAATCACTGCAGTTCTGGCAAAATGAGTGACTCATATCTACCCTCATACACTCATTTCGTAGTAAACAGATCCGCTACCGAAGCAGATAACCGGTTCAAACCCCTACCTCTTCAGGCCCCGCTTGGCCTCTTGTTGTGGGTAGACAGTACGTAATACTCATCATTGAAGTTCTGGAAGTATTGCTGACTCATATGTACTCTCATTCACTCATTTCTTAGTAAACAGATCCGCTACCGGAGCAGATAACAGTTCAAACCCCTACTTCTTCAGGCCCCGCTTGCCTTCTTGTGCTGGATAGACAGTATGTAATACCAATCACTGCAGTTCTGGCAATATGAGTGACTCATATGTACTCTCATACACTCATTTCGTAGTAAACAGATCCGCTACCGGAGCAGATAACCGGTTCAAACCCCTACCTCTTCAGGCCCCGCTAGCCTTCTTGTGGTGGGTAGACAGTACGTAATACCAATCACTGCAGTTCTGGCAATATGAGTGACTCATATGTACTCTCATACACTCATTTCGTAGTAAACAGATCCGCTACCGGAGCAGATAACCGGTTCAAACCCCTATCTCTTCAGGCCCCGCTTGCCTTCTTGAGGTGGGTAGACAGTACGTACTACCAATCACTGAAGTTCTGGAAGTATAGGTGACTCATATGTACTCTCATTCACTCATTTCGTAGGAAACAGATCCGCTACCGGAGCAGATAAACAGTTCAAACCCCTACATCTTAAGGCCCCGCTTGCCTTCTTGTGGTGGGTAGACAGTACCTAATACATATCACTGCAGTTCTGGCAATATGAGTGACATATATGTACTCTCATACACTCATTTCGTAGTAAAAAGTTCCGCTACCGGAGCAGATAACCGGTTCAACCCCCTACCTCTTCAGGCCTCGCTTGCCTTCTTGTGGTGGGTAGACAGTAAGTACTACCAATCACTGAAGTTCTGGAATTATAGGTGACTCATATGTACTCTCATTCACTCATTTCTTAGTAAACAGATCCGCTACCGGAGCAGATAAACAGTTCAAACCCCTACATCTTCTGGCCCCTCTTGCCTTTTTGTGGTGGGTAGACAGTACGTAATACCAATCACTGCGAATCTGGCAATATGAGTGATTCGTATGTACTCTCATTCACTCATTTCGTAGTAAACAGATCCGCCACCGGAGCAGATAACAGTTCAAACCCATACATCTTCAGGCCCCGCTTGCCTTCTTGTGGTGGGTAGACAGTACGTAATACCAATCACTGCAGTTCTGGCAATATGAGTGACTCATATGTACTCTCATACACTCATTTCGTAGTAAACAGATCCGCTACCGGAGCAGATAACCGGTTCAAACCCCTACCTCTTCAGGCCCCGCTTGCCTTCTTGTGGTGGGTAGACAGTACGTACTACCAATCACTGAAGTTCTGGAAGTATAGGTGACTCATATGTACTCTCATTCACTCATTTCTTAGTAAACAGATCCGCTACCGGAGCAGTTAAACAATTAAAACCCCTACATCTTCAGGCCCCGCTTGCCTTCTTGTGGTGGGTAGACAGTACGTAATACCAATCACTGCAAGTCTGGCAGTATGAGTGATTCGTATGTACTCTCATTCACTCATTTCGTGGTAAATAGATCCGCCACCGGAGCAGATAACAGTTCAAACCCATACATCTTCAGGCCGCGCTTGCCTTCTTGTGGTGGGTAGAAAGTATATATTTCCAATCACTGCAGTTCTGGCAACATGATTCACTCATATGTACCCTCATACACTCATATCGTATTAAACAGATCCGCTACCGAAGCAGATAACCGGTTCAAACCCCTACCTCTTCAGGCCCCGCTTGCCTTCTTGTGGTGGGTAGACAGTACGTAATACTCATCATTGAAGTTCTGGAAGTATAGGTGACTCATATGTACTCTCATTCACTCATTTCGTAGTAAACAGATCCGCTACCGGAGCAGATAAACAGTTCAAACCCCTACATCTTAAGGCCCCGCTTGCCTTCTTGTGGTGGGTAGACAGTACGTAATACCAATCACTGCAGTTCTGGCAGTATGAGTGACTCATATGTACTCTCATACACTCATTTCGTAGTAAACAGATCCGCTACCGGAGCAGATAACCGGTTCAAACCCCTACCTCTTCAGGCCCAGCTTGCCTTCTTGTGGTGGGCAGACAGTACCTAATACCAATCACTGCAGTTCTAGCAATATGAGTGACTCATATGTACTCTCATACACTCATTTCGTAGTAAACAGATCCGCTACCGGAGCAGATAACCGGTTCAACCCCCTACCTCTTCAGGCCTCGCTTGCCTTCTTGTGGTGGGTAGACAGTACGTACTACCAATCACTGAAATTCTGGAAGTATAGGTGACTCATATGTACTCTCATTCACTCACTTCGTAGTAAACAGATCCGCTACCGGAGCAGATAAACAATTAAAACCCCTACATCTTAAGGCCCCGCATGCCTTCTTGTGGTGGGTAGACAGTACGTAATACCAATCACTGCAGTTCTGGCAGTATGAGTGACTCATATGTACTCTCATACACTCATTTCGTAGTAAACAGTTCCGCTACCGGAGCAGATAACCGGTTCAATCCCCTACCTCTTCAGGACCCGCTTGCCTTCTTGTGGTGGGTAGACAGTACGTACTACCAATCACTGAAGTTCTGGAAGTATAGGTGACTCATATGTACTCTCATTCACTCATTTCTTGGTAAACAGATCCGCTACCGGAGCAGATAAACAGTTCAAACCCCTACATCTTCAGGCCCCTCTTGCCTTCTTGTGGTGGGTAGACAGTACGTAATACCAATCACTGCAAGTCTGGCAGTATGAGTGATTCGTATGTACTCTCATTCACTCATTTCGTAGTAAACAGATCCGCCACCGGAGCAGATAACAGTTCAAACCCATACATCTTCAGGCCCCGCTTGCCTTCTTGTGGTGGGTAGACAGTATATATTACTAATCACTGCAGTTCTGGCAACATCAGTGACTCATATGTACCCTCATACACTCATTTCGTAGTAAACAGATCCGCTACCGAAGCAGATAACCGGTTCAAACCCCTACCTCTTCAGGCCCCGCTTGCCTTCTTGTGGTGGGTAGACAGTACGTAATACTCATCATTCAAGTTCTGGAAGTATAGGTGACTCATATGTACTCTCATTCACTCATTTCGTAGTAAACAGATCCGCTACCGGAGCAGATAACAGTTCAAACCCCTACTTCTTCAGGCCCCACTTGCCTTCTTGTGCTGGATAGACAGTATGTAATACCAATCACTGCAGTTCTGGCAATATGAGTGACTCATATGTACTCTCATACACTCATTTCGTAGTAAACAGATCCGCTACCGGAGCAGATAACCGGTTCAAACCCCTACCTCTTCAGGCCCCGCTTGCCTTCTTGTGGTGGGTAGACAGTACGTAATACCAATCACTGCAGTTCTGGCAATATGAGTGACTCATATGTACTCTCATACACTCATTTCGTAGTAAACAGATCCGCTACCGGAGCAGATAACCGGTTCAAACCCCTACCTCTTCAGGCCCCGCTTGCCTTCTTGTGGTGGGTAGACAGTACGTACTACCAATCACTGAAGTTCTGGAAGTATAGGTGACTCATATGTACTCTCATTCACTCATTTCGTAGTAAACAGATCCGCTACCGGAGCAGATAACAGTTCAAACCCCTACTTCTTCAGGCCCCACTTGCCTTCTTGTGCTGGATAGACAGTATGTAATACCAATCAGTGCAGTTCTGGCAATATGAGTGACTCATATGTACTCTCATACACTCATTTCGTAGTAAACAGATCCGCTACCGGAGCAGATAACCGGTTCAAACCCCTACCTCTTCAGGCCCCGCTTGCCTTCTTGTGGTGGGTAGACAGTACGTATACCAATCACTGCAGTTCTGGCAATATGAGTGACTCATATGTACTCTCATACACTTATTTCGTAGTAAACAGATCCGCTACCGGAGCAGATAACCGGTTCAAACCCCTACCTCTTCAGGCCCCGCTTGCCTTCTTGTGGTGGGTAGACAGTACGTACTACCAATCACTGAAGTTCTGGAAGTATAGGTGACTCATATGTACTCTCATTCACTCATTTCTTAGTAAACAGATCCGCTACCGGAGCAGATAAACAATTAAAACCCCTACATCTTCAGGCCCCGCTTGCCTTCTTGTGGTGGGTAGACAGTACGTAATACCAATCACTGCAAGTCTGGCAGTATGAGTGATTCGTATGTACTCTCATACACTCATTTCGTAGTAAACAGATCCGCTGCCGGAGCAGATAACCGGTTCAAACCCCTACCTCTTCAGGCCCAGCTTGCCTTCTTGTGGTGGGTAGACAGTACGCACTACCAATCACTGAAGTTCTGGAATTATAGGTGACTCATATGTAATCTCATTCACTCATTTCGTAGTAAACAGATCCGCTACCGGAGCAGATAAACAGTTCAAACCCCTACATCTTCAGGCCCCGCTTGCCTTCTTGTGGTGGATCAACAGTACGTAATACCAATCACTGCAGTTCAGGCAGTATGGGTGCTCATATGCACCCTCATACACTCATTTCTTAGTAAACAGATCCGCCAACGGAGCAGATAACAGTTCAAACCCATACCTCTTCAGGCCACGCTTGCCTTCTTGTGCTGGATAGACAGTATGTAATACCAATCACTGCAGTTCTGGCAATATGAGTGACTCATATGTACTCTCATACACTCATTTCGTAGTAAAAAGATCCGCTACCGGAGCAGATAACGGGTTCAACCCCCTACCTCTTCAGGCCTCGCTTGCCTTCTTGTGGTGGGTAGACAGTACGTACTACCAATCACTGAAGTTCTGGAAGTATAGGTGACTCATATGTACTCTCATTCACTCATTTCTTAGTAAACAGATCCGCTACCGGAGCAGATAAACAATTAAAACCCCTACATCTTCAGGCCCCGCTTGCCTTCTTGTGGTGGGTAGACAGTACGTAATACCAATCACTGCAAGTCTGGCAGTATGAGTGATTCGTATGTACTCTCATTCACTCATTTCGTAGTAAACAGATCCGCCACCGGAGCAGATAACAGTTCAAACCCATACATCTTCAGGCCCCGCTTGCCTTCTTATGGTGGGTAGACAGTACGTAATACCAATCACTGCAGTTCTGGCAATATGAGTGACTCATATGTACTCTCATACACTCATTTCGTAGTAAACAGATCCGCTACCGGAGCAGATAACCGGTTCAAAACCCTACCTCTTCAGGCCCCGCTTGCCTTCTTGTGGTGGGTAGACAGTACGTACTACCAATCACTGAAGTTCTGGAAGTATAGGTGACTCATATGTACTCTCATTCACTCATTTCTTAGTAAACAGATCCGCTACCGGAGCAGATAAACAATTAAAACCCCTACATCTTCAGGCCCCGCTTGCCTTCTTGTGGTGGGTAGACAGTACGTAATACCAATCACTGCAAGTCTGGCAGTATGAGTGATTCGTATGTACTCTCATTCACTCATTTCGTAGTAAATAGATCCGCCACCGGAGCAGATAACAGTTCAAACCCATACATCTTCAGGCCGCGCTTGCCTTCTTGTGGGGGTAGAAAGTATATATTTCCAATCACTGCAGTTCTGGCAACATGATTCACTCATATGTACCCTCATACACTCATATCGTATTAAACAGATCCGCTACCGAAGCAGATAACCGGTTCAAACCCCTACCTCTTCAGGCCCCGCTTGCCTTCTTGTGGTGGGTAGACAGTACGTAATACTCATCATTGAAGTTCTGGAGGTATAGGTGACTCATATGTACTCTCATTCACTCATTTCGTAGTAAACAGATCCGCTACCGGAGCAGATAAACAGTTCAAATCCCTACATCTTAAGGCCCCGCTTGCCTTCTTGTGGTGGGTAGACAGTACGTAATACCAATCACTGCAGTTCTGGCAGTATGAGTGACTCATATGTACTCTCATACACTCATTTCGTAGTAAACAGATCCGCTACCGGAGCAGATAACCGGTTCAAACCCCTACCTCTTCAGGCCCAGCTTGCCTTCTTGTGGTGGGTAGACAGTACGTACTACCAATCACTGAAGTTCTGGAATTATAGGTGACTCATATGTACTCTCATTCACTCATTTCGTAGTAAACAGATCCGCTAACGGAGCAGATAAACAGTTCAAACCCCTACATCTTCAGGCCCCGCTTGCCTTCATGTGGTGGATCAACAGTACGTAATACCAATCACTGCAGTTCAGGCGGTATGGGTGCTCATATGCACAGTCATACACTCATTTCTTAGTAAACAGATCCGCCAACGGAGCAGATAACAGTTCAAACCCATACCTCTTCAGGCCCCGCTTGCCTTCTTGTGGTGGGTAGACAGTACCTAATACCAATCACTGCAGTTCTGGCAATATGAGTGACTCATATGTACTCTCATACACTCATTTCTTAGTAAACAGATCCGCCAACGGAGCAGATAACAGTTCAAACCCATACCTCTTCAGGCCCCGCTTGCCTTCTTGTGGTGGGTAGACAGTATATATTACCAATCACTGCAGTTCTGGCAAAATGAGTGACTCATATCTACCCTCATACACTCATTTCGTAGTAAACAGATCCGCTACCGAAGCAGATAACCGGTTCAAACCCCTACCTCTTCAGGCCCCGCTTGCCTTCTTGTGGTGGGTAGACAGTACGTAATACCAATCACTGCAGTTCTGGCAATATGAGTGACTCATATGTACTCTCATACACTCATTTCGTAGTAAACAGATCCGCTACCGGAGCAGATAACCGGTTCAAACCCCTACCTCTTCAGGCCCCGCTTGCCTTCTTGTGGTGGGTAGACAGTACGTACTACCAATCACTGAAGTTCTGGAAGTATAGGTGACTCATATGTACTCTCATTCACTCATTTCTTAGTAAACAGATCCGCTACCGGAGCAGATAAACAATTAAAACCCCTACATCTTCAGGCCCCGCTTGCCTTCTTGTGGTGGGTAGACAGTACGTAATACCAATCACTGCAAGTCTGGCAGTATGAGTGATTCGTATGTACTCTCATACACTCATTTCGTAGTAAACAGATCCGCTGCCGGAGCAGATAACCGGTTCAAACCCCTACCTCTTCAGGCCCAGCTTGCCTTCTTGTGGTGGGTAGACAGTACGTACTACCAATCACTGAAGTTCTGGAATTATAGGTGACTCATATGTAATCTCATTCACTCATTTCGTAGTAAACAGATCCGCTACCGGAGCAGATAAACAGTTCAAACCCCTACATCTTCAGGCCCCGCTTGCCTTCTTGTGGTGGATCAACAGTACGTAATACCAATCACTGCAGTTCAGGCAGTATGGGTGCTCATATGCACCCTCATACACTCATTTCTTAGTAAACAGATCCGCCAACGGAGCAGATAACAGTTCAAACCCATACCTCTTCAGGCCCCGCTTGCCTTCTTGTGGTGGGTAGACAGTACGTAATACCAATCACTGCAAGTCTGGCAGTATGAGTGATTCGTATGTACTCTCATTCACTCATTTCGTAGTAAATAGATCCGCCACCGGAGCAGATAACAGTTCAAACCCATACATCTTCAGGCCGCGCTTGCCTTCTTGTGGGGGTAGAAAGTATATATTTCCAATCACTGCAGTTCTGGCAACATGATTCACTCATATGTACCCTCATACACTCATATCGTATTAAACAGATCCGCTACCGAAGCAGATAACCGGTTCAAACCCCTACCTCTTCAGGCCCCGCTTGCCTTCTTGTGGTGGGTAGACAGTACGTAATACTCATCATTGAAGTTCTGGAGGTATAGGTGACTCATATGTACTCTCATTCACTCATTTCGTAGTAAACAGATCCGCTACCGGAGCAGATAAACAGTTCAAATCCCTACATCTTAAGGCCCCGCTTGCCTTCTTGTGGTGGGTAGACAGTACGTAATACCAATCACTGAAGTTCTGGAATTATAGGTGACTCATATGTACTCTCATTCACTCATTTCGTAGTAAACAGATCCGCTAACGGAGCAGATAAACAGTTCAAACCCCTACATCTTCAGGCCCCGCTTGCCTTCATGTGGTGGATCAACAGTACGTAATACCAATCACTGCAGTTCAGGCGGTATGGGTGCTCATATGCACCCTCATACACTCATTTCTTAGTAAACAGATCCGCCAACGGAGCAGATAACAGTTCAAACCCATACCTCTTCAGGCCCCGCTTGCCTTCTTGTGGTGGGTAGACAGTACCTAATACCAATCACTGCAGTTCTGGCAATATGAGTGACTCATATGTACTCTCATACACTCATTTCTTAGTAAACAGATCCGCCAACGGAGCAGATAACAGTTCAAACCCATACCTCTTCAGGCCCCGCTTGCCTTCTTGTGGTGGGTAGACAGTATATATTACCAATCACTGCAGTTCTGGCAAAAGGAGTGACTCATATCTACCCTCATACACTCATTTCGTAGTAAACAGATCCGCTACCGAAGCAGATAACCGGTTCAAACCCCTACCTCTTCAGGCCCCGCTTGGCCTCTTGTTGTGGGTAGACAGTACGTAATACTCATCATTGAAGTTCTGGAAGTATTGCTGACTCATATGTACTCTCATTCACTCATTTCTTAGTAAACAGATCCGCTACCGGAGCAGATAACAGTTCAAACCCCTACTTCTTCAGGCCCCGCTTGCCTTCTTGTGCTGGATAGACAGTATGTAATACCAATCACTGCAGTTCTGGCAATATGAGTGACTCATATGTACTCTCATACACTCATTTCGTAGTAAACAGATCCGCTACCGGAGCAGATAACCGGTTCAAACCCCTACCTCTTCAGGCCCCGCTAGCCTTCTTGTGGTGGGTAGACAGTACGTAATACCAATCACTGCAGTTCTGGCAATATGAGTGACTCATATGTACTCTCATACACTCATTTCGTAGTAAACAGATCCGCTACCGGAGCAGATAACCGGTTCAAACCCCTATCTCTTCAGGCCCCGCTTGCCTTCTTGAGGTGGGTAGACAGTACGTACTACCAATCACTGAAGTTCTGGAAGTATAGGTGACTCATATGTACTCTCATTCACTCATTTCGTAGGAAACAGATCCGCTACCGGAGCAGATAAACAGTTCAAACCCCTACATCTTAAGGCCCCGCTTGCCTTCTTGTGGTGGGTAGACAGTACCTAATACATATCACTGCAGTTCTGGCAATATGAGTGACTCATATGTACTCTCATACACTCATTTCGTAGTAAAAAGTTCCGCTACCGGAGCAGATAACCGGTTCAACCCCCTACCTCTTCAGGCCTCGCTTGCCTTCTTGTGGTGGGTAGACAGTAAGTACTACCAATCACTGAAGTTCTGGAATTATAGGTGACTCATATGTACTCTCATTCACTCATTTCTTAGTAAACAGATCCGCTACCGGAGCAGATAAACAGTTCAAACCCCTACATCTTCTGGCCCCTCTTGCCTTTTTGTGGTGGGTAGACAGTACGTAATACCAATCACTGCGAATCTGGCAATATGAGTGATTCGTATGTACTCTCATTCACTCATTTCGTAGTAAACAGATCCGCCACCGGAGCAGATAACAGTTCAAACCCATACATCTTCAGGCCCCGCTTGCCTTCTTGTGGTGGGTAGACAGTACGTAATACCAATCACTGCAGTTCTGGCAATATGAGTGACTCATATGTACTCTCATACACTCATTTCGTAGTAAACAGATCCGCTACCGGAGCAGATAACCGGTTCAAACCCCTACCTCTTCAGGCCCCGCTTGCCTTCTTGTGGTGGGTAGACAGTACGTACTACCAATCACTGAAGTTCTGGAAGTATAGGTGACTCATATGTACTCTCATTCACTCATTTCTTAGTAAACAGATCCGCTACCGGAGCAGTTAAACAATTAAAACCCCTACATCTTCAGGCCCCGCTTGCCTTCTTGTGGTGGGTAGACAGTACGTAATACCAATCACTGCAAGTCTGGCAGTATGAGTGATTCGTATGTACTCTCATTCACTCATTTCGTGGTAAATAGATCCGCCACCGGAGCAGATAACAGTTCAAACCCATACATCTTCAGGCCGCGCTTGCCTTCTTGTGGTGGGTAGAAAGTATATATTTCCAATCACTGCAGTTCTGGCAACATGATTCACTCATATGTACCCTCATACACTCATATCGTATTAAACAGATCCGCTACCGAAGCAGATAACCGGTTCAAACCCCTACCTCTTCAGGCCCCGCTTGCCTTCTTGTGGTGGGTAGACAGTACGTAATACTCATCATTGAAGTTCTGGAAGTATAGGTGACTCATATGTACTCTCATTCACTCATTTCGTAGTAAACAGATCCGCTACCGGAGCAGATAAACAGTTCAAACCCCTACATCTTAAGGCCCCGCTTGCCTTCTTGTGGTGGGTAGACAGTACGTAATACCAATCACTGCAGTTCTGGCAGTATGAGTGACTCATATGTACTCTCATACACTCATTTCGTAGTAAACAGATCCGCTACCGGAGCAGATAACCGGTTCAAACCCCTACCTCTTCAGGCCCAGCTTGCCTTCTTGTGGTGGGCAGACAGTACCTAATACCAATCACTGCAGTTCTAGCAATATGAGTGACTCATATGTACTCTCATACACTCATTTCGTAGTAAACAGATCCGCTACCGGAGCAGATAACCGGTTCAACCCCCTACCTCTTCAGGCCTCGCTTGCCTTCTTGTGGTGGGTAGACAGTACGTACTACCAATCACTGAAATTCTGGAAGTATAGGTGACTCATATGTACTCTCATTCACTCACTTCGTAGTAAACAGATCCGCTACCGGAGCAGATAAACAATTAAAACCCCTACATCTTAAGGCCCCGCATGCCTTCTTGTGGTGGGTAGACAGTACGTAATACCAATCACTGCAGTTCTGGCAGTATGAGTGACTCATATGTACTCTCATACACTCATTTCGTAGTAAACAGTTCCGCTACCGGAGCAGATAACCGGTTCAATCCCCTACCTCTTCAGGACCCGCTTGCCTTCTTGTGGTGGGTAGACAGTACGTACTACCAATCACTGAAGTTCTGGAAGTATAGGTGACTCATATGTACTCTCATTCACTCATTTCTTGGTAAACAGATCCGCTACCGGAGCAGATAAACAGTTCAAACCCCTACATCTTCAGGCCCCTCTTGCCTTCTTGTGGTGGGTAGACAGTACGTAATACCAATCACTGCAAGTCTGGCAGTATGAGTGATTCGTATGTACTCTCATTCACTCATTTCGTAGTAAACAGATCCGCCACCGGAGCAGATAACAGTTCAAACCCATACATCTTCAGGCCCCGCTTGCCTTCTTGTGGTGGGTAGACAGTATATATTACTAATCACTGCAGTTCTGGCAACATCAGTGACTCATATGTACCCTCATACACTCATTTCGTAGTAAACAGATCCGCTACCGAAGCAGATAACCGGTTCAAACCCCTACCTCTTCAGGCCCCGCTTGCCTTCTTGTGGTGGGTAGACAGTACGTAATACTCATCATTCAAGTTCTGGAAGTATAGGTGACTCATATGTACTCTCATTCACTCATTTCGTAGTAAACAGATCCGCTACCGGAGCAGATAACAGTTCAAACCCCTACTTCTTCAGGCCCCACTTGCCTTCTTGTGCTGGATAGACAGTATGTAATACCAATCACTGCAGTTCTGGCAATATGAGTGACTCATATGTACTCTCATACACTCATTTCGTAGTAAACAGATCCGCTACCGGAGCAGATAACCGGTTCAAACCCCTACCTCTTCAGGCCCCGCTTGCCTTCTTGTGGTGGGTAGACAGTACGTAATACCAATCACTGCAGTTCTGGCAATATGAGTGACTCATATGTACTCTCATACACTCATTTCGTAGTAAACAGATCCGCTACCGGAGCAGATAACCGGTTCAAACCCCTACCTCTTCAGGCCCCGCTTGCCTTCTTGTGGTGGGTAGACAGTACGTACTACCAATCACTGAAGTTCTGGAAGTATAGGTGACTCATATGTACTCTCATTCACTCATTTCGTAGTAAACAGATCCGCTACCGGAGCAGATAACAGTTCAAACCCCTACTTCTTCAGGCCCCACTTGCCTTCTTGTGCTGGATAGACAGTATGTAATACCAATCAGTGCAGTTCTGGCAATATGAGTGACTCATATGTACTCTCATACACTCATTTCGTAGTAAACAGATCCGCTACCGGAGCAGATAACCGGTTCAAACCCCTACCTCTTCAGGCCCCGCTTGCCTTCTTGTGGTGGGTAGACAGTACGTATACCAATCACTGCAGTTCTGGCAATATGAGTGACTCATATGTACTCTCATACACTTATTTCGTAGTAAACAGATCCGCTACCGGAGCAGATAACCGGTTCAAACCCCTACCTCTTCAGGCCCCCCTTGCCTTCTTGTGGTGGGTAGACAGTACGTACTACCAATCACTGAAGTTCTGGAAGTATAGGTGACTCATATGTACTCTCATTCACTCATTTCTTAGTAAACAGATCCGCTACCGGAGCAGATAAACAATTAAAACCCCTACATCTTCAGGCCCCGCTTGCCTTCTTGTGGTGGGTAGACAGTACGTAATACCAATCACTGCAAGTCTGGCAGTATGAGTGATTCGTATGTACTCTCATACACTCATTTCGTAGTAAACAGATCCGCTGCCGGAGCAGATAACCGGTTCAAACCCCTACCTCTTCAGGCCCAGCTTGCCTTCTTGTGGTGGGTAGACAGTACGCACTACCAATCACTGAAGTTCTGGAATTATAGGTGACTCATATGTAATCTCATTCACTCATTTCGTAGTAAACAGATCCGCTACCGGAGCAGATAAACAGTTCAAACCCCTACATCTTCAGGCCCCGCTTGCCTTCTTGTGGTGGATCAACAGTACGTAATACCAATCACTGCAGTTCAGGCAGTATGGGTGCTCATATGCACCCTCATACACTCATTTCTTAGTAAACAGATCCGCCAACGGAGCAGATAACAGTTCAAACCCATACCTCTTCAGGCCACGCTTGCCTTCTTGTGCTGGATAGACAGTATGTAATACCAATCACTGCAGTTCTGGCAATATGAGTGACTCATATGTACTCTCATACACTCATTTCGTAGTAAAAAGATCCGCTACCGGAGCAGATAACGGGTTCAACCCCCTACCTCTTCAGGCCTCGCTTGCCTTCTTGTGGTGGGTAGACAGTACGTACTACCAATCACTGAAGTTCTGGAAGTATAGGTGACTCATATGTACTCTCATTCACTCATTTCTTAGTAAACAGATCCGCTACCGGAGCAGATAAACAATTAAAACCCCTACATCTTCAGGCCCCGCTTGCCTTCTTGTGGTGGGTAGACAGTACGTAATACCAATCACTGCAAGTCTGGCAGTATGAGTGATTCGTATGTACTCTCATTCACTCATTTCGTAGTAAACAGATCCGCCACCGGAGCAGATAACAGTTCAAACCCATACATCTTCAGGCCCCGCTTGCCTTCTTGTGGTGGGTAGACAGTACGTAATACCAATCACTGCAGTTCTGGCAATATGAGTGACTCATATGTACTCTCATACACTCATTTCGTAGTAAACAGATCCGCTACCGGAGCAGATAACCGGTTCAAAACCCTACCTCTTCAGGCCCCGCTTGCCTTCTTGTGGTGGGTAGACAGTACGTACTACCAATCACTGAAGTTCTGGAAGTATAGGTGACTCATATGTACTCTCATTCACTCATTTCTTAGTAAACAGATCCGCTACCGGAGCAGATAAACAATTAAAACCCCTACATCTTCAGGCCCCGCTTGCCTTCTTGTGGTGGGTAGACAGTACGTAATACCAATCACTGCAAGTCTGGCAGTATGAGTGATTCGTATGTACTCTCATTCACTCATTTCGTAGTAAATAGATCCGCCACCGGAGCAGATAACAGTTCAAACCCATACATCTTCAGGCCGCGCTTGCCTTCTTGTGGGGGTAGAAAGTATATATTTCCAATCACTGCAGTTCTGGCAACATGATTCACTCATATGTACCCTCATACACTCATATCGTATTAAACAGATCCGCTACCGAAGCAGATAACCGGTTCAAACCCCTACCTCTTCAGGCCCCGCTTGCCTTCTTGTGGTGGGTAGACAGTACGTAATACTCATCATTGAAGTTCTGGAGGTATAGGTGACTCATATGTACTCTCATTCACTCATTTCGTAGTAAACAGATCCGCTACCGGAGCAGATAAACAGTTCAAATCCCTACATCTTAAGGCCCCGCTTGCCTTCTTGTGGTGGGTAGACAGTACGTAATACCAATCACTGCAGTTCTGGCAGTATGAGTGACTCATATGTACTCTCATACACTCATTTCGTAGTAAACAGATCCGCTACCGGAGCAGATAACCGGTTCAAACCCCTACCTCTTCAGGCCCAGCTTGCCTTCTTGTGGTGGGTAGACAGTACGTACTACCAATCACTGAAGTTCTGGAATTATAGGTGACTCATATGTACTCTCATTCACTCATTTCGTAGTAAACAGATCCGCTAACGGAGCAGATAAACAGTTCAAACCCCTACATCTTCAGGCCCCGCTTGCCTTCATGTGGTGGATCAACAGTACGTAATACCAATCACTGCAGTTCAGGCGGTATGGGTGCTCATATGCACAGTCATACACTCATTTCTTAGTAAACAGATCCGCCAACGGAGCAGATAACAGTTCAAACCCATACCTCTTCAGGCCCCGCTTGCCTTCTTGTGGTGGGTAGACAGTACCTAATACCAATCACTGCAGTTCTGGCAATATGAGTGACTCATATGTACTCTCATACACTCATTTCTTAGTAAACAGATCCGCCAACGGAGCAGATAACAGTTCAAACCCATACCTCTTCAGGCCCCGCTTGCCTTCTTGTGGTGGGTAGACAGTATATATTACCAATCACTGCAGTTCTGGCAAAATGAGTGACTCATATCTACCCTCATACACTCATTTCGTAGTAAACAGATCCGCTACCGAAGCAGATAACCGGTTCAAACCCCTACCTCTTCAGGCCCCGCTTGGCCTCTTGTTGTGGGTAGACAGTACGTAATACTCATCATTGAAGTTCTGGAAGTATTGGTGACTCATATGTACTCTCATTCACTCATTTCTTAGTAAACAGATCCGCTACCGGAGCAGATAACAGTTCAAACCCCTACTTCTTCAGGCCCCGCTTGCCTTCTTGTGCTGGATAGACAGTATGTAATACCAATCACTGCAGTTCTGGCAATATGAGTGACTCATATGTACTCTCATACACTCATTTCGTAGTAAACAGATCCGCTACCGGAGCAGATAACCGGTTCAAACCCCTACCTCTTCAGGCCCCGCTAGCCTTCTTGTGGTGGGTAGACAGTACGTAATACCAATCACTGCAGTTCTGGCAATATGAGTGACTCATATGTACTCTCATACACTCATTTCGTAGTAAACAGATCCGCTACCGGAGCAGATAACCGGTTCAAACCCCTATCTCTTCAGGCCCCGCTTGCCTTCTTGAGGTGGGTAGACAGTACGTACTACCAATCACTGAAGTTCTGGAAGTATAGGTGACTCATATGTACTCTCATTCACTCATTTCGTAGGAAACAGATCCGCTACCGGAGCAGATAAACAGTTCAAACCCCTACATCTTAAGGCCCCGCTTGCCTTCTTGTGGTGGGTAGACAGTTCCTAATACATATCACTGCAGTTCTGGCAATATGAGTGACTCATATGTACTCTCATACACTCATTTCGTAGTAAAAAGTTCCGCTACCGGAGCAGATAACCGGTTCAACCCCCTACCTCTTCAGGCCTCGCTTGCCTTCTTGTGGTGGGTAGACAGTACGTACTACCAATCACTGAAGTTCTGGAAGTATAGGTGACTCATATGTACTCTCATTCACTCATTTCTTAGTAAACAGATCCGCTACCGGAGCAGATAAACAGTTCAAACCCCTACATCTTCTGGCCCCTCTTGCCTTTTTGTGGTGGGTAGACAGTACGTAATACCAATCACTGCGAGTCTGGCAATATGAGTGATTCGTATGTACTCTCATTCACTCATTTCGTAGTAAACAGATCCGCCACCGGAGCAGATAACAGTTCAAACCCATACATCTTCAGGCCCCGCTTGCCTTCTTGTGGTGGGTAGACAGTACGTAATACCAATCACTGCAGTTCTGGCAATATGAGTGACTCATATGTACTCTCATACACTCATTTCGTAGTAAACAGATCCGCTACCGGAGCAGATAACCGGTTCAAACCCCTACCTCTTCAGGCCCCGCTTGCCTTCTTGTGGTGGGTAGACAGTACGTACTACCAATCACTGAAGTTCTGGAAGTATAGGTGACTCATATGTACTCTCATTCACTCATTTCTTAGTAAACAGATCCGCTACCGGAGCAGTTAAACAATTAAAACCCCTACATCTTCAGGCCCCGCTTGCCTTCTTGTGGTGGGTAGACAGTACGTAATACCAATCACTGCAAGTCTGGCAGTATGAGTGATTCGTATGTACTCTCATTCACTCATTTCGTGGTAAATAGATCCGCCACCGGAGCAGATAACAGTTCAAACCCATACATCTTCAGGCCGCGCTTGCCTTCTTGTGGTGGGTAGAAAGTATATATTTCCAATCACTGCAGTTCTGGCAACATGATTCACTCATATGTACCCTCATACACTCATATCGTATTAAACAGATCCGCTACCGAAGCAGATGACCGGTTCAAACCCCTACCTCTTCAGGCCCCGCTTGCCTTCTTGTGGTGGGTAGACAGTACGTAATACTCATCATTGAAGTTCTGGAAGTATAGGTGACTCATATGTACTCTCATTCACTCATTTCGTAGTAAACAGATCCGCTACCGGAGCAGATAAACAGTTCAAACCCCTACATCTTAAGGCCCCGCTTGCCTTCTTGTGGTGGGTAGACAGTACGTAATACCAATCACTGCAGTTCTGGCAGTATGAGTGACTCATATGTACTCTCATACACTCATTTCGTAGTAAACAGATCCGCTACCGGAGCAGATAACCGGTTCAAACCCCTACCTCTTCAGGCCCAGCTTGCCTTCTTGTGGTGGGTAGACAGTACCTAATACCAATCACTGCAGTTCTAGCAATATGAGTGACTCATATGTACTCTCATACACTCATTTCGTAGTAAACAGATCCGCTACCGGAGCAGATAACCGGTTCAACCCCCTACCTCTTCAGGCCTCGCTTGCCTTCTTGTGGTGGGTAGACAGTACGTACTACCAATCACTGAAATTCTAAAGTATAGGTGACTCATATGTACTCTCATTCACTCACTTCGTAGTAAACAGATCCGCTACCGGAGCAGATAATCAGTTCAAACCCCTACATCTTCAGGCCCCGCTTGCCTTCTTGTGGTGGATCAACAGTACGTAATACCAATCACTGCAGTTCAGGCAGTATGGGTGCTCATATGCACCCTCATACACTCTTTTCTTAATAAGCAGATCCGCTAACGGAGCAGATAACAGTTCAAACCCATACTTCTTCAGGCCCCGCTTGCCTTCTTGTGGTGGGTAGACAGTACGTACTACCAATCACTGAAGTTCTGGAAGTATAGGTGACTCATATGTACTCTCAATCACTCATTTCTTAGTAAACTGATCCGCTACCGGAGCAGATAAACAGTCAAACCCCTACATCTTCAGGCCCCTCTTGCTTTCTTGTGGTGGGTAGACAGTAAGTAATACCAATCACTGCAAGTCTGGCAGTATGAGTGATTCGTATGTACTCTCATTCACTCATTTCGTAGTAAACAGATCCGCCACCGGAGCAGATAACAGTTCAAACCCATACATCTTCAGGCCCCGCTTGCCTTCTTGTGGTGGGTAGACAGTATATATTACCAATCACTGCAGTTCTGGCAAAATAAGTGACTCATATCTACCCTCATACACTCATATCGTATTAAACAGATCCGCTACCGAAGCAGATAACCGGTTCAAACCCCTACCTCTTCAGGCCCCGCTTGCCTTCTTGTGGTGGGTAGACAGTACGTAATACTCATCATTGAAGTTCTGGAAGTATAGGTGACTCATATGTACTCTCATTCACTCATTTCGTAGTAAACAGATCCACTACCGGAGCAGATAAACAGTTCAAACCCCTACATCTTAAGGCCCCGCTTGCCTTCTTGTGGTGGGTAGACAGTACGTAATACCAATCACTGCAGTTCTGGCAGTATGAGTGTCTCGTATGTACTCTCATTCACTCATTTCGTAGTAAACAGATCCGCCACCGCAGCAGATAACAGTTCAAACCACTACCTCTTCAGGCCCCGCTTGCCTTCTTCTGGTGGGTGGACAGTATATATTACTAATCACTGCAGTTCTGGCAACATCAGTGACTCATATGTACCCTCATACACTCATTTCGTAGTAAACAGATCCGCTACCGAAGCAGATAACCGGTTCAAACTCCTACCTCTTCAGGCCCCGCTTGCCTTCTTGTGGTGGGTAGACAGTACGTAATACTCATCATTCAAGTTCTGGAAGTATAGGTGACTCATATGTACTCTCATTCACTCATTTCGTAGTAAACAGATCCGCTACCGGAGCAGATAACAGTTCAAACCCATACTTCTTCAGGCCACGCTTGCCTTCTTGTGCTGGATAGACAGTATGTAATACCAATCACTGCAGTTCTGGCAATATGAGTGACTTATATGTACTCTCATACACTCATTTCGTAGTAAACAGATCCGCTACCGGAGCAGATAACCCTACCTGTTCAGGACCCGCTTGCCTTCTTGTGGTGGGTAGACAGTATATATTACTAATCACTGCAGTTCTGGCAACATCAGTGACTCATATGTACGCTCATACACTCATTTCGTAGTAAACAGATCCGCTACCGAAGCAGATAACCGGTTCAAACCCCTACCTCTTCAGGCCCCGCTTGCCTTCTTGTGGTGGGTAGACAGTACGTAATACTCATCATTCAAGTTCTGGAAGTATAGGTGACTCATATGTACTCTCATTCACTCATTTCGTAGTAAACAGATCCGCTACCGGAGCAGATAACAGTTCAAACCCATACTTCTTCAGGCCACGCTTGCCTTCTTGTGCTGGATAGACAGTATGTAATACCAATCACTGCAGTTCTGGCAATATGAGTGACTTATATGTACTCTCATACACTCATTTCGTAGTAAACAGAGCCGCTACCGGAGCAGATAACCCTACCTCTTCAGGACCCGCTTGCCTTCTTGTGGTGGGTAGACAGTACGTAATACTCATCATTCAAGTTCTGGAAGTATAGGTGACTCATATGTACTCTCATTCACTCATTTCGTAGTAAACAGATCCGCTACCGGAGCAGATAACAGTTCAAACCCATACTTCTTCAGGCCACGCTTGCCTTCTTGTGCTGGATAGACAGTACGTAATACCTATCACTGCAGTTCTGGCAATATGAGTAACTCATATGTACTCTCATACACTCATTTCGTAGTAAACAGATCCGCTACCGGAGCAGATAACCGGGTCAAACCCCTACCTCTTCAGGCCCCGCTTGCCTTCTTGTGGTGGGTAGACAGTACGTACTACCATTCACTGAAGTTCTGGAAGTATAGGTGACTCATATGTACTCTCATTCACTCATTTCTTAGTAAACTGATCTGCTACCGGAGCAGATAAACAGTTCAAACCCCTACATCTTCAGGCCCCTCTTGCTTTCTTGTGGTGGGTAGACAGTACGTAATACCAATCACTGCAGTCTGGCAGTATGAGTGATTCGTATGTACTCTCATTCACTCATTTCGTAGTAAACAGATCCGCCACCGGAGCAGATAACAGTTCAAACCCATACATCTTCAGGCCACGCTTGCCTTCCTGTGGTGGGTAGACAGTATATATTACCAATCACTGCAGTTCTGGCAAAATGAGTGACTCATATCTACCCTCATACACTCATTTCGTAGTAAACAGATCCGCTACCGAAGCAGATAGCCGGTTCAAACCCCTACCTCTTCAGGCCCCGCTTGGCCTCTTGTGGTGGGTAGACAGTACGTAATACTCAGCATTGAAGTTCTGGAAGTATAGGTGACTCATATGTACTCTCATTCACTCATTTCGTAGTAAACAGATCCGCTACCGGAGCAGATAAACAGTTCAAACCCCTACATCTTCAGGCCCCGCTTGCCTTCTTGTGGTGGATAAACAGTACGTAATACCAATCACTGCAGTTCTGGCAATATGGGTGCTCATATGCACCCTCATACACTCTTTTCTTAGTAAACAGATCCGCTAACGGAGCAGATAACAGTTCAAACCCATACCTCTTCAGGCCCCGCTTGCCTTCTTGTGGTGGGTAGACAGTACGTAATACCAATCACTGCATTTCTGGCAATATGAGTGACTCATATGTACTCTCATACACTCATTTCGTAGTAAACAGATCCGCTACCGGAGCAGATAACCGGTTCAAACCCCTACCTCTTCAGGCCCCAGTTGCCTTCTTGTGGTGGGTAGACAGTACGTACTACCAATCACTGAAGTTCTGGAAGTATAGGGACGCATATGTACTCTCATTCACTCATTTCTTAGTAAACAGATCCGCTACCGGAGCAGATAAACAGTTCAAACCCCTACATCTTCAGGCCCCGCATGCCTTCTTGTGGTGGGTAGACAGTACGTAATACCAATCACTGCAAGTCTGGCAGTATGACTGATTCGTATGTACTCTCATTCACTCATTTCATAGTAAATAGATCCGCCACCGGAGCAGATAACAGTTCAAACCCATACCTCTTCAGGCCCCGCTTGCCTTCTTGTGGTGGGTAGACAGTACGTAATACCAATCACTGCAGTTCTGGCAATATGAGTACTCATATGTACTCTCATACACTCATTTCGTAGTAAAAAGATCCGCTACCGGAGCAGATAACCGGTTCAAACCCCTACCTCTTCAGGCCCCGCTTGCCTTCTTGTGGTGGGTAGACAGTACCTAATACCAATCACTGCAAGTCTGGCAGTATGAGCGATTCGTATGTACTCTCATTCACTCATTTCGTAGTAAACAGATCCGCCACCGGAGCAGATAACAGTTCAAACCCATACATCTTCAGGTCCCGCTTGCCTTCTTGTGGTGGGTAGACAGTATATATTACTAATCACTGCAGTTCTGGCAACATCAGTGACTCATATGTACCCTCATACACTCCTTTCGTAGTAAACAGATCCGCTACCAGAGCAGATAACAGTTCAAACCCCTACTTCTTCAGGCCCCGCTTGCCTTCTTGTGCTGGATAGACAGTATGTGATACCAATCACTGCTGTTCTGGCAATATGAGTGACTCATATGTACTCTCATACACTCATTTCGTAGTAAACAGATCCGCTACCGGAGCAGATAACCGGTTGAAACCCCTACCTCTTCAGGCCCCGCTTGCCTTCTTGTGGTGGGTAGACAGTACGTATACCAATCACTGCAGTTCTGGCAATATGAGTGACTCATATGTACTCTCATACACTCATTTCGTAGTAAACAGATCCGCTACCGGAGCAGATAAGCGGTTCAAACCCCTACCTCTTCAGGCCCCGCTTGCCTACTTGTGGTGGGTAGACAGTACGTACTACCAATCACTGAAGTTCTGGAAGTATAGGTGACTCATATGTACTCTCATTCACTCATTTCTTAGTAAACAGATCCGCTACAGGAGCAGATAAACAATTCAAACCCCTACATCTTCAGGACCCGCTTGCCTTCTTGTGGTGGGTAGACAGTACGTAATACCAATCACTGCAAGTCTGGCAGTATGAGTGATTCGTATGTACTCTCATTCACTCATTTCGTAGTAAATAGATCCGCCACCGGAGCAGATAACAGTTCAAACCCCTACCTCTTCAGGCCCCGCTTGGCCTCTTGTGGTGGGTAGACAGTACGTAATACTCATCATTGAAGTTCTGGAAGTATAGGTGACTCATATCTACTCTCATTCACTCATTTCTTAGTAAACAGATCCGCTACCGGAGCAGATAAACAGTTCAAACCCCTACATCTTAAGGCCCCGCTTGCCTTCTTGTGGTGGGTAGACAGTACGTAATACCAATCACTGCAGTTCTGGCAGTATGAGTGACTCGTATGTACTCTCATTCACTCATTTCGTAGTAAAAAGATCCGCCACCGGAGCAGATAACAGTTCAAACCACTTCCTCTTCAGGCCCCGCTTGCCTTCTTGTGGGTGATAGACACTATGTAATACCAATCACTGCAGTTCTGGCAATATGAGTGACTCATATGTACTCTCATACACCCATTTCGTAGTAAACAGGCCCGCTACCGGAGCAGATAACCGGTTCAAACCCCTACCTCTTCAGGACCCGCTTGCCTTCTTGTGGTGGGTAGACAGTACGTAATACCAATCACTGCAGTTCTGGCAATATGAGTGACTCATATGTACTCTCATACACTCATTTCGTAGTAAACAGATCCGCTACCGGAGCAGATAACCGGTTCAAACCCCTACCTCTTCAGGCCCCAGTTGCCTTCTTGTGGTGGGTAGACAGTACGTACTACCAATCACTGAAGTTCTGGAAGTATAGGGACGCATATGTACTCTCATTCACTCATTTCTTAGTAAACAGATCCGCTACCGGAGCAGATAAACAGTTCAAACCCCTACATCTTCAGGCCCCGCATGCCTTCTTGTGGTGGGTAGACAGTACGTAATACCAATCACTGCAAGTCTGGCAGTATGACTGATTCGTATGTACTCTCATTCACTCATTTCATAGTAAATAGATCCGCCACCGGAGCAGATAACAGTTCAAACCCATACCTCTTCAGGCCCCGCTTGCCTTCTTGTGGTGGGTAGACAGTACGTAATACCAATCACTGCAGTTCTGGCAATATGAGTACTCATATGTACTCTCATACACTCATTTCGTAGTAAAAAGATCCGCTACCGGAGCAGATAACCGGTTCAAACCCCTACCTCTTCAGGCCCCGCTTGCCTTCTTGTGGTGGGTAGACAGTACCTAATACCAATCACTGCAAGTCTGGCAGTATGAGCGATTCGTATGTACCCTCATTCACTCATTTCGTAGTAAACAGATCCGCCACCGGAGCAGATAACAGTTCAAACCCATACATCTTCAGGTCCCGCTTGCCTTCTTGTGGTGGGTAGACAGTATATATTACTAATCACTGCAGTTCTGGCAACATCAGTGACTCATATGTACCCTCATACACTCCTTTCGTAGTAAACAGATCCGCTACCAGAGCAGATAACAGTTCAAACCCCTACTTCTTCAGGCCCCGCTTGCCTTCTTGTGCTGGATAGACAGTATGTGATACCAATCACTGCTGTTCTGGCAATATGAGTGACTTATATGTACTCTCATACACTCATTTCGTAGTAAACAGATCCGCTACCGGAGCAGATAACCGGTTGAAACCCCTACCTCTTCAGGCCCCGCTTGCCTTCTTGTGGTGGGTAGACAGTACGTATACCAATCACTGCAGTTCTGGCAATATGAGTGACTCATATGTACTCTCATACACTCATTTCGTAGTAAACAGATCCGCTACCGGAGCAGATAAGCGGTTCAAACCCCTACCTCTTCAGGCCCCGCTTGCCTACTTGTGGTGGGTAGACAGTACGTACTACCAATTACTGAGGTTCTGGAAGTATAGGTGACTCATATGTACTCTCATTCACTCATTTCTTAGTAAACAGATCCGCTACCGGAGCAGATAAACAGTTCAAACACCTACATCTTCAGGCCCCGCTTGCCATCTTGTGGTGGGTAGACAGTACGTAATACCAATCACTGCAAGTCTGGCAGTATGAGTGATTCGTATGTACTCTCATTCACTCATTTCGTAGTAAATAGATCCGCCACCGGAGCAGATAACAGTTCAAACCCATACAACTTCAGGCCGCGCTTGCCTTCTTGTGGTGGGTAGAAAGTATATATTACCAATCACTGCAGTTCTGGCAACATGATTGACTCATATGTACCATCATACACTCATATCGTATTAAACAGATCCGCTACCGAAGCAGATAACCGGTTCAAACCCCTACCTCTTCAGGCCCCGCTTGCCTTCTTGTGGTGGGTAGACAGTACGTAATACTCATCATTGAAGTTCTGGAATTATAGGTGAGTCATATGTACTCTCATTCACTCATTTCGTAGTAATCAGATCCGCTACCGGAGCAGATAAACAGTTCAAACCCCTACATCTTAAGGCCCCGCTTGCCTTCTTGAGGTGGGTAGACAGTACGTAATACCAATCACTGCAGTTCTGGCAGTATGAGTGACTCGTATGTACTCTCATTCACTCATTTCGTAGTAAACAAATTCGCCACCGGAGCAGATAACAGTTCAAACCACTACCTCTTCAGGCCCCGCTTGCCTTCTTGTGGTGGATAGACAGTATGTAATACCAATCACTGCACTTCTGGCAATATGAGTGACTCATATGTACTCTCATACACTCATTTCGTAGTAAACAACCCCGCTACCCGAGCAGATAACCGGTTCAAATCCCTACCTCTTCAGGACCCGCTTGCCTTCTTGTGGTGGGTAGACAGTACGTAATACCAATCACTGCAGTTCTGGCAATATGAGTGACTCATATGTACTCTCATGCACTCATTTCGTAGTAAACAGATCCGCTACCAGAGCAGATAACCGGTTCAAACCCCTACTTCTTCAGGCCCCGCTTGCCTTCTTGTGGTGGGTAAACAGTACGTACTACCAATCACTGAAGTTCTGGAAGTATAGGTGACTCATATGTACTCTCATTCACTCATTTCTTAGTAAACAGATCCGCTACCGGAGCAGATAAGCAGTTCAAACCCCTACATCTTCAGGCCCCGCTTGCTTTCTTGTGGTGGGTAGACAGTACGTAATACCAATCACTGCAGGTCTGGCAGTATGAGAGATTCGTATGTACTCTCATTCACTCATTTCATAGTAAATAGATCCGCCACCGGAGCAGATAACAGTTCAAACCCATACCTCTTCAGGCCCCGCATGCCTTCTTGTGGTGGGTAGACAGTACGTAATACCAATCACTGAAGTTCTGGCAATATGAGTTACTCATATGTACTCTCATATACTCATTTCGTAGTAAAAAGTTCCGCTACCGGAGCAGATAACCGGTTCAAACCCCTACCTCTTCAGGCCCCGCTTGCCTTCTTGTGGTGGGTAGACAGTACGTACTACCAATCACTGAAGTTCTGGAAGTATAGGTGACCCATATGTACTCTCATTCACTCATTTCCTAGTAAACAGATCCGCTACCGGAGCAGATAAACAGTTCAAACCCCTACATCTTCAGGCCCATCTTGCCTTCTTGTGGTGGGTAGACAGTACGTAATACCAATCACTGCAAGTCTGGCGGTATGAGTGATTCGTATGTACTCTCATTCACTCATTTCGTAGTAAACAGATCTGCCACCGGAGCAGATAACAGTTCAAACCCATAAATCTTCAGGCCCCGCTTGATTCTTGTGGTGGGTAGACAGTATATATTACCAATCACTGCAGTTCTGACAACATGAGTGACTCATATGTACTCCCATACACTCATTTCGTAGTAAACAGATCCGCTACCGGAGCAGATAACCGGTTGAAACCCCTACCTCTTCAGGCCCCGCTTGCCTTCTTGTGGTGGGTAGACAGTACGTAATACCAATCACTGCAGTTCTGGCAATATGAGTGACTCATATGTACTCTTATACACTCATTTCGCAGTAAACAGATCCGCTACCGGAGCAGATAACCGGTTCAAACCCCTACCTCTTCAAGCCCCGCTTGCCTTCTTGTGGTGGGTAGACAATACGTACTACCAATCACTGAAGTTCTTGAAGTATAGGTGGCTCATATGTACTCTCATTCACTCATTTCTTAGTAAACAGATCCGCTACCGGAGCAGATAACCGGTTCAAACCCCTACATCTTCAGGCCCCGCTAGCCTTCTTGTGGTGGGTAGACAGTACGTAATACCAATCACTGCAAGTCTGGCAGTATGAGTGATTCGTATGTTCTCTCTTTCACTCATTTCGTAGTAAATAGATCCGCCACCGGAGCAGATAACAGTTCAAACCCATACATCTTCAGGCCGCGCTTGCCTTCTTGTGGTGGGTAGAAAGTACGTAATACTCATCATTCAAGTTCTGGAAGTATAGGTGACTCATATGTACTCTCATTCACTCATTTCGTAGTAAACAGATCCACTACCGGAGCAGATAAACAGTTCAAACTCCTACATCATCAGGCCCCGCTTGCCTTCTTGTGGTGGATAAACTGTACGTAATACCAATCACTGCAATTCTGGAGTATGGGTGCTCATATGCACCCTCATACACTCTTTTCTTAGTAAACAGATCCGCTAACGGAGCAGATAACAGTTCAAACCCATACCTCTTCAGGTCCCGCTTGCCTTCTTGTGGTGGGTAGACAGTACGTAATACCAATCACTGCAGTTCTGGCAACATCAGTGACTCATATGTACCCTCATACACTCATTTCGTAGTAAACAGATCCGCTACCAGAGCAGATAACAGTTCAAACCCCTACTTCTTCAGGCCCCGCTTGCCTTCCTGTGCTGGATAGACAGTATGTAATACCAATCACTGCTGTTCTGGCAATATGAGTGACTCATATGTACTCTCATACACTCATTTCGTAGTAAACAGATCCGCTACCGGAGCAGATAACCGGTTCAAACCCCTACCTCTTCAGGCCCCGCTTGCCTTCTTGTGGTGGGTAGACAGTACGTAATACCAATCACTGTAGTTCTGGTAATATGAGTGACTCATATGTACTCTCACACACTCATTTCGTAGTAAACAGATCCGCTACCGGAGCAGATAACCGGTTCAAACCCCTACCTCTTCAGGCCCCGCTTGCCTACTTGTGGTGGGTAGACAGTACGTACTACCAATCACTGAAGTTCTGGAAGTATAGGTGACTCATATGTACTCTCATTCACTCATTTCTTAGTAAACAGATCCGCTACCGGAGCAGATAAACAGTTCAAACACCTACATCTTCAGGCCCCGCTTGCCTTCTTGTGGTGGGTAGACAGTACGTAATACCAATCACTGCAAGTCTGGCAGTATGAGTGAGTCGTATGTACTCTCATTCACTCATTTCGTAGTAAATAGATCCGCCACCGGAGCAGATAAGAGTTCAAACCCATACATCTTCAGGCCGCGCTTGCCTTCTTGTGGTGGGTAGAAAGTATATATTACCGATCACTGCAGTTCTGGCAACATGTATGACTCATATGTACCCTCACACACTCATATCGTATTAAACAGATCCGCTACCGAAGCAGATAACCGGTTCAAACCCCTACCTCTTCAGGCCCCGCATGCCTTCTTGTGTTGGGTAGACAGTACGTAATACTCATCATTGAAGTTCTGGAAGTATAGGTGACTCATATGTACTCTCATTCACTCATTTCGTAGTAAACAGATCCGCTACCGGAGCAGATAAACAGTTCAAACCCCTACATCTTAAGGCCCCGCTTGCCTTCTTAAGGTGGGTAGACAGTACGTAATACCAATCACTGCAGTTCTGGCAGTATGAGTGACTCGTATGTACTCTCATTCACTCATTTCGTAGTAAACAAATCCGCCACCGGAGCAGATAACAGTTCAAACCACTACCTCTTCAGGCCCCGCTTGCCTTCTTGTAGTGGATAGACAGTATGTAATACCAATCACTGCACTTCTGGCAATATGAGTGACTCATATGTACTCTCATACACTCATTTCGTAGTAAACAACCCCGCTACCCGAGCAGATAACCGGTTCAAACCCCTACCTCTTCAGGACCCGCTTGCCTTCTTGTGGTGGGTAGACAGTACGTAATACCAATCACTGCAGTTCTGGCAATATGGTGACTCATATGTACTCTCATACACTCATTTCGTAGTAAACAGATCCGCTACCGGAGCAGATAACCGGTTCAAACCCCTACCTCTTCAGGCCCCGCTTGCCTTCTTGTGGTGGGTAGAGAGTACGTACTACCAATCACTGAAGTTCTGGAAGTATAGGTGACTCATATGTACTCTCATTCACTCATTTCTTAGTAAACAGATCCGCTACCGGAGCAGATAAACAGTTCAAACCCCTACATCTTCAGGCCCCGCTTGCTTTCTTGTGGTGGGTAGACAGTACGTAATACCAATCACTGCAAGTCTGGCAGTATGAGTGATTCGTATGTACTCTCATTCACTCATTTCGTAGTAAACAGATCCGCCACCGGAGCAGATAACAGTTCAAACCCATACATCTTCAGGCCCCGCTTGCCTTCTTGTGGTGGGTAGACAGTATATATTACCAATCACTGCAGTTCTGACAACATGAGTGACTCATATGTACCCTCATACACTCATTTCTTAGTAAACAGATCCGCTACCGGAGCAGATAACAGTTCAAACCCCTACTTCTTCAGGCCCCGCTTGCCTTCTTGTGCTGGATAGACAGTATGTAATACCAATCACTGCAGTTCTGGCAATATGAGTGACTCATATGTACTCTCATACACTCATTTCGTAGTAAACAGATCCGCTACCGGAGCAGATAACCGGTTCAAACCCCTACCCCTTCAGGCCCCACTTGCCTTCTTGTGGTGGGTAGACAGTACGTAATACCAATCACTGCAGTTCTGGCAATATGAGTGACTCATATGTACTCTCATACACTCATTTCGTAGTAAACAGATCCGCTACCGAAGCAGATAACCGGTTCAAACCCCTACCTCTTCAGGACCCGCTGGCCTTCTTGTGCTGGGTAGACAGTACGTACTACCAATCACTGAAGTTCTGGAAGTATAGGTGACTCATATGTACTCTCATTCACTCATTTCTTAGTAAACAGAACCGCTACCGGAGCAGATATACAATTCAAACCCCTACATCTTCAGGCCCCGCTTGCCTTCTTGTGGTGGGTAGACAGTACGTAATACCAATCACTGCAAGTCTGGCAGTATGAGTGATTCGTATGTACTCTCATTCACTCATTTCGTAGTAAATAGATCCGCCACCGGAGCAGAAAACAGTTCAAACCCATACATCTTCAGGCCGCGCTTGCCTTCTTCTGGTGGGTAGAAAGTATATATTTCCAATCACTGCAGTTCTGGCAAAATGATTGACTCATATGTACCCTCATACACTCATATCGTATTAAACAGATCCGCTACCGAAGCAGATAACCGGTTCAAACCCCTACCTCTTCAGGCCCCGCTTGCCTTCTTGTGGTGGGTAGACAGTACGTAATACTCATCATTCAAGTTCTGGAAGTATAGGTGACTCATATGTACTCTCATTCACTCATTTCGTAGTATACAGATCCGCTACCGGAGCAGATAATAGTTCAAACCCCTACTTCTTCAGGCCCCGCTTGCCTTCTTGTGCTGGATAGACAGTATGTAATACCAATCACTGCAGTTCTGGCAATATGAGCGACTCATATGTACTCTCATACACTCATTTCGTAGTAAACAGATCCGCTACCAGAGCAGATAACCGGTTCAAACCCCTACTTCTTCAGGCCCCGCTTGCCTTCTTGTGGTGGGTAAACAGTACGTACTACCAATCACTGAAGTTCTGGAAGTATAGGTGACTCATATGTACTCTCATTCACTCATTTCTTAGTAAACAGATCCGCTACCGGAGCAGATAAGCAGTTCAAACCCCTACATCTTCAGGCCCCGCTTGCTTTCTTGTGGTGGGTAGACAGTACGTAATACCAATCACTGCAGGTCTGGCAGTATGAGAGATTCGTATGTACTCTCATTCACTCATTTCATAGTAAATAGATCCGCCACCGGAGCAGATAACAGTTCAAACCCATACCTCTTCAGGCCCCGCATGCCTTCTTGTGGTGGGTAGACAGTACGTAATACCAATCACTGAAGTTCTGGCAATATGAGTTACTCATATGTACTCTCATATACTCATTTCGTAGTAAAAAGTTCCGCTACCGGAGCAGATAACCGGTTCAAACCCCTACCTCTTCAGGCCCCGCTTGCCTTCTTGTGGTGGGTAGACAGTACGTACTACCAATCACTGAAGTTCTGGAAGTATAGGTGACCCATATGTACTCTCATTCACTCATTTCCTAGTAAACAGATCCGCTACCGGAGCAGATAAACAGTTCAAACCCCTACATCTTCAGGCCCATCTTGCCTTCTTGTGGTGGGTAGACAGTACGTAATACCAATCACTGCAAGTCTGGCGGTATGAGTGATTCGTATGTACTCTCATTCACTCATTTCGTAGTAAACAGATCTGCCACCGGAGCAGATAACAGTTCAAACCCATAAATCTTCAGGCCCCGCTTGATTCTTGTGGTGGGTAGACAGTATATATTACCAATCACTGCAGTTCTGACAACATGAGTGACTCATATGTACTCCCATACACTCATTTCGTAGTAAACAGATCCGCTACCGGAGCAGATAACCGGTTGAAACCCCTACCTCTTCAGGCCCCGCTTGCCTTCTTGTGGTGGGTAGACAGTACGTAATACCAATCACTGCAGTTCTGGCAATATGAGTGACTCATATGTACTCTTATACACTCATTTCGCAGTAAACAGATCCGCTACCGGAGCAGATAACCGGTTCAAACCCCTACCTCTTCAAGCCCCGCTTGCCTTCTTGTGGTGGGTAGACAATACGTACTACCAATCACTGAAGTTCTTGAAGTATAGGTGGCTCATATGTACTCTCATTCACTCATTTCTTAGTAAACAGATCCGCTACCGGAGCAGATAACCGGTTCAAACCCCTACATCTTCAGGCCCCGCTAGCCTTCTTGTGGTGGGTAGACAGTACGTAATACCAATCACTGCAAGTCTGGCAGTATGAGTGATTCGTATGTTCTCTCTTTCACTCATTTCGTAGTAAATAGATCCGCCACCGGAGCAGATAACAGTTCAAACCCATACATCTTCAGGCCGCGCTTGCCTTCTTGTGGTGGGTAGAAAGTACGTAATACTCATCATTCAAGTTCTGGAAGTATAGGTGACTCATATGTACTCTCATTCACTCATTTCGTAGTAAACAGATCCACTACCGGAGCAGATAAACAGTTCAAACTCCTACATCATCAGGCCCCGCTTGCCTTCTTGTGGTGGATAAACTGTACGTAATACCAATCACTGCAATTCTGGAGTATGGGTGCTCATATGCACCCTCATACACTCTTTTCTTAGTAAACAGATCCGCTAACGGAGCAGATAACAGTTCAAACCCATACCTCTTCAGGTCCCGCTTGCCTTCTTGTGGTGGGTAGACAGTACGTAATACCAATCACTGCAGTTCTGGCAACATCAGTGACTCATATGTACCCTCATACACTCATTTCGTAGTAAACAGATCCGCTACCAGAGCAGATAACAGTTCAAACCCCTACTTCTTCAGGCCCCGCTTGCCTTCCTGTGCTGGATAGACAGTATGTAATACCAATCACTGCTGTTCTGGCAATATGAGTGACTCATATGTACTCTCATACACTCATTTCGTAGTAAACAGATCCGCTACCGGAGCAGATAACCGGTTCAAACCCCTACCTCTTCAGGCCCCGCTTGCCTTCTTGTGGTGGGTAGACAGTACGTAATACCAATCACTGTAGTTCTGGTAATATGAGTGACTCATATGTACTCTCACACACTCATTTCGTAGTAAACAGATCCGCTACCGGAGCAGATAACCGGTTCAAACCCCTACCTCTTCAGGCCCCGCTTGCCTACTTGTGGTGGGTAGACAGTACGTACTACCAATCACTGAAGTTCTGGAAGTATAGGTGACTCATATGTACTCTCATTCACTCATTTCTTAGTAAACAGATCCGCTACCGGAGCAGATAAACAGTTCAAACACCTACATCTTCAGGCCCCGCTTGCCTTCTTGTGGTGGGTAGACAGTACGTAATACCAATCACTGCAAGTCTGGCAGTATGAGTGAGTCGTATGTACTCTCATTCACTCATTTCGTAGTAAATAGATCCGCCACCGGAGCAGATAAGAGTTCAAACCCATACATCTTCAGGCCGCGCTTGCCTTCTTGTGGTGGGTAGAAAGTATATATTACCGATCACTGCAGTTCTGGCAACATGTATGACTCATATGTACCCTCACACACTCATATCGTATTAAACAGATCCGCTACCGAAGCAGATAACCGGTTCAAACCCCTACCTCTTCAGGCCCCGCATGCCTTCTTGTGTTGGGTAGACAGTACGTAATACTCATCATTGAAGTTCTGGAAGTATAGGTGACTCATATGTACTCTCATTCACTCATTTCGTAGTAAACAGATCCGCTACCGGAGCAGATAAACAGTTCAAACCCCTACATCTTAAGGCCCCGCTTGCCTTCTTAAGGTGGGTAGACAGTACGTAATACCAATCACTGCAGTTCTGGCAGTATGAGTGACTCGTATGTACTCTCATTCACTCATTTCGTAGTAAACAAATCCGCCACCGGAGCAGATAACAGTTCAAACCACTACCTCTTCAGGCCCCGCTTGCCTTCTTGTAGTGGATAGACAGTATGTAATACCAATCACTGCACTTCTGGCAATATGAGTGACTCATATGTACTCTCATACACTCATTTCGTAGTAAACAACCCCGCTACCCGAGCAGATAACCGGTTCAAACCCCTACCTCTTCAGGACCCGCTTGCCTTCTTGTGGTGGGTAGACAGTACGTAATACCAATCACTGCAGTTCTGGCAATATGGTGACTCATATGTACTCTCATACACTCATTTCGTAGTAAACAGATCCGCTACCGGAGCAGATAACCGGTTCAAACCCCTACCTCTTCAGGCCCCGCTTGCCTTCTTGTGGTGGGTAGAGAGTACGTACTACCAATCACTGAAGTTCTGGAAGTATAGGTGACTCATATGTACTCTCATTCACTCATTTCTTAGTAAACAGATCCGCTACCGGAGCAGATAAACAGTTCAAACCCCTACATCTTCAGGCCCCGCTTGCTTTCTTGTGGTGGGTAGACAGTACGTAATACCAATCACTGCAAGTCTGGCAGTATGAGTGATTCGTATGTACTCTCATTCACTCATTTCGTAGTAAACAGATCCGCCACCGGAGCAGATAACAGTTCAAACCCATACATCTTCAGGCCCCGCTTGCCTTCTTGTGGTGGGTAGACAGTATATATTACCAATCACTGCAGTTCTGACAACATGAGTGACTCATATGTACCCTCATACACTCATTTCTTAGTAAACAGATCCGCTACCGGAGCAGATAACAGTTCAAACCCCTACTTCTTCAGGCCCCGCTTGCCTTCTTGTGCTGGATAGACAGTATGTAATACCAATCACTGCAGTTCTGGCAATATGAGTGACTCATATGTACTCTCATACACTCATTTCGTAGTAAACAGATCCGCTACCGGAGCAGATAACCGGTTCAAACCCCTACCCCTTCAGGCCCCACTTGCCTTCTTGTGGTGGGTAGACAGTACGTAATACCAATCACTGCAGTTCTGGCAATATGAGTGACTCATATGTACTCTCATACACTCATTTCGTAGTAAACAGATCCGCTACCGAAGCAGATAACCGGTTCAAACCCCTACCTCTTCAGGACCCGCTGGCCTTCTTGTGCTGGGTAGACAGTACGTACTACCAATCACTGAAGTTCTGGAAGTATAGGTGACTCATATGTACTCTCATTCACTCATTTCTTAGTAAACAGAACCGCTACCGGAGCAGATATACAATTCAAACCCCTACATCTTCAGGCCCCGCTTGCCTTCTTGTGGTGGGTAGACAGTACGTAATACCAATCACTGCAAGTCTGGCAGTATGAGTGATTCGTATGTACTCTCATTCACTCATTTCGTAGTAAATAGATCCGCCACCGGAGCAGAAAACAGTTCAAACCCATACATCTTCAGGCCGCGCTTGCCTTCTTCTGGTGGGTAGAAAGTATATATTTCCAATCACTGCAGTTCTGGCAAAATGATTGACTCATATGTACCCTCATACACTCATATCGTATTAAACAGATCCGCTACCGAAGCAGATAACCGGTTCAAACCCCTACCTCTTCAGGCCCCGCTTGCCTTCTTGTGGTGGGTAGACAGTACGTAATACTCATCATTCAAGTTCTGGAAGTATAGGTGACTCATATGTACTCTCATTCACTCATTTCGTAGTATACAGATCCGCTACCGGAGCAGATAATAGTTCAAACCCCTACTTCTTCAGGCCCCGCTTGCCTTCTTGTGCTGGATAGACAGTATGTAATACCAATCACTGCAGTTCTGGCAATATGAGCGACTCATATGTACTCTCATACACTCATTTCGTAGAAAACAGATCCGCTACCGGAGCAGATAACCGGTTCAAACCCCTACTTCTTCAGGCCCCGCATGCCTTCTTGTGGTGGGTAGACAGTACGTAATACTCATCATTGAAGTTCTGGAAGTATAGGTGACTCATATGTACTCTCATTCACTCCTTTCGTAGTAAACATGTCCGCTACCGCAGCAGATAAACAGTTCAAACCCCTACATCTTAAGGTCCCGCTTGCCTTCTTGTGGTGGGTAGACAGTACGTAATACCTATCACTGCAGTTCTGGCAGAATGAGTGACTCATATGTACTCTCATACACTCATTTCGTAGTAAACAGAACCGCTACCGGAGCAGATAACAGTTCAAACCCATACCTCTTCAGGCCCCGCTTGCGTTCTTGTGGTGGGTAGACAGTACCTAATACCAATCACTGCAGTTCTGGCAATATGAGTGTCTCATATGTACCCTCATACACTCATTTCGTAGTAAAAAGATCCGCTACCGGAGCAGATAACCGGTTCAACCCCCGACCTCTTCAGGCCTCGCTTGCCTTCTTGTGGTTGGTAGACAGTACGTACTACCAATCACTGAAGTTCTGGAAGTATAGGTGACTCATATGTACTCTCATTCACTCATTTCTTAGTAAACAGATCCGCTACCGGAGCAGATAAACAGTTCAAACCCCTACATCTTCAGGCCCCTCTTGCCTTTTTGTGGTGGGTAGACAGTACGTAATACCAATCACTGCAAGTCTGGCAATATGAGTGATACGTATGTACTCTCATTCACTCATTTCGTAGTAAACAGATAAGCCACCGGAGCAGATAACAGTTCAAACCCATACATCTTCAGGCCCCGCTTGCCTTCTTGTGGTGGGTAGACAGTATATATTACCAATCACTGCAGTTCTGGCAAAATGAGTGACTCATATCTACCCTCATACACTCATTTCGTAGTAAACAGATCCGCTACCGATTCAGATAACCGGTTCAAACCCCTACCTCTTCAGGCCCCGCTTGGCCTCTTGTGGTGGGTAGACAGTACGTAATACTCATCATTGAAGATCTGGAAGTATAGGTGACTCATATGTACTCTCATTCACTCATTTCTTAGTAAACAGATCCGCTACCGGAGCAGATAACAGTTCAAACCCCTACTTCTTCAGGCCCCGCTTGCCTTCTTGTGCTGGACAGACAGTATGTAATACCAATCACTGCAGTTCTGGCAATATGAGTGACTCATATTTACTCTCATACACTCATTTCGTAGTAAACAGATCCGCTACCGGAGCAGATAACCAGTTCAAACCCCTACCTCTTCAGGCCCCGCTTGCCTTCTTGTGGTTGGTAGACAGTACGTAATACCAATCACTGCAGTTCTGGCAATATGAGTGACTCATATGTACTCTCATACACTCATTTCGTAGTAAACAGATCCGCTACCGGAGCAGATAACCGATTCAAACCCCTACCTCTTCAGGCCCCGCTTGCCTTCTTGTGGTGGGTAGACAGTACGTACTACCAATCACTGAAGTTCTGGAAGTATAGGTGACTCATATGTACTCTCATTCACTCATTTCTTAGTAAACAGATCCGCTACCGGAGCAGATAACCGGTTCAAACCCCTATATCTTCAGGCCCCGCTTGCCTTCTTGTGGTGGGTAGACAGTACGTGATACCAATCACTGCAAGTCTGGCAGTATGAGTGATTCGTATGTTCTCTCATTCACTCATTTCGTAGTAAATAGATCCGCCACCGGAGCAGATAACAGTTCAAACCCATACATCTTCAGGCCGCGCTTGCTTTCTTGTGGTGGGTAGAAAGTATATATTACCAATCACTGCAGTTGTGGCAACATGATTGACTCATATGTACCCTGATACACTCATATCGTATTAAACAGATCCGCTACCGAAGCAGATAACCGGTTCAAACCCCTACCTCTTCAGGCCCCGCTTGCCTTCTTGTGGTGGGTAGACAGTACGCAATACTCATCATTCAAGTTCTGGAAGTATAAGTGACTCATATGTACTCTCATTCACCCATTTCGTAGTAAACAGATCCGCTACCGGAGCAGATAAACAGTTCAAACCCCTACATCTTAAGGCCCCGCTTGCCTTCTTGTGGTGGGTAGACAGTACGTAATACCAATCACTGCAGTTCTGGCAGTATGAGTGACTCGTATGTACTCTCATTCACTCATTTCGTAGTAAACAGATCCGCTACCGATTCAGATAACCGGTTCAAACCCCTACCTCTTCAGGCCCCGCTTGGCCTCTTGTGGTGGGTAGACAGTACGTAATACTCATCATTGAAGTTCTGGAAGTATAGGTGACTCATATGTACTCTCATTCACTCATTTCTTAGTAAACAGATCCGCTACCGGAGCAGATAACAGTTCAAAACACTACCTCTTCAGGCCCCTATTGCCTTCTTGTGGTGGATAGACAGTATGTTATACCAATCACTGCAGTTCTGGCAATATGAGTGACTCATATGTACTCTCATACACTCATTTCGTAGTAAACAGGCCCGCTACCGGAGCAGATAACCGGTTCCGACCCCTACTTCTTCAGGCCCCGCTTGCCTTCTTGTGGTGGGTAGACAGTACGTAATACCAATCACTGCAGTTCTGGCAATATGAGTGACTCATATGTACTCTCATACACTCATTTCGTAGTAAACAGATCCGCTACCGGAGCACATAACCGGTTCAAACCCCTACCTCTTCAGGACCCGCTTGCCTTCTTGTGGTGGGTAGACAGTACGTACTACCAATCACTGAAGTTCTGGAAGTATATGTGACTCATATATTATCTCATTCACTCATTTCTTAGTAAACAGATCCGCTACCGGAGCAGATAAACAGTTCAAACCCCTACATCTTCAGGCCCCTCTTGCCTTCTTGTGGTGGGTAGACAGTACGTAATACCAATCACTGCAAGTCTGGCAGTATGAGTGATTCGTATGTACTCTCATTCACTCATTTCGTAGTAAACAGATCCGCCAAGGAGCAGATAACAGTTCAAACCCATACATCTTCAGGCCCCGCTTGCCTTCTTGTGGTGGGTAGACAGTATATATTACTAATCACTACAGTTCTGGCAACATCAGTGCCTCATATGTACCCTCATACACTCATTTCGTAGTAAACAGATCCGCTACCGAAGCAGATAACCGGTTCAAACCCCTACCTCTTCAGGCCCCGCTTGCCTTCTTGTGGTGGGTAGACAGTACCTAATACTCATCATTCAAGTTCTGGAAGTATAGGTGACTCATATGTACTCTCATTCACTCATTTCGTAGTAAACAGATCCGCTACCGGAGCAGATAACAGCTCAAACCCCTACTTCTTCAGGCCCCGCTTGCCTTCTTGTGCTGGATAGACAGTATGTAATACGAATCACTGCAGTTCTGGCAATATGAGTGACGCATATGTACTCTCATACACTCATTTCGTAGTAAACAGATCCGCTACCGGAGCAGATAACCGGTTCAAACCCCTACCTCTTCAGGCCCCGCTTGCCTTCTTGTGGTGGGTAGACAGTACGTAATACCAATCACTGCAGTTCTGGCAATATGAGTGACTCATATGTACTCTCATACACTCATTTCGTAGTAAACAGATCCGCTACCGGAGCAGATAACCGGTTCAAACCCCTACCTCTCCAGGCCCCGCTTGCCTTCTTGTGGTGGGTAGACAGTACGTACTACCAATCACTGCAAGTCTGGCAGTATGAGTGATTCGTATGTACTCTCATTCACTCATTTCGTAGTAAATAGATCCGCCACCGGAGCAGATAACAGTTCAAACCCATACATCTTCAGGCCGCGCTTGCCTTCTTGTGGTGGGTAGAAAGTATATATTTCCAATCACTGCAGTTCTGGCAACATGATTGACTCATATGTACCCTCATACACTCATATCGTATTAAACAGATCCGCTACCGAAGCAGATAACCGGTTCAAACCCCTACCTCTTCAGGCCCAGCTTGCCTTCTTGTGGTGGGTAGACAGTACGTACTACCAATCACTGAAGTTCTGGAAGTATAGGTGACTCATATGTACTCTCATTCACTCATTTCGTAGTAAACAGATCCGCTACCGGAGCAGATAAACAGTTCAAACCCCTACATCTTCAGGCCCCGCTTGCCTTCTTGTGGTGGATAAACAGTACGTAATACCAATCAGTGCAGTTCTGGCAGTATGGGTGCTCATATGCACCCTCATACACTCTTTTCTTAGTAAACAGATCCGCTAACGGAGCAGATGACAGTTCAAACCCATACCTCTTAGGGTCCCGCTTGCCTTCTTCTGGTGGGTAGACAGTACGTAATACCAATCACTGCAATTCTGGCAATATGAGTTACTCATATGTACTCTCATACACTCATTTCGTAGTAAAAAGACCCGCTACCGGAGCACATAACCGGTTCAAACCCCTACCTCTTCAGGCCCCGCTTGCCTTCTTGTGGTGGGTAGACAGTACGTACTACCCATCACTGAAGTTCTGGAAGTATAGGTGACTCATGTACTCTCATTCACTCATTTCTTAGTAAACTGATCCGCTACCGGAGCAGATAAACAGTTCAAACCCCTACATCTTCAGGCCCCTCTTGCTTTCTTGTGGTGGGTAGACAGTAAGTAATACCAATCACTGCAAGTCTGGCATTATGAGGTATTCGTATGTACTCTCATTCACTCATTTCGTAGTAAACAGATCCGCCACCGGAGCAGATAACAGTTCAAACCCATACATCTTCAGGCCCCGCTTGCCTTCTTGTGGTGGGTAGACAGTATATATTACCAATCAGTGCAGTTCTGGCAAAATTAGTGACTCATATCTACCCTCATACACTCATTTCGTAGTAAACAGATCCGCTAACGAAGCAGATAACCGGTTCAAACCCCTACCTCTTCAGGCCCCGCTTGCCTTCTTGTGGTGGGTAGACAGTACGTAATACCAATCACTGCAGTTCTGATAATATGAGTGACTCATATGTACTCTCATACACTCATTTCGTAGTAAACAGATCCGCTACCGAAGCAGATAACCGGTTCAAACCCCTACCTCTTCAGGCCCCGCTTGCCTTCTTGTGGTGGATAGAAAGTATATATTACCAATCACTGCAGTTCTGGCAACATGATTGACTCATATGTACCCTCATACACTCATATCGTATTAAACAGATCCGCTACCGAAGCAGATAACCGGTTCAAACCCCTACCTCTTCAGGCCCCGCTTGCCTTCTTGTGGTGGGTAGACAACACGTAATACCAATCACTGCAGTTCTGGAAGTATAGGTGACTCATATTTACTCTCATTCACTCATTTCGTAGTAAACAGATCCGCTACCGGAGCAGATAAACAGTTCAAACCCCTACATCTTAAGGCCCCGCTTGCCTTCTTGTGGTGGGTAGACAGTACGTAATACCAATCACTGCAGTTCTGGCAGTATGAGTGACTCGTATGTACTCTCATTCACTCATTTCGGAGTAAACAGATCCGCCACCGGAGCAGATAACAGTTCAAACCACTACCTCTTCAGGCCCCGCTTGCCTTCTTGTGGTGGATAGACAGTATGTAATACCAATCACTGCAGTTCTGGCAATATGAGTGACTCATATGAACTCTCATTCACTCATTTCATACTAAATAGATCCGCCACCGGAGCAGATAACAGTTCAAACCACTACCTCTTCAGGCCCCGCTTGCCTTCTTGTGGTGGGTAGACAGTACGTAATACCAATTACTGCAGTTCTGGCAATATGAGTGACTCATATGTACTCTCATACACTCATTTCGTAGTAAAAAGATCCGATACCGGAGCAGATAACCGGTTCAAACCCCTACCTCTTCAGGCCCCGCTTGCCTTCTTGTGGTGGGTAGACAGTACGTTCTACAAATCACTGAAGTTCTGGAAGTATAGGTGACTCATATTTACTCTCATTCACTCATTTCTTAGTAAACAGATCCGCTACCGGAGCAGATAAACAGTTCAAACCCCTACATCTTCAGGCCCCTCTTGCCCTCTTGTGGTGGGTAGACAGTAAGTAATACCAATCACTGCAAGTCTGGCAGTATGAGTGATTCGTATGTACTCTCATTCACTCATTTCGTAGTAAACAGATCCGCCACCGGAGCAGATAAGAGTTCAAACCCATACATCTTCAGGCCCCGCTTGCCTTCTTGTGGTGGGTAGACAGCATATATTACTAATCACTGCAGTTCTGACAACATGAGTGACTCATATGTACTCTCATACACTCATTTCGTAGTAAACAGATCCGCTACCGGAGCAGATATCCGGTTCAAACCCCTACCTCTTCAGGCCCCGCTTGCCTTCTTGTGGTGGGAAGACAGTACGTACTACCAATCACTGAAGTTCTGGAAGTATAGATGACTTATGTGTACTCTCATTCACTCATTTCTTAGTAAACAGATCCGCTACCGGAGCAGATAACCGGTTCAAACCCCTACATCTTCAGGCCCCGCTTGCCTACTTGTGGTGGGTAGACAGTGCGTAATACCAATCACTGCAAGTCTGGCAGTATGAGTGATTCGTATGTTCTCTCATTCACTCATTTCGTAGTAAATAGATCCGCCACCGGAGCAGATAACAGTTCAAACCCATACATCTTCAGGCCGCGCTTGCCTTCTTGTGGTGGGTAGAAAGTATATATTACCAATCACTGCAGTTCTGGCAACATGATTGACTCATATGTACCCTCATACACTCATATCGTATTAAACAGATCCGCTACCGAAGCAGATAACCGGTTCAAACCCCTACCTCTTCAGGCCCCGCTTGCCTTCTTGTGGTGGGTAGACAGTACGTAATACTCATCATTCAAGTTCTGGAAGTATAGGTGACTCATATGTACTCTCATTCACTCATTTCGTAGTAAACAGATCCGCTACCGGAGAAGATAAACAGTTCAAACCCCTACATCTTCAGGCCCCGCTTGCCTTCTTGTGGTGGGTAGACAGTACGTAATACTCATCATTCAAGTTCTGGAAGTATAGGTGACTCATATGTACTCTCATTCACTCATTTCGTAGTAAACAGATCCACTACCGGAGCAGATAAACAGTTCAAACTCCTACATCATCAGGCCCCGCTTGCCTTCTTGTGGTGGATAAACTGTACGTAATACCAATCACTGCAGTTCTGGAGTATGGGTGCTCATATGCACCCTCATACACTCTTTTCTTAGTAAACAGATCCGCTAACGGAGCAGATAACAGTTCAAACCCATACCTCTTCAGGTCCCGCTTGCCTTCTTGTGGTGGGTAGACAGTACGTAATACCAATCACTGCAGTTCTGGCAATATGAGTGACTCGTATGTACTCTCATTCACTCATTTCGTAGTAAACAGATCCGCTAACGGAGCAGATAACAGTTCAAACCCATACCTCTTCAGGTCCCGCTTGCCTTCTTGTGGTGGGTAGACAGTACGTAATACCAATCACTGCAGTTCTGGCAATATGAGTGACTCGTATGTACTTTCATTCACTCATTTCGTAGTAAACAGATCCGCTAACGGAGCAGATAACAGTTCAAACCCATACCTCTTCAGGTCCCGCTTGCCTTCTTGTGGTGGGTAGACAGTACGTAATACCAATCACTGCAGTTCTGGCAGTATGAGTGACTCGTATGTACTCTCATTCACTCATTTCGTAGTAAACAGATCCGCCACCGGAGCAGATAACTGTTCAAACCACTACCTCTTCAGGCCCCTATTGCCTTCTTGTGGTGGATAGACAGTATGTAATACCAATCACTGCAGTTCTGGCAATATGAGTGACTCATATGTACTCTCATACACTCATTTCGTAGTAAACAGATCCGCTACCGGAGCAGATAACCGGTTCAAACCCCTACCTCTTCAGGACCCGCTTGCCTTCTTGTGGTGGGTAGACAGTGCGTACTACCAATCACTGAAGTTCTGGAAGTATAGGTGACTCATATGTACTCTCATTCACTCATTTCTTAGTAAACAGATCCGCTACCGGAGCAGATAAACAGTTCAAACCCCTACTTCTTCAGGCCCCGCTTGCCTTCTTGTGCTAGATAGACGGTATGTAATACCAATCACTGCAGTTCTGGCAATATGAGTGACTCATATGTACTCTCATACTCTCATTTCGTAGTAAACAGATCCGCTACCGGAGCAGATAACCGGTTCAAACCTCTACTTCTTCAGGACCCGCTTGCCTACTTGTGGTGGGTAGACAGTAGGTAATACCAATCACTGCAGTTCTGGCAATATGAGTGACTCATATGTACTCTCATACACTCATTTCGTAGTAAACAGATCCGCTACCGGAGCAGATAACCGGTTCAAACCCCTACCTCTTCAGGCCCCGCTTGCCTTCTTGTGGTGGGTAGACAGTACGTACTACCAATCACTGAAGTTCTGGAAGTATAGGTGACTCATATGTACTCTCATTCACTCATTTCTTAGTAAACAGATCCGCTACCGGAGCAGATAAACAATTCAAACCCCTACATCTTCAGGCCCCGCTTGCCTTCTTGTGGTGGGTAGACAGTACGTAATACCAATCACTGCAAGTCTGGCAGTATGAGTGATTCGTATGTACTCTCATTCACTCATTTCGTAGTAAATAGATCCGCCAGCGGAGCAGATAACAGTTCAAACCCATACATCTTCAGGCCGCGCTTGTTTTCTTGTGGTGGGTAGAAAGTATATATTTCCAATCACAGCAGTTCTGGCAACATGATTGACTCATATGTACCCTCATACACTCATATCGTATTAAACAGATCCGCTACCGAAGCAGATAACCGGTTCAAACCCCTACCTCTTCAGGCCCCGCTTGCCTTCTTGTGGTGGGTAGAGAGTACGTAATACTCATCATTGAAGTTCTGGAAGTATAGGTGACTCATATGTACTCTCATTCACTCATTTCGTAGTAAACAGATCCGCTACCGGAGAGGATAAACAGTTCAAACCCCTACATCTTAAGGCCCCGCTTGCCTTCTTGTGGTGGGTATACAGTATATATTACCAATCACTGCAGTTGTGGCAGTATGAGTGACTCATATGTACCCTCATACACTCATTTCGTAGTAAACAGATCCGCTACCGGAGCAGATAGCCGGTTCAAACCCCTACCTCTTCAGGCCCAGCTTGCCTTCTTGTGGTGGGTAGACAGTACGTACTACCAATCACTTAAGTTCTGGAAGTATAGATGACTCATATGTACTCTCATTCACTCATTTCGTAGTAAACAGATCCGCTACCGGAGCAGATAAACAGTTCAAACCCCTACATCTTCAGGCCCCGCTTGCCTTCTTGTGGTGGGTAGACAGTATATATTACCAATCAGTGCAGTTCTGGCAAAATTAGTGACTCATATCTACCCTCATACACTCATTTCGTAGTAAACAGATCCGCTAACGAAGCAGATAACCGGTCAAACCCCTACCTCTTCAGGCCCCGCTTGCCTTCTTGTGGTGGGTAGACAGTACGTAATACCAATCACTGCAGTTCTGGCAATATGAGTGACTCATATGTACTCTCATACACTCATTTCGTAGTAAACAGATCCGCTACCGGAGCAGATAAACAGTTCAAACCCCTACATCTTCAGGCCCCGCTTGCCTTCTTGTGGTGGGTAGACAGTACGTACTACCAATCACTGCAAGTCTGGCAGTATGAGTGATTCGTATGTACTCTCATTCACTCATTTCGTAGTAAATAGATCCGCCACCGGAGCAGATAACAGTTCAAACCCATACATCTTCAGGCCGCGTTTGCCTTCTTGTGGTGGATAGAAAGTATATATTACCAATCACTGCAGTTCTGGCAACATGATTGACTCATATGTACCCTCATACACTCATATCGTATTAAACAGATCCGCTACCGAAGCAGATAACCGGTTCAAACCCCTACCTCTTCAGGCCCCGCTTGCCTTCTTGTGGTGGGTAGACAGCACGTAATACCAATCACTGCAGTTCTGGAAGTATAGGTGACTCATATTTACTCTCATTCACTCATTTCGTAGTAAACAGATCCGCTACCGGAGCAGATAAACAGTTCAAACCCCTACATCTTAAGGCCCCGCTTGCCTTCTTGTGGTGGGTAGACAGTACGTAATACCAATCACTGCAGTTCTGGCAGTATGAGTGACTCGTATGTACTCTCATTCACTCATTTCGGAGTAAACAGATCCGCCACCGGAGCAGATAACAGTTCAAACCACTACCTCTTCAGGCCCCGCTTGCCTTCTTGTGGTGGATAGACAGTATGTAATACCAATCACTGCAGTTCTGGCAATATGAGTGACTCATATGAACTCTCATTCACTCATTTCATACTAAATAGATCCGCCACCGGAGCAGATAACAGTTCAAACCACTACCTCTTCAGGCCCCGCTTGCCTTCTTGTGGTGGGTAGACAGTACGTAATACCAATCACTGCAGTTCTGGCAATATGAGTGACTCATATGTACTCTCATACACTCATTTCGTAGTAAAAAGATCCGCTACCGGAGCAGATAACCGGTTCAAACCCCTACCTCTTCAGGCCCCGCTTGCCTTCTTGTGGTGGGTAGACAGTACGTTCTACAAATCACTGAAGTTCTGGAAGTATAGGTGACTCATATTTACTCTCATTCACTCATTTCTTAGTAAACAGATCCGCTACCGGAGCAGATAAACAGTTCAAACCCCTACATCTTCAGGCCCCTCTTGCCCTCTTGTGGTGGGTAGACAGTAAGTAATACCAATCACTGCAAGTCTGGCAGTATGAGTGATTCGTATGTACTCTCATTCACTCATTTCGTAGTAAACAGATCCGCCACCGGAGCAGATAAACAGTTCAAACCCATACATCTTCAGGCCCCGCTTGCCTTCTTGTGGTGGGTAGACAGCATATATTACTAATCACTGCAGTTCTGACAACATGAGTGACTCATATGTACTCTCATACACTCATTTCGTAGTAAACAGATCCGCTACCGGAGCAGATATCCGGTTCAAACCCCTACCTCTTCAGGCCCCGCTTGCCTTCTTGTGGTGTGTAGACAGTACGTAATACCAATCACTGCAGTTCTGGCAATATGAGTGACTCATATGTACTCTCATACACTCATTTCGTAGTAAACAGATCCGCTACCGGAGCAGATAACCGGTTCAAACCCCTACCTCTTCAGGCCCCGCTTGCCTTCTTGTGGTGGGAAGACAGTACGTACTACCAATCACTGAAGTTCTGGAAGTATAGGTGACTCATGTGTACTCTCATTCACTCATTTCTTAGTAAACAGATCCGCTACCGGAGCAGATAACCGGTTCAAACCCCTACATCTTCAGGCCCCGCTTGCCTTCTTGTGGTGGGTAGACAGTGCGTAATACCAATGACTGCAAGTCTGGCAGTATGAGTGATTCGTATGTTCTCTCATTCACTCATTTCGTAGTAAATAGATCCGCCACCGGAGCAGATAACAGTTCAAACCCATACATCTTCAGGCCGCGCTTGCCTTCTTGTGGTGGGTAGAAAGTATATATTACCAATCACTGCAGTTCTGGCAACATGATTGACTCATATGTACCCTCATACACTCATATCGTATTAAACAGATCCGCTACCGAAGCAGATAACCGGTTCAAACCCCTACCTCTTCAGGCCCCGCTTGCCTTCTTGTGGTGGGTAGAGAGTACGTAATACTCATCATTCAAGTTCTGGAAGTATAGGTGACTCATATGTACTCTCATTCACTCATTTCGTAGTAAACAGATCCGCTACCGGAGGAGATAAACAGTTCAAACCCCTACATCTTCAGGCCCCGCTTGCCTTCTTGTGGTGGGTAGACAGTACGTAATACTCATCATTCAAGTTCTGGAAGTATAGGTGACTCATATGTACTCTCATTCACTCATTTCGTAGTAAACAGATCCACTACCGGAGCAGATAAACAGTTCAAACTCCTACATCATCAGGCCCCGCTTGCCTTCTTGTGGTGGATAAACTGTACGTAATACCAATCACTGCAGTTCTGGAGTATGGGTGCTCATATGCACCCTCATACACTCTTTTCTTAGTAAACAGATCCGCTAACGGAGCAGATAACAGTTCAAACCCATACCTCTTCAGGTCCCGCTTGCCTTCTTGTGGTGGGTAGACAGTACGTAATACCAATCACTGCAGTTCTGGCAATATGAGTGACTCGTATGTACTCTCATTCACTCATTTCGTAGTAAACAGATCCGCTACCGGAGCAGATAACCGGTTCAAACCCCTACCTCTTCAGGCCCCGCTTGCCTTCTTGTGGTGGGTAGACAGTACGTACTACCAATCACTGAAGTTCTGGAAGTATAGGTGACTCATATGTACTCTCATTCACTCATTTCTTAGTAAACAGATCCGCTACCGGAGCAGATAAACAATTCAAACCCCTACATCTTCAGGCCCCGCTTGCCTTCTTGTGGTGGGTAGACAGTACGTAATACCAATCACTGCAAGTCTGGCAGTATGAGTGATTCGTATGTACTCTCATTCACTCATTTCGTAGTAAATAGATCCGCCAGCGGAGCAGATAACAGTTCAAACCCATACATCTTCAGGCCGCGCTTGTTTTCTTGTGGTGGGTAGAAAGTATATATTTCCAATCACAGCAGTTCTGGCAACATGATTGACTCATATGTACCCTCATACACTCATATCGTATTAAACAGATCCGCTACCGAAGCAGATAACCGGTTCAAACCCCTACCTCTTCAGGCCCCGCTTGCCTTCTTGTGGTGGGTAGAGAGTACGTAATACTCATCATTGAAGTTCTGGAAGTATAGGTGACTCATATGTACTCTCATTCACTCATTTCGTAGTAAACAGATCCGCTACCGGAGAGGATAAACAGTTCAAACCCCTACATCTTAAGGCCCCGCTTGCCTTCTTGTGGTGGGTATACAGTATATATTACCAATCACTGCAGTTGTGGCAGTATGAGTGACTCATATGTACCCTCATACACTCATTTCGTAGTAAACAGATCCGCTACCGGAGCAGATAGCCGGTTCAAACCCCTACCTCTTCAGGCCCAGCTTGCCTTCTTGTGGTGGGTAGACAGTACGTACTACCAATCACTTAAGTTCTGGAAGTATAGATGACTCATATGTACTCTCATTCACTCATTTCGTAGTAAACAGATCCGCTACCGGAGCAGATAAACAGTTCAAACCCCTACATCTTCAGGCCCCGCTTGCCTTCTTGTGGTGGGTAGACAGTATATATTACCAATCAGTGCAGTTCTGGCAAAATTAGTGACTCATATCTACCCTCATACACTCATTTCGTAGTAAACAGATCCGCTAACGAAGCAGATAACCGGTCAAACCCCTACCTCTTCAGGCCCCGCTTGCCTTCTTGTGGTGGGTAGACAGTACGTAATACCAATCACTGCAGTTCTGGCAATATGAGTGACTCATATGTACTCTCATACACTCATTTCGTAGTAAACAGATCCGCTACCGGAGCAGATAAACAGTTCAAACCCCTACATCTTCAGGCCCCGCTTGCCTTCTTGTGGTGGGTAGACAGTACGTACTACCAATCACTGCAAGTCTGGCAGTATGAGTGATTCGTATGTACTCTCATTCACTCATTTCGTAGTAAATAGATCCGCCACCGGAGCAGATAACAGTTCAAACCCATACATCTTCAGGCCGCGTTTGCCTTCTTGTGGTGGATAGAAAGTATATATTACCAATCACTGCAGTTCTGGCAACATGATTGACTCATATGTACCCTCATACACTCATATCGTATTAAACAGATCCGCTACCGAAGCAGATAACCGGTTCAAACCCCTACCTCTTCAGGCCCCGCTTGCCTTCTTGTGGTGGGTAGACAGCACGTAATACCAATCACTGCAGTTCTGGAAGTATAGGTGACTCATATTTACTCTCATTCACTCATTTCGTAGTAAACAGATCCGCTACCGGAGCAGATAAACAGTTCAAACCCCTACATCTTAAGGCCCCGCTTGCCTTCTTGTGGTGGGTAGACAGTACGTAATACCAATCACTGCAGTTCTGGCAGTATGAGTGACTCGTATGTACTCTCATTCACTCATTTCGGAGTAAACAGATCCGCCACCGGAGCAGATAACAGTTCAAACCACTACCTCTTCAGGCCCCGCTTGCCTTCTTGTGGTGGATAGACAGTATGTAATACCAATCACTGCAGTTCTGGCAATATGAGTGACTCATATGAACTCTCATTCACTCATTTCATACTAAATAGATCCGCCACCGGAGCAGATAACAGTTCAAACCACTACCTCTTCAGGCCCCGCTTGCCTTCTTGTGGTGGGTAGACAGTACGTAATACCAATCACTGCAGTTCTGGCAATATGAGTGACTCATATGTACTCTCATACACTCATTTCGTAGTAAAAAGATCCGCTACCGGAGCAGATAACCGGTTCAAACCCCTACCTCTTCAGGCCCCGCTTGCCTTCTTGTGGTGGGTAGACAGTACGTTCTACAAATCACTGAAGTTCTGGAAGTATAGGTGACTCATATTTACTCTCATTCACTCATTTCTTAGTAAACAGATCCGCTACCGGAGCAGATAAACAGTTCAAACCCCTACATCTTCAGGCCCCTCTTGCCCTCTTGTGGTGGGTAGACAGTAAGTAATACCAATCACTGCAAGTCTGGCAGTATGAGTGATTCGTATGTACTCTCATTCACTCATTTCGTAGTAAACAGATCCGCCACCGGAGCAGATAAGAGTTCAAACCCATACATCTTCAGGCCCCGCTTGCCTTCTTGTGGTGGGTAGACAGCATATATTACTAATCACTGCAGTTCTGACAACATGAGTGACTCATATGTACTCTCATACACTCATTTCGTAGTAAACAGATCCGCTACCGGAGCAGATATCCGGTTCAAACCCCTACCTCTTCAGGCCCCGCTTGCCTTCTTGTGGTGGGTAGACAGTACGTAATACCAATCACTGCAGTTCTGGCAATATGAGTGACTCATATGTACTCTCATACACTCATTTCGTAGTAAACAGATCCGCTACCGGAGCAGATAACCGGTTCAAACCCCTACCTCTTCAGGCCCCGCTTGCCTTCTTGTGGTGGGAAGACAGTACGTACTACCAATCACTGAAGTTCTGGAAGTATAGGTGACTCATGTGTACTCTCATTCACTCATTTCTTAGTAAACAGATCCGCTACCGGAGCAGATAACCGGTTCAAACCCCTACATCTTCAGGCCCCGCTTGCCTTCTTGTGGTGGGTAGACAGTGCGTAATACCAATCACTGCAAGTCTGGCAGTATGAGTGATTCGTATGTTCTCTCATTCACTCATTTCGTAGTAAATAGATCCGCCACCGGAGCAGATAACAGTTCAAACCCATACATCTTCAGGCCGCGCTTGCCTTCTTGTGGTGGGTAGAAAGTATATATTACCAATCACTGCAGTTCTGGCAACATGATTGACTCATATGTACCCTCATACACTCATATCGTATTAAACAGATCCGCTACCGAAGCAGATAACCGGTTCAAACCCCTACCTCTTCAGGCCCCGCTTGCCTTCTTGTGGTGGGTAGACAGTACGTAATACTCATCATTCAAGTTCTGGAAGTATAGGTGACTCATATGTACTCTCATTCACTCATTTCGTAGTAAACAGATCCACTACCGGAGCAGATAAACAGTTCAAACTCCTACATCATCAGGCCCCGCTTGCCTTCTTGTGGTGGATAAACTGTACGTAATACCAATCACTGCAGTTCTGGAGTATGGGTGCTCATATGCACCCTCATACACTCTTTTCTTAGTAAACAGATCCGCTAACGGAGCAGATAACAGTTCAAACCCATACCTCTTCAGGTCCCGCTTGCCTTCTTGTGGTGGGTAGACAGTACGTAATACCAATCACTGCAGTTCTGGCAATATGAGTGACTCGTATGTACTCTCATTCACTCATTTCGTAGTAAACAGATCCGCTAACGGAGCAGATAACAGTTCAAACCCATACCTCTTCAGGTCCCGCTTGCCTTCTTGTGGTGGGTAGACAGTACGTAATACCAATCACTGCAGTTCTGGCAATATGAGTGACTCGTATGTACTTTCATTCACTCATTTCGTAGTAAACAGATCCGCTAACGGAGCAGATAACAGTTCAAACCCATACCTCTTCAGGTCCCGCTTGCCTTCTTGTGGTGGGTAGACAGTACGTAATACCAATCACTGCAGTTCTGGCAGTATGAGTGACTCGTATGTACTCTCATTCACTCATTTCGTAGTAAACAGATCCGCCACCGGAGCAGATAACTGTTCAAACCACTACCTCTTCAGGCCCCTATTGCCTTCTTGTGGTGGATAGACAGTATGTAATACCAATCACTGCAGTTCTGGCAATATGAGTGACTCATATGTACTCTCATACACTCATTTCGTAGTAAACAGATCCGCTACCGGAGCAGATAACCGGTTCAAACCCCTACCTCTTCAGGACCCGCTTGCCTTCTTGTGGTGGGTAGACAGTGCGTACTACCAATCACTGAAGTTCTGGAAGTATAGGTGACTCATATGTACTCTCATTCACTCATTTCTTAGTAAACAGATCCGCTACCGGAGCAGATAAACAGTTCAAACCCCTACTTCTTCAGGCCCCGCTTGCCTTCTTGTGCTAGATAGACGGTATGTAATACCAATCACTGCAGTTCTGGCAATATGAGTGACTCATATGTACTCTCATACTCTCATTTCGTAGTAAACAGATCCGCTACCGGAGCAGATAACCGGTTCAAACCCCTACCTCTTCAGGACCCGCTTGCCTTCTTGTGGTGGGTAGACAGTAGGTAATACCAATCACTGCAGTTCTGGCAATATGAGTGACTCATATGTACTCTCATACACTCATTTCGTAGTAAACAGATCCGCTACCGGAGCAGATAACCGGTTCAAACCCCTACCTCTTCAGGCCCCGCTTGCCTTCTTGTGGTGGGTAGACAGTACGTACTACCAATCACTGAAGTTCTGGAAGTATAGGTGACTCATATGTACTCTCATTCACTCATTTCTTAGTAAACAGATCCGCTACCGGAGCAGATAAACAATTCAAAACCCTACATCTTCAGGCCCCGCTTGCCTTCTTGTGGTGGGTAGACAGTACGTAATACCAATCACTGCAAGTCTGGCAGTATGAGTGATTCGTATGTACTCTCATTCACTCATTTCGTAGTAAATAGATCCGCCAGCGGAGCAGATAACAGTTCAAACCCATACATCTTCAGGCCGCGCTTGCTTTCTTGTGGTGGGTAGAAAGTATATATTTCCAATCACAGCAGTTCTGGCAACATGATTGACTCATATGTACCCTCATACACTCATATCGTATTAAACAGATCCGCTACCGAAGCAGATAACCGGTTCAAACCCCTACCTCTTCAGGCCCCGCTTGCCTTCTTGTGGTGGGTAGAGAGTACGTAATACTCATCATTGAAGTTCTGGAAGTATAGGTGACTCATATGTACTCTCATTCACTCATTTCGTAGTAAACAGATCCGCTACCGGAGAGGATAAACAGTTCAAACCCCTACATCTTAAGGCCCCGCTTGCCTTCTTGTGGTGGGTATACAGTATATATTACCAATCACTGCAGTTGTGGCAGTATGAGTGACTCATATGTACCCTCATACACTCATTTCGTAGTAAACAGATCCGCTACCGGAGCAGATAGCCGGTTCAAACCCCTACCTCTTCAGGCCCAGCTTGCCTTCTTGTGGTGGGTAGACAGTACGTACTACCAATCACTTAAGTTCTGGAAGTATAGATGACTCATATGTACTCTCATTCACTCATTTCGTAGTAAACAGATCCGCTACCGGAGCAGATAAACAGTTCAAACTCCTACATCTTCAGGCCCCGCTTGCCTTCTTGTGGTGGATAAACAGTACGTAATACCAATCACTGCAGTTCTGGCAGTATGGGTGCTCATATGCACCCTCATACACTCTTTTCTTAGTAAACAGATCCGCTAACGGAGCAGATATCAGTTCAAACCCATACCTCTTCAGGCCCCGCTTGCCTTCTTGTGGTGGGTAGACAGTACGTACTACCAATCACTGAAGTTCTGGAATTATAGGTGACTCATATGTACTCTCATTCACTCATTTCTTAGTAAACTGATCCGCTACCGGAGCAGATAAACAGTTCAAACCCCTACATCTTCAGGCCCCTCTTGCTTTCTTGTGGTGGGTAGACAGTACGTAATACCAATCACTGCAATTCTGGCAGTATGAGTGATTCGTATGTACTCTCATTCACTCATTTCGTAGTAAACAGATCCGCCACCGGAGCAGATAACAGTTCAAACTCATACATCTTCAGGCCCCGCTTGCCTTCTTGTGGTGGGTAGACAGTATATATTACCAATCACTGCAGTTCTGGCAAAATGAGTGACTCATATCTACCCTCATACACTCATTTCGTAGTAAACAGATCCGCTACCGAAGCAGATAACCGGTTCAAACCCCTACCTCTTCAGGCCCCGCTTGGCCTCTTGTGGTGGGTAGACAGTACGTAATACTCAGCATTGAAGTTCTGGAAGTATAGGTGACTCATATGTACTCTCATTCACTCATTTCGTAGTAAACAGATCCGCTACCGGAGCAGATAAACTGTTTAAACCCCTACATCTTCAGGCCCCGCTTGCCTTCTTGTGGTGGATAAACAGTACGTAATACCAATCACTGCAGTTCTGGCAGTATGGGTGCTCATATGCACCCTCATGCACTCTTTTCTTAGTAAACAGATCCACTAACGGAGCAGATAACAGTTCAAACCCATACCTCTTCAGGCCCCGCTTGCCTTCTTGTGGTGGGTAGACAGTACGTAATACCAATCACTGCAGTTCTGGCAATACGGGTGACTCATATGTACTCTCATACACTCATTTCGTAGTAAACAGATCCGCTACCGGAGCAGATAACCGGTTCAAACCCCTACCTCTTCAGGCCCCGCTTGCCTTCTTGTGGTGGGTAGACAGTACGTAATCCAATCACTGCAGTTCTGGCATTATGAGTGACTCATATGTACTCTCATACACTCATTTCGCAGTAAACAGATCCGCTACCGGAGCAGATAACCGGTTCAAACCCCTAACTCTTCAGGCCCCGCTTGCCTACTTGTGGTGGGTAGACAGTACGTACTACCAATCACTGAAGTTCTGGAAGTATAGGTGACTCATATGTACTCTCATTCACTCATTTCTTAGTAAACAGATCCGCTACCGGAGCAGATAAACAATTCAAACCCCTACATCTTCAGTCCCCGCTTGCCTTCTTGTGGTGGGTAGACAGTACGTAATACCAATCACTGCAAGTCTGGCAGTATGAGTGATTCGTATGTACTCTCATTCACTCATTTCGTAGTAAATAGATCCGCCACCGGAGCAGATAACAGTTCAAACCCATACATCTTCAGGCCGCGCTTCCCTTCTTGTGGTGGGTAGAAAGTATATATTACCAATCACTGCAGTTCTGGCAACATGATTGACTCATATGTACCCTCATACACTCATATCGTATTTAACAGATCCGCTACCGAAGCAGATAACCGGTTCAAACCCCTACCTCTTCAGGCCCCGCTTGCCTTCTTGTGGTGGGTAGACAGTACGTAATACTCATCATTGAAGTTCTGGAAGTATAGGTGACTCATATGTACTCTCATTCACTCATTTCGTAGTAAACAGATCCGCTACCGGAGCAGATAAACAGTTCAAACCCCTACATCTTAAGGCCCCGCTTGCCTTCTTGTGGTGGGTAGACAGTACGTATAACCAATCACTGCAGTTCTGGCAGTATGAGTGACTCGTATGTACTCTCATTCACTCATTTCGTAGTAAACAGATCCGCCACCGGAGCAGATAACAGTTCAAACCACTACCTCTTCAGGCCCCGCTTGCCTTCTTGTGGTGGATAGACAGTATGTAATACCAATCACTGCAGTTCTGGCAATATGAGTGACTCATATGTACTCCCATGCACTCATTTCGTAGTAAACAGATCCGCCACCGGAGCAGATAACCGGTTCAAACCCCTACCTCTTCAGGACCCGCTTGCCTTCTTGTGGTGGGTATACAGTACGTAATACCAATCACTGCAGTTCCGGCAATATGAGTGACTCATATGTACTCTCATACACTCATTTCGTAGTAAACAGATCCGCTACCGGAGCAGATAATCGGTTCAAACCCCTACCTCTTCAGGCCCCGCTTGCCTTCCTGTGGTGGGTAGACAGTACGTACTACCAATCACTGAAGTTTTGGAAGTATAGGTGACTCATATGTACTCTCATTCACTCATTTCTTAGTAAACAGATCCGCTACCGGAGCAGATAAACAGTTCAAACCCCTACATCTTCAGGCCCCGCTTGCTTTCTTGTGGTGGGTAGACAGTACGTAATACCAATCACTGCAAGTCTGGCAGTATGAGTGATTCGTATGTACTCTCATTCATTCATTTCATAGTAAATAGATCCGCCACCGGAGCAGATAACAGTTCAAACCCATACCTCTTCAGGCCCCGCTTGCCTTCTTGTGGTGGGTAGACAGTACGTAATACCAATCACTGCAGTTCTGGCAATATGAGTGACTCATATGTACTCTCATACACTCATTTCGTAGTAAAAAGATCCGCTACCGGAGCAGATAACCGGTTCAAACCCCTACCTCTTCAGGCCCCGCTTGCCTTCTTGTGGTGGTTAGACAGTACGTACTACCAATCACTGAAGTTCTGGAAGTATAGGTGACTTCTATGTACTCTCATTCACTCATTTCTTAGTAAACAGATCCGCTACCGGAGCAGATAAACAGTTCAAACCCCTACATCTCCAGGCCCCTCTTGCCTTCTTGTGGTGGGTAGACAGTACGTAATACCAATCACTGCAAGTCTGGCAGTATGAGTGATTCGTATGTACTCTCATTCACTCATTTCGTAGTAAACAGATCCGCCACCGGAGCAGATAACAGTTCAAACCCATACATCTTCAGGCCCCGCTTGCCTTCTTGTGGTGGGTAGACAGTATATATTACCAATCACTGCTGTTCTGACAACATGAGTGACTCATATGTACCCTCATACACTCATTTCGTAGTAAACAGATCCGCTACCGAAGCAGATAACCGGTTCAAACCCCTTCCTCTTCTGGCCCCGCTTGCCTTCTTGTGGTGGGTAGACAGTACGTAATACTCATCATTGAAGTTCTGGAAGTATAGGTGACTCATATGTACTCTCATTCACTCATTTCGTAGTAAACAGATCCGCTACCGGAGCAGATTACAGTTCAAACCCCTACTTCTTCAGGCCCCGCTTGCCTTCTTGTGCTGGATAGACAGTATGTAATACCAATCACTGCAGTTCTGGCAATATGAGTGACTCATATGTACTCTCATACACTCATTTCGTAGTAAACAGATCCGCTACCGGAGCAGATAACCGGTTCAAACCCCTACCTCTTCCGGCCACGCATGCCTTCTTGTGGTGGGAAGACAGTGCGTACTACCAATCACTGAAGTTCTGGAAGTATAGGTGACACATACGTACAATCATTCACTCATTTCTTAGTAAACAGATCTGCTACCGGAGCAGATAAACAGTTCAAACCCCTACATCTTCAGGCCCCGCTTGCCTTCTTGTGGTGGGTAGACAGTACGTAATACCAATCACTGCAAGTGTGGCAGTATGAGTGATTCGTATGTACTCTCATTCACTCATTTCGTAGTAAATAGATCCGCCACCGGAGCAGATAACATTTCAAACCCATACATCTTCAGGCCGCGCTTGCCTTCTTGTGGTGGGTAGAAAGTATATATTACCAATCACTGCAGTTCTGGCAACATGATTGACTCATATGTACCCTCATACACTCATATCGTATTAAACAGATCCGCTACCTTAGCAGATAACCGGTTCAAACCCCTACCTCTTCAGGCCCCGCTTGCCTTCTTGTGGTGGGTAGACAGTACGTAATACTCATCATTGAAGTTCTGGAAGTATAGGTGACTCATATGTACTCTCATTCACTCATTTCGTAGTAAACAGATCCGCTACCGGAGCAGATAAACAGTTCAAACCCCTACATCTTCAGGCCCCGCTTGCCTTCTTGTGGTGGGTAGACAGTACGTTATACCAATCACTGCAGTTCGGGCAGTATGAGTGACTCGTATGTACTCTCATTCACTCATTTCGTAGTAAACAGATCCGCCACAGGAGCAGATAACAGTTCAAACCCCTACTTCTTCAGGCCCCGCTTGCCGTCTTGTGGTGGATAGACAGTATGTAATACCAATCACTGCAGTTCTGGCAATATGAGTGACTCATATGTACTCTCATACACTCATTTCGTAGTAAACAGGCCCGCTACCGGAGCAGATAGCCGGTTCAAACCCCTACCTCTTCAGGCCCCTTTTGCCTTCTTGTGGTGGGTAGACAGTACGTAATACCAATCACTGCAAGTCTGGCAGTATGAGTGATTCGTATGTACTCTCATTCACTCATTTCGTAGTAAACAGATCCGCCACCGGAGCAGATAACAGTTCAAACCCATACATCTTCAGGCCCCGCTTGCCTTCTTGTGGTGGGTAGACAGTATATATTACCAATCACTGCAGTTCTGACAACATGAGTGACTCATATGTACTCTCATACACTCATTTCGTAGTAAACAGATCCGCTACCGGAGCAGATAACCGGTTCAAACCCCTACCTCTTCAGGCCCCGCTTGCCTTCTTGTGGTGGGTAGACAGTACGTAATACCAATCACTGTAGTTCTGGCAATATGAGTGACTCATATGTACTCTCATACACTCATTTCGTAGTAAACAGATCCGCTACCGGAGCAGATAACCGGTTCAAACCCCTACCTCTTCAGGCCCCGCTTGCCTAGTACGTACTACCAACCACTGAAGTTCAAAAAGTATAGGTGACTCATATGTACTCTCATTCACTCATTTCTTAGTAAACAGATCCGCTACCGGAGCAGGTAACCGGTTCAAACCCCTACATCTTCAGGCCCCGCTTGCCTTCTTGTGGTGGGTAGACAGTACGTAATACCAATCACTGCAAGTCTGGCAGTATGAGTGATTCGTATGTTCTCTCATTCACTCATTTCGTAGTAAATAGATCCGCCACCGGAGCAGATAACAGTTCAAACCCATACATCTTCAGGCCGCGCTTGCCTTCTTGTGGTGGGTAGAAAGTATATATTACCAATCACTGCAGTTCTGGCAACATGATTGACTCATATGTACCCTCATACACTCATATCGTATTAAACAGATCCGCTACCGAAGCAGATATCCGGTTCAAACCCCTACCTCTTCAGGCCCCGCTTGCTTTTTGTGGTGGGTAGACAGTACGTAATACCCATCATTCAAGTTCTGGAAGTATAGGTGACTCATATGTACTCTATCATTCATTTCGTAGTAAACAGATCCGCTACCGGAGCAGATAAACAGTTCAAACCCCTACATCTTAAGGCCCCGCTTGCCTTCTTGTGGTGGGTAGACAGTACGTAATACCAATCACTGCAGTTCTGGCAGTATGAGTGACTCGTATGTACTCTCATTCACTCATTTCGTAGTAAACAGTTCCGCCACCGGAGCAGATAATCGGTTCAAACCCATACATCTTCAGGCCCCGCTTGCCTTCTTGTGGTGGGTAGACAGTATATATTACCAATCACTGCAGTTCTGGCAAAATGAGTGACTCATATCTACCCTCATACACTCATTTCGTAGTAAACAGATCCGCTACCGAAGCAGATAACCGGATCAAACCCCTACCTCTTCAGGCCCCGCTTGCCTTCTTGTGGTGGGTAGACAGTACGTAATACTCATCATTGAAGTTCTGGAAGTATAGGTGACTCATATGTACTCTCATTCACTCATTTCGTAGTAAACAGATCCGCTACCGGAGCAGATAAACAGTTCAAACCCCTACCTCTTCAGGCCCCGCTTGCCTTCTTGTGGTGGATAAACAGTACGTAATACCAATCACTGCAGTTCTGGCAGTATGGGTGCTCATATGCACCCTCATACACTCTTTTCTTAGTAAACAGATCCGCTAACGGAGCAGATAACAGTTCAAACCCATACCTCTTCAGGCCCCGCTTGCCTTCTTGTGGTGGGTAGACAGTACGTAATACCAATCACTGCAGTTCTGGCAATACGAGTGACTCATATGTACTCTCATACACTCATTTCGTAGTAAACAGATCCGCTAGCGGAGCAGATAACCGGTTCAAACCCCTACCTCTTCAGGCCCCGCTTGCCTTCTTGTGGTGGGTAGACAGTGCGTAATACCAATCACTGCAGTTCTGGCAATATGAGTGACTCATATGTATTCTCATACACTCATTTCATAGTAAACAGATCCGCTACCGGAGAGGATAAACAGTTCAAACCCCTACATCTTAAGGCCCCGCTTGCCTTCTTGTGGTGGGTAGACAGTATATATTACCAATCACTGCAGTTGTGGCAGTATGAGTGACTCATATGTACCCTCATACACTCATTTCGTAGTAAACAGATCCGCTACCGGAGCAGATAGCCGGTTCAAACCCCTACCTCTTCAGGCCCAGCTTGCCTTCTTGTGGTGGGTAGACAGTACGTAATACCAATCACTGCAAGTCTGGCAGTATGAGTGATTCGTATGTACTCTCATTCACTCATATCGTAGTAAATAGATCCGCCACCGGAGCAGATAACAGTTCAAACCCATACATCTTCAGGCCGCGCTTCCCTTTTTGTGGTGGGTAGAAAGTATATATTACCAATCACTGCAGTTCAGGCAACATGATTGACTCATATGTACCCTCATACACTCATATCGTATTTAACAGATCCGCTACCGAAGCAGATAACCGGTTCAAACCCCTACCTCTTCAGGCCCCGCTTGCCTTCTTGTGGTGGGTAGACAGTACGTAATACTCATCATTGAAGTTCTGGAAGTATAGGTGACTCATATGTACTCAAATTCACTCATTTCGTAGTAAACAGATCCGCTACCGGAGCAGATAAACAGTTCAAACCCCTACATCTTAAGGCCCCGCTTGCCTTCTTGTGGTGGGTAGACAGTACGTAATACCAATCACTGCAGTTCTGGCAGTATGAGTGACTCGTATGTACTCTCATTCACTCATTTTGTAGTAAACAGATCCGCCACCGGAGCAGATAACAGTTCAAACCACTACCTCTTCAGGCCCCGCTTGCTTTCTTGTGGTGGATAGACGGTATGTAATACCAATCACTGCAGTTCTGGCAATATGAGTGACTCATATGTACTCTCATACACTCATTTCGTAGTAAAAAGGCCCGCTACCGGAGCAGATAACCGGTTCAAACCCCTACCTCTTCAGGACCCGCTTGCCTTCTTGTGGTGGGTAGACAGTACGTAATACCAATCACTGCAGTTCTGGCAATATGAGTGACTCATATGTACTCTCATACACTCATTTCGTAGTAAACAGATCCGCTACCGGAGCAGATAACCGGTTCAAACCCCTACCTCTTCAGGCCCCGCTTGCCTCCTTGTGGTGGGTAGACAGTACGTACTACCAATCACTGAAGTTCTGGAAGTATAGGTGACTCATATGTACTCTCATTCACTCATTTCTTAGTAAACAGATCCGCTACCGGAGCAGATAAACAGTTCAAACCCCTACATCTTCAGGCCCCGCTTGCCTTCTTGTGGTGGGTAGACAGTACGTAATACCAATCACTGCAAGTCTGGCAGTATGAGTGATTCGTATGTACTCTCATTCACTCATTTCATAGTAAATAGATCCGCCACCGGAGCAGATAACGGTTCAAACCCATACTTCTTCAGGCCCCGCTTGCCTTCTTGTGGTGGGTAGACAGTACGTAATACCAATCACTGCAGTTCTGGCAATATGAGTGACTCATATGTACTCTCATACACTCATTTCGTAGTAAAAAGATCCGCCACCGGAGCAGATAACCGGTTCAAACCCCTACCTCTTCAGGCCCCGCTTGCCTTCTTGTGGTGGGTAGACAGTACGTACTACCAATCACTGAAGTTCTGGAAGTATAGGTGACTTATATGTACTCTCATTCACTCATTTCTTAGTAAACAGATCCGCTACCGGAGCAGATAAACAGTTCAAACCCCTACATCTTCAGGCCCCTCTTGCCTTCTTGTGGTGGGTAGACAGTACGTAATACCAATCACTGCAAGTCTGGCAGTATGAGTGATTCGTATGTACTCTCATTCACTCATTTCGTAGTAAACAGATCCGCCACCGGAGCAGATAACAGTTCAAACTCATACATCTTCAGGCCCCGCTTGCCTTCTTGTGGTGGGTAGACAGTACGTAATACCAATCACTGCAAGTGTGGCAGTATGAGTGATTCGAATGTACTCTCATTCACTCATTTCGTAGTAAACAGATCCGCCACCGAAGCAGATAACCGGTTCAAACCCCTTCCTCTTCAGGCCCCGCTTGCCTTCTTGTGGTGGGTAGACAGTACGTAATACTCATCATTGAAGTTCTGGGAGTATAGGTGACTCATATGTACTCTCATTCACTCATTTCGTAGTAAACAGATCCGCTACCGGAGCAGATAACAGTTCAAACCCCTACTTCTTCAGGCCCCGCTTGCCTTCTTGTGCTGGATAGACAGTATGTAATACCAATCACTGCAGTTCTGGCAATATGAGTGACTCATATGTACCCTCAGACACTCATTTCGTAGTAAACAGATCCGCTACCGGAGCAGATAACCGGTTCAAACCCCTACCTCTTCAGGCCACGCTTGCCTTCTTGTGGTGGGTAGACAGTGCGTACTACAAATCACTGAAGTTCTGGAAGTATAGGTGACTCATATGTACTCTCATTCACTCGTTTCTTAGTAAACAGATCCGCTACCGGAGCAGATAAACAGTTCAAACCCCTACATCTTCAGGCCCCGCTTGCCTTCTTGTGGTGGGTAGACAGTACGTAATACCAATCACTGCAAGTGTGGCAGTATGAGTGATTCGTATGTACTCTCATTCACTCATTTCGTAGTAAATAGATCCGCCACCGGAGCAGATAACATTTCAAACCCATACATCTTCAGGCCGCGCTTGCCTTCTTGTGGTGGGTAGAAAGTATATATTACCAATCACTGCAGTTCTGGCAACATGATTGACTCATATGTACCCTCATACACTCATATCGTATTAAACAGATCCGCTACCTAAGCAGATAACCGGTTCAAACCCCTACCTCTTCAGGCCCCGCTTGCCTTCTTGTGGTGGGTAGACAGTACGTAATACTCATCATTGAAGTTCTGGAAGTATAGGTGACTCATATGTACTCTCATTCACTCATTTCGTAGTAAACAGATCCGCTACCGGAGCAGATAAACAGTTCAAACCCCTACATCTTCAGGCCCCGCTTGCCTTCTTGTGGTGGCTAGACAGTACGTAATACCAATCACTGCAGTTCTGGCAGTATGAGTGACTCGTATGTACTCTCATTCACTCATTTCGTAGTAAACAGATCCGCCACAGGAGCAGATAACAGTTCAAACCCCTACTTCTTCAGGCCCCGCTTGCCGTCTTGTGGTGGATAGACAGTATGTAATACCAATCACTGCAGTTCTGGCAATATGAGTGACTCATATGTACTCTCATACACTCATTTCGTAGTAAACAGGCCCGCTACCGGAGCAGATAGCCGGTTCAAACCCCTACCTCTTCAGGCCCCGCTTGCCTTCTTGTGGTGGGTAGACAGTACCTAATACCAATCACTGCAGTTCTGGCAATATGAGTGACTCATATGTACTCTCATACATTCATTTCGTAGTATACAGATCCGCTACCGGAGCAGATAACCGGTTCAAAACCCTACCTCTTCAGGACCCGCTTGCCTTCTTGTGGTGGGTAGACAGTACGTACTACCAATCACTGAAGTTCTGGAAGTATAGGTGACTCATATGTACTCTCATTCACTCATTTCTTAGTAAACAGATCCGCTACCGGAGCAGATAAACAGTTCAAACCCCTACATCTTCAGGCCCCGCTTGCCTTCTTGTGGTGGGTAGACAGTACGTAATACCAATCACTGCAAGTGTGGCAGTATGAGTGATTCGTATGTACTCTCATTCACTCATTTCGTAGTAAACAGATCCGCCACCGGAGCAGATAACAATTCAAACCCATACCTCTTCAGGCCCCGCTTGCCTTCTTGTGGTGGGTAGACAGTATATAATACCAATCAGTACAGTTCTGGCAACATGAGTGACTCATATGTACTCTCATACACTCATTTCGTAGTAAACAGATCCGCCACCGGAGCAGATAAACAGTTCTAACCCCTACCTCTTCAGGCCCCGCTCTCCTTCTTGTGGTGGATAGACAGCACGTAATACCAATCACTGCAGTTCTGGAAGTATAGGAGACTCAGATGTACTCTCATTCACTCATTGCCTAGTAAACAGATCCGCTACCAGAGCAGATAAGCAGGTCACATTTCCCTCCCCTTCATTTGTTTAGTGCCATCATGTAGTGGGTAGACAGTACATATATTTGCTTACGCTGCGCCATAAAGTAATGACAACACACCATGGATTGTTTCCTTCTACAAACCAGGTTTGTTTCAAGGAAGGTAATGGGTGTTATCTTTTATTTGCACATTTGCGCACTTCTGTCGCTCTCTCTCTCTCTCTCTCTCTCTCTCTCTCTCTCTCTCTCTCTCTCTCTCTCTCTCTCTCTCTCTCTCTCTCTCTCTCTCTCTCTCTCTCTCTCTCTCTCTCTCTCTCTCTCTCTCTCTCTCTCTCTCTCTCTCTCTCTCTCTCTCTCTCTCTCTCTCTCTCTCTCTCTCTCTCTCTCTCTCTCTTCCCACCAAAAGGTTCATAGTAGGATTGAAGTATCTGTCATACATCAGAGAGTCATGCACATCAGACCTTACCATGGTTTTTGTTTTGCAGAACCGTCCTGCTTAAACATGTGTCTTTTTATTTGCAGGTATGAAGGTGGCGCAGCAACAGGATGTTAACTGGACTGTGCTGGGTTCGACGTTTCTTGCTTTTGTCCTCTACGTCAACACCTGGAGTTTTGGCTTCGTTTACGATGATAAGTAAGTGTTCCGTTTTCTCCTCAAGGGTTTCCGGATTAGCTACTGTACCATACTTACCAACTTCACAAATTGAAATCCTCGTACACCAAAACATGATAATTCTCCGATGACATTGAATTTAGTATGTGCAAAGTGTTAAGTGCAGTAAATGTACAAAAATTCTATGTAAATAAATAGAAATTCTGTTTTTAAAAAGAATCCTTTAAAATCAGATAGTCCTAACGGTGTTAGTAGTTTTTATACGAGGGTTGTTCAATAAAGAACGGTCACAATATTTTACAGTCATAACTTTTATCACTAGAATTCAAACTTATTATATTATGTTAGCTTAATGTGGAACAAATACGTCATAGTAGTTTCATTGTTAGTACCCCTGGCTCCCGCCTGTGAGAACCAGGCAAGTTCAGACATGTTCATTATCGTCTACCGCTGCAATGGAGGTAACACGCGAGGAAAAATATGCGGCTTTGAAATTCTGCATTCGTCTCAATAAATCTTCAGTTGATGCCTATACAATGTTACAGGAGGTTAATGGAGGGGCTGTTCTTCCCTACAGCACAGCTCGCAGGGGGTTTAAAATGTTTAAAGAGGGGAGACAATCAATTTCAAAGGAAGGTGCACCCGGTACTCCAGTTACTGCTCTTACGGAAGAAAACATTAACACTGTTGCTAGCATTGTGTGAGAGGATCGACGAATTACCGTAAGATCACTTTCTGAAATACTGAACATTTCATTGGGTACCACCCACACGTTGGTGACAGAAACATTACACATGAAACGTGTTTGTGCGCGATGGGTTCCAAGGCTGTTAATTGTCGAACAAATGGACATTCGCATGCAGGTCTGCATGCAGTTAAAGTTGATGTTAGAGTAAGATCCGGAGTTTCTTTCAAACGTAATCACTGCTGATGAAACTTGGCTACACCATTTTGATCCTGAGAGCAAACAGCAAAGCTCAGTGTGGAAATCTCCTTCATCACCAACCCCACAAAAAAGCAAAGGTGGTTGCTTCTGCTGGAAAAGTTATGGTCATCTCATTCTTTGATATTCACGGAATGGTTTATCAGAATGTTGTACCTGCACACACATCAGTAACTAGACAATACTACAGGGATGTCCTGAAAACGTTGCAAGTCCATATCAGGCGCAAAAGACCATTTTCCGTGAAGCAGGCTGGATGCTGCACCACGATAGTGCACGATCACGCTTGTGATTGGAGTATTACTATACAAAATGTCGATGTATTTAAGTGTTGGATATCCTCGAAACCTAATATGTACCTACTCGAATACTTCTCGGATGAGTTCGAAGTTCCCGTTTGCATTTGTCCTGAATACTGTTTTCGAATACTTGTGGCCCAGGTTCTCGGACAGGCACAGGTGCACTAAAACTGCAATCTGAATCCAGATCTCGATTGAGTATCGCTCATTCTGACTGGTGCTCACAGAGACCAGACAGCTTTGAGCGAAGAACTGGCTGACAAATAAACCAGGTATTAGATAATAATCAGTGAGGACCACGCAAGATGGCTAAATGACGTAAATAAACTATACTACCCAATTCCTTCTTCCTTTCGCCCTGAAGTACCATGCCATCCTTGTGATCCTCTTTGTTGTCATACTTCCAACCTGTTGCTTTCATTCATTTCTATAACGTACATAGGTATAACCTTTTTCTTCCAGAGGAACTATTTGTAATTCTTCTGTTACTTTTTTAAAGGATGCATCCTTTCACTGATATTAGGAACGTCATTTCAGCAACCTGTATCTTACGTTAATGTCCATGTTTCACATCCATATAAGAAGGGAAACACAACAACTACCTTCTAAAACTTTATTCAAGTTTGTTTTCTGGTCTTAATTCTGAGACTCGTGAATTGATGTTTAAAATGAATGGAGGCACATGTAGGGGAGAGTAGGGGAATGGTGCTCATAGTTCAGCAACCTTAAGTATAATTACAGAAAGCATTTTTAAAACAATAAATTGCAAGTTACATGAATGGGCTCTAGAAAAGGGTACAGATCAGGACATTTATTTAAACAGGAAGCCGTGGAAATAAACAAATATAAAAGGATGGGTTGAGCGGTATTGGCCGCCATGTGCGGTTAATGGCGCTCAAAACTAAATAAACTAGTTTAATATTTCTTTATGCAACAATCGCATCTATAATTATCAGTTGTGTCAGTTCCAATGCTTTCCTCATGTGTCCATTCGGAGCAGGAGACACAACGGAACAACAGTTCGTTATTTTGTCCAAATTTTCCACAAATAAAATATATATCTTTTGACACTGGTTCCAAATGGTCACGTTCGTCTTCGTCACATATATTTATTTCGTTGACAGAATCTTCGTCCCTGGAGCTATCAGGCAAATGTATTTTCCTTCCTGTTTTTTGTTTCTTGGGAGTCCTCTTTTCGGCCATTTTGGTGTTATTGTTTTTGGTTCCAATATTTTTGTGCAATCTTTTACGGATTGCCACCGCTCTGCTTCCTGCAGTTGTTCCTTCATTGAAGGAGCTGTTAAAATCTGCATCTGAGACTTTATTTTATTTGGCTTTCGTCGAGTGGTCATGGTGGAAGGATTTGACGGACCTTGAATGTGAGAAATATCTGGAATGAAAATTTTGGTAGAGCTTTTGCGCGTCTTTGGATCTCTGGAGACAGAAGTGATTAGTGAGGAATGGACAGGCCTAATTCAGCTAAATGGAACAATGAAATGGTAGAGCACTCTGATATTGTTGTTAGTGCGATATAACTTATTTTTATTGAGGTCTTGCCCAATACAGGCGTTTCTTGATGAGTAGGTCGACTAGGCGATGTTTCATGATCTTCGTCCGCAACAGAAAGTGCCTGTTATTCCCTGGTTGTTGGCTACCCGGTATTTGGAACTTCTCTGCGGCCATCAAATTTTCATCAGTGAACTGATCTGGGTTGAGAGGCCAAATACCAGTGCACTGAAACCCACCAGCTGCTATTTATTTGTATTTTTGTATAAGGTAAATGGAAAACAACAAATCCCAGGTATATTCTTTACACGTAATAAACCTATTTCCATCCCAAACCTATCGAACTGTTCCCAAACAATTGTTACATATACACCACTATAATATTTTAATTACTAAGGAAATGTGTATTACGAGATCTGTAACTACAACGAATGAATTAGATATAAATTCGAAATTAAATTCATGTTTATAACGTTGACGTACTATTCATTATCAAAATGTCCTGTTGAGGGTTTAGTAATGATAACTGATGTATAGAAAGGTAGAGTCAGACTGAAAAACTCAATGGCATAGCAGGAATTTGAACCACGGATATTCTGGTGGCCGTCCAGCTGCCCTAACACTTGAGCTACTATGGCCAGCGAGCCGACATGACATTAAATTATCCCACTGACTCGTGTTCTTCAAGGTAAAGCACTTAGGAGTTCTCATAAAAACATGAGACAACTACCTTAACGGCGACTTACAAGTAAGTACTTTAAGGCCCGGGCTTTATAGTTAACCACTATTAGGTCAATTAATGGAAATTACTTGTACTTTCACATTGGCCCTGTGTAGGCTAAAGTATGGAAAGATTGGTTAGAGCGTCTGAATGGCAACCAGGAGGTCCGTGGTTCAAATCCCGTCAATGACACGGGCCGCCTTGGTGATAGCCTAGAAGCCTAAACACCACCACCACCACCACCACCACCACCACCACCACCACCACCACCACCACCACCACCACCACCACCACCACCACCACCACCACCACCACCACCACCACCACCACCACCACCACCACCACCACCACCACCACCACCACCACCACCACCACCACCACCACCACCACCACCACCACCACCACCACCACCACCACCACCACCACCACCACCACCACCACCACCACCACCACCACCACCACCACCACCACCACCACCACCACCACCACCACCACCACCACCACCACCACCACCACCACCACCACCACCACCACCACCACCACCACCACCACCACCACCACCACCACCACCACCACCACCACCACCGCCGCCGCCGCCGCTTCAATTACTAAAGCTTGCTCTCCGTTTGGGTGTAAACTTCTAGAATATGATACATTTCTAGATGAATCATTAGCTGTATTATAACCATTGGTCTTGTTTAGCTGGCAGCGATCAGCTGCTGCCATCTTTAGGTTAAGGTTAATACCATCAAATATTGTCTGATTAATACTTATTACGTTTATCCACAATCCTGATTCTATTCTTATAGCTGTGCTGAAGTTACATTGTGTAAATTTCAATAGTTAACACGCCTTAAAATAACTATACCACTAATTGTATATAATTATTTATGCAGAAACACTCACAACAATAAACTTCAATCACGGCCTCCTGCACCCTCCCCAGTTAAGCCTTTTGTTTATCTTGATTACATATATCAAATGCGTAATGCAGTTGTTTCTGCAAATGTTTGATATGGAAACGTTTATGCTATTTCAAGCTTCCGCAGTCAAGCAATACGTTTAGAAAGTTATATCGTTATGTAAGAATATTTTGCTGAAGCACCTAAGTGTCCTGGAAACAAAACGATTTGTATATCGTGCCAGAATTCTTTGACTAACCGTAAACATGTGAGTACAAACAAATAGCTCTACTAAATCACTAGTAACTGGTATAATTTAATGTATTAGTGTACATTTTAACTTTATAACATATTTTGTATTTGAAATATGATTAGCAGAGCAACCAAGAGTGCACTGTCTTTAGTTATAGAGAAAGTAATTGACGATAGAGTTGCTCACATTTAATTAAGTCGTTCCTTCTTCTAGTTTTGGAGGGAAAATGTTGTAACACTGGGAAATATGTTTTGTGTAGATACTTGTACTGTGTAATTTTACCTGCCAAATCTTTCAATATGAATAGAACGAATGTAAGTTATTGAGTTGTTGGAGAAATGCGCACGATGTTGCGAGATTCTGTTATAAAGGTTAAGGGACTAGTAATGGAAGTCGAAAGTTCGTAAGTCTGACGAAGCCCACATCTCCTATACCCACATCTCCTATAAAATTTGAATTGTAACTACGAGGGCTGTTCAATAAAGAATCAACACATTTTTTTGACAACGTACCTTTGCTCATCCTAATAATTTTGATGGTCCTTCTCAAAATAGTCTCCCCCTGAATGCGATGCAATTGTCCCAGCGTTTCTGCCAGTCTTCAAAGACTGTAAGTACTTCTAGTAAAGGTAGTGCTAGATAACCAGAGAGCCCCAACTACCCTGAAGAGCTAGTAGAAGTTGTGCTAGATCACCAGACAGCCCCAATTAGCCTGCAGAGTTAGTAGAAGTAGTGCTAGATCACCAGGCAGCCCCAACTAGCCTGCAAAGCCAGTAGAAGTTGTGCTAGATCACCAGACAGCCCCATCTAGCCTGCAGAGCTAATATAAGTTGTGCTAGATCACCAGGCAGCCCCATTTAGCCTGCAGGGCTAGTAGAAGTTGTGCTAGACCATCAGGCAGCCCCATCTAGCCTGCAGAGCTAGTAGAAGTGATGCAAGATGAACAGGCAGCCCCAACTAGCCTGCAAAGCTAGTAGAAGATGTGCTAGATCACTAGGCAGCCGCAATTACCTTGCAGAGCTAGTGGAAGGTGTGCTAGATCACCAGGCAGCCCCAATTAGCCTGCAGAGTTAGTAGAAGATGTGCTGGAACACCAATTAGCCCCAACTAGCCTGCAGAGCTGGTAGAAGGTGTGTTAGATCACCAGACAGCCCCATCTAGCCTGCAGAGCTAGTAGATGTTGTGCTAGATCACCAGGCAGTAGTAGCAGGTGTGCTGGATCACCAGGCAGCCCCCTTCTAGCCTGCAGAGCTAGTAGAAGATGTGTTAGATTACCAGGCAGCCCCAACTAGCCTGCATAGCTGGTAAAAGTTGTGCTAGATCACGAGGCAGCCCCTTCTAGCCTTCAAAGCTAGTAGAAGATGTGTTAGATCACGAGGCAGCTCCAACTAGCCTGCAGAGCTAATCGGTGCGCTAGATCACCAGGCGGCCCCAACTGGCCTACAAAGCAAATAGGTGTGTTAGATCACCACGCAGCCCCAACTAGCCTGCAGAGCCAGTAAGAGGTGTGATGGATCACCAGGCAGCCCCAAATAGCCTGCAGAGCTAGTAGATGTTCTAGATCACCAGACAGCCCCAACTAGACTGCAGAGCTAGTAAAAGATGTTCTAGATCACCAGACAGCCCCAACTAGGCTGTAGAGCTAGCAGGCGTGCTAGATTACCAGGCAGCCCCACCAAGGTTATTCGGTAGTCTGCCCTGTGGGGTTGACGCGCGTAAGAGGCGTATCCGCTTTCATTCCGTCTTGACGTTGTTATCGATGGGAGGAGGGCCTTTTAGACTGAAGGCACTGTCCCAGGGAAAGACCCCCGGTGTTTTCCATCGCTCACGGGGTGATAGAGGCCGGAGTCTTCGTATTTTCTGGTGGACCTCGCGACAACATGTAGAACTTACACCTCAAGCACTTTGGTCAGCATTAAGCAAACTTCGGTTCATAACATTTCCAAGAAGGGATATTATCCCATAGTCGGGTATGTGCATGAAAAAGAGCAATAAGAATAAGAAGAAAATGTGGTGGATGAGATGACGGAAAAGTTCGCGATTCGAGTTGTTCAAGTTATTAAAAGATTTGACTAGCACTTAAAGTCTACTGTATTCTCCATATTCTCATTGTACCTACAAGGAAATACGTCACGTCTTCCTGGATTAGACATAAACTCGATAAAAAAGCAACTTGCTCTTGGAAAAAAGGGATGTGATTTGACCAAGGCCTCCTGATTATAATGATAAAATCAGTATATATTCATATTTATTTGCCTTTTTAAGAAGCTAGAAGTGTATGGTCACTGGTCTTTTGTGTATTATTGAAAGGATGCATCTAGTGTAGGCTTTAGCTTTCGTTCGAGAAAAGAAAATCGGGTGACTGTAAATTTGAGTTCATTGTTTACTATGAACATAAAAATACACAATTATTTAAATGTAAAGTTTGAAGCAGTTTGTTAATTGTTTTATACTCTTTGTAGTTTAACACCTCTGCACTAATATTTCGCTCGCCTCTGTAGTGGAGGTGGTAGCGTGTCTGCCTCACATTCCAAAAGGTTCCGAGTTTGAATCTCGGTCAGAGTGAGTTATCTGTATAAGGCATTTTACAGGGGTTTCCCTTATTCTGAAAGATGAATATCTGGTAAATCTACGTTCTATGGACTCTGTACTCATTTGAACATCACTTCATTCATCGTCCAATATGACTTAACTTTGGAGGCTGTCCCTTACCTGAAAGATGAATGTCTGGTAACTCCAAGCTCTATGGACCCTAGACTCATTTAAACATAATTTCATTCATCATCGATGTGACTTAACGTTGGAGGTTTTCCCTTATCCTGAAAGACGAACGTCTGGTAAGTCTAATCTCTATGGACCCGTAACTCATTTACAGATCATTTCATTCGTCGTCTGATATGAACTAACGTAGCTTTTCCCCTATCGAGAGATGAATATCTGGTAACTCTATGCTCTATAGACACTGTACTCATTTGAACATCATTTCATTCGTCAGCTATGATTTAACGTTGGAGGTTTTACCTTATCCTGAAAGATGAATGTCTGGTAACCCTAAGCTCTATGTACCCTGTACTTATTTGAACATTATTTCATTCATCGTCCGATGTGACAACGTTGGAGGTTTTACCTTATCCTGAAAGATGAATGTCTGGTAACTCTAAGCTGTATGTACCCTGTACTCATTTGAACATTATTTCATTCATCGTCCAATATGACTTAACGTTGGACATTTAACCTTATACTGAAAGATGAATGTCTTGTAACTTTATGCCCTGTGTACCTTGTGCTGATTTGAACATCATTTCGTTCATCGTCCGATATGATTTAACCTTGGAGTTTTTCCCTTAAACTGAAAGATGAATGTCCGGTAACTCTAATCTCTAATGAGCCTGGGCTCATTTGAACATCATTTCAGTCATCGTCCAGTATGACTTGACGTTGGAGGTTTCTGCTTATCCTGAAAGATTAAAGTCTAAAAACTATAAGCTCTATGTATCCTGTACTCATTTGAAGATGATTTCATCAATTGTCCGATATGATTTAACGTTGAAGGTTTTCCCTTATCCTGAAAGATGAATGTATGGTAACTCTAAGGTGTATGACCTCGGCTCATTTGAACATTTGATTCTGTGTCCCATATGACTTAACGTTGGAGGTTTTCCCTTATCCTGAAAGATGAATACATGGTAACTTTAAGCTCTATGTACCCTGTACTCATTTGAACATCTTTTCATTCAACGTCAGCTATGAACTAACGTTGGAGGTTTTACCTTATCCTAAAAGATGAAAGTATGGTATATCTAAGCTCTATGTACCCTTTACTCATTTGAACATATTTCATTCATCGTCCAATATGACTTAACTTTGGAAGTTTTCCAATATCCTGAAAAATGAATGTGTGGTAACTCTAAGATCCATGTACCCTGTACTCATTTGAACATCATTTTATACATCGTCCGATATGACTTAACGTTGGAGGTTTTCCCTTATCCCTTATCCTTAAAGATGAATATCTGGTAACTCTAAGCTTTTTGCGTTCCTTGCCTCTCTTTCCTGGTATTCAAATAGACTGAACTTTATACGATGTTAAGCTGTTAGCTGCGACATTCATACTGTTTTCACAGCTTGTTCCTTGTAGCTTAGTGCAGTTTATTTCCTCATATTGGTGCTCTAATCTGAGCCTCTAAGTATTAAAACTAGGGTGATAAAAAATTTGTTAGCTATTTGGGGCATGAGTGAAGTAGCGTTTCTTTGCAGATTCATTTATGGGGTGATTACAATGGAAGGTTTTTGTTGCAGAAGGATTGGCAGAGAAGACGACGACTGTTCATCCTAGTGGGGTTCACGGCAGTACTGTTGGTGGCCCGGACGTGGCTCACGGGCGGTAGATTACCCAGCTTCGCCGCGGCAGATAATACAGCCTCCAGATGCGAATCCCTCTTAACGCGCACCCTTACCTTCCTCTACTTATCCGTTCTTAACCTGTGGCTCATGCTGTATCCCACCGTACTCTCTTTCGACTGGTCCATGGACGCAGTGCCCTTGGTTCGTTCCCCGCTGGACCCACGGAAACTCCTCACTGTGCTCCTTTACTCTACCTCAGCTTGGAGTCTTGTAGTGCATTTGGGTAGGACCCAGGGACCCTGCGGATGTCAGTTACAGCAAGAGGTAAGTGTTACACTCAAAGCATTCATTTTAAGGTAATTCAGAATCAAATTGCTGTCATTGGCTCCGAGAAAAAGCTGTGGATTTCTAGTACCTACTCTCTAACAATAAATATATCGTTTATATTTGCCCATCTAAAATACGAGGGTGGTCTGACACGTTTCCGACCTCAACATGAAGATGACAGCACTCATAAATAAAAGCTAGTGAACTTCGTTGTCCATCTGTTGACAATTACTCACCACAGTTGCAACCATTTTGTACGCTCAGTTGCTATTTAAGTCATTTGAGTTAGTAGATTTGTGTGTTTTTATGAAAATGGACAAAATCTAATATGGAGCTGTCATTAAATATTTGTCTTAGAAGGGCAATACGCCCGAGAAAATCAAAGTTGAGTTGGATTCTGTGTATGGGGACTCTGCACCAGCATTTACCACAGTGAAATTTTGGGCAGCTAAATTTAAACGTGATCGTAAGAGCTTGGGAAGCGATGAACGTTTCGGGCATCCAAAAACTGCAACTACCAACAAAAACCTCGCTAAAGTTCACCAAATGGTGCTAGACGACCGCCAAATTACAGTGAGAGAGATAGCGGAAGCTATTTACATGTCAAAACCACGTGTTTGTCACATGTTAATTCAACATTTAAACATGAAAAATCTTTCCGCGTGTTGGGTGCCGCCTTTGCTCACGACAGGCCAATAAACGTGTTCGAATGAACATTTCCAACGCTCTGTTGGCGCAGCTTAGGCGTAATAAATCCGAGTTTTGGCGCCTATTAATTATTGTAGATGAATCATGGATACATCACTATACGCCCGAAACAAAAATGCAGTCCAAACAGTGGACTGAAAAGGGGGGACCGGAACCAAAGAAAGCAAAAACTGTTTTTTTTTTTTTTGGCTGGAAAAGTGGTGGTGACTGTTTTTTTGGTAGTCATAGAGTTATTTAAATTGATTATTCTCAAAAAGGAAAAACCATTACAGGAGCATACTACGTATCATTACTTGACAAGCTAAAGGCAATACTTGTGGGAACGTCTAAATTTGTAGAAAAAGAAAATCCTTTTTTACCAAGACAACGCATCGTCTCACCCATCAGCGGTTGCAATGGCGAAAATCGACCAATTACAGTTTGAACTGCTCGACCATCCGCCTTACTCACCAGATCTAGCCCCAAGCGACTTCTCTTTGTTCCCTCATCTGAAAATTACGCACGGAGGACAAAGATTTTCGTCAAATGAAGAGGCAGTCACCTTCGTGAACAATTATTTTGCAGAGAAAAGCTCCGAATACTATTTGGACGGGTTACAGAGATGGGAACATCGCTGTCAGAAGTGTGGAGAGTTACAAGGAGACTATGTTGAAACACGACGAGTACTATTTGGACGGGTTACAGAGATGGGAGCATCGCTGTCAGAAGTGTGGAGAGTTACAAGGAGACTATGTTGAAACACGACGAATACTATTTGGACGGGTTACAGAGATGGGAGCATCGCTGTCAGAAGTGTGGAGAGTTACAAGGAGACTATGTTGAAACACGACGAATACTATTTGGACGGGTTACAGAGATGGGAGCATCGCTGGGAGAAGTGTGAGAGTTACAAGGAGACTATGTTGAGAAACGTCAAATACTATGTGGACGGGTTACAGAGATGGGGCATCGCTGGGAGAAGTGTGTAGAGTTACAAGGAGACCATGTTGAAAAACGTCGAGTACTATTTGGACGTGTTACAGAGATGGGAGCATCGCTGGGAGAAGTGTGTAGAGTTACAAGGAGACTATGTTGAAAAACGCCGAGTACTATTTGGACTGGTTACAGAGATGGGAGCATAGCTGGGAGAAGTGTGCAGAGTTACAAGGTGGCTATGTTGAAAAACGTCGAGTACTATTTGGACGTGTTACAGAGATGGGAGCATCGCTGGGAGAGGTGTGTAGTGTTAGAAGGAGACTATGTTGAAAAACGCCGAGTACTATTTGGACGGGTTACAGAGATGGGACAATCGCTGGGAGAAGTGTGGACAGTTACAAGGAGACTATGTTGAAAAACGCCGAGGACTATTTGGCCGGAATACAGAGATGGGAGCATCGCTGGGAGAAGTGTGTAGGGTTACAAGGAGACTATGTTGTAAAACGCCCAGTACTATTTGGACGGGTTACAGAGTTGGGAGCATCGCTGGGAGAAGTATGGAGAGTTACAAGGAGACTGTGTGGAAAAACGCCGAGTACTGTTTGAACGGGTTGTAGAGATGGGAGTATCGCTGGGAGAAGTGTGGAGAGTTACAAGGAGAGTATGTTGAAAGACGCCGAGTACCATTTGGACGGGTTACAGAGATGGGAGCATCGCTGTCAGAAGTGTAGAGTGTCAAGGAGACTATGTTGAAAGACACCGAGTACCATTTGGACGGGTTACAGAGATGGTAGCATCGCTGTCAGAAGTTTGGAGAGTTACAAGGAGACTATGTTGAATAACGCCGAGTACTATATGGACGAGTTACAGTGATGGGAGCATTGCTGGGAGAAGTGTGTAAAGTTACAAGGATACTATGCTGAAAAATAAATTTCTGAAAAATGTCTTGTATATATATTAGGTCGGAAACTTTTTAGACCACCCTTGTGTGTGTGTGTGTGTATGTGTGTGTGTGTATGTGTGTGTGTGTGTGTGTGTGTGTGTGTGTGTAAAGTTCGGAATGATTTTTAAAAATAAACATGTAGTCCAAATTGATTCTTAGCAAAATATCTTACATATTATCTATCTGACGAATGAGTGCAATTGTTATGGGTGATAGCTGGTGTGGTGTGTGTTGTGTGGCACGGTTTAGAGAATTCAGAGAAGTAGGGAATATAGTACAGTTTAGAGGATGAACGTAGCGTACGCAACACGTCTCACATTTTCTCTTGCTAAATCTACGAGTATATGTCCTGTCCTTCCAGTTTCGAAAGCGAACTTATACTTAACAGCGTTTATAAGTATACGTACTGTAGGAAATTCTCTTTTCTGTACGTGAAACTGGAGAAAAGTTCTGTACAAAACACATTTTCCAAATTTTTGTATGTTGGCAATATTTACCAGGTGTTGAAAGTTTTTCTCCCGCAGACTTTGAATTTTGATCCTTTTTTATTATATTATGCACAGTTCCTTTACAGCCGTTGCTATCCTTTTTATAGCTTTAATGGTTTAGACCAGGGGAATGAAGGTGGTGGCTTGTAACGTCAGCTCCATCAGCTCTAGCAGCCAAACATGCCTCCAAACGAAAGACAGGCTAGCGTGTGACGTCACCACTCTGATTTCTACTGCCCAAAAAGAAGGAAATAGTTTGATGTTTTGGGGTTCCCACAGTATAGGAAAGACGGGAAACTTATCGGGTATTAATAATACATACAAATTACATCTTGAGAGTTGTAATATTAATGCTGACTGCTTTAATTACACAATAGCTGACAGTTTATAAACAATTACATTTTAGCTCTGTGCTATGAGAAAATACATAAAACCTCAACTCGTAGTTTATCTGAAGGTCAGGCATGTTATAAAGTAAATAAAATGAACCATAAAGTAGTCTTCTCTGCAAATTACAGGAGACCCATTCAGAACAAATCTTTCCGACAATTTTTGTTTCGTTTTTCTTAACAATATCAGGACGTAATATCTAGTAAATTTGTAATCGAAGGTTGCATGTTAGATTGTGATACGACAGGGTGCTTCAGGGTTTGTTAATTTCATAACAGAAAAAAAAATGTTCGCAAATGTATATCCAGTCAAACATACACAATGTCCGTGCGGCAAATAAATACAACTTTGGAAGTCTGGTTTGGGGACATTCTTGTAAAAATCAGCCAAGTCTTTCTTGTGTGTATATTTGTCCTCCAATAAATCGTCACATTGTAAATTTAACAGTTCCTTTAGGTACGTGGCAGCTAAATTGTTGTCATCGAGCGTGCTACACCTGACTGAAACCTTAGATTCTGTACTCACAGTGCAATTTTAATAGGCAAATTGGTACTACACGGCTCTTGCCTGACGTCACACGCATCGCAGGCCTCGCTCTTGGCTTAAATAGGTCACAACTCTCGAAGCTGTCTTCCTGTGGTTTAGATCTTGACGTTTCTCTTCTTTAGAAAACGGTAACATATTTTTTCTTCTTTGTGAGCGTATGACGGGGTTTACATTTGGACTTGATTCGAACCCGTGCATTGTAATAGATGAAACTGCTGCATTCCATTATTACCGAACGGTACAGGGAATGGTTACGTAATAGCGCTTATCCGTTTGTGTTTACGCAAGCTGCCACCATTGGACGTTTCCATTTGTTCTTGAGACAGATTGTGTATTGTGCACAAAGCAGTGTAATATGCAGGTGCACTCAAATGACTTTCCCCTACTCATTCCTGTACAAACTGTTCTTACAAACGCGTAATGTCCCATCTATGTCATGTTGATCTACTTAAAACTTTACGGAAATGGTAGACAGTTCTTGTAGGCGCAATGCAAATCCGGAAATGCAGTAGGCTCTACTGCTATAATCAAATTTAAGAAATGGTTGGCATGTGCAGACTTCGAAACACCAGCTTCATACCAATCATAAGGAATGCCTCAGAAAAGATTAACTTCTCAAAAAATAAACAAATAAATTGCGTGTTTTAGCAACATCAACATTTGACGGGGGTAGCTCAGAAAGTAATCTCCGGTTGTAAAAAAAATTAAACCATTTTAAATATAAAAATTACATTATTATATCTGAAAACTACAACATTCCTTCTATTTTTATACATATTCTCCAATGAGGTGGTTTGTCTCGGTCGGAACCCGGTGAATGATTCTTCAGTCAGTCACTATCTCATAATGTTAATTTTAGTTGGGTGGGAGATCAAGAATCGAGGCACTTCGGTCATTTATCTGATGTTTCCGTTGGTATAACTCGGCATGAGGCTCTCGTCATGAAATTCAGGACTGGGTACGTCCTGGCTCGTTGTAGGTTCGTGAAGGAAAACACCTCGACTCCTAGACGTAAGTAGATTTATTATGATCCTTGACCTATCATGTGTATCATAGCCACATACCAGTCGTACTGGGCCTAATGGGAATCGTAGAAGATCAGAGAGGGCGTGCTGTTCCGGGTATTGGAATCACCAGATGGGAAGACGCAGAGAGAACATTTGGTTCCTCCTCGGAGTAAGGTCCCGGAAGTCTTGGAGGAAGTGCACTCCGGTACTTCAGGAGGACACCTGGGAGCGAACCGAACGTTTGACAAACTCCAGCAGCGCTACTAAAGGTTGAGGCTCCGAGCAGACGCTGAGATATTGTGCCGTCAAAGTCACGTGTGTGCAGCCAGTCGCGGCACGCAGACAAGAGCCGGGGTCGCATGCAGCAGTATAACGTCGGAGCGCCATTCGAACTGATCGCTGTCGACATAGCTGGACCATTCCCAGTGTCCGACTGAGGCATCAAGTACCTGATGGTGGTCGTGGACTGCTTCGCCAAGTGGCAGGAGGTGTATGCCATCCCGAACCAGGAGGCAAAGACTATCACAGGCTGCCTCGTGGAGCAGGTGTTCTGCCGATTTGGGGTGGCATTGGAGCCCCACAGTGACCAGGGCACCAATTTTGTGTCAAACCTAATGAAGGAGGTTGTTATCTTGGGGCTAACAAGACCCGTACAACACCTCTACATCCCCAATTGGATGGTATGGTTGAAAGATATATCAAGACCTTAGAAAAACTTCTGAGGAAGGTCATGGACAGCCATCAGCGAGACTGGGAGTTCAAGGTGCCACTGTTCTTTCTGGCCTACCGCTCGTCAACACACGACACCACGGGCATTACACCAGCCAGCTTAATATTCGGTCGAGAGTTACGCCTCCTTTGTGACCTGGCTTTTGGAAGCCCTCCGCTAGCGAAACAGCCAAGACCGAGTATGATGAGAAACTGGTAGACAACCTCCACGACATACACGAGATGGCTCGCCAGAACATCCAGAAGGCGAGCGACCGCATGAAGACCCGATACGACAGGCAATTCAACATTCAAGGGTCCAGCAAGGTGACCTGGTCTGGTTGTACCGCCCTACCCATACCAAGGAACGCTGTCCGAAGCTCCAGCAGCTATGGCAAGGACCGTACCGGGTGGTGAAGAGGATTAACAACGTGGTCTACCGCATCCAGAAGGGGCCCCGAGGAAAGATGTTGCTGGAACACATGGATTGCCTGGCCAGCCACGATGGTGCTGTTCGGGAAGACCAGCTTTGAGGAGGGACCAGTGCCCCAAATTATCGGAAGGCACGACCATCTGGAGCTGGGTAGGGGACAGGAGGCATTTAGCCCACGCCCACCCATTTATCTTGTAACGCTAACATAGGGGATGGTTAGGAAAGTGTGACTAGGCACTGTACCGTCTCTTTCTCCTTCCCTGACGCCTGGAACAATCGGGACGATGTTCCGAGCCGCAAAGTTTCCACAAACAGTGATCTTCCTATATAAGAGCTGCAGTAGACGACTCTGGCAGTTCTTGGCGAGCAATCGGGAAGAGTGAGGTGCTAGCGAACGAACTGGCAGACTGCGTACGTGTATCAGAGGAGTTTAACGAAATTGTGAGTATGGAGTGGACCTGTGACAACGAACTGGTACACTGTAATAGTGTGCGCTACGTAATTCTATGTAATCGGCAAGTGTTCCAACTGTAATTTGGAGGAAATAAAGAACATTTTGGGTTTGTGCAGTTGGACATTTAATTTCAAGAAGCCACCAAGTCACAGTACGATAGAAGTACTTAGTGCGATTTTGAGTTTGTTTCAAGCAGCCGGAACTTGTAGCCATGGTCACTAAAGCGTATGTCTCCAGCGTTCCGCGCGTAGAGTCGTGGGTTGGAATCTCGCCTTGGCCATTGGTGTTTATGTGGATAGTGCCTATTTGTGAAACTAAGGAAAACATATAAGAAAATGAACGGAAATAATGAAAAAAGTGTTATGAAAAAAATAAATCGACAATATCTATATTTAAAAAAAAATCGGCTTTATTGCAAATGCTCTAAACGAATTCCTCTCTAACAATTATTTCCCTTCACAACTTCCTGCTATCTAAAAGCCGCCCTCAATCTTTGTATTTTTGTATTTAATCCTATATTTAAAGAGAATTTCGAAACACCTCTCTCCTGTTTGTGCCTGCATCAACTGTATCAACAAAGAACTGAGGGTGGGGAAAGGACGTCAGTAGAGTACGCTACACCTGATTTCGACTTTGGGTACGCAAGCAGTTGACGACAGAGGCTCTTCACTAAGCGCGTATATATGAACAATATGAGAAGGTCCCTAAACTAATTTATTCTCTCTTTGTGAACAGATAAACAGGCCTTTTCAAACAACATTGTTTAAATTTCAACTATAGTCACTAATTTTATTGGAATGTACAACTACGTACATTCGTAAATTCTCAACTTTATCTGACAAAGTATTTTTTGTTGGTGGAATGTTCTCTCTAGATCGCATGATACTTGAAACAGTTTATATTAGAATCTGTGTTGCTATTTAAACAATTTCGCACTTCACACAGTTTGGAATATGATGGATTGTTTTTAAGAACATGTTGAAGTCTTCGTTTTACACAATTACTATTGTTTCTACTGCCCCTAAAGCAGCACACATTTCGATATTCGAAGTCTCACCTCAGACCCTATCTCGGAACGTGATTACACATCAGGACAGCGGTGGATCGCGAGGTTCCATAGGTCAGCGTCTTGCAATCTGCAGCTGCCATGTTTCAATATTTTGGTGCCAAAGTTCCTGCACTGCTAATGATAAATGGTATCAAGATGGGTCTCCGGTGAAATGAGACAGCGGGATAAACCGGAGTTCCGGAGAAAACCCGCTAGAGGGCCGTGTTGTCCACCAGAAATCTCACTTTGCGGTCGCCTGAGATTGAACCCGGGCCGCCTTTGTGATAGCCTAGAAGCCTAAACACCACCACCACCACCACCACCACCACCACCACCACCACCACCACCACCACCACCACCACCACCACCACCACCACCACCACCACCACCACCACCACCACCACCACCACCACCACCACCACCACCACCACCACCACCACCACCACCACCACCACCACCACCACCACCACTACCACCACCACCACCACCACTACCACCGCCGCCGTCACCACCACCGCCATCACCACAGCCACCACCACCACCACCACCACCACCACCACCACCACCACCACCACCACCACCACCACCACCACCACCACCACCACCACCACCACCACAGGCTAAAATGATGGTTTTTGCGCTTTCGTATTTAGGGTAACGTAACAATATTCTTAACTAAAAGTACAGTTTAGTATACTATGTCCAACGAGAGAATAAAGTACCGTAAATAAAACACCGGTTTTGTATCACTCCGCGTCCAGGGGCATTCGGAAAGACACTACTGTTACCGCTTAGTTAAGTATAATAGTAATATGTATTCATAATATGATTATGCATTTTCACCACAAAAAAACCTATTTATTCAATCCAGGCGCTTTATCGCTTTGTTAAGTATAATATCAATAAAAATTTTCGGACCTAAAGGCACATTTCTCGAGCTAAGTATCACGTAGCACACTATTAATATCCATGAAAATTAACTGCTACTTACGTAAATTGCATTCCTCTAATCTCAGCTGCAGATTGGTTCGATACCCTCCAGATCTGACGTCTCCGGGTCTCTCGATCCATCGTCCCCTAGTTGTATCACGCGTTTTTCCACGACGGTGTCAATAATGCCCTCCATGTACCACAGGTTTTGTTCCTGGCGAATCACATGTTGGACACAGGCGCTCCAGTTATCAGGTGTTACAACATGAAATGCTGCGTCTACTAGCGTCAGCACATCTTGAACTTTGAGGGTCGAGTTATTTCTGGCGACGTAACCGTTCACCTGACGAATGTGGCTATTTCCGTGAGTGTGTTATAAATGCTGGAAACTGCTACATCGGAAAACTCAGATGTTACCTTCACCACTTCATCGATAGCAAGTTCTGGAAATTGTTCACGGAACTTGTTAATTACAGTCAATAATATAATCTTTTCACCAATTCGTAAAGACTTTCCGCGCGCATGTTCAATAGTAATCGCCAGTTGCGCCATGATTCACTACTGTTTGCCTTCCTGAAAACGCCTCTCAGCTTCAATGTGCGCGCGCAGCTTGATTTACTTTAAATACAAGCTAAGTTAACTATACTGAAGTATAGAATGGGACATTAAGAACCGGAGAATTTAAACAGCACAGAAACAAATGAAATAAACAAATGAAAGGAAGTTGCATGGTACCCTTAACGTACTACCACTAATTCATACTAAAGACAAACGTTTAACTGATGAAATTCCTGAATGCAGATATTAGGATATTCTCTTTCGTCTACTTTAAGGAAATCTTCCACAATAAAGCCTTGAAGTCTAATTTTGAGAAGAAGTTACCTTCGTACAATTTATTTAGCATATCTTCTACGTTCTCCTGTCTGAATACAATGTTTGTTCAAATTTTTTGGCATCAAGGGTGACACAAGTCTTTTCATTTGATGTATCAATTATGCAGATCGAATTTAAAAAAGGTGAGCTTAAAACTTCCAACTACCCCTCTTCACAGTGAATTGCTGCAACTATTTCTTCTCGAATAACGAACAGAATTTCTCTTGCTTTGTAATTATACTGTTCAAAATGTGTCATTTTAAAGGACTGTGTTTGAGGCATTTCCCGGCCTTCTCTGAAAACTTTCCATAGCTCTTCTCTGTATTTCGTTCAAGAAATTTGTCCCATTTACCTCTTGTCAAATATAGATTTTGTAGATGCCCACTGTTTGCTGCATCTCAGTATCTAATTGCCAAGTTTGGTGGTTTTTCAAACCCAGTATAGAATGTTAAGTTGAGGACCAAAGTATTTAAACAGCACAGAAACAAATGAAAGAAACAAATTAAAGAAACCAATGAAAGGAAGTAAAATGAATGGATAACCCAGCAACCTAACCAACCAATAAATAAATAATTAAATACAAATCCCTTTGAGTTTGCCCAAATGATTTGCAGTGTCCTTTAAGGTACTACCACTAGTGCAAACTAAAGGAAAGCGTTTAACTGATGAAATTATTGAAAGCAGATATTACGATATTCTGTCTCGTCTACTTTAAGGAAATCTTCCACAATGAATCCTTGAAGTCTAATTTTGAGAAGACGTTTCCTTTGTACAATTTATTGAGCATATTGTCTACGTTCTCATGTCTGAATACAATGTTTGTTCAAATTTTTTGGCATCTAGTGTGGCACGAATCTTTTCGTTTGATGTCTTAACTATGCAGATCAAATTTAAAAAAGGTGAGTTTAAAACTTCCAACTACCTTTCTTCACAGTGAATTGCTCCAACTACTTCATATCGAATAACGAACGGAATTTCTCTTGCTTTGTAATTATACTGTTCAAAATGGGTCATTGTGAAAGACTGTGTTTGAGGCATTTCCCGGCCTTCTCAGAGAACTTTTCATAAATCTTCTCTGTGTTTCGTCTAAGAAATTTGTCCGATTTACTTTCTCTCAAAGATAGATCTTTTAGATGCTCACTGTTTGTTGCACCACATTATCCAATTGCTAAGTTTGGTGGTTTTACAAACCCAGAATAGAATGGGACAATAAAGAGCACAATAACAAATGAAAGAAACAAATGAACTTTGCTGATGAAATGTTTGCTAGTTGAGTAAATCGCCTTTTTAAAAATTATTCCCGTTGTAAAGATTGATTACATTACAAAATTAGCTGTATTACCGTACAAATCCTGTAATTGTGGTAGTCATTTAATAACAAAAGTGTAGCTGGTTTTCTCTTTCTTTTTACCCTTATGGAAATTACAGAAGATAGGGCTGTTGAGCCTCATTTTCATTCTTTGAAAAACATTAGAACAACTAATTACGTGGCTACATATATCATGTATTTATAATCATTAAAGTTATTTTTTATGATTATGCACCCCTGTCGCGTATAATAATTGACTACCCTCTCACGGCGGACACACGCAGTTTCCAAGTGCTCTATTTATGTTTCGTAACTGAATATACGCCAACTTAATAATATTTCACTCTTATAATCGACCAGATAAGAGAGGTTCACAGCGCTGGTCACTTGTAGCTCAATACGCCTCAACGCTTTGTCGAGTCATACATGCTAGCGATATACTCAACACTATTATAGACATTGCCTCCTGTAAATAGCATTGCCAAACCAACGATGCCCAATAAATTTCCCAAAACAACAAATTAAAAAAAACTGACCTTACTTATGAAACCACCTAATACAAATGTAGACTGCATGCCGGAGATGTTTGAATAGTAATTCATGGATCAGTAGTAAATAGTAGTATAGAATTGAGAGAATCAGCACAGAATAGATAAGATGCTGAACTCTCCTCTGTGTTAATATATGAGTGATGTAGAATGCTCATTGATTTAGAACTCTCCTATATGAAAATCGAGGTGTAAAAGAAGGGGAGTGTTGGCGTAGTGCCGTTCTCCCCTGTGCAGTGAGATGTGTTTGAGGGTGGGGTGATGATGATGATGATGATGACGATGATTGTGTGTGTGTGCGTGTGTGTGTGTGATATGTGATGGGTGGGTGGGTAACGGGGTTCCGGGGGTGTTTGAATTAAATGTGAATTCTTTTCGATGTGTGTGCTTAAACTCTCATGAATGAATATCGAATCTAGGGTTCGATATTGTGATGGGTGGGTGGGTAACGGGGTTCCGGGGGTGTTTGAATTAAATGTGAATTCTTTTCGATGTGTGTGCTTAAACTCTCATGTATGAATATCGAGTCTAGGGTTCGATATGGGGTTCGGGGAGGGACGATGTTTGAATTAAATGTGTTGATAGTAATTCTTCGATGTCTGTGCTTAAACTCTCATGTATGAATATCGAGTGTAGGGTTTGATATCTATTACGTTTAGTGTATGATATATGATGCAGTATCGTTAATCTTTAGATAAAAGAATATCGAGAGAATGATTGGGTATGTGTACTGGGAGAGATTTATGAAAATAAATGTAATAAGACATTCTGGTAAGGGGTGTTCCTTATCCAGAATCTATCCTTGAGCTACGTATCCAAGAGCGATGTAAAGGCTAAGAAAAGGTTAAATTCCATTCCCACATCGAGGTACGAGAAAATATAAATCTGTTCCACATTGAAGTATAAGGGTGATGACGTGTTGTCATTCCTCAAGATTTGTGCATATGTGTATATGTGTGGGCGTATAAATATTCATCTATGAATATTGAGTTCTCGGGAGGATTCATATATATTAACATAGGGTCCTCGGTTCGATACCCATTCATGTACGCGAGGATATACACTAGTCCTCCTCCAGTACAAGCGACGAGAGGGTGGAAGGGGGGGAACGTGATAAAACGGTAATATAGTAAATTCGAATTAACAGGTCTCATCCTGTCCCGCCAGCTCGGGAACGAACGTGTCCTCACTTCACACAAACCCTCCGTACGTTAAGTACAATCGACGATAGGATGGGGAGGGGAGGGGAGACAGGCATGATCACGTTTCATCACCCATCTGCTCACTCGGGAACGAATGCATTCTCACTTGACATCGCAACGTCAAGATGAGTGGAACAACAACTCCTATCATTGAAAGTGATACCAGATTCTGGGAGAATCTACGCAATTTCGAAGATTTGCAAAAGCATTGGGTTGAGCATCACGATGAAACGTGTGATGGAAAGATGCATCAAGTGATTTGCAAGAATCCTTCCCATCATGATTCGATCACATCTTATGCTCAATGCGGAAAGAATTGTAAAGTGTATCTCGGGTAAGTAGAATTATAATTGTGTGTTAACGTGAAAGTGTTGTTATGTGTTAGATAACTAATGATAAATATGTTTATTTCAGTAAAGCCCAAAGTGAAGATGTGGCATGCCAGTCCGAACAGGATCAAGGTGAAGATGTGTGCGGTCCGTACAATGATCGTCCGTTTAAGGATATCGGTACATCGAAACCCGAGGAGGAAGTCATAGAAAAGTGAGTATAAAATAATAAGAGTTTTACGTTAACAAGTGTATTAAATATTCACGATGTTGAGACATAGTTCGTATATGTCCGCAGATCCAGTAAGAAAGGAGACAAGAAAAAGAAGAAGACGAACTGCAAACCGAGAATCGTCAAAGCCAAGAAGACGTTCGATCAAGACAGTTTCATCATAATGATGTTCGAACCCTTCACACCCTTCGCAGAAGAAGTAGAGGAGGAAGTTGCGAGTGATGGTAAATAGGGTGTGCATGAACGATAACGACATCTCCATCAGCATTGACTTTCGTGTGAACATAGGATTATACAATGAACTCCCATCACTTTACATTAAAGCCACACATGACGATACGTTTGTGTATATTACAAAAGAGGATTGGGAGGTAATAATGTCAAATTTGTGTGTTTTGGATACGTATCTGAAAGATGGTAAGCATCCATGTGCACCGTACAGTGAAAATATAATATATGCATTTAATATAATGTTATACATGAATAAGATGCAAGAAATAACGTTTGTGAATACATGTTTAAATGTGGGCAGTATAAATCTGAATAGTACTGCATTCAATGGACTTAAAAGACTAATTCCATATATTGAAAGAAATTTATATCAGTTGTATGATATTCATAAATCATTATGTTCATATGATGCAAAAAGCAGGAGTGCAAGGAAGAGGATATTGGAGATGTATGTTAAAGCCAATAAAAAGATAATTTGAATTTGTAATGTTTTATTTATTACACCTATATGATAGATTGTACAACATGAGTTAGTGGTTTATAAGTGAATAATTTATCATGAATAATTAAACAGAATAATGAAGTTTGTGCAGGAAAATTTGATGATGCTTGAACTTCCAATCTGACATTCACTGCCCCCGTCACAGTATCCTCAGGTTGATGAGAGCAATCGATGACGAATAGCGGTGCATATTTCAGAAAGTCGTTCCTTTTCAAAAGAGGGTAATTCTCCTTTCCATAGTAGGATGATTGAAATTTGGCATATTGATCATACAGAGATGCAAATTTCGAATTGGCGAAATCCAAATTCATATCGTGATAGGGGTAAGATTCACTGTTGAGATAAAGTTTCAGATTGGTGATATTACAATTATCAAATAGAGAGGCATCCTTAGCGAGATGATTCAATCTATCCACTTGTGCACCGACTATGACGAAACGTGGTTTTTTCAAGTTTAGTCGTGGTTGCAATGTTCCATGTGAACGCTTTAGTTTGAGGTACAGCAGGTTGAGTGTGAAGGTCCAAGGTTCGAAATGCGACGTGTAGAGGTTTATCCGATTTGACGAGTTTAAGTTTATCAACCCGTTCAGAATCTGAAAGTCGAAGTACAGGCATCCTCCATTCGAGTCTAGTTAGTTGTATGGTTGTAGGATCGTTTCCAATGATACAATTATTAGAATCCTTAGATCTAATGAGAATAAGTTCAAACTTGCTATTAAGTATGACCTCCTTGAGTTCGTCGGCGAAACCCAGCAACATCGAAAGAGGAACGATAGCATTGAAGATACCATTCGATGTATTCACGATGTCTACCACACCTCCTGGATAGATCCATCCAGCATTTAGTAAACGATTCGATTCCAGTTCATTCAGTGCTGCATAGTTACGCATCGTTGATGAAATGCCCGGATTCCTAGTTCTATCAATAGTCGTTCCATTCATATCCAGACGAATCTCATCGAATAGGAATGCCATAGCATTGTTACTCAATTTCGATGTGGCGACGCTGCCGTCGGGTTTAGTGAGAGTCCCCTCAATGTAGAGATAACTTCTACTAGGAAGCGTGTACAAATCTTCAGCTTGACATGGAATTCTAATTTCATCGTTCACATCGAGAGCTGACGTATTGTACGGTAGGAATACGCGTTCTTCCTCCTTACTGATCTTATCATCAAAGGTCGGAATCCCGGTCACGTCCAACACATCCATCATAGAACCTTGAAACCTAAGTTAGCGAGAAATTTTCGATTAGACGATGTGATTAGCTTGCGGGTCGATGATCGAGTAGAGTTCAATCTCGAGAGATGTTTTTTAATATAGCATCGTCTCTTAAAACTTATACCCATTACGACGTATGTGCAATCGTACAGTGATGGTTTCGTTCCTGAAATCTAACTTATCGCCGTTCTGGTCTACCACTCTAATGTCGAGATGATCAATGAGATTCGTATCGATGATTGGTAAATATATAGGACTTGATGGTTCCTGCGAGATATGATAACCTGGAGGTACCGATGGGAAAAATTCATACAGAGAATGACCACTTTTACCATTGATGAAAGATCCCGTTGCAAGACTACACTCGATACGTATGATGCTGACCTTGAATATGTTAACCAAATCATTAGACTCGGTCAGCACGTTTGCCGGTACCCTCTGTTTAGAGGTGAAACCGAGAAGAGGAGCAATAGATCTCTCACGACTAAAGTCGATAATATAGGGAGATTGAATTTCTGATTTCATGGTGTTATTATTAGCACGTAGAATAAAGTCGTCACCGATGTCGAGAGCATCCTTGATCAATCTGGCGATATCATCCAATTCATAAGTACCCGGTGGAATTACTATACGTTCGACTTTTCCATCGCGAACGTAATGGAATAGATTATTACTCTCGTCCACATTCGGAATCGAGTAAAAAGTCTCAAAATTCAATAGAGCCATCTCGTAATGTCCGTTAGGATCCAGATGTAACGGAGGATTTAGAAATGTAGAGAAGCTGGTATCACTACCACTCACGGTGATCGTGTACCTCATCGAGGAGAAACTGAAGGCACAAGTGACCGCAAATCACAGAATCGAATTCTTGAAATCTCGTCGTATTATATAGGAGCTTGACACCCGAAAGGTACGTTTCTATCTCTTCCGGAGGTCTCAGATCGCCGAAACTGTCAAAGTAGTAGGCAACATCACCATCCTTACGTACAGCAACCCAATGTGTACCAGGGTTATTTGATGTATCCAGATTCACTACTATTCTCTCATTGTATCGAGGACGTGGAGGTAGTTTATCGATCATGTAGACACCTCTAAAATGTGGAATGTGTAGACGTCGTGCATACGAATCGATCTCGTGAGCACTCAGGGCTTTTTCCGGGATAAATATAGGCCTAGCCCCGAGTTTTTTGATCGAAGATACAATCCTCTACCCTTACGACGTCTCTTACGGCGAAGACCTTTGCCCTGAGCCAAAGATTCCATGCGCTCGTTGTGACGTGTTAATTCCGCAAGTTGTTTTGCATCCGAACGTTTCTTATTGACAGCCGTAGCAATCTGAGCAGCACCTCCAGCTAGACCACCAGCTGCACCTAGAGCTGCTAAAAGTGGTAGCAAAGGTAAGAAACCACCTCTCTTGTTACGACGTTTACGCATGCCAGCGCCCGCTGCCAGTTTACCCTTCATAAGTGTAGTCACAAGTCGAGCTGCAAGTCGTTCGCCCAAAGAAGCGTCGGCAGACTTTACACGTCTCCAAGCTTTCTCTACCAACACCTTATCGGCTAGACGACGAGATTCTGTATCAGTACTCTCTGCGTAAGCCCGATCGTGATCGAGACACGCTGAATCTAACCCGTTCACCGGTAAGTCACCTCTCTGCAAGCGTTTATGTAGTTTCGTTCCGGGACCGCAGAAACGATAACCCGGTAAATGTGCCTCAAATGGTAATGAATTAATCAAGGAATTAAGAATTCCCGAACCTTTGCGTGCACGTGTAGAGCGCATGTCTCACTATGAAATAAAAAAGGCAAAACGTGCGCTTTATAAGTATACGATTCCTATGACGATTGCCCTTATCACGAACGAAATAAAAGACAAAACTTATGCTTTATAAGTATTAGTCGCGATATGGAGATAGTAAAGCAAAAGCGTACGCTACCCATACAGGTGATAGATTTCGAGGATGACATTCGCAAAGGACGACACGGTACGTTGTTTCCGAGTAACGTTAGAGCGCTCATACTGGGCAGTTCAAATGCTGGAAAAACGAACGTTTTACTCAACCTGCTTATTCACGAGAATGGTCTGAGATTCGAAAACCTCTACATATACTCGAAATCGTTGCAACAACCTAAATATCGATATTTACTCAGGTTACTGAAAACTATACCCGATATAGGTGTATTTACGTTCGATGATGGTCATAAAGTGATTCAAACGTCGGATGCTAGAGAAAATTCGATATTCGTATTTGATGATGTGATAAATGAAAAACAGGGTAAGATAGCTTCATATTACAGTATGGGTAGACATCGTAATGTCGATGCTATATATTTAGCACAATCATATGCTAAAGTACCTAAACATCTAATTAGAGATAATGCAAATATGATTATATTCTTTAGACAGGATAATCTCAATTTAAAACATATATACGAAGATTATGTAAATACCGATATGTCCTATGATGAATTTAAGGATATGTGTAAACATATATGGGAGAGTGATGAACGATCCTTTGTTGTTATAGTACCAGAATATCCACTGAACGAGGGACGCTACCGTCTCGGTTTTGATCGCTTTATCAGAATGAATAAATAGAATAATCCATCACTTAAGCAATGAGTATCGACAGGTTCGGATCCCGAAGAATCATACCCTCTAGGGGTGTGTTCAATCGATATATCATAACTAGAGATGGATCGGGAAACTAACGATTCAAGGGAAAGCGATTGTGCAATATTCACGATCCTGAAGAAGGTGACGATGCATCGACTAAACGTTATGTGGATACGCATACGGCTGACGTCGAGAATCGAATGCAGATCTTCAGCGAGCAGACCTCGTATCAGCGTATGGGCGAGTTTGAAGCTATGCTTAGGGATCACATAAAAAATCGCTCGACATCCAATACAACAATTTAATGGAGTACTTAAGTAAATATGCATTTAAACGTGATTCCGAGAATAATGTCATTATAGATGGTATAAGAATGAAAACGCTGTTGGACCCCCTTCACGAACACGACGTTCCTAATAAAAAATATGTAGATGATAGGATTCCAATTCACGACTCTAATGAAACTCTATCATTTCGAATGAAGAGATTGAAGGATTTAGCCGACCCGATAGATGATAGTGATGCAGTCACCATGAGTTATGTTAATCATTTCTTTATACAGAAACACAATGAATTGCAAACGGGTTTAACTGAGACTATAACAAACATTGTCGATACTATTACACGGAAACAGAATGAATTACAAAGTCAGTTAACTAGAACAATCACCTCCGCTAGCGAGACTATTACTACAGCTGTAGAAAAAGAAGTGAAAGAACTAACCGCACGACAAACGGAACTTGATAATAAACTAATCACTATAAATAATGATATTCATACTATGAAAACACGAACGAGAAATGTTGTAAACACTATGTTACAACAATTGAAATAACAACTCATAATTTCATTGCAAACACGTCCGTTTCGAGGTCCCTCTTTAAGGTATACGTTAACATCGGGACTCGAATACTATAAAGTTCCTGGAAATGGAAGTGTACTCTCGTGTTCTATGGTATCATCGGTACATCCGCATGCTGTAAATGATACATTGTTTGCAATAAACGGAAGATTAGTTGAAAGATATCCTGTAAGAGTTGAAACTGGCGATATTCTATCGTTTACAGCGCCAGCTGGACGTGCTAAAGATGGTCATATATTAAGTATAGAACTGATAGTTTCATATAAATTAGCAGTAGCTGATTAATTATACATTCATTTCGATATGGATGCTGAAGCTATAAGACTTAAGGAATCCAATGTCCGTCACAGTAGGGCAATAAGAGAAAAGTTACGTTCTCTCAAAGGAATGAAATTCGAAACGCAACGAGTCATGTCTGAAGTTCTTCAACCTGTAACCGAACCATTGAAAGTAATAGCGAAAGCACACCAAGACAACGACGACGAAACTACAGATGATGCTAACGGATCTGATCTCGTGTCAAAGTATCTACACAAGGTTCGAACTGCTAGTTCGAGTGACATGGATAATACTTACGGCATACGTTACGAGGATAATGAGTATAAATTGGGTAACAAGACAGTTGTGTTTAAATCTGATGGTGTTCAGATAGGAACAGAAACGTATGAACCCACAGCAGGCTTATATGAATTATTATTTAAACGTTTACCTCGCAAGACATCGTACACAGATGATGATTTAGACGTGTATTCACAAATCTTACAGAATACTCAAGTTTACAGACACGGTTATTCAAGAGATGGACGTTTAAGAGCAAATCGAGGGTTCAAGTATCGTCATATCATTCGTGACCTTGTTAGTAATCGAACTGGATTTGGTTTACGTTGGAAAGAACATGTACCGCAGAGAAACTTAGATTACGTCTACTGGAACGATCCGAATGAAATAATAAACAGATTAAGATTATTAGTTGCGTCGAGGGATGCAGGTAATTTGAATCATTCACCCGAGATAGAAGAAATTATTACAGAACTTAAAACATCAAAAATTATAGCATGATAAAACGTCGCATTGCAACCGAGTTACATGCACCAGCTAGAAGACGATTTTTACGACGTAAGATCATAAGCAAAGGAATGGACGATTTAGTACAAATAGATCTTATGGACATGTCTAATTATGCAAGAGACAATAGGAATTATAAGTATATTCTTCTTGCATGCAATTTTTATTCCAAGATGGCTTATGCACGACCATTACGTGATAAAAGTGGTATTAACGTTTCGACTGCTATGGAGGAGATATTGAATGAAATGGAATCGTTTCCGAAGAATGTTCAATCTGATAATGGAAGGGAGTTTTACAATAAACATTTCCGCGAACTAATGAATCGTAATAATATTAATCATTACAGTACATTCACTCACGTTAAGGCTGCTGCAGTGGAACGATTAATAAGAACGATCAAACTGAATTTGCATAAGGAATTTATTGTTCAAAGCTCATATCAATGGATAAACATACTACCTAGAATTATTCATACATACAATAATACTTACCATCGAACGATTCGTATGAAGCCTGTAGAAGTTCGTGATAATTCTCTCCTCCTCAGTGTATACAAATATGATAGAAGTCTGCGGGAGAAGCGAAGATCTAGACTGCATCGTGTTGGTGACTACGTGAGGATTTCTAAGCATAAAGGTGTTATGGAGAAAGGTTATCTACCAAATTGGAGTGTTGAAGTCTTTAGGATACGTACAGTGCAAAGGACACATCCATTGACCTATCTCATCGAGGATCTGGAGGGTAAACTGATTGAAGGAGCATTCTACGGTTATGAATTACAGAAAACTCAATATCCAGACACGTATTTAGTTGAAAGGGTTATCAGACGACGTGGTGATAGGATTCTGGTGAAATGGTTAGGATTTTCTACCCGTGAACGGATTAATGAGGTGGACATTGTATAAATAAAAAAACACACAACTCAATAAAGAAATATAACTTTAATGATATATTGTGTTTTATTTTTTTTTGTTCACATTGATTCCTGATATCTTCTGTAACATAACGTTCGTGTTAGTTCACATTGATTATATATAAATTCACATCTCCTTAACTTAAACATGATAATAACATTTTTATACTTTTTTAAAAAATCATACATGATTATAGTTGAATTAACATTTAATTGTAGATATTTTAACATAACGTACATGCTAGTTCACATTGAGTATATATAAATTCACCTACCCTTAACGTAAACTGATAATTACAATTTGAAGTAATTAGTAATATACGTTAAACAAACATCATACATGATTATAGCTGAAATAAGAGCCTTTGTACATGCTAGTTCACATTGATTATATATAAATCCCCCCCCCTCACCCCTTAACGGAGACATGATAATAACATTTTGATACAATTAGTAAATATATTTTAATAAAAAATCATACATGATTATAGTTGAATTAACATTTCATTGTAGAGATCAATAAGGTTACATTGATTTCTGCTATCTAACATTTCAAAACGACATGAATAGGAAAAAATATTCCTTCCCCCCTAACGTAAACATAAAAAAAAGAAACACGTTATCTTTCAAATGAAGTAAATATGTTATTATCATGTAATTAGTAACACACTTTACAATTATACTTGAAACTCAATTATTTCGTTTTTTTGAAATACAGTAATATGTTATTATCATATGCCTAGTAATACCTTTTAACTCAGTTGTAACACACTTTACAATTATACTTGAAACTCAATTATTATTTTTTTGAAATACAGTAATATGTTATTATCATGTGCCTAGTAATACCTTTTAACTCAGTTGTAACACACTTTACAATTATACTTGAAACTCAATTATTTTGTTTTTTGAAATACAGTAATATGTTATTATCGTGGCCTAGTAATACCTTTTAACTCAGTTGAATCCATGCTTTATTGAGAAAAGAAAAAAAAATTACACTGGACAATTTTCTATAGCATAATGTCCCCATGCTAATGTTGAAAATGAATTATCGGGAATGTATCGTTTTGTATCGATACCACTTAAAGCAACCTTATTAGATTCAATGGTATGAACATCATGTTTATAACTTCTGAAACATGTCTGCATGCTTCGATGTATCGTGTCAGGATGTGTAATACATGAGAGATATTGTTCAAAGGTTATGAATCTCATCGAATCTTTTGTTACACCTTTTGATTTTTTAATCACCTCAGTATCATATCGATAACAATATAGTTTTGATTTCAACCCTACATATTCAGTCATCACTCTACCGGCTAGCTCATCCTTGAATAATCCTGAAATTTTCTTATTTGCTAACGGAATACCATACACATTATCCATTGGATAATTCGATGTATCGAATAAATGTATATTGGTTTTAATAAATTCATATATATCGCAGCTAGATTCAAAGAGAAAAGCATCTGTGTCCGTATAGATTAAAGTTACATCTTTCAATTTTTTCTTCAGAATTTCATAATAAAAATCATACATTTTATGTTTGGATAGATCCAGGATTGCTTGTCCTATGTATATTGGCTTATTCATCAATATTTCATCTCTGACCAATTCTATACCTATTAAATTTTCATCAAAAATCACGTACCTTATACACGTCTGTCGAGCTAACAATTTACGCGCTCGTTTCCAGCTGGTAGCTAAATGAAATGAATTATAACGTTTTACATTCTCTATAAATTTTCCATAAACACAATTATTCATTAACTTCCATATATTTTCGCCAAATTTCGTCTTATCTTCAATACGTTTACGAGCGTTGAGTTCAATGTAAGGATTTATCCAGTTAGATTGTTTATAACCTATTACTCAATGTATACGCAATGGAATCAAACCAAGTTTAACACATTGTTGAAAATTGAGATAATGTAATACGTATTTATTTTTATCATTCAATGTTGTTAGCAATTTTGTATACTTATCACCTGGCGCGATTTCATTCAAAGGGCATAATGGCAAATCATTTTGTATATCATGAAGTTCCTGTGGATATTTAAAGTCTACTTCCAACACATATCCCACGTCATAATCACTTGTAATAGACATAAAATCTATTGATTTAATTTCAGCATCAGTTAGCCACCTTATATCAGTGTATGGTAAGCTATTATTTTCCATTGTTTATCCATATAAAGAATTGCAGTCGACGTACATTAAATAATTAGTTGGTTGAGTGTTATCATAGCTAGTCATGTATCTGTTATTCGCCTTTGCATACCGTTTGGACACAGTGCAAATTCCACCTCGTATTCCTTTTTCGAAGAAATCTAACATAGTCTTATCTGTTAATAATGAAATCTGTACACCAGTCGTTCTTAACATTGCATCATAGGCTAATCCGGGAAGTGTGTAATACTGACACGGGTCGAGTCCGTACAAACCGATACTTAATTCACGGAAGCGTTCAAACACATCCGTTAGTATTAACGTATCACACTTAAGATATATATTTAAATATTCACCCAGATTTTTAACATTGAATTCATTCCATACCGTTCTAGCATGACTATAATCCTCATCGCTTACATGATCAAACTGATGTTTGGATGGTAGACTATTCTCGTATAATTTTTCTATAAAATCCACATACGTGTACGGGAAGACACCTTTGCGTTTCATCAGTTGTCTATGCAAAGGATTCGTGTACGTATTATTGGTATAATGAAAATCATCTGATTCTAACATATCCGAAAGGTTACTAAGTTTTGAATCCAAAAAACGATAGCTATCCAGAAATCTTAGATATATACTCATTCCATTCGAATTTGTATATCTTTTGCTAAAGGATAAGTAATTTTCAGAAGTTTGTGCAATACAGTTGATAGGTTCCGTATCGTAACCTAGTTTCTTTACTATGAAATGAGCATCGTATTTTGACAAGCAATGAAAGAATATTGGTATGAATCCTGGCATTTTCCTATTTAAATTGCAGTGCTTATGGGCTGGGCCAACGTAACTTCCAGTCAAATGACAATGATCACGAACCTTTATACACGAGTTAAGAAATTCACGTTTGCATATGTGACATCGTGTTGCATTTTGATATTCTAGTTCATCCACATCTCTCATACTTATTTCAATTTTATTAGCATATATATTAATGACCTGATTTGCAATTAACGTTAATTCTTTAAGAAAATTTTCAATTGCATATGGACCTTCAAATGATTTGAAACGTGTTAAATTTTTATCATAACTACAGACCAAATGTAATGCAATTGCATACGCTTCATGTTTATGAGTGGTACGTGTCCAACTTTTACTCGATACATCTTGACACGAATCTACCTTACGTAAGATACATTCTATGTCTGCATAAACCACGAATGGAACTTTTAGACATTTCGAATATGCGTTAAATTCAACGAGATCAGTTTTACCAGCCTCGGGCATTCTGATAATTTGATTCATCATACACCGCTTTTTATGGCTATTTAAACGTGATTCTGATGTGAAATACAAGTTACAATTGTTACATAACCATTTTCGCCCATTATGTTTAGTTAGCTGCTTTCCTAGCAAACGTGATAAATCTGTTATCAGACAATAATGTCTTTTATACATTAAAAGATTAACATGATGTGATTTTATCTCTCTTGGTTGATATAAGAGAATAATCGATTTATTTTCAACACCGTATATCGTTATTGAAATATTTGAATTTTGATTCTCGAATTTTTCTACATCTTTCAATGATACGGGGAATGTTATATTCTCAAAGTTAAATTCTTTACGAAAATCATATCTTTTATAGGACGTGGGTCGATTCTTGTTACGTTCTACTGGGTATTTGGATGCTAACAGACAGTATGCAAAGCAATATTTATCAGTATTACGAATGTTAATAACAGCTCTCTTCGATTTTATAAAGTCGGGTAATTCAGTATACATCCCTGCATTCAATGACTCGTATTGTGTCACATATATTGTTAATTTCTCAATACTGTATAAAGCTTTTGAACTGGTACGCGATTCAAAATTATCCATATGATCTAGTATAGGTTGTACAATCTTCTCTTCATACCATATAGATTTATCTGTAGATTGCAATATCACCTCAAGTTTACTGTTAAAGTTAAATGTATGAATATTATCGCTCTCTTGTGATATTATGACATATTGACAGGATAAACAGGATCCTATCTTAAGACCTGATTTATACATGTTTAAGCCCTTATCAATTTCATTCAAAATTAAAGGTTTGCATTCTGCTAAGAATATGACGGGGTCAAGTATATTAACACAGTTGTGAATTTCGTAGGTACATAATCTCTTTTTGAATGCGGACTCACTGTGAATACACTGTAAGCGTTCAGCCTGGGTCACGTTCAGACGGGTTTCATCTTGCTGAATCGAGGGTTGTCCAGTGGCACTATCGGAGCATCTTGTCGCCGTTTCTGAAAAAGTAATTACAACATTCGATTAACTTTACATACGGGAACATTGATTTCCATGTATGTAAGGTGGTGACAGAAATAACATACATGTTAATAACTTTTACATGTATGAATCTCAATTTTACGTAAACTCTATACTTTACATAGAACGTAACATGCATGTAACTTTTACATATGAAAATATTTACATAATGATTATGTATTTTACACAGAGATTTCAATTATTGCTATCATCACGTAACTACAATATTCAGATAGTATGTAACTGTTTTACGTAATGCTCTTTCCCTTACATAAATGATAAAACACACAATGTAAACCATATACATGTAAAATATCGTAACTGAACTACGATATTCACATGTACGTTTTTACACATATAAATTAACGTTCTTTTTTCACCTACAACGTTACTTTTACGTGTAACAAACAAAACATAACTAACATGCATGTGAAATAACGTAACTGAACTACGATATTCACATGTACGTAATTATTACATATGAAAATTAACCCTACAACGTTCACTCACTCTCAATTACTAATACTACATGACGTGCGATAATTAACACTTTAAGTTTTAATACAACATGTACGATTTCACATTTACATGCAAGTAACTACATTATCACTTTTTTATGAAATTTTATTCAATAATTATGCTCACCTTTTGACGACATTACGGGCTGCTTAAAAAAGACAATTTATGTCGTTTGAAACCACTTTCTAGAGTTTCCTCGCCATGGTATTGGAGTATGCAGTCACCACGGTTTAGTAGATCTTTCTGCGCTGCGGTCATGTGTTTGAATCTCTCCGGGAGGAAGACTTGGAATTCTGATGTTTCGACGACAACCCGTTCACCATATCTGGTCTTCACGGTTTTGACGGTTCGAATGATGTGTTGAACGGACTGATCTAATTCACGTAGTTTCCTTGTGGGAAGATGTGTTCCACCTTCAGCTAGTTGATTTAGCTGGAGCATCTCATGATCTGAAACAAACATATAAGCACAAACGAATCAGTATTACTTCAACACTCTTCGTAAACAGAGATAAAAAATGAAATACAATATACAACTTTTCTATCTTACCTGTAGGATCCATATTTCCAGAGAATCGACTGCCTCCTCACTCATCCGTACCGGGGTATTTATTGAGAGAGGCTCCGCCTCCTCCTTCCGGGAGAGCTGTTACTGTCTACATATTACACTATGACTTTAAAGTTGTTGTGACTACGTTATGAGTTAAAACATATTACTAGTAACTTTATTATCATAGTTTAAACTTTATATAGATCCAGCATTTTTTACACCCCCTCCACCGTATCTCTCCTTCCCAAACACCATGTTGCGTGCGCACACTAACTGTGATTCGTTCCCTACATCTTGGAGGGGGGATATAGTTACACATTTCTTTACACACACATACTTGTACAAAATATATTTTTCTGAACATTTGATTTTTTTACATTTGGTATACTAACACATTTATAGTATTGTTTCATCATTCATACAAATATATAGATTCATTCATTTAATTTTAAAATATATTCTTTTTTCCCTAACGTTATTTGACAAAATTAGACTTTGCTACAGCAATAGGAATGTTTTGACCATCCCTGTCACCACTCTGGAGAGATTAACTCTTTTTTTTTTCTCTGACCCACATACCAAGAAGGATGTAGTTCAGTGGAGTATTCGTAATACTGAGGGGAGATTTTCTAGACAATTTTTTTATATGGAGGGTGATATCTTGCCATGGATAGTTAGGATATCTACACTATAGATCCCTACTTGCGTATATATATTATCATATTGATTGATCAGTTTTGTATTACACATATATACTTAAAGATGAGATACTTTTCTCTCGTTATCTTAATCATTTTTAAATAGATGGTTAGTGCTTTTATTTTATTTTCGATGTTATGTTCCACTTTTATCATGCTTAGAGGGAATATTCTTTTTAGGTTATCGTGCTTAGAGGATGCGTTCCTTTATCATGAAAACCCTTTCAAACAGATTTACATTTGCATTCTTATACTTTTCTCTCAATATTTTTTTTATCATTCTTAAAGAGATGGGTAGTGCTTTTATTTTTATTTGCATTTGCTATGTACCACTTTTATCATGCTTAGAGGGAACATTTCTTTGTCATGAGACCCTCTCACATAGATTTTCATTTCCATTCTTGTACTTCAATGTGGAACAGATTTATATTTTCTCGTACCTCGATGTGGGAATGGAATTTAACCTTTTCTTAACCTTTACATCGCTCTTGGATACGTAGCTCAAGGTTAGATTCTGGATAGGGATCACCCCTTACCAGAATGTCTTATTACATTTATTTTCATAAATCTCTCCCAGTACACATACCTAATCATTCTCTCGATATTCTTGTATCTAAAGATTAACGATACTGCATCATATATCATACACTAAACGTAATAGATATCAAACCCTACACTCGATATTCATACATGAGAGTTTAAGCACAGACATCGAAGAATTACTATCAACACATTTAATTCAAACATCGCCCCCTCCCCGAACCCCATATCGAACCCTAGACTCGATATTCATACATGAGAGTTTAAGCACACACACATCGAAAAGAATTCACATTTAATTCAAACACCCCCGGAACCCCGTTACCCACCCACCCATCACACATCACACACACACACACACGCACACACACACAATCATCGTCATCATCATCATCATCACCCCACCCTCAAACACATCTCACTGCACAGGGGAGAACGGCACTACGCCAACACTCCCCTTCTTTTACAACTCGATTTTCATATAGGAGAGTTCTAAATCAATGAGCATTCTACATCACTCATATATTAACACAGAGGAGAGTTCAGCATCTTATCTACACTGTGCTGATTCTCTCAATTCTGTACTACTTATAATCATTAAAGTTATTTTTTATGATTATGCACCCCTGTCGCGTATAATAATTGACTACCCTCTCACGGCGGACACACGCAGTTTCCAAGTGCTCTATTTATGTTTCGTAACTGAATATACGCCAACTTAATAATATTTCACTCTTATAATCGACCAGATAAGAGAGGTTCACAGCGCTGGTCACTTGTAGCTCAATACGCCTCAACGCTTTGTCGAGTCATACATGCTAGCGATATACTCAACACTATTATAGACATTGCCTCCTGTAAATAGCATTGCCAAACCAACGATGCCCAATAAATTTCCCAAAACAACAAATTAAAAAAAACTGACCTTGCTTATGAAACCACCTAATACAAATGTAGACTGCATGCCGGAGATGTTTGAATAGTAATTCATGGATCAGTAGTAAATGTTTGTAAAATTGATCAAAAGGGAGGTCATGGTCACTACATGGGTTAGTGCCACTTTTTACACTGTGGCCTAGTGTCGCATTTCGCGCCAAGTTAATATCCTCATATTTAGATTTCAGTATAAGCTCCTAAGAGCGACCCTGTAGCCTCGGACCTTCCCGCTAAGTTGTCATGCCAGCCGTTTTATATACTACATGAAATATCCACTTTGTGTCCGTGAGAGTTTGTATATTCTATGTTCGTTTCCTATTAATTAACGCCTACATAATTTTAAGAGAATTTTACGTTTTATAACAACACTAGTAATTTTAAACCGTTTTATAGTATTTTCACATTCTTGAGCTATTTGTATATGGAGTTCAAAGCCAAGTATTTTACAAATACAAACATGTATGGATTGATAGTATATTAAGATAATTAACTCATATTGAGCTACAGTGGAAACACGCATCCTTCCAAATTTAAATAATTAATTAAATAAGCTTCACTGAAAGTAAAAGACCTGATCATCGGTCTTTTTTCAATACCAATCATTATTAATTTTTTCATATACAGCCATAATGATACCAATTTTTATTGAAAACATATATAGGAATATACATATATGCAAAACTTAAAGAAATTCATTGAAAACTTTAGTGTCTGGACTATAAGGAGTATTAAAAATGCTAAAAGTTCGACATGAAAAATCTAGTTAGAAGCCCTAAATATAAACAACATTTTTTTCTATGTTTGAAAAACCATCCTGCACTATATGAAGACCACTCAGCTAGTTTACTATCCTCTTCTTCATTTAATTTAGTCACCTTTAACTGCTGCTTGACAGATTTATATTTGCTCAATGAACATTGATCACTTTTCTTTTAGCTTTCACCTATCCCTAATACTGCTAATTTTTTTTCTAACAAGACTTACTTTGCTTGCTGCAACTTTTGCCTTAACTTTAAGTCTACCTTTATAACCCATATTAAATTCACTATCCGCTGCAGTCACTGCAATTTGCAATTTCTTTCTTAATACAAAAATTTCTTTGTGACATTTACTCCATGAAAACTTTCATTAGCATTTCGTGCTTCTACTTTAATGCAACTTTCCCATAGAATAGTACTAACTAATCTCTTTATTTTTGACTATGAGATGGAAATTGTAGGTAAAATAGTTCATGCAATTCATACCCATGGTCATACGGAACTTCTGACTAGAGATATGACCGTTACCAATGCCCAGAAATACATAAACCATTCATATATATATATAAAAAAGGTGACCTGCTAGAATCACTGTTAACTCTTGGACTATAATATGTTTTCACTTAACATTTACCTCAAGCATAGCATTCTAGTATCACTACTTACTATTATGGCTAGAACACCTTAAAGTTTCATTGCTTTGAAATAGCCACTGTACTCCTAACCTAACTTAACCTGGTATGAATCATATACCTACTGTTGCAACAAGAAATCAATACAACGTCAAATCAGGCTTTATTCCTATTATAAACAACAATAACTTAATATAAGCTGCCATCCACAGCTTTCACTTGCATGTAAACCATATTTCACAAACACTACATGTCAGTGGAAGTGTTTGTTTACTTTCAACAGCAGTAAGTGGGAAATAATATATTAAATGGTAGCGGAAAGGTTCAGTAGCTTCCACAAACATCCAGAACATGTCTCTGCACATTACCACAGTTACAGAATCAAACCGCGTAGTTTAAACGTGAGAATTCCAGCAATTTCTTTGCGACACACTGGAATAAGCAATATAAATGGCCACGCCCCCCAGCACATGGGCGTTTAAAGTATGACGTAGCTGCTCTTTAAATGGCGCTAGGGCCTAACTGAGGGCATATTCTGAAACTACAATGTTTAAAAATAATTTAAATGCAAAAAAAACAGAAAATGTCGTTTTTGTCATTTTTGACGAAATTTCACCGATGCCTCCCCTTAAATGAGGCTTAAGTGAGCCCAGGGTCCCTGGAGTTTAGAGTTGCCCGACACTTATATTTCAGGATAAGAGAAAACCTTTAAAAACCCTTAACCGGATAACTCACCCTGACCGAGATTCGAACTAGAGACCTCTTGAACGTGAGGCAGACACGCTACCATCTACACTACCGGGGCGGGTAGAAGAATTTATTGAAAAAGTATTACCTAATGTTAAAATTAATTATAAGAATCAGATCCTGCTCAGAGAACGCGCTGTCCTTGCCATGAAGTATAAAGATGTCCACCAACTTAATACTTTTACTCGATCCAGCATTCAAAGTGAAGAAGTTATAATATATAATTCCATAGACATCATTGTCGAAGCAGATGAAGTAGTTAATTCCCCAACAATGATTTTTAATTCTCTTGATCTGCCAGGGATGCTACCACACTTATTCAAATTAAAATTAGGTTTGTCAATTATCAATTTGTGTAATGTTAATCAGCCAAAACTCTGTAACGTCACGCGGCTCTCAGTTAAATTGATGAACAACGTAGTGGAGGCCACGATATTAACTTGGGCCTTTCAAATGCGAAAATGTCCTAATTTCTGGAATTCTATTCTATTTGGGTGTGCAAAATTGTATTTGTGATTATTATGCTATAATTAGTGCTATTTTTAATTTAAAGATAATGACGTATGCAAAAGAAGCATACTGGATATAGCAAATAAAATAACAAAACAAATATGAAAATAAAAACAAAGGATAGCGCTTGTCTAGTAACAGCAAAGAATAAACAAACTGTAAAAATGGAAAGGCCTGGAACATTTCAGATATCAAAGCGTTCAGTGTGGATTATGTAAGCTTCTGTGTTAATTTATTTGTGTTAAGTTAATAATTTGTAGTTTAAGGAGTATATTTTCGATGTTTTGTCCTGTGATTATATGCTTTTGTGTAGTTATTTATCGATTTTTGTGATAATCTCCTGTAGGTTCAGGAAACATAATGATTTAAGTTACATCCTTTCTTTCCGCAGGTGTAGATGAGTTTCATTTGAAGGAGAGCAATTTCAAGGTATCTGAACTGTAGAAGAGAAAGATAAGGTGATTATATCGTTTTCTAAGATTTTCGTTAGATTTTGTTTCATGTATATGTAAAAATGAAACCAAATTAATGGCTTTCCTCATGAAACATCACTTCAGCCTCTGGAATTTTACACATAGCTTGCTAGTATGTATACTGAAACACATAATTAAATATGTGGTGGACAAATCATCGTTGTCACGAGGTCCTCTTCCTGCAATATTTTACTTACAGTTTAATATTAGTTCAATAGTAAACTTACCTCAAAATTTCCAGACAAGCGTCAAACACTTCAACTATAAAGACGCCATAAATACATTTTCTTCATCAATTATTAGTTGAGCAATATTGATTTGATACATAGTTGACACTAGAAACAGTAAACGACATTGTTTCTCATTAGTATATAATTTTTATCTTCCAGAAGTACAGAATCACAAAATTTAATTAAAACAGTTGACTAGATATTCGTTTATCAAAATAAATTATTATACTAGTAAAAGTTTAGTTTTGTTAATCTTATTTGTACATGCTCCTTACCATTACAACATCAATTGAACAATAAATACTCAAACTATGAAGCTATTAACAGTGAAGTAAACAAATATATATTTGAATATAATAGTCTGTAACCTAAAACTTCACTTATAAAAAAGGTTTCATCATTTCTTATAAGTATATATTATTATATTTGTATATATCAATTAAACAATGAATACATATATAGGTATTGCAGATATTAAGGAGATGTTTTGTTTGCTTGATGACTTTATATAATACTTACGACAGAGATTTAAGAAACGTATTTATAGAATTAGTAGAATTTATAAAATTTATCAACAAAGTATATTTGTAAAACAATGTTTCATTGAAATTCAATACATATTACACAAATATAACTGTTTTAAACAAAAACTTCACTTATCTTAAGAAAATGATATCAACTTTTCTTATCAATTGATAATTGCCTGACTATGCAAGCAATTTGTGAAATCTATCTCAATTAATAAATATTGACCTAAGTTTCTTAACAAAAGTGAAATGTTTGTTACAAATAGTTATATTTGTGTAATAATCATTGCTTCACTGTAGCTAGCTTCATTTTCTACGTAATTCAGTTCATACCCTAATAAATTGACATTTGTATTCCATGACCGTATAAATACTCTGGTGCTATAAATCGCAATTATACTTTGCCTTTTTACATTAAAGACAAGTGTTTATATATCATGTAGGTTAAATATAGATGATAGGAGGTCTAACATTCGTGCATGTGAGTAGTTAAGTATTAAGATTCTTTGTTGTATTCCGCCAGTGATTCTGTCGTTTTCTTACATCTCAATATGTGATATCTTTCGCGGATGTCCTCGCACAACAAACATTTGCACGCCACTTTTAGTTCTTGTACATATTTCTGATTACACACTTTAATATGGAAGCTATGTACTGCAATTATACAGATGCAGTTTAATGTAGTTTAATGTGAGTTAAAAATAAAATGTGAATTTGTTTGACAATGAATTAGAGTTTCCTAGAAAGTATTTTTTATCAGATTGATACTCCAAAATGCAGTTTTCATCCAATTGAAAATACCCATATAGATTTCAAAAGTACAAGCAATTAAATATTTAATAAGTTTCCTTTTGATTATTAAGGTTATATAAGCTTTTTAAATTTTAGTAATTTAATGCAATAGATTTTAAATATTTTCTTTTGAACTAAGGCTGGTAAAATAAAATTGAATGAAAAAGTTATTAGTTATAATCTGGTAAAAGCAGGGGATTATAAAAATACAATATTTTTAAGGTTTCACTGTGTTAGGCATACGACCATAGTGTCAGCGATTAGTCGTAATAATTCAGAAACAAGAAGAGATACACTGGGAAAAATTAAATTCTTTATGTACACATAAGTATCGATTAAAAAACTAAATTTCAGCTAAGTTTTACTGAAAACTTATAAAAAGTGACATTGCCAGTTTTACCTGTACTTCATGTTACAAGCTTTTTATGTCATACATTCTGAATGGAACAAAATATTCATTTGTGAAACTAAATTTTAATGTGGGTGGCACACAGCTCCACGTTGGGACGCCAATTTGAAACAAAATGATTGGCGAAAAAAGAGTTTTACGTTGAGGCTACCGTTTGAAGCAATTTTGTTTAGCTCAGGGTAAACAATGAGGTTTCTCACAGGGTATGCGTGGATGTGTGTGAGAAGGATATTTTAATGACAATGGAATGCCCTTTCCAACTTATTTACTGCTTCTTTTTTAGAACATCGAAATTGAAGTTGCCGACCAATATTCCTGTTTAGAGTTACTGACGGCAGAATGTTTATTACTCGGTAAACTTTATTCGTTCCTCACGTATATATGAACCGACAAATATATTCTCACATTTTTGGTATGCCTGGCCCAAGACAGAACAAGTTGACCGCCCTAATAGGCCTCACGCCTCGGACTGCTCTAATCGGCCTGACGCCGAAGACTGTTTAAATGACCACAGATGTGCGTGGGTGTAACACTTTCACTTTCTGAAAACTCATTTTCAACCAAGATTCCTTTGTGGCTGTTTTGTCGCCATTATGAATGGTTCAAAGAATACCCTATTCAACAAGTCAAGTGAGCTCCTTTAGAAATCTGCTGAGGACACTGTTTCTTACATTGCTTTTGTTATAACAACTTTCCTCCCCCAACTGCTATTCGACTCAGCTGCCCTTGCACGTTTTGTAACAAAGAACCAACATTCCTTTGACATCCATCATGATTCTTTACTTATGGCAAACCTTAATTTCGGTATCATTTGTTCGTCATATTATTTGTCCTTAGTGTGGACCATCTTTCTATAAATTTAGTATAGTTAATTAATCAGTAAGTAATAAAGCAACGTTAGATATTGAGATGAGTATTTGTATGCTAAATAAAGACAAGTCTTACAAAAACTTGAGAAAGGCTGAACCGATTTGCCTAATTTTAGTTCTGTAATGTTTGTATAAGTCCATGGAAGTTTTGAGAGGTGAGAAAGAAATCATGAAGTGAATAAGGATTGGGTTATTACCTAAATATAAAGATACTCACACAAAGTTTTATGGAACGCATACACCTTCTTTTATTTTGACAAACAGAAGCATTACAAAGTGGAAGCATATTCCACTCCTTGCCAAAATCTTCAAAGATATTTCACTTACCATATTTTATTAAACAATGTTTATCGTTTGTTATCAAGAGTGAAATTTGTTTATGTATCATGACATATGCCTTTCGAAGATTAGGCAAAAAATTAATTTCTGAACACATTATAAGACTATAAATATTTGACCACATCAACTTTCATATATTGGAGAATATTTGGATATCTTCTTTCTATAATTTGTGCTTGTGAATTCGTGAATGTACGTCTACAATTTCTAACACGTTTGGCCTTTCAATGACCATAAATAAATCTCAAGGGCAGTCGTTGGAAGTTGGCGGAGTCAAACTGGAGTTTCCCTGTTTCTCTCATGGACAATGACACGTCGCGTGTTCGCGCGTCGGAAAGCCATCAACTTTAGATATTTACACACCACAATATATATATATATATATCAAAAATAATATTTATCAGAAAGTTCTAAGTTTATTAACTTATTTTAACTGTGTTGTACTTAAACTTCACCCACAATTGCAGAATAGGTAGCTAAGTATTCAGTATTTATTTTATTTATAAAAATAAGTTTAGAAAATTATATTGGCTGTAGGAATTTCGCTGATATATATATATATATATATATATATATATATAGTGTCCCACCTACATCTACAATCTCAAATATCTCCGAAATGAAACAAAATATGAAAATTCCATTTGGCCAGGAATGTACCTATGTCAGGTGCTCACACAATGAGAAGTATGCACAATCCATATAGGTAAACAAATAATACTTCCAACACCAAGTTGCTTTTTGTTAAACGGAACATGTCTGTTAAATCTAGCAACATGACAACTAGAGTTAAAATTAGTGATTACACATTGGTTCCGCTTTTCTAAACACATTTGCTAGTGTCTACAGCCCTCGGAAGCTTCACTTTGTGCATTACATCCGGAATGGCAGATGCACCCGTTTGCATCAATATAACTTTTGAATCTGGTAGCATGAGGGTGTTGCACAGATTGCAGTGTTTCTACAGATATTGCCGCACACGCCGCAGGAATACGATGTTGCATACCCTCTACTGTCGTTGGCGGTTCTTGCTACACTCTATCTTTTACTGTGCCCCAGAGAAAGAACTAATGGCATCAAGACTCGGGACCGAGCTGGCCATCGCACAGGATCTCCCCGTCCTATCCACCTATTTGAAAACTCAAAAAAGCTTAAGATTAAAATGGCTTAAGCTTAGTGAAGTTCTCCTATTTCTATTGTTTCTGTGAGAAAACATGTCATATGGCTATTTCTGTAAACATCTATCACAACCTGAAATAGAAAAGTAGGAGTTTCGAAGAAAATTTTGTGCATGAATAAGTAGTGAAAATCATGCGAGTGCGTAGACAAGGTTAATTTTTTCGATTTACGTTAGCTATCTTAACTATGGCCGTGGACAACCTTTATACTTAAGTATTGTAATTATTCTTACCAAGTCAGAAATTAATTGAAGATGTTGGATTTCGGTTTTATTACATGTAGGCATAAGTGTAAAAACTTATTAATGTTTTTATGTTGCTAATTTTTGTATTATAGGTTTCCTTTTAATAAATTCCATAATTTATGTGTGCTGTCAATTTAAACCTATTTTCGTAAACTATTCTTTTAATGTCCGAGAGTTAAATGATTTGTGTTTTTCTTGTCTGTTGGCAATTAAATAAATTATTTGGAATACACAAAATCTATAAGCATCATATATAGTCTATAGTCCCCACACCTCTATAATCATCATGTATAGGCGAGTTCGTAGCAAACTGTAAAAGGCTCCAAAATAAGAGTTAACTTCACTACTCATGCGACGGTTTCAGTAGCCTATTTATACCTTTAACCCCATATGGTTAATTCCCAAACATCTAATCAGTTATTTTACATATTTTATTTACCTAAATCAAAATAAGCTTCTCATTGTACTTCATTTAGGTGTGGCTTCGTATTTATTTTTGGTTGAAACGTATTTTCAAGTGAATATATATTTTGTCCCAAGGCGAGAGGGAAAAAGCCATAAAATGTAAAATGTAATTTGAAGAAAAAAATAGGTACTAAATTTACTACAGTAACGTTGGTTGATGTACCCCAATGACCATTACAAAGTATTTAAATTCCAATTTATGGCAGATCTTTAGGCTTACTCTTTACCAAGATCCAACGGAGGGAGTGTTAGGCGAGAGGGTACGAAGTGTGGCCGGACGGAAGGTGACATGACAACAAATGTCAGAGTTACTAACCGCTACAGATGAAAACTGCAATTTGGTGGTTCGTACAACCGGCTTCCTTACTACCTGCGGGATAACACATTCCCTGTGGATAGGCCAAAAGAGGTATATCTCCTTTGATCCATCCTTAAAATAGTTTATCACTTTTATACGTCAAAAGGGAGTTTTCTGTGCATTACCTGGCTACTGTAGTGTTTGTTTTCGTAAAGTCGTAGGAATACCATTTGTTCTAAATTTGCAATCAGTCCATTAAGGTATTTATTTCTAATGCAACAACTTAGGCTTTTACGGCCGGCGTCTATCCAGTAATATGTGGAAGTTACCGGGCTTACTGGCGGTGGTCTAGTCACGAGTCCTCTGAGGATGCTCGACGCACGTACGAGCGAAACGTCAGGAACTTCAGTTTTTTCGACTAGACCACGGCCAGTAAGCCCGGAAACTTCTACATATTACTGGATCATTTATTTCTACTTAAGAGGTTATTGAAAAATATTGAAGGTAACCTTTTTATTTTAATACGTTAATATATTGTGACTTTGTGGGTTCGTGAAATGAAAATTCCAATTACACCACTCAACAATGTTCTTTATTTCCACCGACTTACAGTTAAACTCTTGCCAATTACACAGAATTACTTGCCGCACACAATTACAATTTACCAGTTCGTCCGTTACAATTTCATTGTACTCGCGATTACATAAACTCCGATGCACATACCAGTTACGTACAGTCTTCCGTTGCACAATCCTTTCGTTCATTAACACGTCACTAACACTGCCTTCTTACACCAAGAACTGTCCTCAATCACACCAACCAACTGACTGACTCAACCAACAACTGACTAACTAGCTGCAGCCCTTTTTATAAGCATCTCGCCGTCTTCTAGACGTTTCCAGATGATGAAAGATCCCGTAATTTCTGGAACCAGGTGGAAGAGAAACAGACCGCTCAATTATGTTTCTTTCCCCAGTCGTCCCTGTCACCACTATAAGACAAACGAGGGTAGGGTGTAGCTAACATTGACCTCCCCCGTCTTCCGCTCACAGCTGCTTTACAGGGTGTTCCAACGGTCGCGTTACACTGCTCCCTCCTCAAAGCTGTTCGCCCCGAACAGCCCCAGCGTAGCGTGCGAGGCGGTCCAGGTGTACCACCAGCATCTGCTCGGAGTCTCAGCCAGAAGTAGCGCTGCCGTAGTTTGTGAATCATTCGGTTCGCTCCCAGGTGTCCTCCTGAAGTACCGGCGTGCACTTCCTCCAAGACTTCCGGGACCTTACTCCGGGGAAGTACCAACTGTCCTCTCTGCGCCTTCCCATCGGGTGACTCCCATACCCGGAACAGCACGCCCTCTCTGGTCTTCAACGAGTCCCATTGGGCCCAGTGCGACTTGTAGGTGGCGCTCCTCGGTGCGATGTCCTCCCAGGTCGGTCTCGTCCCTGCGTCCACTTCCCTCAAGAGTGGCCCCAAGTCTGCGTCCGCCAGCTGCTCCCTCCTCAGGCCTGCGCTATCCCAGCCTTCAGCAGGCACTGCCACAACTACTCGGACTGCTGCGGCACGCTCCTTCTCTTCCACTCTTGTGCGCTCGTGGCCGTCCTGGATCTGCGATAGGACACCTCCAATGCAATGGTCGCTGGCGTCGGTGTCCACAATGAAGGCGCAACCCGGTTGTGGGAAACCCAAAATTGAAGCACTGCACAGGGTCCCCTTCGGGTGCTGGAAAGCGTCTTCGACGTCCTCCGTCCACACATAAGGCCGGTTTTCCTCCGTCAGGCGGGTGAGGGGTTTTGCGATGTTGTCGGCCTTTTCCTCTAAATCATTAAGGCGGTCGTCTACTTGACCCTTCCGCTCGCCCAGCTCCGTCACGTCATCCCTCACGCCGGCCAACTGTTCTTCAAACTTGGCGGCGAGAGCCTCGTTCGCCACCTTCATTTCGGTAGCCGGACCGTCATTCGCTGCTCTCATTTCCGTGGTTAACTCGGCCTTCACTTGTTCCATCTTCTCGGCGATGTTGTTTGCCGTCTTCATTTGTTTCAACTCTGCGGCGATGTTCTCCCTAGCCGTCCTGATTAGTTTCAGTTCCGCGGCCAGGTTATTTCTAGTCTCCAGCATCTCTGTTAATTCGGCCTGCATTTCCATCATCTTCTCCAAAAATTTTTCCAATGCCGCGTCCATGGTTGTAATTTTCGGTGATGTTATCTTCCCGCTTCCTGACACCAGTGTGACTTTGTGGGTTCGTGAAATGAAAAGTCCAATTACACCACTCAACAATGTTCTTTATTTCCACCGACTTACAGTTAAACTCTTGCCAATTACACAGAATTACTTGCCGCACACAATTACAATTTACCAGTTCGTCCGTTACAATTTCATTGTACTCGCGATTACATAAACTCCGATGCACGTACCAGTTACGTACAGTCTTCCGTTGCACAATCCTTTCGTTCATTAACACGTCACTAACACTGCCTTCTTACACCAAGAACTGTCCTCAATCACACCAACCAACTGACTGACTCAACCAACAACTGACTAACTAACTAGCTGCAGCCCTTTTTATAAGCATCTCGCCGTCTTCTAGACGTTTCCAGATGATGAAAGATCCCGTAATTTCTGGAACCAGGTGGAAGAGAAACAGACCGCTCAATTATGTTTCTTTCCCCAGTCGTCCCTGTCACCACTATAAGACAAACGAGGGTAGGGCGTAGCTAACATTGACCTCCCCCGTCTTCCGCTCACAGCTGCTTTACAGGGTGTTCCAACGGTCGCGTTACAATATATTACAAATTACATGTATAGACATGCCTAAAAAGCTCATTATATTTGTGATTATAAACTTCTCTTTAAGACTGCGCCGAATATATATACTTTTATTGTATAATACAGGAATACATATATAATATGTGTACATACATACGTATATGATATGTATTATTTTTGTGGATTTTATAATACATTTTGGTTGTTAAAACTTGTAACTTTTTCTAGGTTGATTTGGTCACTACTTGGCTACTAAACTTTCTGATGTCATCGGTATACAGGCCTAGAGGGGGAGAGAGAGAGAGAGAGAGAGAGAGAGAGAGAGAGAGAGAGAGAGAGAGAGAGAGAGAGAGAGAGAGAGAGAGGGGAGCAGGTATTCATCACTCCGCGAGATTACACAAACTGGCATCGTAGTTGTTGACCCTTCCACTGATGAAGGCCAACCCTGCTTGTGGTGCCCACCCAGCAAGTACATCACTCAGTCTGCAAGTAATACACATTGGGAACGGTGGTCTAGCAGCCCTCAACCAACCTTTCCTTCGATTTTCACGCAAGGTACGGTACACCAGATTAACTTTCCAAAGTGGACCTGGCAAATTCGAACTTTGAGCCTGGTTGTGTCCTTTGTATTACAAAATTACTAGGTCAAAGTGCTTATGTGTTCTCTTATCAGCAGCGCTTGTGATCTAGTGAGAAAAAATACCAGTAAGCAAAGACACTGCCCTATGGAAACCCTGACGGAACGTCATCGAAGACAAGCAAGAGCATCACCATCACAAATGCTGCTCCTCCTGCTGTAAAGACAAGGAAATTCCGAGGGGATGAAATTATGATGGTTTTATGAAACAAGGATCTGTGTGAGAACCATCACCTTGTGAAGATGCCCATCAACCAGACAGGAAACGAAACACATCCTGTTGTACATTCGGTTGTTTACAGTAATCTTTCTGGCATCAGTTATCAACACTCAGCCGTTGAAAATGTACAGAAACCTGCAACGCATCCGAAGGTATCTGCCAAAATGTTTACATCGGGTTTCTCACCGCCAGAAAGACTTCACGATATAAGGGACGAGACAGCAAAGCACACCGTCATACCTGCACCATGCAGTATAATCAAGAGGAAAACTGGGACATGGGTTATGAAATGCTAGCAAAGTCGCGTACTAACAATTCTCCTGTCCCAACGCTAAAGCTAGAAAAACTAGAATGGGAGTGGAAGAACCACAAGAGAAAGAATATCCCTCCTTACCGTCCTCTATTGTCGAAGAAAATATATACAAGGAGAGAGAAAGAGAAAGGTAAGAGAAAAATCAATGTAAGTGACACCTCATTGAATTGTTTCCGAAGTATATGATACGATACAGGTTTTATAAACCTGTGCGGGCTGAAAAAGCAATCTTTCTGCAGAAGCAGGATACGATAAAAACTGCAGTTGTGGAACGGTTATTTAGTTTGCTTAATAGCTTACATGAGGAAGAAGGTTGTGGCTTATAGCACATCCCAAGTAACTCGGTAAAACGCAAGAATAGCTAAAGGATGCTTTTGTATCTGTCCTTTCCCTTGTACACTATTCATTGATTACTTCCAATCTGAATAACTCATTCTTTATTAAATTAAAATTGAATAATTTAAACCGGATATGAGAGGAATGTTGAAAAGTGTGTTTCAAGCAATATTATATTTTGACACACTATTTTTGCTACTGTTTACTTATATGTATAAGAAGAATCTGTATTTCACTCAAATTTGCTATCTAGATTCCAGAGGAAGTATATGTTTCGCTGTCTCTAAGTATCCATAATGATAATTTTATAAAAAGGTCCATGCGTGTGTGAGTATGTGTGTGTGTTGGGGGGGGGGGGGAGTGTGAACAGCTCAACTTGGAAGAAAACATTCGTTAAAGAACACACATTCCGGCAAGGAAAATATATATCATAAAACTTCTGGGAATGTCGTCAGAAGCCTCTCTATTCTTTATGACTTCTGCATAGCCAGCAGACAATATGAGCTAGAAAAAAATCTTATTGCAAGAAAATGTAGATCTTGCTAAAATACACATTTTGTAAAAAATAAATTGTTATAAAATCTATCATTATCCATACGCTTCTTTTTACTTGTTTTAATTTTCCAATATTTATAGTTTTTTAATTAGGAGGACGTTCGGTGTCGTTTCTCTTGGCCATACAAATAGAGCCATCATGTAGGTGTTTGATTAAAACACTTGGCTGTCACTTACGACTTAATTGTTTTCCCACATTTCTTGCACCCGTAAGAAAATGGGCAAGAAGATAATTGCTGCAAATATTTATCAGGTTTAACATGAAGTAAAGGATATTAAAGTAAGGGATATATGACAAACTTTCAAGCAGTTCTGATGTAAACTCTTGATTTTAGCATTTTTCACAGATGCCTACCCTTTACATTTAGTAAAGGATATACATTTGTAAGATTAGTTTGTAAATGAGCAGAGAAAAGCCATAACGGTTAGGCAGAGGGTGTATTTGGAATGGCAAATGCTATGCTTATTATAAGCAGTAATAGTGTGGTAAACCACGCGTGCCTCCACTTTTTAGGCTTCGTAACAGTGAATGCCAGTTCAGATACATAAAACAATTGGGTTCCCAACATCACATTGAAGTACTCCTTTATGCCATTTGTAAACTCAATTAATGCGCTTTCTTTATTTGGTGTGTTACTTTTCCTATAAGTTTTATATTTGGCTTTGTTCTCCATTATTTCATCTACGTTGGTCTTTGCTGTCAGATTCACAAGTTTATTCTGTCTTCAGATAGGATGCCATTAACATTTTAATATAAAAATTAAATAATAATTAAAAATCGTTTTAAAATAAGAATTAAATTTTAATCTACCTTCAAAAAAATAAAATAAAAAGAAACTATATTTAATCGACAAAAAGTACAATATAATAGTAATAGTAATATTAAAATCATAAAACCAAGGCTTCAATTCATCTGTTATTTTGACCTTGACTTCCACTTTGGTGAGAAACTGCTCCTCAACAGTAGGATCACGCCTGCCCCTCTTTTTTCGTGGAACATCTAAAGATGAATCTTGCGAAGAAAATGGTTTTGATGGAGGGGCCTTGGCTTTCACACTTGTTGATTTGTCTGCGAAAGAAGTGGATGAACGGCTATATGGATCATTTCTTCCACTCTCCGATTTGCTCGTCTTGGATTTTTTATTTCTCTGAGGACGAGCTTTGTGTGCTTTTTGAAGTTCCTTTTGCTTTTGCACATTAGCTTCATTATACTTCAAAACTCGACTTTCAGGTACCCATTGGTCCCAGCTTTTGTTCCACTCTTTTGTAACAGTGAATGCCATTTCAGATACATCAAACATCATGAGTCGATTTTGGATCATGGTCTGAAAAAGTGCAGGTAAGTGAAGCACATGCATCTCAAAATTAACACATAATTAATATTCATGTATCCATTTTCCTTGGCATTCACATTTGACTCTAGGTGCTCATCTGAGAAATTCAAATGCATTAGCTATTACTTTACCCTCTACAATTATTATACAACAATTGCATGATTCCTTAATTACACTTGTTTTGACAAAGTGAATGTAATTAAATGCAAAAATTTGAGGGTCCACAGTATGCTGATCTTATGCAAGCACATCCAGATACACCTATGAGCAAAATTTATGGGTCATCTCCTCTTTTAAGGCTTTTTGTAAAACTGGGCATCATGGCGACTTATACACATTTGGACGAGAATAGCATTCAGCTTGTGCTAACACACATACAGGACTTTCTAAGATACCTGCATGAAAGTGCAGCCACACTGTTTAGCCTGTTTTTGTAATAATGTAAGCATTGTTTTTATTTAAACTTTATCGAGTACAGTTAGTTTATACGCCATGGAATTTCTAACGAAGAGTTTCTCTTTTTTACTTTTTGCATTTGACTTTTTAATCGTATTTAACCTATGGTATTTTAGTCCGGTGCCCTTCAAAGGGAGGGAACGTTTCAACAATGAAGGATTTTTCAAAATCTGTTGAAATGGTTTTCAGAAACGTTGTATGAACCCCATATGCATACGAAATATCTCACTTTATACAATTAGTACGGATTAAAAGTTAACCATTAATTTAAGTTACCAATACCATTATCATTTCGTATGCTGTACTTCCACTACCTAGAATTTTTTTTTATTTTCCATTGCAATTCGCAATTTATTATCAAAACAGATTGACAATTTTCATTATCAGCAATTTAATATTAGCGTTTCTGATTTTTTAAAATTTACTTCATGTTGCTTGATTCCAACGTTTTCAGCACACACAAATTTCAATATTTTAGCTATATATTATACTGCAGCTATAGCCTTGTATGTTTTGCTATGGAAGGATTAACAACTGAAAGTTTCAATACCTGGCTATTGTTATATTAACAATAGAAAGCTTCCTTAAATGGCTATTGCTCTCAGGAACAAATTGGTCAGCTTCTGTAATATTGGAAAACTTTTACACAGGAAAACTTAATTAACTACTAGCTTAACCCCTATGATAAAAATTTGAGAATAAATATACAAAGAAATAAACTTCTGAAACAATCAAATAGCAAAGAGAAGAACAGTCATGGACCTGAACTCCTCACACTGATATTTAGGACATTGAGGAGCGGAGGAAACGAAAATCTGGTATCTGGATATCAAAATTTTGGGTGAAATATAGGTAATAGGCTGAAGCTGTTATTTCTTAAAAGATTTTAAATAACTTGATAACCTTCCTGAAAAAATGTAAAAGAGAAAAACCAGGGAATGGACAGACACATTTAAGGCATTGTTCATTAACTATGTATTGCAAATTAAGATTACTAATCCTTGTAATTTTGAAACTTGTTTTGTGTAACTAATTCTGCGGAAGCAAGGAAATATTTTGTAATGTATCATATACTTGTAATAGTTGTTACTAAGATTTGTTTTTAAATTACAAGAATATTGTGATGTCTTAAACATTTATGACAGAAGGAACTGTTTAAAAACAAGTGTTGTATACATATGTACATAGTTGTAAACATATATGATTGTAAACATATGGATATGAAGACTTTATTTGTTTCATATAGATATTTTAAAGAATGCACATTTTTGTGATTGGTAGCAATGAGATGAAAGCTACGATAAACAGGGTTCATTTATTGTGGTTGTCAGCAGAGAGAGGAGACTGGTATATGAAAAGCGCGAGAACTACATCAACTTACCAGAATTACAAAGCTTTATAATGTTGAACAGAAATTTATGTTAGTAAACAATTTATTGTAAAGTACTGTAAGTAAATCTTCTTCTCAATCATTATAATATATTTGTCAAAGTTGATTGATTTACAAAATAAAGCACTCAATATTGAAACATGACTTGCTGTATTATTTATAGTTTGACAATTAGCAAAATCTCTAGTTCTATGATTGTGTCAGTATTCAGAACGGGTAAGGCTTTCTCATTATATTTGAATTTCTTCTCCCATTCTCGCCAATGCTGGCGTTAGGAGGCGCTTGGTTTCCCTCAGAGCGAGGGAGCTGAAGCATCTGACCTAAGAGATGAAATCAGGGTTGAGGGGCCGACCCAAAGTCTGAAATGAATGATTAATGAAGTAATTGGTGGAATGGTGATGGGGGAAGCCGGAGGACCCGGAGGAAACCCACTCCAGTGCTATGTTGTCCACCACGAATCCCACGTTGCGGTCGCCTGAGATCGAACCCGGGCCGCCTAGGTGAGAGCCAAGCGGTCTAACCACTCACTCATGGCACGGCCATGTTTGTGTATTGCCTTTAGCTATTGAGTTTTCCAATGAGATGTCTTAAGTGGTCAGCTGCAATCAAGTAGCACTTCATTGAGGTAAACAGAGCAACGGTTACTGTTTCGAAAGGAATAATAATATCTCGTTTATGTAGTGCTAATTTGAAACTTATTGCAGTTCTGTAAGAGGCAGTTCAATAGTACATCTTTGAGACAGTTCATGAGATTCATCTTCCTGTGAAACAAACACACGCTAGATTTCTCTGTAAATCTTGTTTTAAATTACTTGGAATATGGAAACTTTTGACTAGTTTCGTTCCTTAAAGAGATGGTGGAGTGACCGCAATCAACTACTCCCAAAGTTATTATTTAACGTTTGTAAATTATCCCACAATAATATTGTATGGATGTTTTCTTTTTATTTATTTCCGCATGCTGCATTACATTATTATGTAATACTATATGCAATGGCGTTCACTTATCTTACGTTTTAGATTTCCAAATAATACTGTGTTAACACATAATTTCACAATGTTCTCCGGTTTACATTCAATTATTTGTTTGGTTGTAAAATATGAAAGTGTATAATTATTATTAAAAAAATTAAGGAATTGTTTTTTAAATATTCCTATAAGTTCACAGTCCTCAATTGGCCATCGACCCTTGACACTCCCTACTTTCTTAAGGGTTTCCGTCTTAGTTTTCAGTCTTACCAGGTCCCACAAAATATGTTGAACTGTTTGTGCACACTTTCTGCAGGCATGTGTACAGCCTTCCACAATCTGAAATCGTTGTAGGTAATCCCCCCATTTTCCATGTCCTGTAAGCATTGCTGTTAAATTATGGCTATATTGGAGCTTGGTCTTCAATCTGTCCCGTATTTATTTGAAGAATGTTTTTGTGTTGCGTCCATTTTTAGTTGTTTGCCATTCAACTTCCCATGGATGCATTCTAGTTTCCGTTAGTATTTTTCTCATTGTGCTAGTTAGTATGGTGCAATATATCTCTGGTAAATCTTTACTGGCAGCTGTTTGTTTGGCTAGTCTCTCTGCGGATTCATTTTCCACATCACCAGCTTCCGCCTTGACCCACGAAGCAGGTACTGTGCATTCTTGGTTTTGGAGCTCAGTTATGTTTTCTCTCATTTGTCCTATAAGGATGTCGTGCTTTTTATGATTTCTGATAAATGCTATCTGTGCGAGTTGAAGCTTTTGTTTTCATGAGGGACCATTCATTGAATTCTTTGAAGTTGTGCTATATCTTTTAAGATAACTAATTGCTCTTGTTCATTACTAAAGTAGTTGTTTAGCTTGTTATTAAGGTGATGTAAAGGAACGTCTTCTATTTTTCTATTATTTGGTAACATATATGCCCATACTCGCTATACCTTGCCCTTTATGTGACCAGTTACGACAGTGATTAATAACAGCAATCTCACAAACACTTTAAGGCATATATAAATATAAGCGGCAGTCAAAAAACAACTGAATATCACCTGGAAGTACAAACAACACCAAAGTCTTGGGCAAGTGATCAATTATAGCTATTTCCCAAATTCTTTAAGGCATATATAAATATAAATGGTGTTCTGAAACAAGTGAGTTTCGGCTGGAATTACAAACAATACCAAAGTCTAGGGCAAGTAATCAATAACTGCAATTTCCGAAATTCTTTAAGGCATATATAAGTAGAAGCGTTAGTCAGAAATAAGTGATTTCCACCTGCAAATACAAACAATAACAAAGCCTTGGGCAAGTGATTAATGACCGTAATTTCCCAAACTCTTTAAGACATATATAAATATAAGCGGCTGTCGGAAAGAAGTGAATATCACAGGGAAGTAGAAACAATACCAAACTCTTGGGCTAATTATCAATAACCTCAATTTCCCAAATACTTTAAAGCATATATAAATATAAGGTGTAATCTGAATCAAAAGAATATCGGCCGCAATTGCAAACAGTAACAAAGTCTTGGGCAAGAGATCAATAACCGATAAATCCCAAATTCATTAAGGCATGTGTAGATATAAAAGGGAGTCAGAAACAAGTGAATATCACCTGCAATTACAAACAATACCAAAGTCTTGGGCAAGAAATCAATAACTGCAATTTCCTAAATAATTTAAGCTATATATAAGTTGAAGCGTTAATCAGAAACAAGTGAATATCACCTGCAATTACAAACAATACCAAATTCTTGTGCATGTGATCCATAACCGCAATTTTCCGAGTTCTTAAGCACATATATAAATATAAGAGGTAGTCAGAAATAAGAGAATATCGGTTGCAATTGAAAATAGTACCAAATCTAAGGTAAGTGATCAATAACTGCTAAATCCCAAAATCATTAAGGCATATATAAATATAAAAGGGAGTCAGAAACAAGGGAATATCACCTGCAATTAAATACAAACCAAAGTCTTGGGCAAGTTATCAATAACCTCAATTTCCTAAATGCTTTAACGCATATACAAATATAAGAGTTAGTCAGAAACAAGAGCATATCGACTGCAATCGCAAACTGTACCGAAATCTTGGGCAAGTGATCAATAACCGATAAATTCCAAATTCATTAAGGCATATATAAATATAAAAGGGAGTCAGAAACATGTGAATATCACCTGCGATAACAAACAATAGCAAAGGCTAGGGCAAGTGATCAATAACTGTAATTTCCTAAATTCTTAAGTCATATATAAGTAGAGGCGTTAGTCAGAAACAAGTGATTACCAACTGCTATTATAGGTACAAACAATACCAAAGTCTTAGGCAAGTGCTTGTACCTCATGTGGTACAATTTAAAAGCAACTGGAGTGTGAGCCTGCCAACTGTGAATGATCAGAAGGTAACATCATTGTATTATTTCTATTTCTATTAAATTTTTGTTCACATATGTCAACAAATGAAGCAACATTAATACATTTCCCCTATTTAACATCTCTTTAACGGGTAGAATACATTTATAGATTGTTAGTATTCAGCTTGAAATACATATTCAGTATGTGGTAAACGGTTGGTCGTAGTTACGTCGTAGTCTTCCTGCAATATCTGGCTTACATATCAAGGCTATTCCATCAGGAGGATAACACCATCGTGAATTGACCAGTTACTGGACTAAGGTTTTATGACTTAAACTCTTTTACCACCGAGGTGGTTAATGCTGGGCATTCTTTAAGGTACTCAGAGATACAAATTGCAGGAAAGTTTTCAAAAACTTCTCATTTATAGATATGTTGTTAAGAATTAAACGTATGATTGCATATTGCAAATTTGGTGATCATTACTCAGGATAATGATGATGATTGTGCTTTAGGGCGCTCACACAGCGCGGTCATCAGCGTCTACTCAGGATAATAATTAATTTTACAGACATTTTTAAATGTGCCAGAGTAGGTGATCAGAGAGCTCTTTGGAATTCCAAAGTTGTTATTTACAGGAAATAATTAATTTCTTTCACACTATCCCTGTGTAGGCTAAGGTTTGGATGAGTAGAGTCAGAATAAAAATTCAGTGCCATAGCCGGTATTTGAACCATGGATCTCCCGCTCTCCGTACGGTTGCTCTAAACCACTAGATGATTGGGACTTGGAGGGAAGCCTGGGACTTATGTACTTAGAGCATAGTAAGTCGCCACAAAAACTGCATCTCTCATAACATATGAGAACCCCTAGTGGTCTACCGGAAAACATACGAATCAGTTGGAGAATTTAATGTCATGTTAACACGTTGGCCATAGTAGCTTAATGGTTTAGAGCAACCGCATGGAGATTGGGAGATCCATGTTTGGAATCCCGGCTATGGCATTGAACTTTTAGTCTGGCTATACCCTGGGTTACCTCCTGTCGTTCATCTCGTCGTGAGGAGGTGAGCTTTGCTAGGTTGCACATTGGGCACTGCGTTTTTGTGCATAGTTTTCTGTTTAGAATGGTGCCTGCTCCAGTCTGTTCATTTTGCTCGGAAGGGTTACCTGTCCGACACGTGCTGCTTAAGTGTTGTTTGTTGCCTAGCACAACTTAGGACGCCTCTGCAGCTGTCGGCCAGCTTTGCAGGAATGCTAGCGGATGACAACAAAGTAGTGCAGCTCTTTAGGTTCTTTTCTAGGTTAGACTTTAGAATTTAGCGACGGGAATTTTTGCAGTTTGGATTTATATTTACCTTTTTTCTGAACATGTATTTTATGTAAGTTAATTTACACCTGTATAGAGTTTTATAACATTTATATCCGGCTTTTGCCATGACTAATTGTTTAAACGGCGCTGATAACCGCTGCAGTTGGGCGCCCTTATACACATATCATCATTATCATCATCATCATCATCATCATCATCATCATCATCATCATCATCATCATCATCATCATCATCATCATCATCATCATCATCATCATCATCATCATCATCATCATCATCATCATCATCATCATCGTCATCGTCGTCATCATCATCATCATCATGGATCAGTTTCCTACGCAAATATGTCAAACGAGAGAAGCAACAGAAGCGTACTTCTTAAACAGTGGATAAATTGTGATCCATTGTTAAACACAGATGGGAAAGTAATTTTTGTCAGCTTTGTGTGAAACAGGTGAGTTTAATCATTCATGTTTGTATTAATACTATAATATCCTACTTTCAAAAACCTTGTAAAAATCAGCCTCTGCAACAACATTATGCTGAACACAAATTAGTATGTTGAGAAGAGCCGAATGAAGAGAAACTGGATGCTTCAGTTTTCCAAAGTAATGCAAAAATTTGCCTAATGTGAAAACTTTCTTCCTCACATAAAACGACTTTACATTGAGATTCAGCTTAAAACATGTCTGAACCGTTAAACAAGCCTGTCTAATACATTTTATCTTGATAAGAATATTATTTATTTGAAACTTATGGGTATAGCTTTGCAAACTCAATGTACTGGATTTCAAAATTTTGTTCGGTGTATTAAGCTTAGCAAGATTCAATGAAGTAGCTTGATAATTTTATGCTGGTGTAAAGGCTTATTTCTTGAACTTATAGTAATACTTGTGTGAGGTATTATTAATTAAATTGTTGAAAGTGTCAGTTTTTAATAATCATATCACAATTAGTACCGCTGGCAAGCGGGAATTTACTCCCGTAAGATTTCCTTTAAATGCCTGTAAATCTACTGACACGAAGCTGTAGTTTTACGCAATCTTAAAATCAACACTCTGGGACTCTGTTCAAGTTACAACTTAAATTTGTAAGGCCAGCGCTTAATTAACTAAGCTACACAGACTGAGATTATGTATATGAAAACATTGTGATTCTCTCATGCTTACGCTTTTCTACATCTATCTCAAGGAATATTGAAATCGATTGCTTGGAGACTTCCGGTGTTGTTTCCAACACTTAAAATGAAACTACAGACCAATAAATCTTAGTGGTTTGCGTAAATTTTTTTAGAAATGAATTTATAAAAGTGGATACGAGAATTCTTTTCACGATGCTGTAATTGCTGTAATTCTGTTTGAATGAATGGGAAACGCTTACTCATTGTCCTAGAAATTTGTGGAATGCTCTCTAACAATCAAGACCCCACCAGAAGAAAGACGAACCTTTCAGTCATTTGTCTCTTTCTTTCTGTTTCGGCAAGATTTTATCTCCGCGGTACATCATCTGTCTCTTTGTGCTCGCTGGCCGCGCCCGACGCAACAATGCTTGCGACAATATTCTTTTGTTCTAGAGAAATTTGAATCAGATAGATTTTGTTATTGTTCTTTTTTTCGTTATCTTGGTGTTCGAAGAGAATAAAGTGTTACTGCTAGAAATGCTCTCACTTTAATACATTAATATCCGCAAACAGATTTCAATATTCACTTTAATCGAGTTGCTTTTGTGTGATCGTGTAATGATTGAGCTGCACCGTTCATCAAAATGCAAGTAGAGGTTATGTTTTGTATGGGATATGAACAAAAATTAGGTTTTTTATAATTATTATTTGTTAGAACTTTTCAATACTTCTGCCCCGTGTGTCTACGGGACTCACGTGCAGTATTTCCAAAGCGTCTAGTGTAGGAAAAGCATTACAGAAATGTAATCACGGTTTGGGATGAATGCGCAATGGTACATAATAATCCCTTGAAGCTCTAGATCGTTCGTTACAATATTTGCGTGGAAACATTCTACCGTTCGGGAATGTATTGATATTGCTAGCAGGAGATTTTAGACAAATATGGCCTTTATCTCCTCGATCGACACCAGCGGACGAAATAAATGCTTGTCTGAAATATTCAGCACTGTGGCAACACGTACACACATTATAGTTGTGCCCGAATATGCGTGTACAGCTTCAAAACCATCAATCAGCCGAGGTATTCTCACGACAGTTACTGGACAGCTGCCAATAGATGAGACAAGACGAATATCATTTTTTCATAATTTTTGTAATTTGTGTAACCTCTAAATAAGAACTTATTTTTGTCGTTGCTGTAATTTACGTCCTCCAACGTTAAGTCATATCGGACGATGAATGGAATGGATGAAATGAAGCTCAAATGAGGCCAGGGTCCATGGAGCTTAGAGTTACCCGACATTTGTCCTTCAGGATAAGAGAAAATGCTGGTAAACCCCCTAACCGGATAACTCACCCTGACCGAGTTTCGAACTTGGGACCTCTTGAACGTGAGGCAGACACGCTATCATCAACACTACCGAGACGTGCAGAACAATTTGTTGGAAAAGTATTAGCTAACATTCAAATCAATTATAGGAATCACGACTGGCTCAATGAACGCGCTGTCGTTGCCGCGAAGAATAAAGATGTCTATAGACTTAAATTTACTCAATCCAGCATTCAAAGTGAAGAAATTATAATATATAATTTCATTGACACAATTGTGGGAGCAGATGAAGTAGTTAATTCCCCAACGGAGATTTTTAAGTCTCTTGATCTACCAGGAATTCCACCACACATATTGAAATTAAAAATAGGTGTGCCAATTATCAATTTGTGTAATGTTAATCAGCCAAAACTCTGTATCGGCACGCGGCTCGCAGTTAACAAATTGATGAACAACGTAATAGAGGCAACTATAAAGTGGCTTCATTTCTAAATTCTCTTCTATTTGGGTGTGCAAAATTGTATTTGTGATTATTATGTTATAACTAATTCTATTTTTAGTTTTAAGGAGATAACCTATGTAAAAGAAATATACTGGATATAGTAAATAAAATAACAAAATTGCTAGGGGTCCCGGGTTCGATTCCCGGCGGTGGGGGTGGGGATTTTTCTCCGACCAAGATAATTCCCCATCTTCCCCAGAGTCTGGAAGTATGAATGAGAGTGTGAATGTGTGCGTGATGTAATGATAAATAAACCCAAAGATAACGAGTTAACACCTTCAGTATGTTCCAAAGGAGAACGGCCGCCGATATGACCACAGCAGTTAATGGAACAAGCAAAAAAAAAAAAAAAAAAAAAAAAAAAAAAAAATTAGCGCTTGTCTAGTAACAGCAAAGAATAAACAAAGTGCAAAGATGGAAAGGCCAGGAACATTTCGGAGAGAATTGAACGTTATTCGAGTACATATATGAAACCATATTCATAATAATTTGATATCTTAGTGAAAGAACTTTTAGTTGAGTTATAATAGCTAATGTATATAGGTAATTGTTTGCATTTAATAATTCTGTAACAATCTTTAACTGCCGGATATAAAAGCGTTCAGTGTGGATTATGTAAGCTTCTGTGTAAATTTATTTGTGTTTAATTAATGATTTGCAGTTTAAGGAGTATATTTTTTCTGTTTTGTCTTTTAGTTATACGAAGAACTCCTTTTGTATAGTGATTTATCTATGAAATAAATATTGATCAAATAATAAGTGAAGAAACTTTATTCCTGACGTCTTTATATTTGAAGTTTTTGATGCTTGTCTGCAAATTTTGAGTTAAGTTTACTAATGAAATAATCTTAAACTACAAGCGAAATATTGCAGGAAGAGGACTTCGTAACATTCATGATTTGTCCACAACATATTCAATTATGTGTTTCAATACACATACTACCAAATTATGTGATGAGTTCTAGACGCTGAAGTGATGTTTCGTGAGGATCGCCATTAATTTGGTTTCATTTTTACATATATATGAAACAATGTCTAACAAAAATCTTAGAAAACAATATAATCACCTTATCTTCTTCTGCTACAGTTGAGATGCCTTGAAATTGCTCTCCTTCAAATTAAACCCATCCATACCTGCAGAAAAATGTGTAAATTAAGTCACTATATTTCCTGAACGAACAGGAGATTCTCTCAAAAACCATAATTTAATTAACAACAGAATATTGTAACAGAACTAGATTATTACGATGAAGGCAATCAAATCCTCAAAGGTACTGTCTGTTATTGAGTTTTAAAACAAATGTTATTTTGAAAGTCCAAAAATAAACAAGAATGATGGATTATAATTTTCAATTTTATTTTCCAATAGACCAACTGCCTGGGGAATAAAGTTAGGCGTTTAAGCTATCGTGATTCAACCAACATTGAAAATAAAATGAATTAAACACCTTAATCGTTTTCAGTTCTTTTCATTTTTATCTCATCAATTTAGTCAATTCTGAATATGATCCAATAAACGTTTATAAAACACAGTAACGTACTTCAAATGTTTTGGTTAAAACTTTGCTCTAAAATGTGATTTTTGCAGTTGGTTTTCAAACGATTTCCTCACAGCCGAGCCAGAGGCTGCGCCATGGCTGAGTGGTTAGACCACTTGGCTTTCACTAAGGTTTCGATCCCAGGCAACCGCAAAGTGAGATTTGTGGTGGTCAATACGACGTTGGGGCGGGTTTTTACCGGGATCTCGTTTCCCCGACGATCTCATTCCACCGGTGCTGCATCATTACCTCATGTAACATCAGTGTGACCACCTGCGGTGCCGTATGTCATAAAAGCGAGCGTTAAGCACTTTACACTTTATTTCACACAGATAAGCCATACTGACTGGCCTGACTGATCCTTTAAGACAACCGAACTGGCGCTATAAATACACTGCCTACTGTAAATAAAAGTTAAGAACAGAAGATAAAAGTCTTGAAATGTTGGCGAAACCGTTTAATTCCCTTGTCAATTTCTGTGTTCAAGAGATCCCGAGTTCGAATCTCGGTCAGGGTGAATTCCCTGGGTAAGGTCCCCCCCGGGGGTTTTCCGTTATTCTGAAAGACGTATGTCGGGTAACTCTAAGCTCTGTGGACCCCGGACTCATTTGAGAATCATTTCAATCATTTCATTCAATGTCCGATATAACAACGTTGGATGACGTAAATAAAATAAAAGCATATCCCTTGTAAATTTCTTTACATTTACTAACCGCTAAAATGTTTATGAACATACTGGCGGCAAATGAAGTGTGTTTTGCATAACGCGTGAATTCAGTTTTCGTCTTAGTGAACAAATGAGTATATTCATACCCAAAAGTATTGTCAATAGTGACTGCCACTAACTTAGTATCTCATTTAATTTCCTCACGTTCATTTTAAGCCTGAACGTTTAGTTTGCCTAAAGCACGTTGTTTCACCTCAATCATCCATGATGAAATAACTGCACAGTTCAAATAAAATACTCATATATCTTTCCTTTCCTCTTTTCTAAACTCTCGTCCTTCATGGTCTAGGCTTGACATATTAGCACCTGGTCTTATGTTCAAGCCCGGCGGATTTTTCGGCCAAAGAAATGCTTAGCATTGCTTTTTTTCGTAAGGGAAGTAAAGTCATTGAACAACTGCCGTAGATTTGCGACATTTAAGGAAGGAAGGAAAGAAGGAAGGAAGGAGGGAGGGAGGAAGGCAGGAAGGGAGGAAGGGAGGAAGGGAGGAAGGAAGGAAGGAAGGAAGGAAGGAAGGAAGGAAGGAAGGAAGGAAGGAAGGAAGGAAGGAAGGAAGGAAGGAAGGAATCAAATATAGAATGGGAAGCTGAGAACCATAACAGTTAAAGAGCTCATAAATAACAACTCAATGTCGGTTTTCCCTATCGAATAGCACTAAACAGATTGTCAAAACATCCTATGTTTCACGCAAAACTTTCACCTAAAAAGCCAAGAATTATAAATCATTTTATGTATTATGAGGAAAAGACCAACAGACCGTCGAGTACCTTGTTTCGGACCAACTCTTTTAAGAAAAGGGTAAGTTATAAATGTTCATTTATCATATAGATAAGTTTTGATTTATGCAATACTTTATATTCAAAGAGTATTATTTTAGAGAATTTAAAATTTGTAATAATAGCTTCAACTCGTTTTAATTAATTTCTTAGTTATATCAGTTTACGTAAGGTATATAGTTTTATGTATTATATTTGTTTAATTCTGAATTTTGCAATTACGTATATCCAAGTACCGTATTTAGTACATTTATTCATTATTTGTGTATTTCTGAATTTTGAAACCCCAGCTATCTCTAATGAACTTGTATTTTAATTACAACCCTATCATAAATTTATAACACGGAGCTGTTATTCTTGGATATTTAATAAATAAATAATATAGTTTATTAAAATTGGACAGTCTAAACAGAATACGAGGGCTGTTCAATAAAGAATGATATTAATTTTTTTACGGTCATAATTTTTCGCACTAAAATTCAATCTTATTATATTCTGTTAGCTTAATTTGAAACAAACACACCGTAGTAGTTTCATTGTTGGTACTCCTGGTTCCCGCCTGTGAGAACCACGCAAGTTCAGATATGTTGAGTATCGCCTAAAGCTGCAATGAAGGTGACATGCAGTTAAAGTTGATGTTAGAGGAAGATCCGGAGTTTCTTTCAAACGTAATCACTGCTGATGAAACTTGGCCACATCATTTTGATCCTGAGAGCAAACAGCAAAGCTCAGTGTGGAAATCTCCTTCATCACCAACCCCCCAAAAGAGCAAAAGTGGCTGCTTCTGCTGGGAAAGTTATGGTCCTCTCATTCTTTGATATTCATGGAATGGTTTATCAGCATGTTGAACCTGCACACACATCAGTAACTGGAAAATACTACAGGTATGTCCTGAAAACACTGCAAGTCCATATCAGGCGCAAAAGACCACATTTCCGTGAAGCAGGCTGGATGCTGCACCACGATAATGCGCGGCCGCATATTGCCAATGCTGTTGCTGAATATCTTGCAAAAATCAACGTGAAGTGCATCCCTCATCCTCCCTATAGTCCGGATTCAGCCCCATGTGAGTTTTTTTCTATTCCCTAACTTGAAGAAACGCCTTCGTGGGAGGTATTATCCGTCATCAGAAGCAGTGGTGAAGGCTGCGGAGGCGATTTTGAAGGATCTGTCAAAATATTGTCTCCAGCATGTCTTTGGAGACTGGCAGAAACGCTGGGACAAGTGCATCGCATTCAAGGAATACTACTTTGATAAGGGCCATCAAAATTATGAGGATGAGTAAAGGTACGTTGTCAAAAAAAGAGTGATCATTCTTTATTGAACAGCTCTCGTACTATGAAATATGAATATTTTATACTCTAATTGACTTCCACATCAAATTGTTTCTCACAGCGCTAGCAGTCTTTGTTCAGAACAGGCTTGTGTGTTCTTGACCCAGCGTGTTATCGCGTTCCTCCAACCCTCCTCTTCTTGTTCGCTGTTTACATGACAAGCAATCTTCTAGCCCAGTAGTGGAACATTGCTGTACGCAATTACCACAAGAGCTGGTCGGATTTTAGGGAAGAATCGACGTGCTCATGTTTTATGGTACACAAAGAAACTGAAATACATGTGCTAAGTCTGTAAACGCTGTAAGAATTGAGTATTGATTATTTATTTTTCCTGCAAAGGGATTATATTTATTTCTTCAATTTAGTAATAAATATGATTTCGAAACTTTATTGTATAAAAATAAAGAATAAAACACTTGATTTTCCGTTGCCATTTAATGTACTTCTTGCATTTTAATAAAAAGTATTTTTAGCTTTTCACAAGTAATGAGAACTAGCCCTGCTCCGATGGAGGGACAGATATAATACGTCACACTACCCATACACAACCCTTCCTCCTGGATGTGTCATGTGACTTGGCTAAAGAGGTGACATAACTTACCTATCTTTTTAAGCTTTGATTTCAGCATTGTCACTTGGAATTTGTGCCTTCTAGTGGTGCTGGACTTCAGAATAATAGTTACTACTCTGATAAACCATACAGGGAGTAAAATAATTTGAATTTGCAGATCTTTATGATCAGAGTTAGCTCTTTGAACTCTGTTTCCTGAACACTGAGGTCATGCAATAACCATGACCTCCTCTATAAAGGCAACGGAAGCTGTTTTCTAACTTTATTGCTCGTCATATCAGGGTTAGACATGCGTGAATTGAGGGGAATGAACCTATCTCTTACCTCTCAAGCTTCCTAGGCATCTTTATCAATCTCATTTTGTGACCGAGCTACTCGATATTTATTAAAATGAGTCTCAGGAACAAACTCCTGAAGCTTCTACCGCTTCAGAGAAGCCACGTTATGGTTTAAATTAGGAAACACCTCACATTCTTTAGAATGCAAATTACTTCAAAACTGCTTTTATTCAAAGAAACAGCAAAAACATACCTATAGTACTCAGTGAAACTCATAACAATTTTTGTCCCTCCCTTTCAGTGTTAGGAGTTGTTCGAATTGCACGAGTCTGGAAAATCGGGTCGAGGGAAGCCGAAGCACTGAGCCTGATAGACGAACCAGGATTGAGGGAGCAGCCAAACGCCTGGGATGAGAGAGAGAAAAGTGGATGATAGTGTGAGGGTGAAATGAATGATGTAGCAATTGGTGGAATGATGGCGGGGGAAACTGGAGGACCCGCCGGAGGAAACTCATCACAGCGCCGTGTTGTCCATCACAAATCTCACTTTGCGGTTGCCTAGGATCGAACTCGGGCGGCCTTTACCACCACCACCGCCGCCGCCGCCGTCGCCGCAGCCGCCACCACCGCCACCGCCACCGCCACCACCACCACCACTAATAATAATAACAGTAATAATAATAATGATAATAATAATGATGATGATGATAATAATAATAATAATAATAATAATAATAATAATAATAGTAATAGTAATAATAATAATAATAATAATAATAATAATAATAATAATAATAATAATAATAATAATAATAATAATAATAATAATAATAATAATAATAATAATAATAATAATAATAATAATAATAATAATAATAATAATAATAATAATAATAATAATAATAATAATAATAATAATAATAATAATAATAATAATAATAATAATAATAATAATAATAATAATAATAATAATAATAATAATAATAATAATAATATTAATAATAATAACAATAACAATAATAATAATAATAATAATAATAATAATAATAATAATAATAATAATAATAATAATAATAATAATAATAATAATAATAATAATAATAATAATAATAATAATAATAATAATAATAATAATAATAATAATAATAATAATAATAATAATAATAATAATAATAATAATAATAATAATAATAATAATAATAATAATAATAATAATAATAATAATAATAATAATAATAATAAAGTTAAAATTTCATGAACATATTGAACGATTAATTTCAAATAGGCTCACAAAACAAATTATGAAATTTTACGAAAATAGAAGTAAAGCACAACTAGCCACTAATCACAGTCAGACTTAGCATGTCTGCCTCACGTTCAAGAGGTCCCGAGTTCGAATCTCAATCAGGGAGAGTTACCTGGATAAGTTTTTTACGGGGTTTTCCCTTATCCTGAAAGACGAATGTCGGGTAGCTCTAATCTCTATGGAACCCCCATTCCATTCATCGTCCGACATTACTTAACGTTGGAGGACGTAAATTAAAAAAAAAAATAGTCAGACTTGGTCCGGAACAACTTCCTACTTCCGGTGGACTAGCGGTGATCCATCAATTTTCTTATTCTTAAATTAGGATTAGTGATAATCCGCTGACCAAACACGTTGGTCCGGCTGATATTTTGGTCCGCCTCCAAGGGGTAGATTAAAGGCGGTCTATCGTTGGAACATGGACTGCTGCAATGAAGTGATGATTATAGCTGTAAGGCGTAGAATTCGTGAAATAAGATGACGGAGGAATACCTATCTACCAAGAATAGAAATAGTTGCGAAGTATGACGAACTAAACTTCAAAAGCAGATACAGGTTTAGTAAACCGAACGCCAAAAAGCTGATAGAAATGATTCGTCCTAACCTGTACGTCAGGGACAATAACGGCGGCCTGAGTATCTCAATTGACACTCAAATCCTAACAGCACTTCGGTATTATGCAAGAGGAAGATATCAAGACAATACTGCTGACCTTCACCAGTAAGCCGCATTATGAGCAAACTCGTTTTAAATTTCCCTCCATGTCTCCCTTCTCACATTTGTATTCGTCGACACGGATTTATTTTCTATAATATGCTTTCTGTTTTGGACTAAAGAAAACAGTTGTCTTCCTCTGACCAATTGATAAACAAGCTTCTTCATCTTATCCATATGCACAGCACACTAAACTTTGTTACCAAACCTCAAACAGCAGCAGCAACCGTAAGAATGAATAAGAAACAGCTGTGGAACTACCAGAGAGATTTATAAACTTCGAGGTACACTGTGGCTTGTTTAGCCATAGCCCGCTCACATTCCTTTAGGCTTCGGCACTCGCCAGCTGGAGTGTTATGACTAAAAGTTAAAGATTTCTCCACTACCCACCGTATGGCGCTGGCTGATGACGCCGCTGCAACCCTGTTCCAGCGTACAGCTGCAATGTGTTTACATTACAGACGCAGAACTTTCCGATGCAGTGGTTTACAGTTTAGGAATTTACCTTTTTTCAAACACTTCCGTTGTCACTGAAGCAATGCACCTTAATATCACAGGAATATAATGTTTGCATAACACTTCACTTAGCAGTTCTGAATGCTTTCAGTTCTCCGCACACACGAGATAAGAAAAATGTTGCATTGCTGGCATTATGTCTTCCTCTAAGCCTTTTATCACACATACTTTAGGTAGCTTAGGTACAGCAGTTGTTATAAATTTCTCTATAACTGACAAAAGAGAAGCAAACTCTGGAGATGGGTAATAGAACGTGGAGTTTTCGTCCCTTTTGAATATTAGACATACAAGGGGTGCTGTACACTTGGCGGTAGACTTGTGTCCCAAATTTAACTGCATGTCACCTTCATTGCAGCTTTAGGCGATACTCAACATATCTGAACTTGCGTGGTTCTCACAGGCGGGAACCAGGAGTACCAACAATGAAACTACTACGGTGTGTTTGTTTCAAATTAAGCTAACAGAATATAATAAGATTGAATTTTAGTGCGAAAAATTATGACCGTAAAAAATTAATATCATTCTTTATTGAACAGCCCTCGTATTCTGTTTAGACTGTCCAATTTTAATAAACTATATTATTTATTTATTAAATATCCAAGAATAACAGCTCCGTGTTATAAATTTATGATAGGGTTGTAATTAAAATACAAGTTCATTAGAGATAGCTGGGGTTTCAAAATTCAGAAATACACAAATAATGAATAAATGTACTAAATACGGTACTTGGATATACGTAATTGCAAAATTCAGAAATAAACAAATATAATACATAAAACTATATACCTTACGTAAACTGATATAACTAAGAAATTAATTAAAACGAGTTGAAGCTATTATTACAAATTTTAAATTCTCTAAAATAATACTCTTTGAATATAAAGTATTGCATAAATCAAAACTTATCTATATGATAAATGAACATTTATAACTTACCCTTTTCTTAAAAGAGTTGGTCCGAAACAAGGTACTCGACGGTCCGTTGGTCTTTTCCTCATAATACATAAAATGATTTATAATTCTTGGCTTTTTAGGTGAAAGTTTTGCGTGAAACATAGGATGTTTTGACAATCTGTTTAGTGCTATTCGATAGGGAAAACCGACATTGAGTTGTTATTTATGAGCTCTTTAACTGTTATGGTTCTCAGCTTCCCATTCTATATTTGATTCCTTCCTTCCTTCCTTCCTTCCTTCCTTCCTTCCTTCCTTCCTTCCTTCCTTCCTTCCTTCCTTCCTTCCTTCCTCCCTTCCTCCCTTCCTCCCTTCCTGCCTTCCTCCCTCCCTCCTTCCTTCCTTCTTTCCTTCCTTCCTTAAATGTCGCAAATCTACGGCAGTTGTTCAATGACTTTACTTCCCTTACGAAAAAAAGCAATGCTAAGCATTTCTTTGGCCGAAAAATCCGCCGGGCTTGAACATAAGACCAGGTGCTAATATGTCAAGCCTAGACCATGAAGGACGAGAGTTTAGAAAAGAGGAAAGGAAAGATATATGAGTATTTTATTTGAACTGTGCAGTTATTTCATCATGGATGATTGAGGTGAAACAACGTGCTTTAGGCAAACTAAACGTTCAGGCTTAAAATGAACGTGAGGAAATTAAATGAGATACTATGTTAGTGGCAGTCACTATTGACAATACTTTTGGGTATGAATATACTCATTTGTTCACTAAGACGAAAACTGAATTCACGCGTTATGCAAAACACACTTCATTTGCCGCCAGTATGTTCATAAACATTTTAGCGGTTAGTAAATGTAAAGAAATTTACAAGGGATATGCTTTTATTTTATTTACGTCATCCAACGTTGTTATATCGGACATTGAATGAAATGATTGAAATGATTCTCAAATGAGTCCGGGGTCCATAGAGCTTAGAGTTACCCGACATACGTCTTTCAGAATAAGGGAAAACCCCCGGGGGGGGGCCTTACCCAGGGAATTCACCCTGACCGAGATTCGAACTCGGGATCTCTTGAACACAGAAATTGACAAGGGAATTAAACGGTTTCGCCAACATTTCAAGACTTTTATCTTCTGTTCTTAACTTTTATTTACAGTAGGCAGTGTATTTATAGCGCCAGTTCGGTTGTCTTAAAGGTACCTGCTCATGGATCAGTCAGGCCAGTCAGTATGGCTTATCTGTGTGAAATAAAGTGTAAAGTGCTTAACGCTCGCTTTTATGACATACGGCACCGCAGGTGGTCACACTGATGTTACATGAGGTAATGATGCAGCACCGGTGGAATGAGATCGTCGGGGAAACGAGATCCCGGTAAAAAACCCGCCCCAACGTCGTATTGACCACCACAAATCTCACTTTGCGGTTGCCTGGGATCGAAACCTTAGTGAAAGCCAAGTGGTCTAACCACTCAGCCACGGTGCAGCCTCTGGCTCGGCTGTGAGGAAATCGTTTGAAAACCAACTGCAAAAATCACATTTTAGAGCAAAGTTTTAACCAAAACATTTGAAGTACGTTACTGTGTTTTATAAACGTTTATTGGGTCATATTCAGAATTGACTAAATTGATGAGATAAAAATGAAAAGAACTGAAAACGATTAAGGTATTTAATTCATTTTGTTTTCAATGTTGGTTGAATCACGATAGCTTAAACGCCTAACTTTATTCCCCAGGCAGTTGGTCTATTGGAAAATAAAATTGAAAATTATAATCCATCATTCTTGTTTATTTTTGGACTTTCAAAATAACATTTGTTTTAAAACTCAATAACAGACAGTACCTTTGAGGATTTGATTGCCTTCATCGTAATAATCTAGTTCTGTTACAATATTCTGTTGTTAATTAAATTATGGTTTTTGAGAGAATCTCCTGTTCGTTCAGGAAATATAGTGACTTAATTTACACATTTTTCTGCAGGTATGGATGGGTTTAATTTGAAGGAGAGCAATTTCAAGGCATCTCAACTGTAGCAGAAGAAGATAAGGTGATTATATTGTTTTCTAAGATTTTTGTTAGACATTGTTTCATATATATGTAAAAATGAAACCAAATTAATGGCGATCCTCACGAAACATCACTTCAGCGTCTAGAACTCATCACATAATTTGGTAGTATGTGTATTGAAACACATAATTGAATATGTTGTGGACAAATCATGAATGTTACGAAGTCCTCTTCCTGCAATATTTCGCTTGTAGTTTAAGATTATTTCATTAGTAAACTTAACTCAAAATTTGCAGACAAGCATCAAAAACTTCAAATATAAAGACGTCAGGAATAAAGTTTCTTCACTTATTATTTGATCAATATTTATTTCATAGATAAATCACTATACAAAAGGAGTTCTTCGTATAACTAAAAGACAAAACAGAAAAAATATACTCCTTAAACTGCAAATCATTAATTAAACACAAATAAATTTACACAGAAGCTTACATAATCCACACTGAACGCTTTTATATCCGGCAGTTAAAGATTGTTACAGAATTATTAAATGCAAACAATTACCTATATACATTAGCTATTATAACTCAACTAAAAGTTCTTTCACTAAGATATCAAATTATTATGAATATGGTTTCATATATGTACTCGAATAACGTTCAATTCTCTCCGAAATGTTCCTGGCCTTTCCATCTTTGCACTTTGTTTATTCTTTGCTGTTACTAGACAAGCGCTAATTTTTTTTTTTTTTTTTTTTTTTGCTTGTTCCATTTATACCCCGCCTTTAACTGCTATGGTCATATCGGCGGCCGTTCTCCTTTGGAACATACTGAAGGTGTTAACTCGTTATCTTTGGGTTTATTTATCATTACATCACGCACACATTCACACTCTCATTCATACTTCCAGACTCTGGGGAAGATGGGGAATTATCTTGGTCGGAGAAAAATGCCCACCCCCACCGCCGGGAATCGAACCCGGGACCCCTAGCAATTTTGTTATTTTATTTACTATATCCAGTATATTTCCTTTACATAGGTTATCTCCTTAAAACTAAAAATAGAATTAGTTATAACATAATAATCACAAATACAATTTTGCACACCCAAATAGAAGAGAATTTAGAAATGAAGCCACTTTATAGTTGCCTCTATTACGTTGTTCATCAATTTGTTAACTGCGAGCCGCGTGCCGATACAGAGTTTTGGCTGATTAACATTACACAAATTGATAATTGGCACACCTATTTTTAATTTCAATATGTGTGGTGGAATTCCTGGTAGATCAAGAGACTTAAAAATCTCCGTTGGGGAATTAACTACTTCATCTGCTCCCACAATTGTGTCAATGAAATTATATATTATAATTTCTTCACTTTGAATGCTGGATTGAGTAAATTTAAGTCTATAGACATCTTTATTCTTCGCGGCAACGACAGCGCGTTCATTGAGCCAGTCGTGATTCCTATAATTGATTTGAATGTTAGCTAATACTTTTCCAACAAATTGTTCTGCACGTCTCGGTAGTGTTGATGATAGCGTGTCTGCCTCACGTTCAAGAGGTCCCAAGTTCGAAACTCGGTCAGGGTGAGTTATCCGGTTAGGGGGTTTACCAGCATTTTCTCTTATCCTGAAGGACAAATGTCGGGTAACTCTAAGCTCCATGGACCCTGGCCTCATTTGAGCTTCATTTCATCCATTCCATTCATCGTCCGATATGACTTAACGTTGGAGGACGTAAATTACAGCAACGACAAAAATAAGTTCTTATTTAGAGGTTACACAAATTACAAAAATTATGAAAAAATGATATTCGTCTTGTCTCATCTATTGGCAGCTGTCCAGTAACTGTCGTGAGAATACCTCGGCTGATTGATGGTTTTGAAGCTGTACACGCATATTCGGGCACAACTATAATGTGTGTACGTGTTGCCACAGTGCTGAATATTTCAGACAAGCATTTATTTCGTCCGCTGGTGTCGATCGAGGAGATAAAGGCCATATTTGTCTAAAATCTCCTGCTAGCAATATCAATACATTCCCGAACGGTAGAATGTTTCCACGCAAATATTGTAACGAACGATCTAGAGCTTCAAGGGATTATTATGTACCATTGCGCATTCATCCCAACCGTGATTACATTTCTGTAATGCTTTTCCTACACTAGACGCTTTGGAAATACTGCACGTGAGTCCCGTAGACACACGGGGCAGAAGTATTGAAAAGTTCTAACAAATAATAATTATAAAAAACCTAATTTTTGTTCATATCCCATACAAAACATAACCTCTACTTGCATTTTGATGAACGGTGCAGCTCAATCATTACACGATCACACAAAAGCAACTCGATTAAGGTGAATATTGAAATCTGTTTGCGGATATTAATGTATTAAAGTGAGAGCATTTCTAGCAGTAACACTTTATTCTCTTCGAACACCAAGATAACGAAAAAAAAGAACAATAACAAAATCTATCTTATTCAAATTTCTCTAGAACAAAAGAATATTGTCGCAAGCATTGTTGCGTCGGGCGCGGCCAGCGAGCACAAAGAGACAGATGATGTACCGCGGAGATAAAATCTTGCCGAAACAGAAAGAAAGAGACAAATGACTGAAAGGTTCGTCTTTCTTCTGGTGGGGTCTTGATTGTTAGAGCATTCCACAAATTTCTAGGACAATGAGTAAGCGTTTCCCATTCATTCAAACAGAATTACAGCAATTACAGCATCGTGAAAAGAATTCTCGTATCCACTTTTATAAATTCATTTCTAAAAAAATTTACGCAAACCACTAAGATTTATTGGTCTGTAGTTTCATCTTAAGTGTTGGAAACAACACCGGAAGTCTCCAAGCAATCGATTTCAATATTCCTTGAGATAGATGTAGAAAAGCGTAAGCATGAGAGAATCACAATGTTTTCATATACATAATCTCAGTCTGTGTAGCTTAGCTAATTAAGCGCTGGCCTTACAAATTTAAGTTGTAACTTGAACAGAGTCCCAGAGTGTTGATTTTAAGATTGCGTAAAACTACAGCTTCGTGTCAGTAGATTTACAGGCATTTAAAGGAAATCTTACGGGAGTAAATTCCCGCTTGCCAGCGGTACTAATTGTGATATGATTATTAAAAACTGACACTTTCAACAATTTAATTAATAATACCTCACACAAGTATTACTATAAGTTCAAGAAATAAGCCTTTACACCAGCATAAAATTATCAAGCTACTTCATTGAATCTTGCTAAGCTTAATACACCGAACAAAATTTTGAAATCCAGTACATTGAGTTTGCAAAGCTATACCCATAAGTTTCAAATACATAATATTCTTATCAAGATAAAATATATTAGACAGGCTTGTTTAACGGTTCAGACATGTTTTAAGCTGAATCTCAATGTAAAGTCGTTTTATGTGAGGAAGAAAGTTTTCACATTAGGCAAATTTTTGCTTTACTTTGGAAAACTGAAGCATCCAGTTTCTCTTCATTCGGCTCTTCTCAACATACTAATTTGTGTTCAGCATAATGTTGTTGCAGAGGCTGATTTTTACAAGGTTTTTGAAAGTAGGATATTATAGTATTAATACAAACATGAATGATTAAACTCACCTGTTTCACACAAAGCTGACAAAAATTACTTTCCCATCTGTGTTTAACAATGGATCACAATTTATTCACTGTTTAAGAAGTACGCTTCTGTTGCTTCTCTCTTTTGACATATTTGCGTAGGAAACTGATCCATGATGATGATGATGATGACGACGACGATGACGATGATGATGATGATGATGATGATGATGATGATGATGATGATGATGATGATGATGATGATGATGATAATGATGATATGTGTATAAGGGCGCCCAACTGCAGCGGTTATCAGCGCCGTTTAAACAATTAGTCATGGCAAAAGCCGGATATAAATGTTATAAAACTCTATACAGGTGTAAATTAACTTACATAAAATACATGTTCAGAAAAAAGGTAAATATAAATCCAAACTGCAAAAATTCCCGTCGCTAAATTCTAAAGTCTAACCTAGAAAAGAACCTAAAAAGCTGCACTACTTTGTTGTCATCCGCTAGCATTCCTGCAAAGCTGGCCGACAGCTGCAGAGGCGTCCTAAGTTGTGCTAGGCAACAAACAACACTTAAGCAGCACGTGTCGGACAGGTAACCCTTCCGTGCAAAATGAACAGACTGGAGCAGGCACCATTCCAAACAGAAAACTATGCGCAAAAACGCAGTGCCCAATGTGCAACCTAGCAAAGCTCACCTCCTCACGACGAGATGAACGACAGGAGGTAACCCAGGGTATAGCCAGACTAAAAGTTCAATGCCATAGCCGGGATTCCAAACACGGATCTCCCAATCTTCATGCGGTTGCTTTAAACCATTAAGCTACTATGGCCAACGTGTTGACATGACATTAAATTCTCCAACTGATTCGTATGTTTTCCGGTAGACCACTAGGGGTTCTCATATGTTATGAGAGATGCAGTTTTTGTGGCGACTTACTATGCTCTAAGTACATAAGTCCCAGGCTTCCCTCCAAGTCCCAATCATCTAGTGGTTTAGAGCAACCGCACGGAGAGCGGGAGATCCATGGTTCAAAAACCGGCTATGGCACTGAATTTTTATTCTGACTCTACTCATCCAAACCTTAGCCTACACAGGGATAGTGTGAAAGAAATTAATTATTTCCTGTAAATAACAACTTTGGAATTCCAAAGAGCTCTCTGATCACCTACTCTGGCACATTTAAAAATGTCTGTAAAATTAATTATTATCCTGAGTAGACGCTGATGACCGCGCTGTGTGAGCGCCCTAAAGCACAATCATCATCATTATCCTGAGTAATGATCACCAAATTTGCAATATGCAATCATACGTTTAATTCTTAACAACATATCTATAAATGAGAAGTTTTTGAAAACTTTCCTGCAATTTGTATCTCTGAGTACCTTAAAGAATGCCCAGCATTAACCACCTCGGTGGTAAAAGAGTTTAAGTCATAAAACCTTAGTCCAGTAACTGGTCAATTCACGATGGTGTTATCCTCCTGATGGAATAGCCTTGATATGTAAGCCAGATATTGCAGGAAGACTACGACGTAACTACGACCAACCGTTTACCACATACTGAATATGTATTTCAAGCTGAATACTAACAATCTATAAATGTATTCTACCCGTTAAAGAGACGTTAAATAGGGGAAATGTATTAATGTTGCTTCATTTGTTGACATATGCGAACAAAAATTTAATAGAAATAGAAATAATACAATGATGTTACCTTCTGATCATTCACAGTTGGCAGGCTCACACTCCAGTTGCTTTTAAATTGTACCACTTGAGGTACAAGCACTTGCCTAAGACTTTGGTATTGTTTGTACCTATAATAGCAGTTGGTAATCACTTGTTTCTGACTAACGCCTCTACTTATATATGACTTAAGAATTTAGGAAATTACAGTTATTGATCACTTGCCCTAGCCTTTGCTATTGTTTGTTATCGCAGGTGATATTCACATGTTTCTGACTCCCTTTTATATTTATATATGCCTTAATGAATTTGGAATTTATCGGTTATTGATCACTTGCCCAAGATTTCGGTACAGTTTGCGATTGTAGTCGATATGCTCTTGTTTCTGACTAACTCTTATATTTGTATATGCGTTAAAGCATTTAGGAAATTGAGGTTATTGATAACTTGCCCAAGACTTTGGTTTGTATTTAATTGCAGGTGATATTCCCTTGTTTCTGACTCCCTTTTATATTTATATATGCCTTGATGATTTTGGGATTTAGCAGTTATTGATCACTTACCTTAGATTTGGTACTATTTTCAATTGCAACCGATATTCTCTTATTTCTGACTACCTCTTATATTTATATATGTGCTTAAGAACTCGGGAAATTGCGGTTATGGATCACATGCACAAGAATTTGGTATTGTTTGTAATTGCAGGTGATATTCACTTGTTTCTGATTAACGCTTCAACTTATATATGGCTTAAATTATTTAGGAAATTGCAGTTATTGATTTCTTGCCCAAGACGTTGGTATTGTTTGTAATTGCAGGTGATATTCACTTGTTTCTGACTCCCTTTTATATCTACACATGCCTTAATGAATTTGGGATTTATCGGTTATTGATCTCTTGCCCAAGACTTTGTTACAGTTTGCAATTGCGGCCGATATTCTTTTGATTCAGATTACACCTTATATTTATATATGCTTTAAAGTATTTGGGAAATTGAGGTTATTGATAATTAGCCCAAGAGTTTGGTATTGTTTCTACTTCCCTGTGATATTCACTTCTTTCCGACAGCCGCTTATATTTATATATGTCTTACAGAGTTTGGGAAATTACGGTCATTAATCACTTGCCCAAGGCTTTGTTATTGTTTGTATTTGCAGGTGGAAATCACTTATTTCTGACTAACGCTTCCACTTATATATGCCTTAAAGAATTTCGGAAATTGCCGTTATTGATTACTTGCCCTAGACTTTGGTATTGTTTGTAATTCCAGCCGAAACTCACTTGTTTCAGAACACCATTTATATTTATATATGCCTTGAAGAATTTGGGAAATAGCTATAATTGATCACTTGCCCAAGACTTTGGTATTGTTTGTACTTCCAGGTGATATTCAGTTGTTTTTTGACTACAGCTTATATTTATATATGCCTTAAAGTGTTTGGGAAATTGCTTTTATTGATCACTTGCCCAAGACTTTGGTATTGTTTGTACTTCTAGGTGATATTCAGTTGTTTTTTGACTACAGCTTATATTTATATATGCCTTAAAGTGTTTCGGAAATTGCTTTTATTGATCACTTGCCCAAGACTTTGGTATTGTTTGTACTTCCAGGTGATATTCAGTTGCTTTTTGACTACAGCTTATATTTATATATGCCTTAAAGTGTTTGGGAAATTGCTTTTATTGATCACTTGCCCAAGACTTTGGTATTGTTTGTACTTCCAGGTGATATTCAGTTGTTTTTTGACTACCGCTTATATTTATATATGCCTTAAAGTGTTTGGGAAATTGCTTTTATTGATCACTTGCCCAAGACTTAGGTATTATTTGTAATTGCAGCTGATATTCACTTGTTTCTGACTGCCTTTTAGATTTAAATATGCCTTAAGGTATTTGGGATTTAGCGGTTATTGATCTCCTACCCAAGACTTTGGTACTGGTTTAATTGCATTCAATATTCTCTTGTTTATGACTACCGCTTATATTTATCTATACCTTAAAGGCTTTGGGAAATAGCGTTTATCGATCTCTTGCCCAAAACTTTGTTATTGTTTGCAATTGAAGGTGATATTCATTTGTTTCTGGTTAACGCCTATATTTTAAATGCCTTGAAGAATTTGGAAATTGGAGGTTAATTATAACTAGCCCAAGACTTTGGTATTGTTTGTACTTCCAGGTGATATTCACTTGTTTCTGACTACCGCTTTTATTTATATATGCCTTAAAGTGTTTGCGAAATTGCGGTTATTAATCACTTTCCCATGACTTTGCTATTGTTTGTAATTGCAGGTGATATGCCTTTGTTTCTTACTACCTCTTATATTTATATATGCCTTAAATAATTTGGGAAATTGAGGTTCCTGATAACTTGCGCAAGACTTTAGTATTGTTTGTAATTGCAGGTGATATTCACTAGTTTCTGACTGCCGCTTATATTTATATATGCCTTAAATAATTTGGGAAATTGAGGTTCCTGATAACTTGCCCAAGTCTTTGTTACTGTTTGCAATTGCGGCCGATATTCTTTTGATTCAGATTACACCTTATATTTATATATGCTTTAAAGTATTTGAGAAATTGAGGTTATTGATAATTAGCCCAAGAGTTTGGTATTGTTTCTACTTCCCTGTGATATTCACTTCTTTCCGGCAGCCGCTTATATTTATATATGTCTTATAGAGTTTGGGAAATTACGGTCATTAATCACTTGCCCAAGGCTTTGTTATTGTTTGTATTTGCAGGTGGAAATCACTTATTTCTGACTAACGCTTCTACTTATATATGCCTTAAAGAATTTCGGAAATTGCCGTTATTGATTACTTGCCCTAGACTTTGGTATTGTTTGTAATTCCAGCCGAAACTCACTTGTTTCAGAACACCATTTATATTTATATATGCCTTAAAGAATTTGGGAAATAGCTATAATTGATCACTTGCCCAAGACTTTGGTATTGTTTGTACTTCCAGGTGATATTCAGTTGTTTTTTGACTACAGCTTATATTTATATATGCCTTAAAGTGTTTGTGAGATTGCTGTTATTGATCACTTGCCCAAGACTTTGGTATTGTTTGTAATTGCAGCTGATATTCACTAGTTTCTGACTGCCGCTTATATTTATATATGCCTTAAAGTGTTTGTGAGATTGCTGTTATTAATCACTGTCGTAACTGGTCACATAAAGGGCAAGGTATAGCGAGTATGGGCGTATATGTTACCAAATAATAGAAAAATAGAAGACGTTCCTTTACATCACCTTAATAACAAGCTAAACAACTACTTCAGTAATGAAGAAGAGCAATTAGTTATCTTAAAAGATATAGCACAACTTCAAAGAATTCAATGAAATGTCCCTCATGAAAACAAAAGCTTCAACTCGCACAGATAGCCAAGTAAAACTGCATTTATCAGAAATCATAAAAAGCACGACATCCTTATAGGACAAATGAGAGAAAACATAACTGAGCTCCAAAACCAAGAATGCACAGTACCTGCTTCGTGGGTCAAGGCGGAAGCTGGTGATGTGGAAAATGAATCCGCAGAGAGACTAGCCAAACAAACAGCTGCCAGTAAAGATTTACCAGAGATATATTGCACCATACTAACTAGCACAATGAGAAAAATACTAACGGAAACTAGAATGCATCCATGGGAAGTTGAATGGCAAACAACTAAAAATGGACGCAACACAAAAACATTCTTCAAATAAATACGGGACAGATTGAAGACCAAGCTCCAATATAGCCATAATTTAACAGCAATGCTTACAGGACATGGAAAATGGGGGGATTACCTACAACGATTTCAGATTGTGGAAGGCTGTACACATGCCTGCAGAAAGTGTGCACAAACAGTTCAACATATTTTGTGGGAACTGGTAAGACTGAAAACTAAGACGGAAACCCTTAAGAAAGTAGGGAGTGTCAAGGGTCGATGGCCAATTGAGGACTGTGAACTTATAGGAATATTTAAAAAACAATTCCTTAAATTTTTTAATAATAATTATACACTTTCATATTTTACAACCAAACAAATAATTGAATGTAAACCGGAGAACATTGTGAAATTATGTGTTAACACAGTATTATTTGGAAATCTAAAATGTAAGATAAGTGAACGCCATTGCATATAGTATTACATAATAACGTAATGCAGCATGCGGAAATAAATAAAAAGAAAACATCCATACAATATTATTGTGGGATAATTTACAAACGTTAAATAATAACTTTGGGAGTAGTTGATTGCGGTCACTCCACCATCTCTTTAAGGAACGAAACTAGTCAAAAGTTTCCATATTCCAAGTAATTTAAAACAAGATTTACAGAGAAATCTAGCGTGTGTTTGTTTCACAGGAAGATGAATCTCATGAACTGTCTCAAAGATGTACTATTGAACTGCCTCTTACAGAACTGCAATAAGTTTCAAATTAGCACTACATAAACGAGATATTATTATTCCTTTCGAAACAGTAACCGTTGCTCTGTTTACCTCAATGAAGTGCTACTTGATTGCAGCTGACCACTTAAGACATCTCATTGGAAAACTCAATAGCTAAAGGCAATACACAAACATGGCCGTGCCATGAGTGAGTGGTTAGACCGCTTGGCTCTCACCTAGGCGGCCCGGGTTCGATCTCAGGCGACCGCAACGTGGGATTCGTGGTGGACAACATAGCACTGGAGTGGGTTTCCTCCGGGTCCTCCGGCTTCCCCCATCACCATTCCACCGATTACTCCATTATTCATTCATTTCAGACTTTGGGTCGGCCCCTCAACCCTGATTTCATCTCTTAGGTCAGATGCTTCAGCTCCCTCGCTCTGAGGGAAACCAAGCGCCTCCTAACGCCAGCATTGGCGAGAATGGGAGAAGAAATTCAAATATAATGAGAAAGCCTTACCCGTTCTGAATACTGACACAATCATAGAACTAGATATTTTGCTAATTGTCAAACTATAAATAATACAGCAAGTCATGTTTCAATATTGAGTGCTTTATTTTGTAAATCAATCAACTTTGACAAATATATTATAATGATTGAGAAGAAGATTTACTTACAGTACTTTACAATAAATTGTTTACTAACATAAATTTCTGTTCAACATTATAAAGCTTTGTAATTCTGGTAAGTTGATGTAGTTCTCGCGCTTTTCATATACCAGTCTCCTCTCTGTGCTGACAACCACAATAAATGAACCCTGTTTATCGTAGCTTTCATCTCATTGCTACCAATCACAAAAATGTGCATTCTTTAAAATATCTATATGAAACAAATAAAGTCTTCATATCCATATGTTTACAATCATATATGTTTACAACTATGTACATATGTATACAACACTTGTTTTTAAACAGTTCCTTCTGTCATAAATGTTTAAGACATCACAATATTCTTGTAATTTAAAAACAAATCTTAGTAACAACTATTACAAGTATATGATACATTACAAAATATTTCCTTGCTTCCGCAGAATTAGTTACACAAAACAAGTTTCAAAATTACAAGGATTAGTAATCTTAATTTGCAATACATAGTTAATGAACAATGCCTTAAATGTGTCTGTCCATTCCCTGGTTTTTCTCTTTTACATTTTTTCAGGAAGGTTATCAAGTTATTTAAAATCTTTTAAGGAATAACAGCTTCAGCCTATTACCTATATTTCACCCAAAATTTTGATATCCAGATACCAGATTTTCGTTTCCTCCGCTCCTCAATGTCCTAAATATCAGTGTGAGGAGTTCAGGTCCATGACTGTTCTTCTCTTTGCTATTTGATTGTTTCAGAAGTTTATTTCTTTGTATATTTATTCTTAAATTTTTATGATAGGGGTTAAGCTAGTAGTTAATTAAGTTTACCTGTGTAAAAGTTTTCCAATATTACAGAAGCTGACCAATTTGTTCCTGAGAGCAATAGCCATTTAAGGAAGCTTTCTATTGTTAATATAACAATAGCCAGGTATTGAAACTTTCAGTTGTTAATCCTTCCATAGCAAAACATACAAGGCTATAGCTGCAGTATAATATATAGCTAAAATATTGAAATTTGTGTGTGCTGAAAACGTTGGAATCAAGCAACATGAAGTAAATTTTAAAAAATCAGAAACGCTAATATTAAATTGCTGATAATGAAAATTGTCAATCTGTTTTGATAATAAATTGCGAATTGCAATGGAAAATAAAAAAAAATTCTAGGTAGTGGAAGTACAGCATACGAAATGATAATGGTATTGGTAACTTAAATTAATGGTTAACTTTTAATCCGTACTAATTGTATAAAGTGAGATATTTCGTATGTATATGGGGTTCATACAACGTTTCTGAAAACCATTTCAACAGATTTTGAAAAATCCTTCATTGTTGAAACGTTCCCTCCCTTTGAAGGGCACCGGACTAAAATACCATAGGTTAAATACGATTAAAAAGTCAAATGCAAAAAGTAAAAAAGAGAAACTCTTCGTTAGAAATTCCATGGCGTATAAACTAACTGTACTCGATAAAGTTTAAATAAAAACAGTGCTTACATTATTACAAAAACAGGCTAATCAGTGTGGCTGCACTTTCATGCAGGTATCTTAGAAAGTCCTGTATGTGTGTTAGCACAAGCTGAATGCTATTCTCGTCCAAATGTGTATAAGTCGCCATGATGCCCAGTTTTACAAAAAGCCTTAAAAGAGGAGATGACCCATAAATTTTGCTCATAGGTGTATCTGGATGTGCTTGCATAAGATCAGCATACTGTGGACCCTCAAATTTGTGCATTTAATTACATTCACTTTGTCAAAACAAGTGTAATTAAGGAATCATGCAATTGTTGTATAATAATTGTAGAGGGTAAAGTAATAGCTAATGCATTTGAATTTCTCAGATGAGCACCTAGAGTCAAATGTGAATGCCAAGGAAAATGGATACATGAATATTAATTATGTGTTAATTTTGAGATGCATGTGCTTCACTTACCTGCACTTTAACAGAACATGATCCAAAATCGACTCATGATGTTTTATGTATCTGAAATGGCATTCACTCTTACAAAAGAGTGGAACAAAAGCTGGGACCAATGGGTACCTGAAAGTCGAGTTTTGAAGTATAATGAAGCTAATGTGCAAAAGCAAAAGGAACTTCAAAAAGCACACAAAGCTCGTCCTCAGAGAAATAAAAAATCCAAGACGAGCAAATCGGAGAGTGGAAGAAATGATCCATATAGCCGTTCATCCACTTCTTTCGCAGACAAATCAACAAGTGTGAAAGCCAAGGCCCCTCCATCAAAACCATTTTCTTCGCAAGATTCATCTTTAGATGTTCCACGAAAAAAGAGGGGCAGGCGTGATCCTACTGTTGAGGAGCAGTTTCTCACCAAAGTGGAAGTCAAGGTCAAAATAACAGATGAATTGAAGCCTTGGTTTTATGATTTTAATATTACTATTACTATTATATTGTACTTTTTGTCGATTAAATATAGTTTCTTTTTATTTTATTTTTTTGAAGGTAGATTAAAATTTAATTCTTATTTTAAAACGATTTTTAATTATTATTTAATTTTTATATTAAAATGTTAATGGCATCCTATCTGAAGACAGAATAAACTTGTGAATCTGACAGCAAAGACCAACGTAGATGAAATAATGGAGAACAAAGCCAAATATAAAACTTATAGGAAAAGTAACACACCAAATAAAGAAAGCGCATTAATTGAGTTTACAAATGGCATAAAGGAGTACTTCAATGTGATGTTGGGAACCCAATTGTTTTATGTATCTGAACTGGCATTCACTGTTACGAAGCCTAAAAAGTGGAGGCACGCGTGGTTTACCACACTATTACTGCTTATAATAAGCATAGCATTTGCCATTCCAAATACACCCTCTGCCTAACCGTTATGGCTTTTCTCTGCTCATTTACAAACTAATCTTACAAATGTATATCCTTTACTAAATGTAAAGGGTAGGCATCTGTGAAAAATGCTAAAATCAAGAGTTTACATCAGAACTGCTTGAAAGTTTGTCATATATCCCTTACTTTAATATCCTTTACTTCATGTTAAACCTGATAAATATTTGCAGCAATTATCTTCTTGCCCATTTTCTTACGGGTGCAAGAAATGTGGGAAAACAATTAAGTCGTAAGTGACAGCCAAGTGTTTTAATCAAACACCTACATGATGGCTCTATTTGTATGGCCAAGAGAAACGACACCGAACGTCCTCCTAATTAAAAAACTATAAATATTGGAAAATTAAAACAAGTAAAAAGAAGCGTATGGATAATGATAGATTTTATAACAATTTATTTTTTACAAAATGTGTATTTTAGCAAGATCTACATTTTCTTGCAATAAGATTTTTTTCTAGCTCATATTGTCTGCTGGCTATGCAGAAGTCATAAAGAATAGAGAGGCTTCTGACGACATTCCCAGAAGTTTTATGATATATATTTTCCTTGCCGGAATGTGTGTTCTTTAACGAATGTTTTCTTCCAAGTTGAGCTGTTCACACTCCCCCCCCCCCCCCAACACACACACATACTCACACACGCATGGACCTTTTTATAAAATTATCATTATGGATACTTAGAGACAGCGAAACATATACTTCCTCTGGAATCTAGATAGCAAATTTGAGTGAAATACAGATTCTTCTTATACATATAAGTAAACAGTAGCAAAAATAGTGTGTCAAAATATAATATTGCTTGAAACACACTTTTCAACATTCCTCTCATATCCGGTTTAAATTATTCAATTTTAATTTAATAAATAATGAGTTATTCAGATTGGAAGTAATCAATGAATAGTGTACAAGGGAAAGGACAGATACAAAAGCATCCTTTAGCTATTCTTGCGTTTTACCGAGTTACTTGGGATGTGCTATAAGCCACAACCTTCTTCCTCATGTAAGCTATTAAGCAAACTAAATAACCGTTCCACAACTGCAGTTTTTATCGTATCCTGCTTCTGCAGAAAGATCGCTATTTCAGCCCGCACAGGTTTATAAAACCTGTATCGTATCATATACTTCGGAAACAATTCAATGAGGTGTCACTTACATTGATTTTTCTCTAACCTTTCTCTTTCTCTCTCCTTGTATATATTTTCTTCGACAATAGAGGACGGTAAGGAGGGATATTCCTTCTCTTGTGGTTCTTCCACTCCCATTCTAGTTTTTCTAGCTTTAGCGTTGGGACAGGAGAATTGTTAGTACGCGACTTTGCTAGCATTTCATAACCCATGTCCCAGTTTTCCTCTTGATTATACTGCATGGTGCAGGTATGACGGTGTGCTTTGCTGTCTCGTCCCTTATATCGTGAAGTCTTTCTGGCGGTGAGAAACCCGATGTAAACATTTTGGCAGATACCTTCGGATGCGTTGCAGGTTTCTGTACATTTTCAACGGCTGAGTGTTGATAACTGATGCCAGAAAGATTACTGTAAACAACCGAATGTTCAACAGGATGTGTTTCGTTTCCTGTCTGGTTGATGGGCATCTTCACAAGGTGATGGTTCTCACACAGATCCTTGTTTCATAAAACCATTATAATTTCATCCCCTCGGAATTTCCTTGTCTTTACAGCAGGAGGAGCAGCATTTGTGATGGTGATGCTCTTGCTTGTCTTCGATGACGTTCCGTCAGGGTTTCCATAAGGCAGTGTCTTTGCTTACTGGTATTTTTTCTCACTAGATCACAAGCGCTGCTGATAAGAGAACACATAAGCACTTTGACCTAGTAATTTTGTAATACAAAGGACACAACCAGGCTCAAAGTTCGAATTTGCCAGGTCCACTTTGGAAAGTTAATCTAGTGTACCGTACCTTGCGTGAAAATCGAAGGAAAGGTTGGTTGAGGGCTGCTAGACCACCGTTCCCAATGTGTACTACTTGCAGACTGAGTGATGTACTTGCTGGGTGGGCACCACAAGCAGGGTTGGCCTTCATCAGTGGAAGGGTCAACAAGTACGATGCCAGTTTGTGTAATCTCGCGGAGTGATGAATACCTGCTCCTCTCTCTCTCTCTCTCTCTCTCTCTCTCTCTCTCTCTCTCTCTCTCTCTCTCTCTCTCACTCTCTCTCTCTCTCCCTCTAGGCCTGTATACCGATGACATCAGAAAGTTTAGTAGCCAAGTAGTGACCAAATCAACCTAGAAAAAGTTACAAGTTTTAACAACCAAAATGTATTATAAAATCCACAAAAATAATACATATCATATACGTATGTATGTACATATATTATATATGTATTCCTGTATTATACAATAAAAGTATATATATTCGGCGCAGTCTTAAAGAGAAGTTTATAATCACAAATATAATGAGCTTTTTAGGCATGTCTATACATGTAATTTGTAATATATATTAACGTAATAAAATAAAAAGGTTACCTTCAATATTTTTCAATAACCTCTTAAGTAGAAATAAATGATCCAGTAATATGTAGAAGTTTCCGGGCTAACTGGCCGTGGTCTAGTCGGAAAAACTGAAGTTCCTGACGTTTCGCTCGTACGTGCGTCGAGCATCCTCAGAGGACTCGTGACTAGACCACCGCCAGTAAGCCCGGAAACTTCCACATATTACTGGATAGACGCCGGCCGTAAAAGCCTAAGTTGTTGCATTAGAAATAAATACCTTAATGGACTGATTGCAAATTTAGAACAAATGGTATTCCTACGACATTACGAAAACAAACACTACAGTAGCCAGGTAATGCACAGAAAACTCCCTTTTGACGTATAAAAGTGATAAACTATTTTAAGGATGGATCAAAGGAGATATACCTCTTTTGGCCTATCCACAGGGAATGTGTTATCCCGCAGGTAGTAAGGAAGCCGGTTGTACGAACCACCAAATTGCAGTTTTCATCTGTAGCAGTTAGTAACTCTGACATTTGTTTTCATGTCACCTTCCGTCCGGCCACACTTCGTACCCTCTCGCCTAACACTCCCTCCGTTGGATCTTGGTAAAGAGTAAGCCTAAAGATCTGCCATAAATTGGAATTTAAATACTTTGTAATGGTCATTGGGGTACATCAACCAACGTTACTGTAGTAAATTTAGTACCTATTTTTTTCTTCAAATTACATTTTACATTTTATGGCTTTTTCCCTCTCGCCTTGGGACAAAATATATATTCATTTGAAAATACATTTCAACCAAAAATAAATACGAAGCCACACCTAAATGAAGTACAATGAGAAGCTTATTTTGATTTAGGTAAATAAAATATGTAAAATAACTGATTAGATGTTTGGGAATTAACCATATGGGGTTAAAGGTATAAATAGGCTACTGAAACCGTTGCACGAGTAGTGAAGTTAACTCTTATTTTGGAGCCTTTTACAGTTTGCTACGAACTCGCCTATACATGATGATTATAGAGGTGTGGGGACTATAGACTATATATGATGCTTACAGATTTTGTGTATTCCAAATAATTTATTTAATTGCCAACAGACAAGAAAAACACAAATCATTTAACTCTCGGACATTAAAAGAATAGTTTACGAAAATAGGTTTAAATTGACAGCACACATAAATTATGGAATTTATTAAAAGGAAACCTATAATACAAAAATTAGCAACATAAAAACATTAATAAGTTTTTACACTTATGCCTACATGTAATAAAACCGAAATCCAACATCTTCAATTAATTTCTGACTTGGTAAGAATAATTACAATACTTAAGTATAAAGGTTGTCCACGGCCATAGTTAAGATAGCTAACGTAAATCGAAAAAATTAACCTTGTCTACGCACTCGCATGATTTTCACTACTTATTCATGCACAAAATTTTCTTCGAAACTCCTACTTTTCTATTTCAGGTTGTGATAGATGTTTACAGAAATAGCCATATGACATGTTTTCTCACAGAAACAATAGAAATAGGAGAACTTCACTAAGCTTAAGCCATTTTAATCTTAAGCTTTTTTGAGTTTTCAAATAGGTGGATAGGACGGGGAGATCCTGTGCGATGGCCAGCTCGGTCCCGAGTCTTGATGCCATTAGTTCTTTCTCTGGGGCACAGTAAAAGATAGAGTGTAGCAAGAACCGCCAACGACAGTAGAGGGTATGCAACATCGTATTCCTGCGGCGTGTGCGGCAATATCTGTAGAAACACTGCAATCTGTGCAACACCCTCATGCTACCAGATTCAAAAGTTATATTGATGCAAACGGGTGCATCTGCCATTCCGGATGTAATGCACAAAGTGAAGCTTCCGAGGGCTGTAGACACTAGCAAATGTGTTTAGAAAAGCGGAACCAATGTGTAATCACTAATTTTAACTCTAGTTGTCATGTTGCTAGATTTAACAGACATGTTCCGTTTAACAAAAAGCAACTTGGTGTTGGAAGTATTATTTGTTTACCTATATGGATTGTGCATACTTCTCATTGTGTGAGCACCTGACATAGGTACATTCCTGGCCAAATGGAATTTTCATATTTTGTTTCATTTCGGAGATATTTGAGATTGTAGATGTAGGTGGGACACTATATATATATCAGCGAAATTCCTACCGCCAATAAAATTTTCTAAACTTATTTTTATAAATAAAATAAATACTGAATACTTAGCTACCTATTCTGCAATTGTGGGTGAAGTTTAAGTACAACACAGTTAAAATAAGTTAATAAACTTAGAACTTTCTGGTAAATATTATTTTATATATATATATATATATATTGTGGTGTGTAAATATCTAAAGTTGATGGCTTTCCGACGTGCGAACACGCGACGTGTCATTGTCCATGAGAGAAACAGGGAAACTCCAGTTTGACTCCGCCAACTTCCAACGACTGCCCTTGAGATTTATTTATGGTCATTGAAAGGCCAAACATGTTAGAAATTGTAGACGTACATTCACGAATTCACAAGCACAAATTATAGAAAGAAGATATCCAAATATTCTCCAATATATGAAAGTTGATGTGGTCAAATATTTATAGTCTTATAATGTGTTCAGAAATTAATTTTTTGCCTAATCTTCGAAAGGCATATGTCATGCTACATAAACAAATTTCACTCTTGATAACAAACGATAAACATTGTTTAATAAAATATGGTAAGTGAAATATCTTTGAAGATTTTGGCAAGGAGTGGAATATGCTTCCACTTTGTAATGCTTCTGTTTGTCAAAATAAAAGAAGGTGTATGCGTTCCATAAAACTTTGTGTGAGTATCTTTATATTTAGGTAATAACCCAATCCTTATTCACTTCATGATTTCTTTCTCACCTCTCAAAACTTCCATGGACTTATACAAACATTACAGAACTAAAATTAGGCAAATCGGTTCAGCCTTTCTCAAGTTTTTGTAAGACTTGTCTTTATTTAGCATACAAATACTCATCTCAATATCTAACGTTGCTTTATTACTTATTGATTAATTAACTATACTAAATTTATAGAAAGATGGTCCACACTAAGGACAAATAATATGGCGAACAAATGATACCGAAATTAAGGTTTGCCATAAGTAAAGAATCATGATGGATGTCAAAGGAATGTTGGTTCTTTGTTACAAAACGTGCAAGGGCAGCTGAGTCGAATAGCAGTTGGGGGAGGAAAGTTGTGATAACAAAAGCAATGTAAGAAACAGTGTCCTCAGCAGAGTTCTAAAGGAGCTCACTTGACTTGTTGAATAGGGTATTCTTTGAACCATTCATAATGGCGACAAAACAGCCACAAAGGAATCTTGGTTGAAAATGAGTTTTCAGAAAGTGAAAGTGTTACACCCACGCACATCTGTGGTCATTTAAACAGTCTTCGGCGTCAGGCCGATTAGAGCAGTCCGAGGCGTGAGGCCTATTAGGGCGGTCAACTTGTTCTGTCTTGTGCCAAGCATACCAGAAATGTGAGAATATATTTGTCGGTTCATATATACGTGAGGAACGAATAAAGTTTACCGAGTAATAAACATTCTGCCGTCAGTAACTCTAAACAGGAATATTGGTCGGCAACCTCAATTTCGATGTTCTAAAAAAGAAGCAGTAAATAAGTTGGAAAGGGCATAACAATGTCATTAAAATATCCTTCTCACACACATCCACGCATACCCTGTGAGAAACCTCATTGTTTACCCTGAGCTAAACAAAATTGCTTCAAACGGTAGCCTCAACGTAAAACTCTTTGTTCGCCAATCATTTTGTTTCAAATTGGCGTCCCAACGTGGAGCTGTGTGCCACCCACATTAAAATTTAGTTTCACAAATGAATATTTTGTTCCATTCAGAATGTATGACATAAAAAGCTTGTAACATGAAGTACAGGTAAAACTGACAATGTCACTTTTTATAAGTTTTCAGTAAAACTTAGCTGAAATTTAGTTTTTTAATCGATACTTATGTGTACATAAAGAATTTAATTTTTCCCAGTGTATCTCTTTTTGTTTCTGAATTACTACGACTAATCGCTGACACTATGGTCGTATGCCTAACACAGTGAAACCTTAAAAATATTGTATTTTTATAATCCCCTGCTTTTACCAGATTATAACTAATAACTTTTTCATTCAATTTTATTTTACCAGCCTTAGTTCAAAAGAAAATATTTAAAATCTATTGAATTAAATTACTAAAATTTAAAAACCTTATATAACCTTAATAATCAAAAGGAAACTTATTAAATATTTAATTGCTTGTACTTTTGAAATCTATATGGGTATTTTCAATTGGATGAAAACTGCATTTTGGAGTATCAATCTGATAAAAAATACTTTCTAGGAAACTGTAATTCATTGTCAAACTAATTTACATTTTATTTTTAACTCACATTAAACTACATTAAACTGCATCTGTATAATTGCAGTACATAGCTTCCATATTAAAGTGTGTAATCAGAAATATGTACAAGAACTAAAAGTGGCGTGCAAATGTTTGTTGTGCGAGGACATCCGCGAAAGATATCACATATTGAGATGTAAGAAAACGACAGAATCACTGGCGGAATACAACAAAGAATCTTAATACTTAACTACCCACATGCACGAATGTTAGACCTCCTATCATCTATATTTAACCTACATGATATATAAACACTTGTCTTTAATGTAAAAAGGCAAAGTATAATTGCGATTTATAGCACCAGAGTATTTATACGGTCATGGAATACAAATGTCAATTTATTAGGGTATGAACTGAATTACGTAGAAAATGAAGCTAGCTACAGTGAAGCAATGATTATTACACAAATATAACTATTTGTAACAAACATTTCACTTTTGTTAAGAAACTTAGGTCAATATTTATTAATTGAGATAGATTTCACAAATTGCTTGCACAGTCAGGCAATTATCAATGGATAAGAAAAGTTGATATCATTTTCTTAAGATAAGTGAAGTTTTTGTTTAAAACAGTTATATTTGTGTAATATGTATTGAATTTCAATGAAACATTGTTTTACAAATATACTTTGTTGATAAATTTTAAAAATTCTACTAATTCTATAAATACGTTTCTTAAATCTCTGTCGTAAGTATTATATAAAGTCATCAAGCAAACAAAACATCTCCTTAATATCTGCAATACCTATATATGTATTCATTGTTTAATTGATATATACAAATATAATAATATATACTTATAAGAAGTGATGAAACCTTTTTTATAAGTGAAGTTTTAGGTTACAGACTATTATATTCAAATATATATTTGTTTACTTCACTGTTAATAGCTTCATAGTTTGAGTATTTATTGTTCAATTGATGTTGTAATGGTAAGGAGCATGTACACATAAGATTAACAAAACTAAACTTTTACTAGTATAATAATTTATTTTGATAAAGGAATATCTAGTCAACTGTTTTAATTAAATTTTGTGATTCTGTACTTCTGGAAGATAAAAATTATATACTAATGAGAAACAATGTCGTTTACTGTTTCTAGTGTCAACTATGTATCAAATCAATATTGCTCAACTAATAATTGATGAAGAAAATGTATTTATGGCGTCTTTATAGTTGAAGTGTTTGACGCTTGTCTGGAAATTTTGAGGTAAGTTTACTATTGAACTAATATTAAACTGTAAGCAAAATATTGCAGGAAGAGGACCTCGTGACAACGATGATTTGTCCACCACATATTTAATTATGTGTTTCAGTATACATACTAGCAAGCTATGTGTAAAATTCCAGAGGCTGAAGTGATGTTTCATGAGGAAAGCCATTAATTTGGTTTCATTTTTACATATACATGAAACAAAATCTAACGAAAATCTTAGAAAACGATATAATCACCTTATCTTTCTCTTCTACAGTTCAGATGCCTTGAAATTGCTCTCCTTCAAATGAAACTCATCTACACCTGCGGAAAGAAAGGATGTAACTTAAATCATTATGTTTCCTGAACCTACAGGAGATTATCACAAAAATCGATAAATAACTACACAAAAGCATATAATCATAGGACAAAACATCGAAAATATACTCCTTAAACTACAAATTATTAACTTAACACAAATAAATTAACACAGAAGCTTACATAATCCACACTAAACGCTTTGATATCTGAAATGTTCCAGGCCTTTCCATTTTTACAGTTTGTTTATTCTTTGCTGTTACTAGACAAGCGCTATCCTTTGTTTTTATTTTCATATTTGTTTTGTTATTTTATTTGCTATATCCAGTATGCTTCTTTTGCATACGTCATTATCTTTAAATTAAAAATAGCACTAATTATAGCATAATAATCACAAATACAATTTTGCACACCCAAATAGAATAGAATTCCAGAAATTAGGACATTTTTGCATTTGAAAGGCCCAAGTTAATATCGTGGCCTCCACTACGTTGTTCATCAATTTAACTGAGAGCCGCGTGACGTTACAGAGTTTTGGCTGATTAACATTACACAAATTGATAATTGACAAACCTAATTTTAATTTGAATATGTGTGGTAGCATCCCTGGCAGATCAAGAGAATTAAAAATCATTGTTGGGGAATAAACTACTTCATCTGCTTCCACAATGATGTCTATGGAATTATATATTATAACTTCTTCACTTTGAATGCTGGATCGAGTAAAAGTATTAAGTTGGTGGACATCTTTATACTTCATGGCAAGGACAGCGCGTTCTCTGAGCAGGATCTGATTCTTATAATTAATTTTAACATTAGGTAATACTTTTTCAATAAATTCTTCTACTCGCCCCGGTAGTGTAGATGGTAGCGTGTCTGCATCACGTTCAAGAGGTCTCTAGTTCGAATCTCGGTCAGGGTGAGTTATCCGGTTAAGGGTTTTTAAAGGTTTTCTCTTATCCTGAAATATAAGTGTCGGGCAACTCTAAACTCCAGGGACCCTGGGCTCACTTAAGCCTAATTTAAGGGGAGGCATCGGTGAAATTTCGTCAAAAATGACAAAAACGACATTTTCTGTTTTTTTGCATTTAAATTATTTTTAAACATTGTAGTTTCAGAATATGCCCTCAGTTAGGCCCTAGCGCCATTTAAAGAGCAGCTACGTCATACTTTAAACGCCCATGTGCTGGGGGGCGTGGCCATTTATATTGCTTATTCCAGTGTGTCGCAAAGAAATTGCTGGAATTCTCACGTTTAAACTACGCTGTTTGACTCTGTAACTGTGGTAATGTGCAGAGACATGTTCTGGATGTTTGTGGAAGCTACTGAACCTTTCCGCTACCATTTTATATATTATTTCCCACTTACTGCTGTTGAAAGTAAACAAACACTTCCACTGACATGTAGTGTTTGTGAAATAGGGTTTACATGCAAGTGAAAGCTGTGGATGGCAGCTTATATTAAGTTATTGTTGTTTATAATAGAAATAAAGCCTGATTTGACGTTGTATTGATTTCTTGTTGCAACAGTAGGTATATGATTCATACCAGGTTAAGTTAGGTTAGGAGTACAGTGGCTATTTCAAAGCAATGAAACTTTAAGGTGTTCTAGCCATAATAGTAAGTAGTGATACTAGAATGCTATGCTTGAGGTAAATGTTAAGTGAAAACATATTATAGTCCAAGAGTTAACAGTGATTCTAGTAGGTCACCTTTTGATATATATATATATATATATATATATATAAATGGTTTATGTATTTCTGGGCATTGGTAACGGTCATATCTCTAGTCAGAAGTTCCGTATGACCATGGGTATGAATTGCATGAACTATTTTACCTACAATTTCCATCTCATAGTCAAAAATAAAGAGATTAGTTAGTACTATTCTATGGGAAAGTTGCATTAAAGGAGAAGCACGAAATGCTAATGAAAGTTTTCATGGAGTAAATGTCACAAAGAAATTTTTGTATTAAGAAAGAAATTGCAAATTGCAGTGACTGCAGCTGATAGTGAATTTAATAGGGGTTATAAATTTAGACTTAAAGTTAAGGCAAAAGTTGCAGCAAGCAAAGTAAGTCTTGTTAGAAAAAAAATTAGCAGTATTAGGGATAGGTGAAAGCTAAAAGAAAAGTGATCAATGTTCATTGAGCAAATATAAATCTGTCAAGCAGCAGTTAAAGGTGACTAAATTAAAAGAAGAAGAGGATAGTAAACTAGCTGAGTGGTCTTCATATAGTGCAGGATGGTTTTTCAAACATAGAAAAAAATGTTGTTTATATTTAGGGCTTCTAACTAGATTTTTCATCGAACTTTTAGCATTTTTAATACTCCTTATAGTCCAGACACTAAAGTTTTCAATGAATTTCTTTAAGTTTTGCATATATGTATATTCCTATATATGTTTTCAATAAAAATTGGTATCATTATGGCTGTATATGAAAAAATTAATAATGATTGTTATTGAAAAAAGACCGATGATCAGGTCTTTTACTTTCAGTGAAGCTTATTTAATTAATTATTTAAATTTGGAAGGATGCGCGTTTCCACTGTAGCTCAATATGAGTTAATTATCTTAATATACTATCAATCCATACATGTTTGTATTTGTAAAATACTTGGCTTTGAACTCCATATACAAATAGCTCAAGAATGTGAAAATACTATAAAACGGTTTAAAATTACTAGTGTTGTTATAAAATGTAAAATTCTCTTAAAATTATGTAGGCGTTAATTAATAATAATAATAATAGTAATAATAATAATAATAATAATAATAATAATAATAATAATAATAATAATAATAATAATAATAATAATAATAATAATAATAATAATAATAATAATAATAATAATAATAATAATAATAATAATAATAATAATAATAATAATAATAGCTTTATTGCCTGTAGACTTTGGGATACAAGGTTTTAGGCATGGTCAAAATCTATACATACAATAAATTTTACACATATTTAGTTTACAATGTCAATCAACTTAAAATTATATTTACACTTCACTTAATACTAGTTATTCTTATTTACAATTCACTTAATATAACTACTATATTTACAAATCAATTAAATTGTACAGACATTTTTCAATTAGGTATTTTTTCAAGTGTTGTTTAAAAGTATTTCCTTGTGCTAATTTAATATAATTGGGAAGTTTATTAAACATAATGATACCTGCATTGTATGGGTCTTTCTTGCTTGATGTTTTAGCCTTATAATCTCTATGATAGTTATTAGTTCCTCTAGTGTTATATGAGTAATGATCTTTATTTAGTAGAGTAAACTCTCCTTTTGTTTTTATTAATAGAATAACCTTATATACATACAATGATATCACGGTTAGTATCTTCTGTTGTTTGAATACTTCTTTTACAGATTGTCGATTTGTTAGATTAAAAATACATCTCAAGCTTTTTTTCTGTAGGATAAGAATTCTATTTAATTTTAGGTTACTAGTTGCCCCCCATATTTCGATACCATATTCAATGTGACAGTGGATTAACCCATAGTATGCCATTTTTAGTACTTCTCTTTCTAGTTTGTAAGACAAGTTTCTTAGCAAATATATATTAGCACACAACTTTTTACTGAGTATGTCTACATGACCATTATAAGTTAGATTTTTGTCAATATAAATGCCAAGAAATTTTATGCAATTTATTTGGTCAATTTTTGTGCTGCCGGTATGAATTTCTATCTCATTCTCAATGCTGTCGCGAAGCTCAAATAGCATAGTTTTTGTTTTATTAAGGTTTATCTGTAATTGTGCATTTTTTAGGTAATTTGTTATGTGAGTTACTGATTTTGAGGCCTTTGTTTCCAACTGTTTAATAGTTTTGTCTGCACAAATTAATGTAGTGTCATCAGCATATGATATTATATTATAATCATCTGTACACTGCATATTATTTACATAAAGCAAGAATAATAGTGGGCCTAATACCGAACCTTGAGGAACACCTGTTTTCACCACATCATATTTAGACTTAATAGTTTGAATAGTATTTGCTTGTTTAAAATGTATTTCTGTGCACTATGGTCGATGTTTAAGGTAGGATGATAAAAGCTCATGTACTTTGCCTCTTACTCCATAGTTCTGTAACTTATATAGTAGTAAGTCATGACACACTGAGTCGAAGGCCTTGGACAAATCTAAAAATATTCCTACAGTTTTATTATTTTCTTCTAAATTTAGCATTATTTTGTGTAAAAATTCTGACACAGCGGTAATAGTCGAATATCCTTTTCGAAAACCATGTTGGGACCGAAACAGTACTTTATTAGATTCCAGAAAGCCTACCAATCTTCTGTTAATTACCTTTTCGTATATTTTTGCAAATAGAGATGTTAGGGTTATTGGTCTGTAGTTACTGGCTGTTTTTTCATCTCCCTTTTTAAGTACAGGTCTTACAATGCTGATTTTTAACAATTCAGGGAATTCTGCTTTTTCCATTGAGTGGTTAATCAAATGTACCAATATATTTTCTAATGAATATTTACAAAGTTTTAGAATTTTCGGTGTTATACCATCCCAACCTGGGGCACTGTCATTTTTTAAGTTACAAATAATTGAGTTAATTTCCTCTTTACTAGTCTCATATAAATATACACTCTGAGCTATGATTAAATTACTTACATTAGGACATGCATAACACTACCATCACTTCTGCTCATGTTTAAGAAATAATTATTTAATAAGTTACTGACTTCATTTGGATCCACTACACATCTACCGCTGTCATTTAGTTGAATATCCTTTTTTATAACTTTATCAGCTTTTGCACATTTGTTTATCATTTTCCATGCTGTTTTGGATACATTATTTGATATGATAAGTTTTTGGCTATTGTTATATTTATTAAATTTTATCAGGGCTAGTCTAAATAGCTTTTTATACTTGTTTTGTAGGTCTTTATACACATTTAGTCTAGTCGCTCTGTAAAATTCATAATTATCTTTAATTTTATCTTGAAGGGCTATTATTTGTGGAGGTAAGTTGGTTTTTTTATGAGCATTATTCTTAATTGGCTTTTTCTTTACTGGACAGGTGTTGTCATAATGATGTTTGAGAATATTAAAGAAGAGGCTCCATTTTTAATTTGGAGTGTTTAAAGCATACACTTCTGCCCAGGTTTCTTGAGCTAGGCTATCGTTTAAAGTTTGTACATTAGTTTCTCTGAGGTCCCTACTATACTTGTATTTTATTTCTTCTTTTTCAATGAAGAGGCTGTGTATATCAACAATTTGGGCTGTATGGTCCGAAATATGAAAATCATTATTTATGAATGTTAATTTATTTTTATCCATATTTGTTATTATATGATCTATAGCTTTACTAGAACTATCTGTTACTCTAGTGGGACCTATGTCTATTATATTTAAATTATGACTGAGTAAGACGTCATAGAAGTCAATATTGCTGGACTCCACGTTAAAATCACCTAATAGTATAATTTCTTTGTTCCTTTTTTGTACTTCATTTAGAAATTCATCTAGGCAAGTTAAAAATTCTGACAATATTGAGTTTGGTGATCTATAAATACCAAATATAGATATGTTCCCTTCAGCTGTTTGTACAGATATGCCAGCAATTTCGAAAGTCATTTCTTTACAATATTTACTTAACCATTTTACCTTAGTGAATTTGTCTTCTGTCTTAACAAAAATTACCACTCCTCCACTTCTGTGATTACTTCGGCAAAAATTATCCATTTGCTTATAATTATCAAAATTTATCATTTTCAGCTGATTTACATTGAGACCATGTTCTGTAAAAATAATTACATTTGGATTTAATTCTGATATTATTACTTCTAGCATTTCTTGTTTGTTTGATATATATTGAGTATTTTGGTGCATTACCCTAATTTCCCTACCATTACTTGGTTTGGCACTCATGCTTTGGTTACTGCATAGACCTTCCATTAGTCAATCTGAGTTAATTATGGCACCATCTATTTCAGACATAGGAATATAGTTACAAGATTTTTTTAACCCATTTTGTATCTCATGCAATATTAGAGACACTAGATAGTTTTTACCTCTATGGTTTAAGTGTAGGCCATGCCTTGTATGCTGTTCCCTTTGTAGTTCACCAATGTTTATTAAGGATACACTAGCATGACTCGCGCACAGAAGCTTCAGTTTTTTGTTTGTCTTTCTTATTTCTTTGTTTACACATGAGTCATAATGCAGATCAAACCTGTGTGGGATATTTACTACAATTGTGTGACCACCATTAGCACTTTGCCATATGTTATCTAAGTATTTTAGAACATTATCAGCTTCATTGTGATAAACATCATTTGAACCAGCCACAATTACTCTAACCTCACTTTGATCACATATGACATTTGGGAATATTGCACTGCATTTTGCACTTGGTTTCACATAACCTATAATTTCAAATTTACACATTTCTTTACTGTCACTTATCTTCACTGCCAGATTCCTTGCATGACTGTCGCCATATACTGATATCATCGGTTTTTGCCCATCTGATGTCTGCTTCTTCCGGGGGATGCTTTTCTTCCAGTTTGGTTTGGGACCCGTATGCGCAGCTCCAAGTTTAGGCCATTCCATTGAGTTTACATTTCCATCTTCTTCATCAGCCAGCAGAGGAGAGAATGAGTTTCTCGTTTCCAAGTCCTTGTGTTTTTCACTAAAACACGTTTTTATTGTAGCTCCTTTCTTGGGACGTTGCCAAGGGTTTTCAGTTTGATTTTCTAGAAGTTGAGTTAGTTTTAGGTTCTCCTCACTTAATAATTTATTCTTCAGTTTGATTTCATTCAATTCTTTGTCTAGTATTTCGATTATTTTCTGAAGAGAAGCCACACTTTCACATTCACTAGATTTACTGACGCCATTGCATTGGCTTGCCATGTGATGTTTTGAGTTTGTTGCATTTACGGTTTTTTCACTGTTTACTTCTTCCTGAGAAACTATGCGTATGTTTTGAATAGCGTTATTTACATTTACATTACTCACTGTTTTGGGTTTAATACTATTTTTGTCACTTTTTACTGTGTTTGTACGCACCACACTTCGAAGCGTCATACCACCACCCGCCATCCGTGATTTAATTCTTATAATAGGAAACGAACTTAGAATATACAAACTCTCACGGACACAAAGTGGATATTTCATGTAGTATATAAAACGGCTGGCATGACAACTTAGCGGGGAGGTCCGAGGCTACAGGGTCGCTCTTAGGACCTTATACTGAAATCTAAATATGAGGATATTAACTTGGCGTGAAATGCGACACTAGGCCACAGTGTAAAAAGTGGCACTAACCCATGTAGTGACCATGACCTCCCTTTTGATCAATTTTACAAACATTTACTACTGATCCATGAATTACTATTCAAACATCTCCGGCATGCAGTCTACATTTGTATTAGGTGGTTTCATAAGCTAGGTCAGTTTTTTTAATTTGTTGTTTTGGGAAATTTATTGGGCATCGTTGGTTTGGCAATGCTATTTACAGGAGGCAATGTCTATAATAGTGTTGAGTATATCGCTAGCATGTATGACTCGACAAAGCGTTGAGGCGTATTGAGCTACAAGTGACCAGCGCTGTGAACCTCTCTTATCTGGTCGATTATAAGAGTGAAATATTATTAAGTTGGCGTATATTCAGTTACGAAACATAAATAGAGCACTTGGAAACTGCGTGTGTCCGCCGTGAGAGGGTAGTCAATTATTATACGCGACAGGGGTGCATAATCATAAAAAATAACTTTAATGATTATAAATACATGATATATGTAGCCACGTAATTAGTTGTTCTAATGTTTTTCAAAGAATGAAAATGAGGCTCAACAGCCCTATCTTCTGTAATTTCCATAAGGGTAAAAAGAAAGAGAAAACCAGCTACACTTTTGTTATTAAATGACTACCACAATTACAGGATTTGTACGGTAATACAGCTAATTTTGTAATGTAATCAATCTTTACAACGGGAATAATTTTTAAAAAGGCGATTTACTCAACTAGCAAACATTTCATCAGCAAAGTTCATTTGTTTCTTTCATTTGCTTCTTTCATTTGTTATTGTGCTCTTTATTGTCCCATTCTATTCTGGGTTTGTAAAACCACCAAACTTAGCAATTGGATAATGTGGTGCAACAAACAGTGAGCATCTAAAAGATCTATTTTTGAGAGAAAGTAAATCGGACAAATTTCTTAGACGAAACACAGAGAAGATTTATGAAAAGTTCTCTGAGAAGGCCGGGAAATGCCTCAAACACAGTCTTTCACAATGACCCATTTTGAACAGTATAATTACAAAGCAAGAGAAATTCCGTTCGTTATTCGATATGAAGTAGTTGGAGCAATTCACTGTGAAGAAAGGTAGTTGGAAGTTTTAAACTCACCTTTTTTAAATTTGATCTGCATAGTTAAGAGAACAAACGAAAAGATTCGTGCCACACTAGATGCCAAAAAATTTGAACAAACATTGTATTCAGACATGAGAACGTAGACAATATGCTCAATAAATTGTACAAAGGAAACGTCTTCTCAAAATTAGACTTCATGGATTCATTGTGGAAGATTTCCTTAAAGTAGACGAGACAGAATATCGTAATATCTGCTTTCAATAATTTCATCAGTTAAACGCTTTCCTTTAGTTTGCACTAGTGGTAGTACCTTAAAGGACACTGCAAATCATTTGGGCAAACTCAAAGGGATTTGAATTTAATTATTTATTTATTGGTTGGTTAGGTTGGTGGGTTATCCATTCATTTTACTTCCTTTCATTGGTTTCTTTAATTTGTTTCTTTCATTTGTTTCTGTGCTGTTTAAATACTTTGGTCCTCAACTTCCCATTCTATCCTGGGTTTGAAAAACCACCAAACTTGGCAATTAGATACTGAGATGCAGCAAACAGTGGGCATCTACAAAATCTATATTTGACAAGAGGTAAATCGGACAAATTTCTTGAACGAAATACAGAGAAGAGCTATGGAAAGTTTTCAGAGAAGGCCGGGAAATGCCTCAAACACAGTCCTTTAAAATGACACATTTTGAACAGTATAATTACAAAGCAAGAGAAATTCTGTTCGTTATTCGAGAAGAAATAGTTGCAGCAATTCACTGTGAAGAGGGGTAGTTGGAAGTTTTAAGCTCACCTTTTTTAAATTCGATCTGCATAATTGATATATCAAATGAAAAGATTTGTGTCACCCTTGATGCCAAAAAATTTGAACAAACATTGTATTCAGACAGGAGAACGTAGAAGATATGCTAAATAAATTGTACGAAGGTAACTTCTTCTCAAAATTAGACTTCAAGGCTTTATTGTGGAAGATTTCCTTAAAGTAGACGAAAGAGAATATCCTAATATCTGCATTCAGGAATTTCATTAGTTAAACGTTTGTCTTTAGTATGAATTAGTGGTAGTACGTTAAGGGTACCATGCAACTTCCTTTCATTTGTTTATTTCATTTGTTTCTGTGCTGTTTAAATTCTCCGGTTCTTAATGTCCCATTCTATACTTCAGTATAGTTAACTTAGCTTGTATTTAAAGTAAATCAAGCTGCGCGCGCATATTGTAGCTGAGAGGCGTTTTCAGGAAGGCAAACAGTAGTGAATCATGGCGCAACTGGCGATTACTATTGAACATGCGCGCGGAAAGTCTTTACGAATTGGTGAAAAGATTATATTATTGACTGTAATTAACAAGTTCCGTGAACAATTTCCAGAACTTGCTATCGATGAAGTGGTGAAGGTAACATCTGAGTTTTCCGATGTAGCAGTTTCCAGCATTTATAACACACTCAAGGAAATAGCCACATTCGTCAGGTGAACGGTTACGTCGCCAGAAATAACTCGACCCTCAAAGTTCAAGATGTGCTGACGCTAGTAGACGCAGCATTTCATGTTGTAACACCTGATAACTGGAGCGCCTGTGTCCAACATGTGATTCGCCAGGAACAAAACCTGTGGTACATGGAGGGCATTATTGACACCGTCGTGGAAAAACGCGTGATACAACTAGGGGACGATGGATCGAGAGACCCGGAGACGTCAGATCTGGAGGGTATCGAACCAATGTGCAGCTGAGATTAGAGGAATGCAATTTACGGAAGTAGCAGTTAATTTTCATGGATATTAATAGTGTGCTACGTGATACTTAGCTCGAGAAATGTGCCTTTAGGACCGAAAATTTTTATTGATATTATACTTAACAAAGCGATAAAGCGCCTGGATTGAATAAATAGGTTTTTTTTTGTGGTGAAAATGCATAATCATATTATTAATACATATGACTATTATACTTAACTAAGCGGTAACAGTAGTGTCTTTCCGAATGCCCCTGGACGCGGAGTGATACAAAACCGGTGTTTTATTTACGGTAATTTATTCTCTCATTGGACATAGTATACTAAACTGTACTTTTAGTTAAGAATATTGTTACGTTACCCTAAATACGAAAGCGCAAAAACCATCATTTTAGCCTGTGGTGGTGGTGGTGTTGGTGGTGGTGGTGGTGGTGGTGGTGGCGGTGGTGATGGCGGTGGTGGTGGCGGCGGCGGCGGCGGTGGTGGTGGTGGTGGTGGTGGTGGTGGTGGTGGTGGTGGTGGTGGTGGTGGTGGTGGTGGTGGTGGTGGTGGTGGTGGTGGTGGTGGTGGTGGTGGTGGTGGTGGTGGTGGTGGTGGTGGTGGTGGTGGTGGTGGTGGTGTTTAGGCTTCTAGGCTATCACAAAGGCGGCCCGGGTTCAATCTCAGGCGACCGCAAAGTGAGATTTCTGGTGGACAACACGGCCCTCTAGCGGGTTTTCTCCGGAACTCCGGTTTATCCCGCTGTCTCATTTCACCGGAGACCCATCTTGATACCATTTATCATTAGCAGTGCAGGAACTTTGGCAGCAAAATATTGAAACATGGCAGCTGCAGATTGCAAGACGCTGACCTATGGAACCTCGCGATCCACTGCTGTCCTGATGTACAATCACGCTCCGAGATAGGGTCTGAGGTGAGACTTCGAATATCGAAATGTGTGCTGCTTTAGGGGCAGTAGAAACAATAGTAATTGTGTAAAACGAAGGCTTCAACATGTTCTTAAAAACAATCCATCATATTCCAAACTGTGTGAAGTGCGAAATTGTTTAAATAGCAACACAGATTCTAATATAAACTGTTTCAAGTATCATGCGATCTAGAGAGAACATTCCACCAACAAAAAATACTTTGTCAGATAAAGTTGAGAATTTACGAATGTACGTAGTTGTACATTCCAATAAAATTAGTGACTATAGTTGAAATTTAAACAATGTTGTTTGAAAAGGCCTGTTTATCTGTTCACAAAGAGAGAATAAATTAGTTTAGGGACCTTCTCATATTATTCATATATACGCGCTTAGTGAAGAGCCTCTGTCGTCAACTGCTTGCGTACCCAAAGTCGAAATCAGGTGTAGCGTACTCTACTAACGTCCTTTCCCCACCCTCAGTTCTTTGTTGATACAGTTGATGCAGGCACAAACAGGAGAGAGGTGTTTCGAAATTCTCTTTAAATATAGGATTAAATACAAAAATACAAAGATTGAGGGCGGCTTTTAGATAGCAGGAAGTTGTGAAGGGAAATAATTGTTAGAGAGGAATTCGTTTAGAGTATTTGCAATAAAGCCGATTTTTCTTAAATATAGATATTGTCGATTTATTTTTTTCATAACAGTTTTTTCATTATTTCCGTTCATTTTCTTATATGTTTTCCTTAGTTTCACAAATATGCACTATCCACATAAACACCTATGGCCAAGGCGAGACTCCAACCCACGACTCTACGCGCGGAACGCTGGAGACATACGCTTTAGTGACCATGGCTACGAGTTCCGGCTGCTTGAAACAAACTCAAAATCGCACTAAGTACTTCTATCGTACTGTGACTTGGTGGCTTCTTGAAATTAAATGTCCAACTGCACAAACCCAAAATGTTCTTTATTTCCTCCAAATTACAGTTGGAACACTTGCCGATTACATAGAATTACGTAGCGCACACTATTACAGTGAACCAGTTCGTTGTCACAGGTCCACTCCATACTCACAATTTCGTTAAACTCCTCTGATACACGTACGCAGTCTGCCAGTCCGTTCGCTAGCACCTCACTCTTCACGATTGCTCGCCAAGAACTGCCAGAGTCGTCTACTGCAGCTCTTATATAGGAAGATCACTGTTTGTGGAAACTTTGCGGCTCGGAACATCGTCCCGATTGTTCCAGGCGTCAGGGAAGGAGAAAGAGACGGTACAGTGCCTAGTCACACTTTCCTAACCATCCCCTATGTTAGCGTTACAAGATAAATGGGTGGGCGTGGACTAAATGCCTCCTGTCCCCTACCCAGCTCCAGATGGTCGTGCCTTCCGATAATTTGGGGCACTGGTCCCTCCTCAAAGCTGGTCTTCCCGAACAGCACCATCGTGGCTGGCCAGGCAATCCAGGTGTACCAGCAACATCTTTCCTCGGGGCCCCTTCTGGATGCGGTAGACCACGTTGTTAATCCTCTTCACCACCCGGTACGGTCCTTGCCATAGCTGCTGGAGCTTCGGACAGCGTTCCTTGGTATGGGTAGGGCGGTACAACCAGACCAGGTCACCTTGCTGGACCCTTGAATGTTGAATTGCCTGTCGTATCGGGTCTTCATGCGGTCGCTCGCCTTCTGGATGTTCTGGCGAGCCATCTCGTGTATGTCGTGGAGGTTGTCTACCAGTTTCTCATCATACTCGGTCTTGGCTGTTTCGCTAGCGGAGGGCTTCCAAAAGCCAGGTCACAAAGGAGGCGTAACTCTCGACCGAATATTAAGCTGGCTGGTGTAATGCCCGTGGTGTCGTGTGTTGACGAGCGGTAGGCCAGAAAGAACAGTGGCACCTTGAACTCCCAGTCTCGCTGATGGCTGTCCATGACCTTTCTCAGAAGTTTTTCTAAGGTCTTGATATATCTTTCAACCATACCATCCAATTGGGGATGTAGAGGTGTTGTGCGGGTCTTGTTAGCCCCAAGATAACAACCTCCTTCATTAGGTTGGACACAAAGTTGGTGCCCTGGTCACTGTGGGGCTCCAATGCCACCCCAAATCGGCAGAACACCTGCTCCACGAGGCAGCCTGTGATAGTCTTTGCCTCCTGGTTCGGGATGGCATACACCTCCTGCCACTTGGCGAAGCAGTCCACGACCACCATCAGGTACTTGATGCCTCGGTCGGACACTGGGAATGGTCCAGCTATGTCGAGAGCGATCAGTTCGAATGGCGCTCCGACGTTATACTGCTGCATGCGACCCCGGCTCTCGTCTGCGTGCCGCGACTCGCTGCACACACGTGACTTTGACGGCACAATCTCTCAGCGTCTGCTCGGAGCCTCAACCTTTAGTAGCGCTGCTGGAGTTTGTCAATCGTTCGGTTCGCTCCCAGGTGTCCTCCTGAGTGTAATTCGCTTTTCTTACAGATTTTCTCCCGCTAATTACAGTTCCATTTGCTTTGGTATTGCTTAATATTATCACGGTAATATAAAAATGTTGGTAGGTATGAATGTTGTAAAAGGTATAGGGAGGAAAGTGTAGAAGCCTTGAAAGTTCAGTTGGCTTATAGCACTGCAAACTCTACAAAATAATTAATTCCAGAACTATCTCGGGAGTACACAAATAAATAGAATTAAATAAAATGTTGCATAGTGTGAACAATGAACAGCAATCATAACTTGGAATTTCAATTAAATATCAGGATTTACCGCGATGATCTTATTTTGTTTAGGAATGGCGAGGTAGCGCGCACTAGATTGAACTTTGAGTACTACTCCCTGTTCCTCCAGATTGTTGCTTCTTATGATAGCGTCATGAACATAAACAAGAAGCAACATACTGTGACCTTATGGGTTCGTGAATTTAAAAGTCCAATTGCACAAACTCAAAATGTTCTTTATTTCCACCGAATTACAGTTGGAACACTTGCCGATTACACAGAATTACGTATTGCACACAATTACAATTCGCCAGTTCGTCTGTCAAAGGTGCACTCTACACTCACAATTACGTACAACTCCTCGGATACACGTAAACAGTCTTCCAGTCCGTTCACTAGCCTGGCGCTCCTTTTGGCTGTTCGCCAAGAACTGCACTGAATCGTCCACTGCAGCCTTATATAGGAAGATCGCTGTTTCTGGAAGCTTCGATGTTCGGAATATTATCCCAAAGGTTCCAGACGTCGGGGGGGGGGGTGGGAAAAGAGACGGTACAGGGCTCTTCTAAGCATCCCCTCAATTAGTGACACGAGATAAATGTGTAGGCGTGGGTTAAATGCTCCCCGTCTGGCCCTACCTGCCAGCTGGTTCTATCGGGAATTCCGATGTTCGGGGACAATACAAATAATATATAAATGTATGATATTGCATAGAATAAAAATAAACCGGTAACAAAATGACAAGGGACGGAAAACTAGAATCATTGAAAATTCGTTTGTTTTGTAGCACTGCTAATTCTACGATCTAAACAGTTCTTCTTATTGGCGCCATTGCATTATGAGAATAAACAGTTGAAGAATATGAAAGGAAAGAGTAAAAGGCGGCAAAGAGATTTGAACCATTTTGGCTCCGAACAAAGAGGTTCGATTGCGTTTCACTTAGTTCTATCTCCGGAGACAACAAATAAATAGAACGAAATAAAATGTTGCATATCCTGAACAATGAACAGCAGCCAGAGTGTCGACTGTCAATTTAATATTAAGATTTACCGCGATGATCTTGTTTTGTTTACGAATGAGAAGGTAGCGCCCACTAGGTTTAATTTTGAGTACTACTCCCTGTACCCCCAGATGGTTTCTTCTCATGACAGCATCGTGACTATAAACAAGAAACAACAAACAAATATAATATAAATATATGATGAAGCATAACATAAAAATAAACAGAAACCAAAACTTCAAATATCAAGTAAATATAAAAATTTTCCGCGAAGATCTTGTTACGTTTAATGATAGCGAGGCAGCGCCATCTAGAGTTATTTCTGAGAACTATTCCCTATTTCCTCAGATTTTCTCTTACGACCACTACTACATCTGCTTCTATACCGCCTAACTTTATCATGATACTTTTGAGTTGTACCTAAATATGTATTTAAAAATGTCGAATAAGGAGAAAAGGAAAACGAGAAGTAATAAGAAGTAAGGTGAAACAAATGCAGAAATTTGTTTATTTTTGAACACTGTAAATTCTACGAAGTAAACGCTTCGCCTTATTGGCCCCATTGCATTTCGAGTACAAACAACTGAATATCCCGAAAGAAAAATGAGGAACTTGTATTCAGAATACAAGATGAGGAATATTAAAGATAGCAGCGAGGTATGGACTAAAATGAGAATTTTGATATTATCATATAATTAAAGTTTGTAAAATAACGAAAATTAATTTCGGGTAGGTTTTTTTCCCTCCATTTCTAGTGATGTCTCTCTAATGTGAGGGGCTGTTTCAATTAAACGCACTTCAAGATCATCGATATGTGTATTAGAATCTGTCAAAATGCATTTGAACATCACTGTACCCCTTTCACACTATTTTAAAGTATATTCATTTCTTTCTCTCTACTTGATGTTAATCAAGTTATGTAGAAATAATCGTATTCCTAATACTTTATTTCACTTTGTCCCATCTGAGACCCTGAGGTTCAATCAATGAAATGGATAAAATAATATTGAAATAACACCAAATAAATACATATTAATAAATAATAGAAAAATAAATAATTAAATAAATAAACAAATAAAAATACTGAATTGCATAAAAAAAGAAATTGCAACCAAAAAATGGAATGTAAATTAAATATCAGATCTTACTGTTATGATATGGATTCGTTTAGGAATGGCGAAGTGGCGCCCTCTAGAAATAGTTTGCAGTATTATTTCTTATTCTCTCAGATTTTCTCTTCTGATTACTGTTTCATCTCCTTCACTACTGCTTACAATTATCACGGTAGTTTTAAAATGTATATAAATATAAATGTTAAATATGTACAGGTAGGAAAAGGAAGAAGAAGAAGAATCAGAACAGCATCAAAAGTGTGTTTGGTTTGTAGCACTGCGAATTCTACGAGAAATACCAAGGCGGCCCGGGTTCGATCCCAGGCGACCGCAAAGTGAAATTTGTGGTGGAAATCACGGCTCTGGGGCGGGTTTCCTCCTGGACCTCCGGTTTCCCCCGCCATATCATTCCACCGGTGCTCCATTTTCATCTCATGTATCATCAGTGCCACCGCCTGCGGTGCCGTATGTAGTAAAAGCGGGCGTTAAACACTACACACACACACACACACACACACACACACACACACACACACACACACACACACACACACACACACACACACACACACACTTCTACGAGAAAAACAAATTATCTTATTAGCGGCATTGCATTCTGAGTAAAATTATTGAAAATCACGATAGGAAATATTTTTAAAAAAGCACAAAGAGATTTGAAGCATTTTGGAGACGTATAAAGAGGTGAGAATTGCGTTTCACTTATTTATATCTCGGGAGATTACAAATAAAGAGAATGAAATAAAATATTGCATAGCTTGAACAAAGAACAGCAAGGAGATTTTCGATTGTCAGTTAAACATCAATATTTCCCGCGTTGATCTTGTTTTGTTTAGGAATATCGAGGTAATTAGTTAGTTTTTAGTAATACTCCCTGTTCCTGCAGAATGTTTCTTCTGATGACAGCATCACGACCATAAAGAAAATACAAGTAAACAATAAATAAAGGTAAGATGGTGCATTAGCTAAAAATAAACAGAAAACAAGATGTAAAATTTCACCTAAATATAGAAATTCGCACCGATGGCTTTTTTTTGTAGTTTTACTTCCTCCAACGATAAGTCATACCAGACGATGAATGGAATGGGTGAAATGATGCTCAAATGAGCCCAGGGTCCAAAGAGATTTGAGTTACCCAACATTCATCTTTCAGGACAACGGAAAACCCCGGAAAAACCTTATCCAGTTAATTCACCCTGACCGAGATTCGAACTCAGGACCTCTTGCACCGATGACCTTGTTTAGCTTAACGAAGGCATAGCAGCGCTTTTAGAAGGACTTGAGTACTATTCCATATTTCTTTAGATCGCCTCTTCTGACTACTGCTTCATTACTGTCTAAAATGTATGATGATAGTTTAAGTTGTACTTAAATTTGTATGTTAAAGTTGGAATAAGGGGCGCGCAGGAGAAGAAGAAGAAGAAGAAGAAGAAGAAGAAGAAGAAGAAGAAGAAGAAGAAGAAGAAGAAGAAGAAGAAGAAGAAGAAGAAGAAGAAGAAGAAGAAGAAGAAGAAGAAGGAGAAGAAGAAGAAGAAGGAGAAGGAGAAGGATCAGGAGAAGCAGGAGAAGCAGTAGAAGCAGAAGCAGGAGAAGCAGAAGAAGCAGGAGAAGAAGGAGAAGAAGGAGAAGAAGGAGAAGGAGAAGGAGAAGAAGGAGAAGAAGGAGAAGGAGGACAAGGAGGAGAAGAAGAAGGAGAAGAAGGAGAATAAGGAGAAGAAGGAGAAGAAGGGGAAGAAGGAGAAGAAGAAGTAACGTAAAAACAAGTTAAAAAATTTGTTCAGTTTGTAGCACTGTATATTCTCCGAGCTAAATGGTTCGTCTAAGTGGCGCCAATCTGTTGCCGCCAGAAACATATAAATATCGTGAAAGTGAATTCTAAAAAAGAGGAAAGAGCTTTGTATCATTTGGGGCTCGTAGCAAAGAGGTTTGTTTGTGTTTCACTTATACCAGTCTCAGGAGATAATAAATAAATTAATGGAATAAACAAGAGAATAAATAAATAAGAATAAGTTAAAATTGCACAACATAAAAATTAAACAGCTTACAAAATATCGGATAACGTTTAATCCATAATTTACTGCGATGGTTTTCCGTTACTAATGGTGAAGATACATAGTCCTGAATTAGTTTTGTGTAATATTGTTTATTCTTCAAGATCTTCTCCTCTGATTACTGCTTCACCACCAAACCCAAATAACAAAAGTAATAACAAGCACTTATCGTTTGAATCGTGAGCTAGGTCTAAAGTTTATATAAGAGTCCTACAGCTAAAAGACGTTCAGAATTTACAGAATCTAAGCGTTTCTGGGAAACTTTTACAAGATTTATTTCCATAAGAACTAATTCGGTTATCACAAACACAACAAAACAGAACAATCTTTGCCAAATAGGTATAACTATTAAGTGGAAGGTAAGAAAGGAAGAGGAAAAATGAGGAAGATACGAAGTTGAGAAAAACGGTTAACAGAAATGCAAATCAGACGAAAACTCTGAATGATAATAAACTAGCCTAAAACACAGCTAAAGTTCAACTGACAAAGATTTGAAGATCGCGGAAGTTTTGAGTAAAAAGGGGCAAAGAGATGTGAAATCATTTGGGGGTCGTAGAAAAGATGGCTGATTGCGCTTCAGTTGCTTCTATCTACGTAGCACAACAAATAAATGAATAAATAAAGTAATATAGTTGATAAACATAAATTAGAAATCAACGATTCAATGAATAATAAATAAATTTCAATAGATAAACTATGTAACGCAACCAAAATATCGAATGCCAATTAAATATCAGAATTTACTGTTTTGATCTCGATTCAATTACGAGTTATGAAGTGGCACACTCTGTCATTAGTTCGGAGTATAATTTCCTATTCTTCCAGATATTTTTGGCCTGATTAATGCTATATTTACTTCACTATTGCTTAATATGATCACGATATTCTGAAAATGTAAGTAAGTATGAATGTTATAAAAGGTATAGGGAGGAAAGAGTAGAAGCATTGACAATTCGTTTGGCTTATAGCACTGCAAATTCTACCAATTAAACAGTTCGTCCTTTTCGCGCCAGTGCATTATGAGTATAAACAGTTGAAGAACGTGAAAGGAAATAGTAAAAGGCGGCAAAGAGGTTTGAACCATTTTGGCGCGTAACAAAGAGGTTTGATTGCGTTTTACTTAGTTCTATCTCAGTAGATAACAAATAAATAGAACGAAATAAAATGTTGCATAGCGTGAAAAATGAACAGCAGCCAGAGTGTCGACTGTCAATTTAATATTAAGGTTTACCGCGATGATCTTGTTTTGTTTACGAACGGCGAGGTAGCGCCCACTAGATTTAGTTTTGAGTACTACTCCCTGTTCCTGCAGATTGTTTCTTCTGATGATGACATAATGATCATGAAGATGAAACAATAAGTACACAAGAAATAAAGGTATGATGATACATAATCTAATAGTAAACCACAAACAAGATGTCAAATATCAGGTAAATATAAAAATTCGCAACGATGATGCAAAAAGTTAATAATTACGTGAGAGGTTTGTGAGTGTAAACTGCAGTTTTGAAGTTGTTTTATAAAATCTCATATGATTATCTTCTATCATTTGCGGCAATACAATTAGGACATATTTCCGAGTATATTCTGCAACGTCTGGCTGAAGCTGAACCGCTAACCACTGGCTATTTTCTATTTGTTATTCTGTTAAATCGTAACCATAACATCTTGTTGAGAGGAAGAAAGTTACTGTTAAGGATAACAAGAGGTGAGAACGTGTTGTTAGCGCCACCAATAGCACTTTGTCCTTGCTGAAATTTGATATAGAAGTAAGGAATGAAGAACATCTGCGGAGATAGATAACCTTATGTCATTTGTACATCCTAAGCTGAAGCCATAAATTATTGTGTGTGAAAATAATGTAAAGTGTATGCTTACACGAGTATTACGCAAAGAGTTTCCTAACCTAACTTTATTCATCTGTGGTCATTTACGCGGGAATAAAGAACATTCGAAAAATTTTTGTTCTGAGATTCATTTCTCCGTCAGAATTATCTTGTAATCAAGCATTTACATTTAATTTTCTGCCGTGTAACCTTTGAAATACTGATTTGGATCAGAAATTCCAGCAAACTGTGACTTCCACATTCCTTTAGCACCTGATACAAAAGCAAATAAATATCCAAAATGAAAGCAGTTTCTTTGAAACCAAATGCTAGAAGATTGGACATGTATATTACGAAATCACCAGAACTCGTATTTCATATCAGATTATTATGAGAATTTATACTTTCCTGTTCAATAAAGAATGATCATAACCTTTTTACGCTCACAATTTTCGCACTAAAATTCAATCTTATTGTATTCTGTTAGCTTAATTTGAAATAAACACGCCGTAGTTGTTTCATTGTTGGTACTCCTGGTTCCCGCCTGTGAGAACCAGGAAATTTCAGACACTTTTAGTATTCCCTACCGCTGCAATTATTACGTTTTATATAATGGTCTCTGTAATGGCTGCAGGTTGAATAAACTAATTCTGTTAATAGTAACAAGAAATAGCACTACATCATGAAAGTATATTGCTCATTCTCCAGTTCGGAGTCTTGCAATGAATTCTCTCCATGGAATATATTAATTATTTTATACTTTAATGAATTATGTCAAATATTTTGTATGAATTTTCAAGGAATTAAGGGGACAATCTGGTACAAAAGTGGCCAAAAATGCAAAATTTTTCATAAAACTTATTTTGAAGAAATCACTCGCTCGTGCTGGCTGGCTCTATACAGCCAGAAGGTTTTTGCTCCGTGCCCACCCGTTAAGGGTTTTACCGCAGGTAGGATTTAGATTTGAAGTTTGTAGGATGAAGGTGGCGTAGGTCCTTTGGTTGGGAGTAAATTTTACAGGTTACCGATGTACCGTAGGGTTGAAGGGGAGGATGCAGTACTTTGTACCTAAATCTTTATTTTCTGTTTAATTTTTAGTGGGGGAAAAATTTAGATGCCAAACAGCCTAGAAGAATTATGAGGAGCTCAGCTTTAGCTGGTGATAGGATTAGCTCCTGGGTTATCTAGGGTGCCTGCTTGCTATACGGGGGACCCGGTGCAGTCTAGATCGGCGTCTAGTGGGGTCAAAATCTCCCAATGATCTAACAAGGGTGCCTGTGTGTGATGGTAAACTTGTGTATAATTTTGAAGCCCGGTGCCTAATTTCATCCTCCACGTATGGAAGACCCGATGCTTCGTGGAGCAACCTGGTAGGGAAATAACGTCCTACAGAATAGATAGACCGTAGTCCTCTATTCTGTGCACGTTGAAGCCATGCTGTCCAGCTGTCTGCTGCTATGCCCCAAATCTCGCAGGCAAATAGCATCACCGGGATTACCAGCGCTCGGAAGAGATATAACTTAATGCCAACTGGCATCGAGGTCGACCGCAGCATTGGGTACAGGGAAGCGATTTCTCCCTGTACCTTCGCCGAAATGTTCCTGATGTGTCGGAAAAAAGTTAGACCTCTGTCCAAATTAACTCCTAAGTACTGGACAGAGTTAGACCACTCTATCCTTCGACCTCGGTAGCTGAAATTGGGGCAGTCTGCGGGGGTGTGGCGCTTTGTAAGGAGTATGGCGTGGCTTTTGTCCCGATTTACGGACATCCGCCAACGCCGGCACCACTGTTGTGTTAGGCGGAGATGTCTTTGTATGGAGTTGAAGGCTCTGAGGATGTTTTGTCCTTGCAGAATAAAAGAGTTCGTCAGCGTATTGTGCCATTACGACTCGTGGTTCTGTGGGGAAATCTGCCATAAAGACGTTGAAAAGGATGGGGGATAGCACAGAGCCTTCGGCGATTGCAGAAATGTTGTCTCCAATGTGTCTAGAATATGACCATTAAATATTGTGTGTCAAATCCACCTGGAGGTTGGTGTGTTTCACATTTATTTAGACCCTTGGTGTGAAAAGTGGGTGTGACAGATATGTCAGATTTCAGCAATAACAGCTAGAGGAAGTCTGTTTGTTGTTTTTAGACTTTAAGGAGACATTTATCTTAAATAAATAGATGATGGCTGCTCTTATTACACAAGTGTTGCTATCTGTTGACAGAGAATTAAAAATATAGCAAATAAATTATATTGTTTATAAAGTAGCTATGCATCCATGTGTGTGTAACACGACTGAACATTGAAGATCTGAATGTCAGACCTCCAATCTCATGCCAGATTAGGGCTAGGCCCTCTACAGGCAGTGGAGTGTTTTGTAAGGAAGGATAATATGCGGCAGAAGATGAGGTTTAAATTATATATAAGCCATCTGTTGTGTTGTTTTATGTGCCTAGAAGCAGTCTCGGGCGTTTGTAGTGGTCTCCAGGATCGATGTCCTAGTCACCTAGACCGCGGATGAGTGAGTTGAAGTTGTGGGAGAGGTTTTGATAGAAGGAACGTGAAAGGGTATGGATGTAGTCTGCTATTGTGCGGATACGTAGGTCACGTCGGATAACTAGATTGCGGATGTACCAAGGGGAGTCTGTGGCAATGCGGGGGAATCGGGATTGTAGAATTTCAAGGCGGTGTAGGTGAGACTTGGCTGCTACTCCCCATATTTCACTGGCGTATGAGATGGCTGGTCGGAGTACTTGTTTATACAGGAGCAGTTTTGTAGGCAGAGACATCACTGATCATCGGTTATAGAGAGGGTAGAGCATACCCATTCTTTTGCTAACTTTATTAGCCGCATACGTAATGTGGTCTCTCCACGTCAATTTGATGTCGAGTGGAACACCAAGATACTTAACTGCATCCATGTGTGTAGTTCAATTGCTGTAATACTTGTGTCATTTTAGCAAATATAATGGGAAAATTGTGTAGTGGAAAGTTAATAAAGAAAAAGAAAGCTAAGCTTTTAGCTGAAACAAGATGGAAACATTCCACAGCAGATAAAAATGAAGAATCTTATGCTAATAGCTATACAGCTGAAAGTGTTACATTTGCTCCCCCAAAGTTGTAGAGCCAGATTACCTTCTTGTGTCAGTAATGTTTTGAAGAACTTGTTTTTCAAGAGCATTGTGTAGTGAATGTAAAGAGGAATGTGTTACTGTGAATTTTAGAGAGTTCTATGGTTTTTCTATGAAGTTTGCAGTGAAGTGTCAAGCGTATGGTTAGGTTTTGTATGAAACTTTTTCAAGCAAAAGAAAGGGTACAACCACAGAAAAGAAAACGAATGGTTCTTTTGATATAAACATGAAAATTGTGACAATATTTTAGGTGGTATGCAACACTGTACCAATGCTCCAGCTCCGATCGAAGGCCCATGCATTTAAAACCTCCAGTAGACGTATGCTCATGGTGGTTTTATAACATAGCTGTTGCAATAGGTGACAAGCCTAATGGCTACAAAAATGAGACCCATACAACTCTAAATGCTCATGTAGTGGAGAAAATGGTACCCCTATTCTAAACGTTGTGTTCAAGAGATCTGTTAGAAATATGTACCAGAGAAAAGACTCAAAATGCAAATGGAAGACTATATAGTGTAATTTGGAATATTTGCTCCAAGAAGATCTTTATTTTAGCCAAAAAAGGTTGAAATGGCTATGCAAGAAGCTATATCTCTTGTAAATCAAGGACAGCTTTCGACTAAATTGGCAAAGAAGTCAGAAATTTCTCCTCTTTCCAAAAAAATAAGTAAACGCAGAGATGAACGCCGTGTCAAGCAGAGTGACGACTGTTAAGTTTAGAAATCAAAAGGAGAAATGGAACAAAAGTGGCAAATATCATCAAAGAAGATTTGAGGCTGAAAGTTGAGGGAATGTTGTGCGCTGCAGGAGAATTCTAATGAGAGAATGAAGTGCAATGTTTCCAATGAATGAGTTCTAAAGCCTTAAATAGCTTTTTCTCCGTATAACAATTTCCATGCTTTGGGGTAAACACTTTTGCAGTAAAAATTGATAACTTCAGAATATGTAGAGTATAACTTGTTAAAGTAAATAGTGCACTGGTTTGTTGATCACACTCATAAATGCTTTGAAAGGACCAGATTAAAAAGAAAACTGCCTCAGGATATCCTACTCATTGATTTAGAAGATAGCGACTTTTCTCACTAATTCAATGTAGATCCTCTTTTTTTCTCGTAACACCACTGATCATAATCTAGTCTCGCATATCTAACCTCTCTTTTCAATTGTTATCCATCTTATTTAATGTTATTGTATGTGTTAGTTATCCCGTTATGCACATTATCTTTTATTATCTTTCATTTAAATGTGTTCCTAATTGTTTTCTGTATATACGAGGTACATCCAGAGAGTAAGATCTGTTTGGTAATAAAATAAAATTGTGTACAGGTAGAGAAAATGTATTTATTGCACAAAATTCTACAACTTTTAAACTACTTTGTCACATAACTACCGAAATTTTGCAGGCATTTGTCATAGCGAGGCACAAGTTTTTGTATACCTTCTTCATAGAAGTTTGCCGCCTGTGTCTTCAACCAGTTGGAAACATTTTCTTTCAGCTCTTCGTCATTGTTAAAGGGTTGACCGCGAAGGAAAGATTTGAGATGCAAAAACAGATGAAAGTCACTAGGAGCGATGTTAGGGCTGTACGGGGGGTGGCCAAACACGTACCAGCCAAATCCCTGCAGGATGTTTTTCGTAGCATTTGCAGTGTGTGGTCGTGCGTTGTCGTGAGGAAAAACAACACCTTTTGACATCGCAAATTTGCCGATAAATTTCAATTGCTTTCACTTTCCTAGCATCCAGAAAACGAATCACAGATCTGATTTCACAAGCGGCGGGATTTTCAATCAACACCGACATTGTAAACAAGCACAACGAAGCTTACGTGGCTGACAGCGATCTCACAGTGGCGCATGTTTCTTCTCCTTGATACACCCCCTAGGGGAGGGGATCCGTCCCCTTCAGCTGCCGTGGAGCGGGCGTTGGGGATCCCTAGCACTCGTGGTACCTCTGACGTTACTAGAGGAACCTCGGGCCGAAAATTCTAGCCCCTGCCTGATAGGGAGTTGTTCGAATTGGGTTGGACTCGACGGGGCATTGGTTACCGATACCCGTGGAAGATCGGGTACGTCTCCGTACGGGGTTGAGGGAAGCCATTAATATTCCCGCGTACTAGCCAGCATAGCTAATTGAAGGTGTGCTAGATCACCAGGCGGCCCCAACGTGGTCATATCGGTAGCCTTCCCATTTTGGAGTTGGCGCGCGTAAGTGGGGTATCCACTTCCATCCCGTCTTGAGTCCATAGGACCTGATGGGGGGCTTGTTAGTCTCTAGGTCTTGCCCTATGTAAAGAGCCTCGGAGGCGCCGGGCACCCTTTCGGGACAGCTCGGTAATTCCAATGTAGAAGGAGATCCGGGTCCTTGGTCCTACGGGTCCACGACTAATGGGAGTAGATCCTCTGGCATGAATTGAATCTCCTTGATAGGGGAAGGTGCTGTACCTAGGGACAATTTTTGAACATTATTTTTTCAGTTATGTTTATTTAAATTTACTGCAATAATGACTGTCACTTTAGTGACCTTCATCTATTAGCTACAAGGTAGAATATTATTTGCATGCATTTTGTTGCACATTAAGTGTTGAAAACAAAATTTGTAATATTCTACAACCTGTCCCTAGGTACATACCCATGCTGTACCAAGGGACATACCTTGCTTTACCAAGGAACACGACATTCTATCGTAAGATACACTACCCATATATGATTACTTTATTTATAGAAAAGTAAAACATACAATTATGAGTTTCCAAAATCATCTTCATCACTACTACTTTTCTCTTCAAAAAGGTTTCTCACTGCTTGTTTTTGTTTCCTTTCTTTGATTTCCTTTGATTTCACTTTCTTATTCTTTCTATTTTCCATTTCCTCATTAATAATAATAATAATAATAATAATAATAATAATAATAATAATAATAATAATAATAATAATAATAATAATAATAATAATAATAATAATAATAATAATAATAATAATAATAGTAATAATAATAATAGTAATAGTAATAGTAATAGTAATAGTAATAGTAATAGTAATAGTAATAGTAATAATAATAGTAATAGTAATAATAATAGTAATAATAATAATAATAGTAATAATAATAATAATAATAATAATAATAATAATAATAATAATAATAATAATAATAATAATAATAATAATAATAATAATAATAATAATAATAATAATAATAATAATAATAATAATAATAATAATAATAATAATAATAATAATAATAATAATAATAATAATAATAATAATAATAATAATAATAATAATAATAATAATAATAATAATAATAATAATAATAATAATAATAATAATAATAATAATAATAATAATAATAATAATAATAATAATAATAATAATAATAATAATAATAATAATAATAATAATAATAATAATAATAATAATAATAATAATAATAATAATAATAATAATAATAATAATAATAATAATAATAATAATAATAATAATAATAATAATAATAATAATAATAATAATAATAATAATAATAATAATAATAATAATAATAATAATAATAATAATAATAATAATAATAATAATAATAATAATAATAATAATAATAATAATAATAATAATAATAATAATAATAATAATAATAATAATAATAATAATAATAATAATAATAATAATAATAATAATAATAATAATAATAATAATAATAATAATAATAATAATAATAATAATAATAATAATAATAATATTTATTGAGGTACTAAGCTTTTACAATTTTTGGACTGCCCTCTGTTTTGGCGCAGGCCACTGCTGCACAGGACAGTCCATTAAGTATATTTACAGACGTGTTACAATATGTGTTATTACAGAATAGTCACTTATTATTCCTTCTCTCTTTTTACAGTCCATACCCACTTGTTTTTAACCTTACTTAAAAACTGACCTATGTCTTTATAATTTTTACTTAAAACCTTGATTAAGCTGAATCTCCTATTCATGACGTGGCGTCTTGGCTTCTGTTGACGTCGCTACTGCTTTATCCTGCCGCTCTTCGTCCCACACGTGTCCGGATCTTGGTGAACTCGAAGTTGTTGCTTTGGCGATAATTTCCTGCGTATGGTGTAATTTTTGCTGATTTGTTTTCTCTTGCATTGTCCCGTTGCGCCATACGTCTCTCTTGCCCGTAGAAATAGCATTCAATCCATAGTTGTAAGTTTCGTATATATGCTCTCTTCCCTGCAGCTCTCGCCTCCATCTTTCACCGGATTAGGTTCTTTTTTGTGATTCTTTGCGTTGGCGTTAGGTCTTTGTTTATAAATATATCGCTCCCTTTCAGCATTTTTGCTCTGCCCAATATTTCATGAATTAATTGCTTTGTTGAAAACTGAACAATGATTGGTCTTTTTCCTTTTTGCCTTCCTACGCGATAGGCGTCGATAATCTCCCATCCATGTATCTCTAATTCTAATTTATCTTTCAATATTTGCGATATTTCTTGCACTGGCCAAAAACCTCTTCTTCCCTTTACGCCTATAAACACCAAATTAAATCTTCATCTCCTCTCATCTGCTCTTTCTATTTTTATTCTCATTTCTTCCATGTCTGCCCGAATCCTTTGAATTTCTCTTCCAACTTCATCTTTAATTTCCTTCGCTATCTTATCCAGATTATTAGTTATCCTTTGCTCCATACCATCCATTTTGCTGATTTTCTCCACCAGTTCTGCTAGAATTCCCTGTATTTCCTCTGGGCCCGGGTTTTGCTCAATTCCAGCTATCAGTAGCATCATTAGAATTATGATTATCAATAGTAATTCCTCCATCTTACTGACTTCCATTCCCTTTTTTTTTAATAACATTTGCCTGAAAAGTCCAATTCTTGCTCTGTAGACTGTGATTCCTACACCCATTGCTGGTTGAATCAATTTTGTTGTCACACCTCAGGAGCTCACTGTCACTCGTCCTCCTCCTTCCACTGCTCACTTAGCACTCTCCTCATTGGACATATCAGTTAATATAGTTGATTTCCTTTTCTTGCTTCCAATTTGCCTGCTGGTGGGTCTCTGCTGTGCAGCTTTAGGAAAAGGGTGGACCATTTCTGGTGCCATTTTGGGAGCTGAAGGAGTGTCTAGTTTGTTAGAAGGACCTGGGTTTTCAACTTCCCAGATGTGCAAAGACTCAGTGCATTCATTTACTTCAGATGGTGGGTGGTTAGTCACATATGCAGGAAGGAAATCTATTTCACTGAAAACGCCCTCATTCAGTGGAACAATTCCTGTGACTTCAAATCCTCTTTTTATGTTCTTTGGTGTAAATGCAGACTCATAGGCTTTCCTTGCAATTTCACAGACGTCATATATTCTCATACGTTTGCCAAAGTTGCCTGGGGTATTCATCCAGTCATACATTTCCGTGTGATAATACTTCTTGAATGGTCCAAAAACAGATCTATCAAGGGTTTGCTTCTTATGGCTGCAATGTGGAGGTAAAGACAGGAGCACAAGACCATTTCCCTTGGCTTTTTTTATCATTGTAATGAGATGTGGGTCTCATGATTGTCAAAAAGCAGAATTTGTGGTTCATCTTGGCTAGGTTTTGCATGCTTGATAAAATGTTCCAAGTATTGAAAGAAAATGTCTTCGTTCAACCAACCACTTGAATTAGCTGCTCCTATTGAACCAGGAGGTGCACCTTTGAGCATGTGTTGTTTTAAATGAACTCTAGGGAACACAAATATAGGAGGGACTCTTTTTCCTAGAGCATTTACTGCAGAAATTATGGTCACATTCTCTCCTGGCTCACCTGAAGTCGTACTTTCAATCTGTTTTGCACCTCTTGCTGCAAGAATTTTGGGAGGAACATACACAGTGGAACATCCACTTTCATCAGAATTCCACACATGCTGTGGCTGGAAGTTCCCTCGGCTCAAAATGTTCTTTTAGTTTTTGAAAAACTCCTTCACAGTATTTTTATTAAATGCTGCTGGACGGGCTAAACTGGTAGCTTCCGGTTTTCTTAATGATAAATCTTGGTGACGTTGGCGGAACAATCGTGCCCAACTCTCTCCAGCAAGTTTATTTTCCTCCCATTGTGGTACAACCTTCTCATTGCTCTTAGCGTATTCAAAAGGAAATTTCCTAGTCTGATAGATTGTCAAACCATAATGCAGATAAGCAGCCTCTTTCAAATAATAAACCAGATCAGTTTCTTCTTCATTGGAAAGTACCCTATTTACATGAAAATTAGGATAATAAGTTAACTTTGTGTTCCAGTAAACAGTCTTTGCTTTACAAACTGAACGTGCTATGGCAGATTTTGAAATCTCGTGCTTGTCAGCGGCTTCTTGAAGGGACATCTTCCTCTCAATAACATCCCTCACGGCTGCCTCCATTACATCTTTATCTGGTGGTGGTCTCTTGATACCATTTTTGCTTCGTGGCATTTTCTTCACCTAAGAAAAGCAGTTTAGTAAATAAAAAAGTAGAATCTCAGTACGAAGGAACACATTAATCTACTAAGGGACGTACCTTGGTACAGCACATACATGTGTCCCCTGGTACATTTTATGCACCTTCATTGAAAAATGCTCATATTTGCAGGTTAAGTGCGAATGTTGAGCCAAATGCCATGACCCCTGTTAAAACATATTCTTAACATTCAATAAATACATTCACCAACATTTCTTGCAATCTTACCTGTGAAATACTTAAGTTCTGCAGCAGTATGAAAATTTACAACTACCACTGAAAAACAAATATTGGTCAGTTCACTGCTCAACAAACAGTAATTAGCAATACAAATACATTTAGAGGAAAGGTTGTGGAGCAGCCAACATAATGTGCATCTCTTTGCTCTCTGACTTCACAGATGTTTCTGTTATTTAAAATGTCCCTTGGTACAAATGTCCCTAGGTACAGCACTCTCCCCTACAGAGCGTCTACCGCGCGTGTGTGGAACTGCGATCGCAGCGCCGCAGCAGAGATAAATTGAAACAGAACTTACTTTCTGGACGCCACTTGTATTAGGTATTAATGTATCACCTATTGTAAATGTTAGAGGACAGTAATTCCTCAGTTGTTAAATTTTATGCATTACTTATGTAATTTATGAATGGCTTGTATAGCAATACTGCTGATCATCCTAATAATAAATTTAAAAAGCACTCATACATAAAAGTATATCATTTTTTTCTTTGTAAATATTAGTAATATTTCTTTTTATTCTCTTCAAAGGAGAAAAAAATTCATAATTCTAATAAATATTAATATTTTGGAAAAACACTGTGCAGTTTTATTGCATAGACATTTAAAAAATGGCATACCAAATTTCAGGCCTATAATTTAATTCTAAACTCCTAAAAGTATACCCTTTATTACTATACAATTCCTTAAAAAAACATGATAAATAATTTTCAGTTTCAAAACTATTTAACATAGAGCAGTGAAACTTATACCATCCGTATATCATGGCAGGTGTAACTTCATATAAACGTTTCATTAAAATTGGCTAATTAGGGAAGAAAATCCATTTGGTACCAGAGAGTTCCCTAACAATAGGATCTGGTATTGACAAAGAGCATTTGAACAACAATACTGTTTTGACAGTTACTGCTTTCTTTTATTATTCTATCCTATTAGTATAATACAGGTAAATGATATTTACTTAAATATCATGAGTAATTCATTTGCATCAGTTCCGAAGAATCTATAGCACAACATTAGTTTTAACATTGCAGCTATAACAGAAAACACTTAAAAGTGATATAACATGCCTGTAAGTAATCTCTGTTTCATATAACCTTGCCCCGCTGAAATGTATCACTCCGCGTTCAAGAACCCTCCCCCTCGCCCTAATTGGCTAATGCTTTCGCGTCATAGGCCATAGGCGGTGCCTTCCCGTCACATTTAAACCTGAAGTAAATGTCGCAATAATTGCCGGGAAGATAAATAAAATCATACAAAAATCATACAAATAAGGATATGAAGGCATGCAAAAATACAAGTTTATAATGAACTGAGCAAGTTGAAAATGAATGACTGAGCAATGAAACTGAAAGAGTTTATAATGAAATGCCTTTGGCCTTTTCCACTGGGATTTTTTAAACCAGCACACATACCTTTCAAAAATGCTTGTCTTTCAGTCTTAAAAGTCGTGTCACACCATACTTTACTTTTCGTGTGTTCTTTGTGTATATTTAGCGATTGGTATCTCGGTGCAGTGTGGTTGTCCTTAAATAGCGTCTTCGCCACACAGTAATATCGCCTCTGTCTTTTAGCACATTTTTCTTGCCTCTTTTTTCATTCACACTCACACCTGTAACTTCAGAGCACAGCTGTTGGACTTCTCTCACTGACAAAGATGGATTCTTCTCTGTGAGTGCATTAAACACATGCAACACAATTGTTTTTTCGCCTGTTTGTAAATAATGATCCTTGCGATACTTCAGCGAAAAACTGGCGGTAGACTCTGCCATTATACATATAATAAGTACATGCACAATAAACGATCAATAAAATAATTTAGCTCCCGCACTCTCGAATGGCGATGCATGACTAATCCAGTTCAAAACAAGGTCAGTGATAAAAGTCACATAAACAAATGTCACCACTACCGCTAAATCATGTGCTATCGTACCATGTGCTTGAGAGCAAAGGAACCTCCTCTTTACTTCCTTTAAGAATTAACATGCATTTCAGATAAATCACCTCTGTTGCGTAATATATTTAATTAAAACAGTTACGAAAATATAAATTTCACAATTCTCTTCCAACATATAATGATATATCAGCATGTTAAATAACGAACTAATTTTTACCGCACGACAGTCATTACCACAACAGCAACCAATGAGAGGTGATTAGGTCACGTGACCGTTAAGAGATACTGGGCAAGCTTACGTGAAACAAGGTATAGTTGCGCTGTTATTAAGTTTGGAGTTGACATCGTCCAGAACAAAATAATGCATTTACTAAGCAATATCCTGAAATTGATTATTTATAAAAATATGGTGTGTTGTGTAATGTTTCAGTGTACTTAAACAACATTAAAAGTAAGGGAAATTCTTAATAGATCCGACTAAATGACTTAATGATTATAATCGATGAAAATAGCTGAATTCAAATTGAAGAAAAGTGTAAAACAGTTATAGATACACTACGAAAGTGGTGCCAGGAGGGTAAGTTAATGATAGCTTTAGCAAAAACCGTATACATGCTGCTTAAAGGAAGCCTAAAAAGAAGTATAAAGATTATTTACTGATAAATAACAAGAGTTCAACAACATAAATATCTGGGGATACTTTTGGACGAGAAAAAAACCTTCTCAAATCATGATGACTATGTAAGAAACAAAGCACAAGGAGTAATGATGAATTTACCATTAATTGTTCAGAAAAAACTTCAGAGTACCTGCAGAGGCAATTAACATCTATAACACAAGTATAACAATTGGAATTATTGGATATGGAGGAGTAGCTGGGCACATAGATTAAAATACAAGAAGTACAAAATATTACTACGCAGATCTCAACCACAGATAATTATTAAAGGAGCAGCAGCATTTAAGACATCTTCAATGCGACTTTTTGTAATTATGGGAATACGGCCAATTGATTATGCTATCAAACTACATGCAGCAAATCATTGGTTAAAGAAACACAACATAATAAATGTGCACGAACTGATCGGCGATCAATTTAAATCTAAATCAACTAACATCACCTATTGGAAGAGGATCAACTCTCATAGGACCTTATAAAGAGATGGCATCGTTTAACGTTAGTATTTATTAGAAGAGGATCAACATTAACATCAAAAAGCACTCTAATATCATCGAGGGTAATCAGGACCACTGAGTAAGAAGAAACAACTAAATAAAATATCTACAACTGTCAAGTAAATAGTGGATGTCCAATTAACATGGAATTTTAAAGAGATTTAATGGACTTCAGGATACAAAGATGGGAAGACTTCAGTCCAAGGCGCAAAACATTAGAAATAGGTTAGCAGCCTTCAGTCAGTATAATTTATTATTTATATTAAAATTGTAATTTAATTATGTATTAGAACACTTATATAGCAATAAGGCTGCTGTTAGGTTAGACTTAGTTATAAGGTCATTGGTGGCAGTGGCCATTAATGTAGGCATAATGTAGGCATAATGTTAATGTAGGCATAAGTTCTGTCTGTAAAAGTCATCCAGTATGATGACGTCTTTTGACATCATCCCCAGCGAGTTTAAGACATGTACCTGGGGTGGAAGTTGTTCATGAAACTCTTTCAGTCAGATCCCTTGAAAATGCTGGACCTAAATAACAGTTTGGTATTAACCTAATTTTCGTTTGTGTGTTATGCTGTTAACACTCAACTCACAAACACGAACACAGACATACATTTACACACAGGCATTTTTTAAACATGCCCCTTTTAGGTTCAAAGGGCCCAAAAGAATTTGCTGTAAAATCCCTATATCAAACTTTTGGGTGGAATTAAATAGCGCTTCTACTTGTACTAGTGGGGAACTTAAGAAAGGTTTTATGTGTAACATTCACCTTGTGTACTGTTGCTCAAACTAGTTTTGCAGGAGCTTATTCCACTATTTGATGTTCAACGAAGTAAACATTTGCAGAGATTCTCTCATTTTTTTCTGATATTCTGATATGTATATGTGGAAATAAAGTATATCTTTTGATGTAGTTAAATCCTTAAAATGTAACCGCTATACCATGGCTTCAAATTCCGTACTATTTGCATGGCCCAGAGATAAAGGTAGAAGTACTTGCTATTTGCAAAGAGGAGCATAAATATTGGAATATTCTGACCAGTAGCAGGGAAATCACAGAAATGGTCCACTTTTAAAAAGAAATGGATAAATAAATACATATTAAAATAAATTAAAAGTATAATAAACTACACAAAGAAAAGAAATACAAGATATAAATTGACGTTTGAACGAAAGTTTGCTTCTGTGTAGTAATTTTCTCCTTGAATGACTAATATATTTGCTTTCTTTAAATGCGTTGTATGAATTGGATTAGGTAGGGTGGCTTTACTGTGCTATTTGCCTCTTTTCTACTGTTGTGTTTTAGAGGGTTTTCAATAAATCAATAGAGAAGTTCCCATGTGTTTCGGTAGTGGAATAAGAATGTCTAGTAATGTTCCGTGTCAATCTTTATGATGTATTCTGTTAAGATAAATCTTGGTGGCATTTCTGTATGAAACATTAGCGCTTCAAATTAAGGTTTGTAGTGTCTAAATGTTGCATCTGCTTGGTCAATATTTGTGAGGTTATTTAGAATTGCGTTTGTACTCGAATTTCACAGTTGCTGAATGTGGACACTTTTACATGCAATCAGAAATCAAGCATTTACGCAAATGGACTTGCTGAAACTTTTATATGCCTCTGTAAATCCAACTTGGTCCCTAGGAATTCCAAAAGTTCTTGGAAGGTTCGGCACTTTTTGCGGAGTTTCTGTAGAAAAATAAGAAATGATAATCTCTCATGGTTGAACATGTGGAGAGCTGGACAGATACCTCTAGTGGATTTGGTTGTGGCTGATGTTGTGGATAACGAAGGTGAAGTAGTGGTTAACACTATTTCCAGATGGCTATACGATTTTACATGGAGGAGCTCATAATCTGAGATATCATCGTCATGCTGGATACTCTAGTGGAGTAAGGTAAGGCATATTAAATATTGCAAGTTTGTTAAATATTGTTCAGGAGTGCCTGTTCCAAATGTTTGGAGTGGATGTTTTTGAAAATTTCTTTTCTCTATATTTGTAACTTATTTGATCTTGGAAACGTAGAGTCAGACTGAAAACTTCAATTCCATAGCCGGGATTTGAAACACGTATCTTCTGGTTGCCGTCCAGCCTATCTAACCATTGAGCTACTATGGCCAACGTGCCGATATGACATTAAATTCCGGTAAACCACTTAGGAAGAGGATCCCAACCAGAAGATCCGTGGTTCAAATCCCGGCTATGGCCTTGTCAATTTAATTTCTGGATGGATGAAATAGTAAAGCAAATAAACTTAGGCGAAGAAAGAAGATGTCTTTAAACAAAAGGAAAGCAGATTTAGCAACTTTCGCATCAATGTAGACATATATTGGGGAGGAAATTGTTTGAGTTTTACAATTAGTTATGAAACTTAAACTTCGTCTATATTCGTGTAAAGGCAAGTGCTTTTTCACAACCTAAGTCCTCAGTTTAAACGTTAAGCCATATCGGACGATGAATTAAATGGGTGAAATGATGCTCAAATGATCGCACAGTCCATAAAGCTTAGAGTTACCTGACATTCTCTTTCAGGATAAGGAAAACCCCTGGAAAAGACCTTATCCAGGTAACTCACCCTGACCGAGATTCGAACTTGGCACCTCTTAAACGTGAGGCAGACACGCTTCCTTCTACGCTATCGAGGCGCGTAGGCAGGTGTGATTCCTCGAGAAAGTATATTGTCATGTAATATTATTCCATCTGCAAGATGACTACGTCTCTCGATTTCGCCTTCAGGTTCAAAATTGAGGTGGATCACCAATTTGTACTGTGATGGAGAAGAAAGCTGATCGAAGGAGCAATTCGTATTCCTCATAAGCTGAGAATTCAGATATTTTATATGAGGGGACATTGCATGATTTATTACCCATGTTATGGACAAAATTATACGAAGAGAAGTTTAGATAGAGTGGTGTTGCCAAGCTGAGCATTTTTTGGTTAGCAGCTTGTTGTATCTCAGATGCACTGAAGTAATGCTGGATATAGAACAGAATATCAAGGTATGTGTACCGCTTAACATCACTTTCGGTTGTAGTGTTTCCTCCAACAGAATCTCAATGAAAGAACCGGTTATTGCCGGTGATTGCTCTCTTCCTTTTGAAGAAATGCAGAATGCAGTCTCTTTTGACGTGCACTACCCTGTTTCACTGACACAAGAAAAGATATATGGGTGAAACAGAGGCGCTGCACGTAATTTTGAGTTGTTTAGTGCAATCACGTTAGTTGTCTGATTTTTGTTTGAAAAAGAGAATTACCGGGCTCCTGAAGCACTTTGGTGATAAACCTAATATAATTATGCCTGAAGGATAGTTCGGACCAAAGCAGTTTTGAGAACTTATGTTTCAGGAGACTTTCAATTAGGTGGCTTACAAAAAGTGATGTAAAACAGATACATTTAAAAGAAGGAGATGTTTTTTTATCTATTTGAGTATATGCTATGAGGTCATATTGATAAATAAGCAAACTGTTTAACCTGCATCAGTGGTCTGGTTATAGGTGCTCAATAGCCTGGTTCAATTTCGACTGTAAGTTAGGGGCTCGGTGTACTTGTAAGTAGATCAGGCTACTTACAGTTCATATCAACGGAGGTTTGCGGTAATGCAATTTTCTTGAACATCTGTGTAGCACCCTGGAAGAAACTGATATTTATGTCATGATATTATACAACTTTTGCATTAGCCGTTAGATATACATAGCTCTCAAAACATATAGTTCTGGAAAAAATCGTTTAAATATGTTTGGGGAAGGCAAAGTAGTACAAGATGGAGAAGGTCAGAACATGGTTGACCTTACTGTGACACCTCTGTTTCAGCAGGAGTCCCTGCACTCGAAGAGTCTCTCAGTCTGATCATAAGGATTGGGTAGCTAATGAAGAATAAATAAAGCATAATAAATAGCATAAAGCATAATAAAATTCGTTTTTCTTTTTAATTTAAGTTAAGTTTACAATTTCTCAAATTGCTTACACATTAGATACTTTGATTAATGGGATACAGAACATGGCATATGTGTACTCGACATGGAGCATAGGAAGGCTAAAAGAGCTAAAATGCTTTCTGAGGAAGTGTGCAGATCATTTTGTTGACGGCATGTTTGGTTTTATAAGAGCTAGTATATTTTGAGATCCTGTTAGGAACATGTGCAAATCTGTATTTGTGTTAAACATAGTTCACACTGTGGAAGAAGTCGCTGCAGCAGTGCCAAATGTCGGGCTAATTAAACCACAAAAGTTCTACAGCATACCAAGGAGGGATTACCCCGAATACTTCTTCTTACCCCAAGAACTGTGAAGACCCCGACTAGAACTGCCACAGATGTATTCGAAGCTGTGACAGAAGAGCAATGATAATGAAGAAAGAAAAATGAATTTCCTGGGTAGGCTGCTAACAGAACCATCAAAAAGCATAATCTGTATTTTAACCACAAATCTCCCTGGAGAACTAAACCAATGTCTATTCAACTTAAACTGGTATTCATGCGGAGTCTCGTGGTAAAAGGTGCTGCATGTGTAATCCACAAAAACCTTCTTCGAAAGAACACGAGAATAGTTCTTTCTTATCAACCATCCCTATATGTTGCAGTTAACAGGTTTCTAAACAGAGAAACGTTGTGAAGGCTAGTCTGCCATTCACTTATATCAGAGACAATGACGTTGGTGCTTCTCGAGCACAAATGACATAGCTATCGACAGGCCCTTAAACACCTTTCACTGGTTCACCGATTTATTTTCCTTTCCTTACGCCGCCAGAAATGCAGGAAGTGCAACAAATGAAACAATAAACAATGTGACAAGCATTCTATGGAAATATTGCTGAAGAGCAGAAAGTTACGCATCCATTATGTTCTCTGACACCTTGGATGAAGCATGCGATGAGAAGAACACCCAAATGTTGTCAAAGAAGCCCACCAGCCAGCCAGAATGTCTGGAGAAGATGGAATCTTCTCTCAGATTTCGAAGCAGCCAAAGGACTAGCAACAGCCGTTGTAGAATAAATAAGTTTGTTCGGAGTTCTCTTAGTAGAAACCAACTTAGAGGACACTATCCACGATGCAGGAGAAGGCGCAGGAGGCGACATTTTCCCAGAACTCCGAGAAGAAGAAAATCCACGAGCAGATCCTACAATAGCAAGGGATCTGCCTACAGAAATACAATCCATGAAAAAGGTATTAGCGGAAGCAAAGTACGAAAGCAGTCACTAAGGGTTTACAGGATTACGTGAATCAGTGCCAGATGAAATGAGCAAGAGTTGTTCATCGTGACAGAGGTGGGCGGAAAGCATAACGCAACTTAACAAGAGAGAATCGTAAATCTGCACATGCCAGCAAAGATAACCCTAATATCCACTGTTCAAATAAGATAAACTTTAGGTTAGGCCTGTAAGGAAGGCTTCCGTCTAAGCAGCACTAAGAGAACTGCTTTACTAAGACAGATAACGTAATAGAGGTAGGGGGAGTATTGTAGGAGGGGAATGGAAATTGTACGTAGAATAAACAGAAGGAGAATTTCTGTAAAAAAGGGACATTGATGGCCTACACTAATCAGTAGGCAATACAAATAAAAGAGAAGAACATATGCAGGCAACAAGTGCTGTTGTGTTGCACAATGTACAGGGGAGAAGACTCAAGTTTTCCATCAAAAACAACGAAAACGATTTTGATGTTTCGATAACCTTTGCTTCTCTTGTCAGAAGACAAGGAATTTTGATACTGACACACTTAGAATTACAGTAACGACTACATCTGTGAATGATCTGTTCGAACCTGGACACCGAACTTAGTCCCCTCAGCGAGCATTCGGGGTATTGAGTTTTATTACTGAGACGTATAATTAAAGTATCTCAGAAAGAAATCAACAAAGGCGTTCATTCAACAGTAGTTGGAACAATGCGTTCACTCTTAAGGGAATTACCACAGATTGACTCGCTACTGTGAACTCCAATTTTCGGTTAATAAAACAGCAACAGCGTCGTTCCACATAAACTGGAGTCTGTAGCGATTCCTGACAGAATTCCAAAGTTTAGAATGCAGCTGAAGACTCAAATTTCCATTACCAAAGCTCCGTAAACATCCTTCAACAGAAACTAGATATAATGGGCACATTTATGAAAGAAACGCTACGATCATATTATCTGCTGTTATCCAAATATTTTATTAATAGGAAGCCAAATTTACCTTTCAACATAAACGGGTATACTTCACAGATCGCATATAGAATCACGGTAAGGGAATCGTTGCTGTGATCACAAATATATCATTATTGAAACACCAAATACTTCCTTCAATGTTAAAATGTTTCACTGCACAGCTTCCTTAATTAATCATGCTTTAATCTTAAATGTGACAGAAAGAGAAAGCGAAACGTTTTCTTCAACACAAGCTCATATTGTTCCGCAGATTCCTAACAGAATCAGTATAGATTCAATATCTACTGTAAACGCAATCTTCGCTACAAGACACCACAGACTTCCTTCGGAGAAAACTGTGATTACTCCGCAGAACCTGCACACAACCCGCACGGGCAATCGTTGGTGTAATCCAAATTTAGTAGTAAAACAAAACAAAAACAAACTTTCTCTAAAATAATGATTACCACACAGACAGTTGTGTGATATTGCTGGAAAGCAACTACTTTGGTAATCCCAAATGTTCCCATAATAATATATATAGGTTCCCTTTCAACCGAACTGGCAATAACGCACATACTTTGGCAGAATAACCACAGATATAATCTTTGCTGAAATACTAAACGTCTCGGGAACAAAATATCAAAGGGCTAAACAGAAGCTAAGATTGACACTGAATACCTTAACTGAGTCACGGCAAAAATTTTCTTTTATTTTGGTGGAAACTGTAGTGTTTTGTTACCGGGACATTTTGGTTCACATCGGTACACGTTATATTATTCATCTTTCTTACTTTCACTTTTGTTTCCTTGGTAGGTTTTCCTACCAACATCATCAGTTTTACGGGCATAGCTCGTTCCGTTCATTGCTGCACTTCTCCTTCCTTTTCTACCTGCACATCCTCTTCTTGTTCTTCTGCTAGTTCGTTAGTGTTTTCTGAAAGTGTTGGGTAACTTGCTTATATCAGTTCAACGTTAAGAGAGTGCACTTCTTGGGGGAGATCTCCTTTTGAGAGATAATATCGCTTCTATCTTAGCTGGACGATGGAGATTAGAGCTATCGTTGCTGGTATGCACAGATTTCCCATTTTCTCTTGTATAGCTTTCGGATATTCTCTGCCCAACATTTCTCTGTTGACGTGTACCGTTTTTGCTCTTTCTGTTTACACTTGCACTTTTGCACCCCCACGATGGACTACTTTCCCTCTTTTCATCTGGAACTTCTTCGCAGAATCCTGTAATCCTTAGTTGATTGCTTAAGTTCTTTGCTTCCTAAAAATCTTCCTTCATGCAGCGTGTTTCTGTGGTCAGATCCCTCGCTACTGTAAGATCTGCTCCCAAATTTTCTTCTTCTCGGTTTTCTGGAAAAATGTCGCATCCTGCGCGCACTGCTGGATCGGTGAAAATGTCTTCTAAATTGTTTTCTACCAAGAGATCTTCGCATTTACCTGTTTTTCGATTATGGCCGTTGATGACCCTCTGCTTCTTTGAAATCTGAGAGACGATACCTTCTTCTCCTGACATTCTTGCTAGCTGGTGTACCCCTTTAACACAATTAGAGCTTTTTCTCATGGCGTTCTTCCTCCAAAGTTTCACAGACAACAAGTATGCCTGACTTTCTGCTCTTCAGTCACTATTCTCCATAGTATGCTTATCACAGTGGTTATTATTTCATTTGTTGCCTCTTCATCCATTTCTGTAAGCACAAGAAGAAAAATATGAGCAATAAAATAAGCCTCTTTTGGGGTTTTTAAAAGAAATGCAATATAATCCTTATAATTACTATCTATTTGAGCAGTTCTAGCATACAACAAATGGCAAAAAATTATGTAGGCTGAACTTTTTATATCAGAAACAAACATATGTGATGTAAGCAGTCCTGTGAGCCTTTGACGGCACAATTTTCCAGGCGGTTCTCAGTTCTCTCGAATCAGATAGAGACCGCATAACGGATTGAACTATGTTTTAATAAAACCTATGCTTGTTTATACGTAAACATATTTATTAAGTCTTCATCCGTTATAACCATATACCTTTTTCTTTGGGTACATATGCGAGCTTTTGTTACCAAAATTTATTCCTCTATTTCATGTTGGTCAAAGTGAAGTAATCATTTTGGTAGATATGATGGGAACAGGACCATAGTGAACTTGTGGGAATTTTACATCCCTTAGGTACATACTTTTACGGGGGGACATACAAGAAATTGTTTTAAAAAATCTAACTTTTTTATTGTTTTGTAAAATAATATATAATGTTAGTTATCAAACACCAAAGCATTATGACTGTACGTTTTCTGTATGTGCCTTTAAAAAATGATATGCCCAGGTGTTGTGTAGCAGCCACGCCCCCATCTTTCTTAGCGTTTTCTTCACTCTTTGTATAAGATTTTTCCAGTCTATATGGACAGGCTGATTTTGAGACAGGTTGTGGGGGTTTAGGTGGGATCAGGTGCCATTCATAAGGCTGTGGCAATGTACTTCCTGTTTATCTGGTGCATGTGCTAACTTTGTTTTACTGTGTATAAAAAGTTTCTGAGAGTTTTTAGAGGCGAAATTAGTGGGCTGTTTTTTCTGCTTTCGGTGTCTTGTGTCAAGATGGGGAATAGAAGTCATTTTAATAAGGTTAGTAAATCTCGTATACAAATATTAGAAAGAAGAAAACAAATATACCAGAGAATGAGGTTAGATCACCTCCTGTTACTAAAAGCTCTAGTAAAAATCTTGCAGGACTGAAGCTGTCAAATGATTGGAGAAGGGAAGATTCTGGCTTCAGAATAATTGATTTGCAGTTGTTATCATTAGCAATAAGAAGCTTTTGTGCTTGTAATTCTTGTGGACAAAATAACTGTTTGAAGCTATATGATGATTGTAATATATGTGGCTTAGTTTGCAGTTTACACATTGTATGTGATAAATGTGGGGGAGATTGTGCCTTCAAAACCTCACAAGGTTCAAACTGGCAAGATGAAGCCAAACTAATGATGGTATATGGTATGAGGTGTGCTGGTATTGGGAGAGAAGGTACAAATTTGTTTTGTGGTATGATGAACATGCCTGCACCTCCTGTCAAGTTTACTGCTTATCAGTCATTGATACCGTGACAGAGGCTACTAAAAAAGCTGTTGCTCATAACAGTACTGAAGAACAAATTATTGGGACTGTTCTATGTGTATAATGTGACAACACATGGCTGAAACATGGCCAAACACTTCTGTATGGAGTTTCAACTGTAATAAGTGTAGATACAGGAAAAGCTTTAGATTTGCAAGTTATGAGCAAGTTTTGTCATGTGTGTACAAATAGAAAAAAAGATAATGATAAAGACACTGAAGAAAAATGGTTGGAAATTCACAAGAAAACTTGTTCAAAATACTTTACTGGTAGTAGTGGTGCAATGGAACCTGCTGGCATGATGATATTTTCTAGGTCACAAGAAAAACATAAGCTTAGATATACAAAATATCTAGGTGATGGTGATTCTAGTGCTTTTAAAAGTGTACTAGAGAGCTGCCAAGTGGTCCCAATGTAAAAATTGAAAAACTTGAATGCATTGGCCATATACAGAAGAGAATGGGTGCTCGTCTGAGAAAACTGTCAGGAGATGAAGGGAAAAAAAGCTCAAGCATGGCAAACCTATTGGTGGAAAAGGAAGAGTGACACAGAAAAAAATAGGTGTACTACAGAACTACTATGGGCTTGCTATCAGAAGAAGAATTGGAGATGTGAAAAATATACAATGTGCAGTGTAGTCCACCCATTTTCATAAACTGTCTACTAATAAAAACCCACCACATGGTCTTTGTGATTAATCTTGGTGTCCAGTGAAAAGAAATGAGCCATATAACCGTTGCCATAGTCTTCAATCAGTTGTCTTAGAATCTATAAAGCCCACCTACCAATTCTTAGCACAACCAGACTTGCTAAAAATGTCTCCATGGCAAGCCACAAAACCCAAATGAAAGCCTCAACAGTCTGATATGGAAAAGGTGTCCCAAAACATCATTTGTGTCTTCCATAGAGGTGAAAATGGCTACATTTGATGCTGCAATAGTGTTTAATGATGGGAATGTTGGCAGAAAGTTATGCACCAGTTAGGGTATCAACCTGGTGTGTTCATGGAAACAATTTTTCAGAGTATCGACAACATGTGTATCGATGGTGCAGAAATAGCTATGAAATTAATGCAAAAAGAAGCAAGACAGAAGAGGAATTTAAAAAGAAAGGCTGAAGAAGACCAGAATAATGATACAGACTATGGATATGGATAGTTCTGACTTAAAATTAAAAGGTAAATTAAATAATATTTATTGTATTTTTAATTGCCTGTTTCCTTAGCTTGCATTTTCTACAACTTCAAGCCATTTTTCTCTCAAACTACTTCATGTACATTGATGCAATTTAGCACACAACTTTCTTATGCCATAATGAACATTTTGTTGGTTCTAGAATTCAGGGGCGGTTCCTCCATAAAGTTGCAGGTTTGCGCTACACCCACTGATTCTGAATAAACAACAGGTGCATTTTACACATTAAAGCTGTACTTGTTTGCATTGTTTTATATACAAACATGTTTCAATTATGCTTATCGTCTGTAGCTACCCATAACCGCAGAAGTCGAAATAAAAAGTGATTAGCTGTAGGAGCCGCAGGTTTGCAGTCAAGAGTTAACCTAAGATTTCGCCCAAATGTAAACTCTCTGAGGGGGTTGCGGGAATGTGAAGAGATGGGAGGGGCTTCTTATGCATTGCTTAAATGGAGGTTTATAAACCTAGCTCCTCCTACTCTTAGCAACGGCCTTAGTACCTTCTGGCTTAGCTTCTGTGTGCTCTGCTTTTCGAACACAGGGAGAATTTAATTAAATACATAGAGGTTATTCAGAAGAGAGCTCTGTTAAACAACAACGCCACACTTGTTCAGGCTTCTGGGTTTATGGCCACTTTGAAAGATTATTATTTTGTATTCTGGCTGTCTTTCTTCTACAAGATCATGCCACATGTGGACATTTTGTACAATCAGCTGCAGAAACTGCAATGCAATGTATGCCATCCCCCAGCTAAACGCATTTAAAAGGGAAGTGCAAAAGGTAAGAAATAGCGTGGATATCAAGGAACACGAGGAAACCACAATTAAGAGGAGAAGAATAGAAGATCATGATGTGAAAAGAAGAGAAGCTCTTGAAGTATGTGACATTGTTAGAGAAGCAAAGGACAGATTTAGCTTCATGAGGCATCTGGTAGCCTCGACTTTGTTTCATCAAGTAAATTTCTAAGATATTTTCAGAGGATTCCCTTAGAGAAACAATAAGGTTCTATCCGTTTATCATTGGAACAAAAATTCGTAGAGAACTGACTGTAATTTACAGTCGAGAGGAATTTCGTGGAATGTCCGGCGCTTAGTGCTTGATGGACTTCAATAAGGAAAACAATTTATGTACTATATTCAGCGAATATGTCAAACTCCTCCGAGTACTGTTAACTATGCCAATGTCTACCGCTGAAGCAGGATGCTGTTTCTCAACTTTAAAAAGAATAAAAACTTTCCTTAGGAACACAATGTCACAGGACCGATTGCCAGCATTGGCAATGCTTTCAATTGAGAGAGATTTTGTTATGAAGATCAGCGACTTCAACGCAAAAGTAATCAATAGATTCGCCAGGTCTAAGGAGAGTACAGCAGAGAATCTGTATAAATAGGTGAGTCATTACTACTCTGTATTTTATTTTTCATTTGTGCACCACCAATAATTTAACCCACCAGCCGTCACTGCTAAAATTTAAGATTAAGCTCCAGAGGGAATGTGATGATACAAAATATATGAAATTATTTTAATTTTTAAAGGATGCATATGATTAACCTTTTTTTAACTTCTATACAGCTTCAATAAGAAATCTAAATCCAACAAATTCATTTTTAATGTGTTTTAAAATAAGATACAAAATTTCAGAAAGATAGCATATGTGAATTTTGGAAAAATGGGCTTAAGTTTGTAAATACATCTGCATATAGAACAAAAAATATGTAGCATTAGTTATAAACAATGGAAAATTATGAAAAAATTGTGCATATTAACTGTATTATCTTAAATGAGTATACCAAGTTTCAGTTCTCTAACTTGAAAACGTTGCCTGTTAGGGCTATTTATTTGAGACCCTAAATATTTGCATACGTTCCACCTTAAATAACAACGTGGAAAATATGAAAGTTTTCCCAATTAGAAAAAATGAGTACTTGAATATGCATTTTTCATTTATAAAGCCATTTAAATAACTTACCGAGACATTATGAAACTTAAACTTCAACTTCACAGTTAACAGATTAAATTTTGCTTATGCCATACTTCTGTTGTACCTACAACAAAATACTCAATAAAACAATTTCTGGAAAAGTTTACCTCCATTGCTATGAAGTAGAAGTATACACCTTTTTAAGAATATTGGTGACAAAGTTGCAATGAAAGGCACGTGAATATAGCACAACAGGTTTTTATATAACCAACTTCACACAATATTTTATTATACCTATTATATATGCACTGGATAGCACATTATGAGTTCTTCAATTCACATACATCTAAACGTCTTTGATAAGTCGTCGAAAGGTAGGTCAGTAATGATTTTTCATTAATGCAGCTAGATTCTATTTACAAACCTACATAAGAATTATCTGGACAATTAGTGATTCAGATAATCTCTAGAATAAAATGAATGGGTACCCTCTAACAGCTATTTTAAAGGTACTGGAATATTCAGTTTTTCCTCTTCGATCATTTCCAAAAATGTTGAATGTTCTGATGGTCATAATATACACTTTTCTGGAAGCAAGGAGCTTTTACAGTTAGTAGATGAATGTATGAATGTTGCACCTTTATTTAGGGTTTATTTTGTACGAGGGCTGTTCAATAAAGAATGATCACAATTTTTTTTTTGCACAACGTACCTTTACTCATCCTCACAATTTTGATGATCTTTCTCAAAATAGTCTACCCTGAATGCAATGCACTTGTCCCAGCATTTCTGCCAGTCTTCAAAGACATGCTGTAAACCATTTTTGAGAGATCCTTCAAAATCGCCTCCTCAACCTTCACCACTGCTTCTGATGATGGACAATGCCTCCCTGAAAGGTGTTTCTTCAAGTTAGAGAATAGGTCACATGGGGTAAATCCGGACTATAGGGAGTGTAAGGGATGCACTTGACGTTGATTTTTGCAAGATATTGAGCAATATGTGACCGTGCATTATCGTGGCTCAGCATCCAGCCTGCTTCACGGAAATGTGGTCCTTTGTGCCTAATATGGACTTGCAATGTTTTCAGGACATCTCTGTAGTGTTGTCCAGTTACTGATGTGTGTGCAGGTAGAACATGCTGATAAACCATTCCATGTATATCAAAGCATGAGATGACCATAACGTTCCCAGCAGAAGAAACCGCTTTTGCTTTTTTGGGGGTTGGTGATGAAGGAGGTTTCCACACTGAGCTTTGCTGTTTGCTCTCAGGATCAAAATGATGCAGCCAAGTTTCATCAACAGTGATTACGTTTGAAAGAAACTCCAGATCTTCCTCTAACATCAACTTTAACTGCATGCAGACCTGCAAGCGATTGTCCTTTTGATCAGGAATCAACAGACTTGGAATCCATTACGCACAAACACGTCTCATGTGTAATGTTTCTGTCACCAACATGTGGGTGGCACCCAATGAAATGTTCAGTATTTCAGAAAGTGATCTTAAGGTCATTCTTTGATCCTCTCTCACAATGGCAGCAGCAATGTTGATTTTTTCTTCCGTAAGAGCAGTAACTGCAGCACCGGGTCCACCTTCCTCTTTAAACATTTTAAACCTCCTCCAAGCTGTGCTGTATGGAAGAACAGATTCTCCATAGGCCTCCTGTAATATTTTATAGGCCTCAACTGAATATTTGTTGAGACGAAAGCAGAATTTTAAAGCCGCATATTGTTCTTTGCGTTTTATCTCCATTGCAGTGGTAGGTGATACTGAACATGTTTGAACTTGCCTGATTCTCATAGGCAGAAACCAAGAGTATCAACAATGAAACTACTACGGCGTGTTTGTTTCACATTAAGCTAACATAATATAACAAGATTGAATTTTAGTGTGAAAAATTATGACTGTAAAAAATTATGATCATTCTTTTGAACAGTCCTTGTAAATTGCCAGTACTTAATTTATTTAAATATAATTATAGACTAATTCATGTAGTATAATATTTGTCTATTCTTTGACTTTATTAAAATATAATTTTATACTAGTTTAGTAAATTGACATTTATTAATTCCTTCTATCACTTCTTTCTTCAATTGTTGTATAAATATTTTAAATTAATTAAATTTATTAGTTTTATTTTAAATCATTTAATTACTTCTTTCTTCCATAATCAACAGTATTTCCCACAAAGGAGTAATTTTGTACAACAAGATATCCAAATCTACAAGGTATTTTCATGCTAAGAGTTCAAGAAAAAAGTCAAGCACCTTTTGTTAAAACATAAATTTTATAGTATAAATGATATTCTGGAATTCAAACCGTAACTTGTTTATTGTTTATGTAATTTCTTCTGTTATGTATATACCATAAATAATATTATGTTAAGAATAACGAAGCCATATATGTTTATTGCATATCAATCGGTGACCTAGTTCTAGTCTATTCTATTCTGTTTTGTCTGTTTTGTTTTAGTGGTTATCATAATGGCATTTGAAGGGGAATGAACATAAAGGGTGAAGGGAACACAATAACACATAGCAAAATACCTATACCAAATATTGGGAAAATAGGCTTAAAGGTTTAAAACTCTCTGTGTAAAAGCCACAAGTAACTATAAAGGCACAAAATGTCACCAAAAATATTTGCAAACCCTTAGGAAAATATATACAAATATAATAATTTGTAACTTAAAACTTCACTTATCTTATAAGAAATGATGATAATTCTTATAAATCCTGTTGTTGTTGTTGTTGTTGTTGTTGTTGTTGTTGTTGACTAATGACTCTGGGGATTAGTTGATTTGCATCATTTTCCCCCTAGCTTTCCAATATAAAGCCTGTAGATTCCCACATTTGAGACCATTACATTCTTATAAGTTCTTCAGTATTGTGATTTCATGTATATTTATACACATCTTCAGCTTTTGCCATCGTTACTAAACAATAGATGTTGATATGTTCTTGTTAGTATTACCAAAATCTGAAAATAAAACAAATTTAAAAACAGAATCGACCTCCGGTATTTCAAAATTCATTACACGATGTTTGTTTTTTAAAATAAATATCTTTTCCCAAACCATTAAATCATCTATAATTTTTGGAAAATCTACACACATTTTTAAACCTTGATTTAGAAAATTTAACTCGTTTTCATTAAGGTTACAATTTGATAAATTAATCAACATTATCTTTATTATTTTTAATAACTGGGTTTAATTTATTTTGTTTCAAACCAAATTATATAATTTGATTTTTAATTTAGCAGTTTTATTTTTCATATTTAAATTAAAAATATGAAATAATTTGGATTTTAAATTAAGCCAAATTGCATAACCTAAAATCTTTGTTAATTTTAGACGCAAATCATATAATTTAAGTTCAATATTATTTAAGTCCAAAAGTGAATCGAGAAGATATTGACACATTGCTTCACTCACACTGTGTCAATATCTTCTTGATTTACTTTTGTGCTAATTTGTGCTTCACTGTCCCTATGCTTCTTTCAAGTTTATACTTTGGGATTATTTAATTTTTTGAAAAGTAAACTTCTTTCAACTTGAATTACTTTTTTCTCTGCAGCTTTTTGATGAATACTATCATTATCAAATTTAATAGTTTTTCTAACAAAGATAGGAATTACCTTATGTTTTAAACAAAGAATTAGAAAACGAATATCTGCAAGAATGAATCTCTTTTTCTTTTGAAGTTTTAAATATAATATATTTCGGATTTACTATTCATAAAATTTAAATTAAATGCATGTATTTTATTATAAGCGAAATTGTCCATAGTAACCTAAAAGTGAAATTTACGAGAACAAAATGCTTCAAATTAGAAACTAATAAATACATAATGGTTTGCGAAAAGATATTTATTTTAAAAAACAAACATTGCATTATGAATTTTGAAATACCGGCAGCCGATTCGGTTTTTGAATTTGTTTTATTTTCAGATTTGGTATACTGACAAGAACATATCAACATCTATTGTTTAGTAATGATGGAAACGGCTGAAGATGTGTATAAGTTTACATGAAATCACGATCCTGAAGAATTTATAAGAATTATCATCATTTCTTATTAGATAAGTGAAGTTTTAAGTTACAAATTATTATATTTGTATACATTTGTTTGCTTCACTGTTAATAACTTCATATTTTATGTATTTACTTAGGAAAATGTGCTTGGAGATACAGTTAAGTAACGTTATTAACATATCATGCTTCTGCAAAACCATAAAAACTAAATTCCACTTCTATGAGTAATGTTCTACTTTACCCACAATATCCTTGTTAAAAGATATTAGAGATATCAAGAGCAACAACTTTAAACATTAATAACTCATACCTTCCAATGTGTAAGGACTATGATACAATGAAGCACAAAATTAACATAATTTTGAGTCGCACTCACACTCAATGCTCCACCTATTGCTAGTATTTACCTAGAACGCATTTCGTTAGGATCTTCCTAACATCATCAGCTGTTGTCGACTAATGGACGTTGGTTTGGTGAACTCATTTGAGGCGATAGGTGCGTCTATGTCAGTATCTTGATGAACTTGTAAAGTTTGGGTTTTCATAAATGGATCATTGAGTATTAGTTTGACTCAGAATTATATTAACTCATACCTTGATTGTTTAGATGTATATAAGCATTGGCTATCTATAAAATTTGACATAGTGGGCTTTGTGTTTTAAAATGCTCTCAGTAGAGCTGCATAAAATGTCATCAGAATGGATAATCCGGATAACAAAATACAAAACAAAAAGATCTCGTAAAACAAGAAAAAACAATGGTTAAGTGGAATTCTCAAAAATCTCAAATGAGTAGAGTACCTACAACAGTTATTGATAAAGCTGATTCAAGTAGAAGGAAATTGAGGAACTTCTAAAAGGATATGGAGATTTAACTGTATTGGAACACCACAGTGAAGCGAAAAATTATTAAATTTTAGATGAGTCGTAAGTGAAGCAGATGTGTAAAAAATACGACTCATCTAAAATTTAATAATTCTAAAAGGATGATAAAAATGAAGTGAGTGTAGAGGTACTAAGTACTCATTCAAGGGAAATATGATAATTTTAGGTCTATTAATTGTGAATTTGTAGATACTGAGGCACAATTTGTGGCTGAGCGGTCAGACTGCTTGGCTCTCACCAAGGCAACTGCAAAGTGAGATTTGTGTTGGACAACATGGCGCTAAGGTAAGTTTTCTATGGGTTCTTCGATTTCCCCTGCCAGCATTCCACTAATTGCTCCATCATCTTTTCTATCATTTCACCTCGTGTTCCCTCACTCTCATACCAGACATTGGGCTGATCACCTATCCTGGATACTCAACCACTGATACAAAGGTTCCATTCCTCAACCTGCTGTATGGGCATAAGGGTTAAGAGGAACAAGAATGCCCTGATACCGCTTAGTAATATAAGAGGTCAGTTAAAAATGAAGAGGCACAATTTAATTAAACCAAGAGGTTTACAAATTGCAGTGATTGCAGATGTGAGCAAATTTAATATACATATTATAAAATTGAAAGAAGCACAGAGATAGTGAAGCACATTTTGAAATAAAAGTGAATCGAGATATATTGACACATTGCTTCACTCACACTGTTTTTCACAGGACATGTTTCAAGAGCTGTTGCTCCCATCTTCAGCTGTGTCTCGACTAGTGCAAATTGTAGTGGTTTCCTCTTTCTCCGTATTGTCAATAGATAACATGATGCACTTGTCAAAAATGTCCGGGGGGGGAATATTAATTAATAAAAATCATCATAGAGTTATGAATTTTGAAACCCCACCACCGCCACCACCACCCCACCACCATTGACAAATACATCATGCCATCTATCGACAATATGGAGAAAGAGGAAACCACTACAATTTGTACAAGTCGAGACTCAGCTGAAGATGGGAGCAACAGCTCTTGAAACATGTCCTGTGAAAAACAGTGTGAGTGAAGCAATGTGTCAACAATATCTTCTCCGTTCACTTTTATGCAAATTTAATATATGAGGGCTGTTCAATAAAGATTTATCACTTTTTTTCCTTTTTTTTGACAACGTACCTTTACTCATCATAATTTTGATGCTCCTTCTCAAAATAGTCTACCCTGAATATGATGCACTTGTCCCAGCGTTTCTGCCAGTCTTCAAAGACATGCTGGAAACCATTTTTTGAGAGATCTTTCAAAATCGCATCAGCAGCCTTCACCACTGCTTCTGATGAATAATACCTCCCACGAAGGCGTTTCTTCAAGTTAGGGAATAGAAAAAAGTCACATGGGGCTAAATCCAGACTATACGGAGGGTGAGGGATGCACTTCACGTTGATTGTTGCAAGATATTCTGCAACAACATTGGCAATATGCAACCACTCATTTTTGTGGTGCAGCATCCAGCCTGCTTCATGGAAATGTGGTCTTTTGCACCTAATATGGACTTGCAATGTTTTCAGGACATCCCTGTAGTGTTGTCCAGTTACTGATTGTATGCAGGTACAACATGCTGATAAACTATTCCATGAATATCAAAGAATGAGATGACCATAACTTTCCCAAAAGAAGCAACCACTTTTGCTTTTTTGGTTGTTGGTGATGAAGGAGATTTCCACACTGAGCTTGGCTGTTTGCTCTCAGGATGAAAATAATGTAGCCAAGTTTCATCAGTAGTGATTACGTTTGAAAGAAACTCCGGATCTTCCTCTAACATCAACTTTTAACTGCATGTTACCTCCATTGCATTGGTAGGCGATACTGAACATGTCTGAACTTGCCTGGTTCTTACAAGCGGGAACCAGGAGTACCAACAGTGAAACTACTACAGCGTATTTGTTTCACATTAAGCTATCAGAATATAATAAGATTGAATTTTTGTGCGAAAAATTATGGTCATTTTTTATTGAACAGCCCTCGTAGATGTTCCATATTCATTTCATCTTTCTTGTTGCATAACACACAACTTGGAGATTAAATAACCAATTTTATGCAGGTGTTTGCAGAGACAGTCTAGTCTAGTCTAGTGATAAGCGTGAACACGGCAACAGTTGTTTTTCAAGGTAGTTCAGAAATTAGCTTTAAATTTTCTAAGAATTTTTCTCCTTTAGAATTTAATATATTTGTGATTAATGTAGTTTTATAATCATTCATTTTTTGCTTGAAGATATGTTTAACTGATTCCAGTGGTACTTTTGAATTATCTTATTTTGAATTTTGGTTCCCTTTTTTCCTAGGATATTTGCCTTGTCATTGTTACTCAATCCACAGTGTGAAGGTATCTTACTTGAATTTTGTATCTGTTGAACCAAACAATGAATTTCTCTTATTTTTTCTCGTTTTGCATTCTGAGTTAAAGCTATTTGTGGATTGCCACTCTCGAATCTGATAAAATAACAAAGTTTTTACACTTTAGTAGCCAAACAAACACATATTTTAGGGAACTGTAGATTGTATAAATTTCTCCATTAAAATTTGTAGTGTTTTAACTCACCTTTTTGTAAAAGGGGAAAAACTGATGTGTGCTACCTGCTCCAGCTCCATTATCACTTAAAAATTAGCCATTTGTATATTTTCCTATCCATTCTTGTTAGGTATATTTGGTTTGTAATGTTTGCAATACCTGGATTTCTCATTTGCTTCTTGAAGACTTCACAGAGATCTCAAAGTTTGCTATTGGATTAGTGGATTGTAATAGAATTTCTTTTGCAATAGGTATGTGTAATTTTTTCTTTTAACTTTTTAACTTCTTGTACAATTCCTTTCTGGGTTTTTAGTGATATTTCAAATCCTGGTGTTTGTGTAGTATTTTAAGAATTTGGAATTCCTATACTCTTTTCATAATTTATTAGAGCTTTTTCAAGTTCTAGATTTATTGGCTTATTAATTTTGCAAAGAGAAGTGTTTGTATTATGGTGGTTTTAACTCCACCTGTTAAGTGTAATGCTTGGTTTTGACTTTTTTCTAATTCTTGTTTACTAGACTTGGATGCTGTTATTAATATTTCCCTACAGTATTTCAAGATGAATTTAATGTATGTGATGTACGTCACGTTTGGCACTTTTCTAGAGCTGCCCATTTAGTACCTGCTAGTCTTTTTAATATTTTTAACCTATTATTTGCTTTCTTTGTAACATATTCTACTTTATATAGCCATGTGAGTCTTTTGTAAAAATTTACTCCAAAATATATGTGTTTGGAGGAATGTGTTTGGCTGCCAAAAATTCACAAAGCAGGGAAAGGCATGAGACCTATCACCAGTAGCATAAATGCCCCCACATATAATTTGGCCAAATGGTTACTAAATAAATTCAGTAGTTTCCCAAAATGTGAAAGTGCAAATTTTAAAAAACTCTTTAGATCTAGTAGAAAAAATCAGATATAAATTTGGACAAAATTGACAGAATGATTTCATTTGATGCCACATCTTTACTTCCAAGCATACCAACAGGAAAATTACAGATTGTATTAAAAAAAATGGCTAACTACAATAGAAAGGGAAGCAATAGAAGCAGAAGAGTATATTTCTCTAACAAAAATATGCGTTGAACAAAACTTCTTCAGCTTTAATGGAAAACACAAGTAGAAATCAGGGTTATCAATTGGCAACCCACTTTCACTTTTTTGGCTAACTTAGTGTGCATTTGAAACACAAATTAAAAAGGCCTTCCCATTGAGCTTCAAAGTTTGGTATAGATATGTTGACGACATCTTTGCACTTGTACCGAAAAAACATTTAGATGATGCATTAAAAATACTCAATCTGTAATCAAATTCACAGTAGAAAAGGAAATCAATGGGCAACTCTCTTTCTTGGATCTAAATATAATCAGCAACAACACAAAAATAAAATTTAGAATTTACAGGAAACCAACACATTCATAAAATTACATAAAAATAATAGCCACAACCCAATTACACATAAACATGCAATAATAAACAGCCTTACACACAGACTAGTCAACATACCCATGGAAAAAGAAGAATATTTCAAAGATCAAAAAGCAACAATACACATAGCAAAAGAAAATGGATAGGTACAACAAAAGTTTGGTGTTGAAGAAAATTAGAAAAGCAAAACTAAAGAAAATCATTAAGGAAGCATTTGCAAAAGAAAAAGAAAGCAACAGCATATTCAGTTCATTCACATATCACCCAAAAACATTTAATAAATATAAAAAGATCTTCAAGGAACAAAATATCATCTTGACACCTGCTAAATTCAAAAACAAAAGATGAAATCCCATCAGTTAACAGATCCGGAATATGCAAAATAAGTTGTAAAAATTGTGAAAAATGCTACATAGGTTACACTAAAAGAAATCTAAAAACCAGAATCAAAGAGCAATGTAGAAACATCCGATTGAAACAAGAAGATAAGTCAGCAGTAGCATTTCATTTTTGGAATGAAAATCATGACATTCATCCAAATCCAAAGTTATTAAAAGCAGTGATAAACCAAAATACGTAAATTGACATTGGAGAACATATTCATATGGAAAAATAAGGATTGCTTAGTGAACTTTGAAATCCCACCAGTAGATAATTTGACAAAAAAAGCTCCTAGTTCCACCACCAGAGAGAGAGCAGACAACAACAGATGCCAGTTGGAAAGCGATTGAAGATGGAGGCAATTGCCTTTGAAACTAGTCTCTCATCAATATAAAAATGTAAGTGACGAGTATCAGTAAATCAACTACAAATAGTTTTTGTGATACTCCTAAATATTTTGGAAATTCTGTTTTCTGGAGTTCGTCCCATTATAATACAGTTTAATCTTTTGCCTTTTTCCCCAACAAAAATTTTTAAAATGTGTGTTTTTTTTTTTTTGTATTTACTGCCATTAAATGCTTTGATCAACATTTCCCAGGTTTTTCCAGTGATCTATATGGTGATCTCTGCATTCTTAATTTTATTTCAATTTGCTGATTTCCAAATTTCCAATTAGGTCGTAAGGAATAGAGTTAGTTTGCAACCTTCTTGTTTCAAAAGAGGCCACATTTATTATTATTAATGGAAAGATGCACAATGTGCAAATACAATTGCAAATACCTGTACAAACATGTAGCTGATTTACATTACTCTAGCCCTAATTTTATTTACAGCGTTCTTTTTCTGCAATTTTTTTGCAAATTATTATTATTATTATTATTATTATTATTATTATTATTATTATTATTATTATTATTATTATTATTATTATTATTATTATTATTATTATTATTATTATTATTATTATTATTATTATTATTATTATTATTATTATTATTATTATTATTATTATTATTATTATTATTATTATTATTATTATTATTATTATTATTATTATTATTATTATTATTATTATTATTATTATTATTATTATTATTATTATTATTATTATTATTATTATTATTATTATTATTATTATTATTATTATTATTATTATTATTATTATTATTATTATTATTATTATTATTATTATTATTATTATTATTATTATTATTATTATTATTATTATTATTATTATTATTATTATTTTTATTATTATTATTATTATTATTATTATTATTATTATTATTATTATTATTATTATTATTATTATTATTATTATTATTATTATTATTATTATTGTTATTATTGTTATTATTATTATTATTGTTATTATTATTATTGTTATTATTATTATTATTATTATTATTATTATTATTATTATTATTATTATTATTATTATTATTATTATTATTATTATTATTATTATTATTATTATTATTATTATTATTATTATTATTATTATTATTATTATTATTATTATTATTATTATTATTATTATTATTATTATTATTATTATTATTATTATTATTATTATTATTATTATTATTATTATTACGATTATTATTATTATTATTATTATTATTATTATTATTATTATTATTATTATTATTATTATTATTATTATTATTATTATTATTATTATTATTATTATTATTATTATTGCTGTTGTTGTTGTTGTTGTTGTGGTTGTTGTTAGTACTAGTATTGATATTTGTACACTTTCCATTACATTTTCATTGCAATGACTTTGATATCTAACAATCACTGTTGTAACTCCTGTACAAATACATGAAATTGCTGACCTAAGATTTATTCGCTGACTCTGGTCCCCTGGCCATAAGCCTTTGGTTTTTCTGATCAGCTTGTCATTTTTTCATGACCCTCGCTTGTTTTGTCCTAATCCACTTTTCTCTTAACCTATATAAGAATTCTCCTATACATCTATTTTTCTTTTCACTCATCCCCGTAAACATGTGTAATGCCACTAAGTCTTTGCTCACGCGGTACCATTTCTTATCCCATATTTTTCTCCTGCAATTTGTTAACTCCTTACATTCTATCAGGTAGTGAACAGTGCTCTCTTTATCTCCACAAAATTCACATATCCCTACCTCATTACTTCTCAGCCCTTTTAGATATATTATTCCTACCCTCATCCATTCTATGCCTTCTCTTCCAATTTTGTCACATCAATCTATATATTTTTCCCTACCCCATTCTGTCTTTAATTGCTTATAAAATTTCAAAGATTTATTTTCTTCTATACTTTCCCAAATCTCCTGCCTATCTGTGTCTTGTACTCTAGTTCTCACTTCCTTCCAAAAACCGCTATGGTTTGACTCCGCTGCTCTCCATAAATCTCCCATGCCTATCTTCGATACCGTTAGTACTAGTATTAATACGACGAGGCGACGACGACGACGATAGCTCGTCGCTGGTCACGGGTTTAAAACAGTATACGCAAGATATGAGCTTAGCTCAGCACATGCGTGTTTCCGTAGTGGTGACTTCGCTTACCCTATTTTGTGTTTATGCAATACTCAAATAGCACCTAGGGGAATTCACGGCTACATTTCTTGTACATGGTAATTCATTAATGCAGCTGGTAATTAACGAGCAAGATACTCGGCATAAAGTAGACGGCATAAAGAAAATGATTTGTAATCTCTTATCAGTATCATCTGTAGTAGGTATACACCCATTGCCCTTACACATTGCTCCATCAGCAATCATGCGTCATAGCAATCCAGCAAGTACAAACCATGTACTGAGATTGTATGCAGTTAAGGACTAGGTTTTAGAATTATGTAGCTCAAACATATGATTATGAAACAGTCATTAAGACATGCCTTGGGAAAATAAAAGTTTAGGACAGAGTGTTATGTATTCTTAAGGAATTTAGTTGTTTAAATTTACCAAATATGTAAAAAGCAGGAGATTTTTAAACTTTTATTGTTTTTGAAAGTAGAGCAGTAGATTTCTAAAAAGGCAGAAAACCTCCTTCTAAATCAATAGACCTGTCAACACTGCGGCAGCATTTTAATGGAAATCGTGATAAGTGATCAATTCTGATTTAACGTTTGGCCGGTGTTAATGCTATTTATTTGGAAGCACGAACAACAAGTAAGCGTAAGAGAAAAATCTGGAGAAAAAAGCCGTGTACAATCGAAGTCAAATAAGATAAACGGCTTGAAGCGATTATCTAGTCTGTTGCTTGGCTTCCTTTGGCCGAAAGCTCAACATTAACTTTGACGCAGTGATCACCTATGAAGCTTTGGTTAATAATGCTCGTTTTAAGTCTTAAATTATAGAAATACTTGATTTGTTCTGGAAGGCATGAAGTATTACTTCCTGATGAATCAAGTTAAATCACTTCAAACGGTCATATATGGAGAGGTTGCAAAAGCCAGGACTGTGCTGACCTAAACATCAGTAGGATATTCATACTCTAAAAACGTGCTGTTAGATATATAGGGAATTTAAAACATACAGATTCTTGCAAAAATACATTTCGGCAAACAAAGGTACTCCCATCCCTGAGCTTATTTATTTATAGATCTATTCTTTACTTGGTTAATCACAAGTTTCCAATGAAAACAAACTCAGATATCCATAACTATGATGCAAGGGGCAAAAATAAGCCCGTTATTCCAGGACACAGAATGCACTTATATGAAAATATGCCTAGTTATACAGGTATAAAATTCTATAATGTACTTCCCGCTTCAATTAGAACCTGTAATAATTTAAATACATTTAAGACACATTTAAAAGCCTTTCTAATAGATAATGTATTTTATACCATCGAAGAATTTATGTATCGCTGTAAAAATAACTAGGCTTTATTACTGATGTTAGCATATATTTATTTTTAAATTCCATACCATTGAGCAATTTATGACTAGCTTGTGTATTTAATTTGATCTCTCCATTATTTTGTTATTTCTAATCGTTTACTTTTAAGAGAGCATGTATTACAAGTGACCTGGCTTAATTGTGTTCAAACACTGTATTAAGTTGCAATAAATATGAATATGAATCCATGTTAAGAAATGACGCTAAACTACAGGTCCCGAGTTGTATTTTGGATGGAAGGTTGACAACTTTCTTTTCAACGAAGTTTATTATCCATTTGTCTTAGAATCAGAGAGTAAATGTATGTATAGATTTAATGTAAGAACAAATGCAATGACAACAATTATATAACATTAATATATAAATTGATAACGTATTTGGAAGGAGAAGTAACAAATTACACTTCGCAGATTTCGCTACTTCTCATGGCATTTTCTCGTGTACATATAACAGAATAATTTGTTGACATTTATCGATATATTATACAGGAATGCATACTAAAATTAACCATAGGTCTGTTCTAAACTTTCCAAATAATGCTTTTCAACATGTTTTACTACCAACCGGCTTAGGAACCTTCATTTCCTAAGTTTCCAGGAGGTGGCAGCTATTTTCTCCAAATAGTGTGTGATTGCAACCAAAATATGAATTACTGCATATTCTGCAGCATATGAATTTGCTGCATCTGAAGGTTTGAGGATCCTAAGCCACAAAGCATTCTCGTGGAAACAGTACAGATAGACTCCAAGGATACCGTTAAGAATATTAATTTCATATACACGAAATTACTATCCTGATCTGTCTTGTACAATTCGCTCCATCATACGTACGTAGGAAGTGAACATGAAGAATATAAAATTCAAATGTCTAATGAATTTAAATTTTCATTTAGATGGCATCGCACACTGCGCATGATCTATAGCGGGAAGTTAAGCCATGTTTGTTGTATTATCGCAATGTCTTTTTTATTTAACATACTCCAGCGTAGGTAAAACTTATATCGTGCGATGAGTGAATTTGGTAAATGAGCCCAGGCTCCACAGATCTTAGACTTACACCATATTCATCTCCCAGTTAAGGTGAAAAGCAATGTTATAATGAGATTCGACCTCGCAAAATGTTGAATATCAGGCATACACGCTACGTGCATGTCACAGAACCGGGCATTTTCTCAAACCTTTTGCTATCAAAGAGATCATTCTAAAAAGGAACATATGGGTACGTTAGAGGATCTGTAAAATTTATCTTACAACATTCCTAAAGTAACTAGGTACCCGCTTCTGTTTCACGTTAATCAAAATTTTCTAGGCTTATTCAGTTCTAAAAACTTGTCCTGTTTTTGAACCGTGTAATATACGCATTTTCTGGATGTGTTCTTTTGAATAATTCTAACAAGTAACCGTTTATTTCATAATAATAACGCTGTGCAACAGACATAAAATCTTACTTCATTGGCGTCATCAGTGAAATGCGTGTTACACGAATCACACAACAGTTTTACTTAAAACGTATCTTGAAATCAGCAATATTAGTCAATAATAACCATATAAGTAAATTCAGTAATAAAGGAATGCTTTAAGCATAAGATCTTGCCCCTAATTGCTAGTTAATATAAGCTTATATAAAAAGGTAAAAAAAACTACGTCTTATCTTACCTGGTGTAAGGAAAGGAATAAATGCTCAATCACAGCTTTGCTTTTGTTAGTCTTTGTTGTATTAGTGCTATATTGGACTCTTAGATGGCGCTCTTGTCGCTAATGGCAATAGCAATTTTAGTGATTTATATTCAGTCATATTTGTATATTATTATTATTATTATTATTATTATTATTATTATTATTATTATTATTATTATTATTATTATTATTATTATTATTATTATTATTATTATTATTATTATTATTATTATTATTATTATTATTATTATTATTATTATTATTATTATTATTATCATTATCATTATCATTATCATTATCATTATCATTATCATTATCATTATCATTATCATTATCATTATCATTATCATTATCATTATCATTATCATTATCATTATCATTATCATTATCATTATCATTATCATTATCATTATCATTATCATTATCATTATCATTATCATTATCATTATCATTATCATTATCATTATCATTATCATTATCATTATCATTATCATTATCATTATCATTATCATTATTATTATTATTATTATTATTATTATTATTATTATTATTATTATTATTATTATTATTATTATTATTATTATTATTATTATTATTATTATTATTATTATTATTATTATTATTATTATTATTATTATTATTATTATTATTATTATTATTATTATTATTATTATTATTATTATTATTATTATTATTATTATTATTATTATTATTATTATTATTATTTATTATATATTCGTAAATTGCGGTTGCCACCATTTATTCTAGGTAATGCAAAGGTTGAAATAAAAGGTTGTGAGATTATCTTGATGCTAATCGTTCTGATCTCGTTCAATCATATGGAAGTTGTTTAATTATTAACACTTTTTATTAAACACACTGTCTACAGAGTTAAAAATTACGTTTTCTACTTAACGCTTCTCTTTAATATGGTTAATCACAAAAACAGTAAATATACCAATCTTAATACTTCATTATGTAAACGACGTTCAATTGTCACTTAGAAAAATCACAAGTCTTTTAAACTATGGCTATTAGTAGTACTAGTTGCCAATATTTGTATCTCGGTGAGGGGTGTGCTTATTTCCTTAAAGGCAACATCTTTGAATCTGCATAAATTAACCTTCCTGTTGCGTTTAGCAACAGAATTGGGGAGTCTAACGACCTTTTTTCCAAATTATTGTGGGGGAATTGACATATCCTCAGTTTCTCTCACAAATTCTATTCTCATCTTCCCTACAGCGCCAGTCAACTTATCCAAGGTCTCGGGAAATATTACATCGGCGCTGGGGAAACCTACAAGCGTCTCATACTCACCTTAGGCCCACAATAACCTCAATTGTCTCCTATAATTAACAATACATTTTCTCTTTGATCCTACAACTTGTGATACTTCATAAAAAAACATCTACCCGCCGTGTATTATTATAAATCCATCATAAAATCAGTAAGGGATAGAGTCCTGGAATGGCAAACGGTCGAAGGCTCCTCGGAGAGGGCTGACTCTTCAGCGGCACCTCTATGTGTGTGGGGAACTGATTCCACGTGGTTTTTTTTTTTTTTTTATTATGATTCTGCTCTATCAGAATTTATTTTTATATTGCCATGTTGGTTTACTTATTTTTATACGCAGCTCAATGGAGTAAAATACTCCTATAACACAATAGTATATTCCCACAGAATCAGTACCAGCCGTCGAATTAAACGTAAAGGTTCGTGTTAGAACTGACTTGTCCTCAAATCATAGAGCAACACGCGTCCCGTACATAAGCTAATCAGCAAACTTCCTACCACGTCGCATTATTCCTTTCTATGCAACAAAAAGAAGATCTAAGTGGGAAATACATTGTAGCATAGTGGTCCTCTACCCAAATAAATTCCCTAACCGGCAACGTTTACGTGGTAATTACGACTTAATTCGTATTGTTTCTGTGTCATGTCGGCACGTTGGCCACAGTAGCTCAGAAGGTATAGCAACCGCACGGAGAGTGGGATATCCGTGGTTCAAATCCCGGCTATGGCTCTACTCATTCAAACCTTAGCCTACACACGGCTAGTGTGGAAGAAATTATTATTTTCAGATGTTCTCTAATTTTAGGGCGACAAATATTCTATTTTTTAGTTTTGCTTCACTGATTTGTGGGAATAACTTTCAGGAAAAGAAATGCACCCCACCACAATCCATTGCTTTCACAAATTTCTTAAACAAACGTAATTTGACGTGTAATGGAGGCAATAAGATTTCGTCAGCACTTACAAGTTTTGATGAGTCTAAGTTGAATGACTAATTTTTTTTTTTGTTGTTGTAATTTACGTCCTCCAACGTTAAGTCATATCGGACGATGAATGAAATGGGTGAAATGGTGCTTAAATCAGCCCAAGGTACATAGAGCTTAGAGTTACCCGATATTCGTCTTTCAGGATAACGGAAAACCCCGGAAAAATCTTATCCAAGTAAATCGACCTCAGCGAGTTACGAACTCTGGACCCCTTGAACGTGAGGCAGACACGCTACCGAGACTCTCTCTAAGGCCAACCCTTTAAAACAATGATTGCTCTACTATCCCACATGAACAACAAACAGCAAAATGTGGTGTAACCAAGTAGTAATCCAAGTAAGGTAGGTATCACTTTAAACTCCACAGATATCTGCAATGAGCACTCATCATATCGGATATTGTGTAGTAATCAAGCTCGTTTGCGAAGAGTCAGTGAGGAAACTCCAATCTTCAGGTTTCTGTTGAACACACAGGGACTCCACCAAAGAATCGACATCATTACAGAAACTTAGGTGCAAAAGTTTAGAAAATAAATACCCAAACTGCTTTTGGCGTTGGCGAAAAGAACTTATACTGTCATTCTCCCGGAGGTACCACCTTTCAATCTCGAAGCAAATAACTCGGCTTTACTTTTAGATAACCCGAGATCATGAACCAAATCATCCAAACCCTCTTTGGCTAATAAGTGCGGCTCGTTTATGGTAACTCATTCCACTAAATCTGGGTCAATTTGTTGTAAGTTGCAAGTGTTATCAACACTTTCAAAATCTTCAGTCACGTTATTGCTGTCTGGTGGAGTTGGAGTGGGAAAGCCTGCTCCATGAGGCACTGGTCTAATTGCTGATTCCAAATATTGATTTTTTGCAGTATGTTTGAACAGGTTCCTGCCATATCATTGGAACTGCAAAAGGCATACGACGGGATGCTTTTAACCAGCCGTTTAATGGTGTTATACATTTGGCAAAGCAGATTTCTAGAGGCCAAAACTTACTCTCGTCTATTTTATTATTAAAATAACATTCATACGCTCTTTCAATTTGAAGAGTCAAATTTCGCCTCTGTTCTTTTAAAGTGAGCTCAACACAAATGTAACAAAAATTGTTTTTGTCGTTTACATATTTTAGAGACATTGTCCTTCTAATGCCCAATACAAAACCGCTATTAGAAACGCTGTACTTGTTAATTTACAACTGACAGCTACAGGATTAGCTTCTATAAGCTTCTACGTACTCCTTTGGCCAATATGTAGGACAGTTTCTATCTGCAACAAACCTTCATTGTTTGCTGTTGGAGTAAACATTCACCTAGGTGACAGCAGCATAGTTGTGTGAGATGAGGTTCATTGTTAAACACTGTTATTACCGAAGTCATATACAAACATTACCTAAAGCTAATATGTCATTTGTTGACCTAATAAATAAAACTACTTTCTTTTCATCAGCATATTTACCGCTGCATATTCTTAATCACGGTAACAGTTTTTTTAATATCACAAAAACATGGTGGATTGTAACCGCAGTATCACACAGCGATTAGGAGGCGGCGAATGAATTGAAATCACGAGAATTAAAAAAGAAGATAAATTAATGAAAATGCTTTGCTAAATTAATATAAAATATTGTTATATTAATATGAAATTAGAATGAAATTAGAGTAATGATTAAAATAGCGGTTTAATTAAGAATAAGATGGGAAGAATATAATTTAAGACAACTAACATGCTAAAATCCATGTAAGGGAGAGAAAATATTTCTGTAAAATCTGAACACAAGTCGGGGAGACAGGAAGAGGTGACCGTTAGCCTCTTTGTTTAAGGAAAGGTTCAATGTCTGAGAACTAAAACTAAGAATGTGTAGGAACAATAAGGTTTTCAAGATGCGGTCAAGCGTAAGACCTAAAAGGATTTACTTTGCTGAGGTGATAACGATGGATACCGTTACAAAGAGCCCAGGGTAGGCGTGACCCAACTCACGGTGGGATGTAACGTCAATGAGTTCGATGAGTTTTGCTAACCAATAAAGAAAAATCGAAATAAAATGAGAAACCAATAATAATGTAAGATTTGAGAAATGGGAGAAGGGTGAGTTATTTTGGTCATGTGATAAGAGTTAGGGTGGGGATCAGAATAAAGTACGAACTGAATCGCAGAGTAGACGAAAGATCACTTCAACAGTCATACTACGAGGGGAAAGACGTGTTAGTGCGCGTGAAGAAGATGTCGTAAAGATTTCTAAGTCCGAAATGTAGGGAAGTCAAGAATAACGCAACCAGCGTGAGAGAAGCAGCAGAAGAAGTTTATAATAGCAAAGTATTCGCCGTATAAAGAATTAAGAAAATTCTGTTAGGAAGTTTAGTAACAGGTGGTCACCGCTACAAATCAATCTGAATCAACGAACTTAGTGAGAATTAAATTAAATCATTTTTGCAACGAACCAGTGTATTATTGAGACAACTGAGCAGCCAACAAACAACAAATCCATTTCCTACAACCATTCACCTGAGGACAAGAGATCTCATAGCTCCAATTAGAACCCAAATCAAAAGTAAACACCAACCAATTTGAAATCTGACATGCGGGTATGCCGCATAATGGCGCCGACACGTTGGGGCTTCGAATTGTAGGAAATGGGTGAAATGTAACGACGACAACGACGAGGAGAAGTGAGAAGCACGACGACGAAGGACGACTACGAGGAGAAGTGAGAAGATCGACGACGACAACTACGATGAGGACAGCAGAGACTACGAAGAAGACGGCAAAAACAACTACATAGAATTTTCCCCCAACCAAGAGAGAAGTTCAAGTTCTTTCGACATCAACTGAGCCTACTAGACGACGAGCAGCACGACAAAAATTGGTAAAGACATCACATAAGCACCACAGCCGTACAACAGAACTGTGAGTTACACATACTCAATTTATATTTCTTGTAAATGTAATATCATTCAGTGAGATCAATATCTATGTAATGTCTTAGTAATAAGTATTTTGGAAGGGAAATTAGAAAATTTAAAGGGGCAGTTCAATGCTTTTGAGAAATAAGAAGATCGTACAGAATAAATTTAAAATGGAAAATTCTGGGGAACAAATAATTATGGAGACAGAGAAAGAGTTGGAAGTTGTTAATGAAGAGATAATGGAAAGCAGTGTTATAGGATCAGTAGATGAGGGTGTAAATGGTGTAAGTAGCTTAAATGTAAATAGAAGTGACAATCCTGGGGTAATGGAAAATCTACAAGAGATGTTCCAGAAACTCATGGCGCAAATTACTATTCAGAGTCAATCACTAGAGGCTAAATTCGTAGAACAGAACCAATCACTAGAGGCTAAATTAGTAGAACAGAACCAATCACTAGAGACTAAATTAGTAGAACAGAACCAATCACTAGAGGCTAAATTCGTAGAACAGAACCAAACACTAGAAGCTAAATTAGTAGGACAGAACCAAACACTAGAAGCTAAATTAGTAAGTCAAATTACAAGCCAAGGGAAAGAAACAGAAACTAGAATCACTGTCAGAATTCAAGGACTAACAGGGGAAATCCAGTCTGTAAAAGAGGCCCTGCAGCGAGAAGTAGGTACTATAAGAAGTGACCTAGAAGCTACCAAATCTCTCGTTGCAGGAGTAGAAAATAGAATAGGGGAGGAAATTAATAAGGAAAGAATAAGATTAGATGAACTGACCACGACACAGGTAACTTTTGTACAAGAGATAAATGACCGGTTTGACACTGTAAACAATAGTATAGCAGCTGACATGGAGAAGTTAAAGGAAAAGGTAGCACGTGTAACAAATATTCAATCAGAGAATACACAAATGTTGAGGGAAACAGTAAGCGAGATATCTCAAATCAGAGATACTGTAACTGGCTTACAGCTGGGACAGCAAGGGCTGGTACCTGAGAGTTCCAATTGTTCTATACATACACACAATGGAGAGAGGCAGAACGAACAGGTTAGCGCCCCTTCTGTCTCTCCTCAAAGCAGCAATAATTGCGAAGTAAATATGCAAAACGTAAATATGTATCCACCAGTGCACATGAATTTTCTAAGCGAATTGCCCCTCCCGAAATTTAATTGTCGCAATGACAACGCAGTACAATTTTTGGCCGACTTAGAAAAGTATTTTGTCATCAGAGGTGTACCCGAGCAATATAAGATGATAATAGTTCAAAGGGCGTTAGAATCTGCCGAACTTAATTGGCTACGAGTAACTGTGGGAGAAGGATGCAGCTACGAGTTGTTCAAAACAGCTTTCCTAGAAAGGTGTTGGAACGCCAATGTCCAATACCAAGTAAGGAATCAGATAACAAATGGCCGATACCAAGGTAGTAATGGAGAGTCTATTACTGATTATTTCCTGAGATATTCGCAAATAAGTAAATATCTACAACCTCCATTACAGGAAGCCGAGCTGATTTCTCTTCTCACGCCCCACCTTCCTGAGAACATTAGAAATCACATGGTGGTAGCAAGACCTCAGACATTGAGAGAGGCAATTACATTATTAACAGCTTTACAAAGCGTTGGGACGCAAAATTCACAAAATAGACATGAGAATCGAATGCCAGTGAGAAATCCACACAGACCGTGGAATAATAATAATCATGACGGGGAAAGGGCACACAATCCCCGAAATTTTAACACAAACCATATGGCTACTCGTCAAAGATACGATGCCCACGTCCCGAGGGAATTCCCTAACAACAATAGAGGGAGACAGGGACCACCAAATTCAAATTCATATAATTTCCCTATGAGATATGTACATGTAACTAGGAATGGAAATAGGGGTCACCCCCCATTTCTTCGAAGAGGGAATGCAAGACCGACGTTCCGACTACCAGAAGCTAATAGACAGTATCAACCACGTGACGCTGGTAGAGAGAACAATACAGACAGACCTGAAGTAAGACAGAGGAATCAACTTCTCTCAAGAGAATGGGTGCGTTCTCCTCCACCCACACCGAGGGACGCGGCGCCCGAGGTAGATGAAAGGCCAGACACGACACAGCAGACGGGAAACGACTCCAGGGTGCGATAGAAGACGTCCCGCATCGGACCCGGATGAACACGCTAGTTCTTAATTTGAACAGGGACACAGCTCTGAGTAGGGTGGTACAGAATAAAACAGAAACAGAAATAGAAAACGGTACTCAAATAAACAATCACTTAACAGAATTGCAAGAAGTGAGAGATGCTCCACGTATTGCTGCAATAATAAACAAAGAAAAATGGCACATTACCATAGATTCAGGATCCTCAGTTTCAGCTATAAGTCAAGCATTCTTTTATCACTTAAAAAACAATGGAATGAAATTGCAAACATTGCCCGTGAAAAGTGCATATTGTACTCTGGCGGTAGGTCGCGCCAAACAAAAGATTAATACACAAATGCTTTTGAAAGTCACCATTGGGGAGGATACAATAGAATTTGTATGTTTTGTTAATAATAGGCTATCTGTAGACATTATTATGGGTAATGACGTGTTGTATGCGCTTCAAGCTAAGTTGAATTATCAAATGGAAGCCTTGGAAATCAAAATTAAAGACGTCATAGTTAAAGTTCCGTTTAGCTCAAGGGAAGCAGAAAATGAGATAAGATTGACAGATGAAGAAAAAGAAATAGATGGAGAAACATTTTTTGTAGAATTTATACGAATAGGAGGGATGGAGCTAGTTAAGATGAATCCATTAGAAGCAGAAGAGATGAGAAACTATGATAAGGATGAGTATATAGCTGGAGGAGAAGGGCTTTTAGAGATGACGTCATACGGACTTGGGCAGGCAGAAGCAGGTGAACAGGAGATAATTACCCTACCAGATGATTTCCAGGTAGTCGAAAATAACGTAAACATGACCTATAGAATAAGAGAAACAGTAGCAAACTCGAACCTACTTGACGACCACCAAAAAGAGATTTTTTATAACATTTTATGTAAACATAGAAATGTATTTTCGGAACACACTGGGACCTATAGTGATTTTGAGTATGAATTTGAGATACATGATGTTCCCCCATTCAAATATAAGTGCAGACCTATTCCATTGGATTTACAGGAGGCAGTGAACCTTAAAATACAGGAAATGTTAGATGAAATCCTGGAGATATCGACATCAAAATTTATAAGTTCCCTGCAGGAAGAGGAGGATTAAAATATTTATTTGTACTTATCGACGTGATGTCGAAATTTGTGAAAATATACCCTCTCAAGAAATTAACAAGTGCAGCATGCGCGAATAAAATAGTGAAAGACTATATAGTCAAATACGGGAAGATGAAAGCACTATTAGTAGATAACGCGTCCATACACCATGGAAGACGATTCGTGCACACCATTCAGGATGCCGGAATTCGCATCTATAACACAACGTCGTACCATCCATGCTCTAATCCAAGCGAGCGCGTACTGAAAGACCTAGGTGTTCATCTCCGAGTCCTTTGTTCATTGAAACAGACTACCTGGCCAGACCACATCAACTATATGGAGTTTGTATTCAATAATTCAGTCAATCTAACCACAGGATATGCTCCTATCCAATTGCATAGGAATTTAACACCGGAACCACTAATAGAGGGTGTTCCGGAAAGTATACAAGTGACGACCGAGACAGATCGAGAGCGGATCCAGAATGCTGTTAAAAGAATAATGGAAAAAGTAGAGAAAAGAAACGCAAAGAAACTGCGGTATAAGAAGAATTGGGAACCAAAGGTCGGCGACTTAGTTCTAGTGAAATCGTTCGACAAGTCAGATTTGTTAGGAAAGAAGACTAAAAAAACTATATATGCTATGGAAAGGCCCATACCGGATTGAGAACATATTTGGTGACAGAGCATATGCTCTAATACACCCAAGAAATGGTAAACCGATAGGCAGGTATAACATCTCCCTAATAAGGCCATATCGTCAAAAAAAAAAAAAAACGTTGTAAACAGTACAGAGCAGACCCAAGAATCACCTGTGTGAATGTGATTGAAATTATATATACGAAGATGTAAAGAATACCAAGTAAAAGTTATACAATTAGTACGGGTAACGTTTTCGTTTGAAATTCAAACACTGCGTGGGAGTTGCAAGTTCCAAAATTCCTGTGCACAAACAAAATGATAATGTAATAAGACTAACCACAGCTAATGAACATGTTAGAAAGATCTTTAAAAATAATTTGTGAAATGTAAATATAGTATAAGTACTGATGTATTCATGTGCCAAAAGGCTATATTGTTATTGTAAAGGTCACAGACTTAGGCGTGACAAAGTGAAAGAAAGTTTAGATTGAAAAGTGAAGTGGAAAGACAGGACAATGAACTGCCGATGTTTACTGTCAGGTAAACGAAACACCTGATTACAGGTAGACAACTGAGTGCAGGTAGAGGTAACCATATTTGGACATCATTACGCAAACTATAATAATGTGAGGACGAATGTTCTTACGGTGAAGGACTGAAAGATAAAGAAACGTCCCAATAAGTTAATATAATAATATAAAAAAAAATCATTGAATGTAAAATGTAATATTGTAAACTGTAATATAGTAACATTAATGTAGTACTTAAGGAATGTAATAAGGTAAAATCAAGTTGATATCAAGTGAGACAAGGATAATTCAGTGAAGTGTATATATAGTTGAGGTATCACGAATGTTATTTGTATATAGGGTAATAACCACATATACGACAGTGTACTTGTCTATGTACGTAATGTATCATATCTATAATTCTATGTATATGATGTACCATATTGACCATTCTATGTGTATAAAGTAACACACTGATGAAGATGAGGGAAACGGTGACCACCGAAAATTGTTTCGAGTAGGGAATGAGAAATTATTAGATATATAAGGAGGAAATGTCATGACGGGGGTTTGACAAAATTTAAATAATGGGTATTTCATTTTTGTCAAACGGGCATTATGTAACCGCAGTATCAGACAGCGATTAGGAGGCGGCGAATGAATTGAAATCACGAGAATTAAAAAAGAAGATAAATTAATGAAAATGCTTTGCTAAATTAATATAAAATATTGTTATATTAATATGAAATTAGAATGAAATTAGAGTAATGATTAAAATAGCGGTTTAATTAAGAATAAGATGGGAAGAATATAATTTAAGACAACTAACATGCTAAAATCCATGTAAGGGAGAGAAAATATTTCTGTAAAATCTGAACACAAGTCGGGGAGACAGGAAGAGGTGACCGTTAGCCTCTTTGTTTAAGGAAAGGTTCAATGTCTGAGAACTATAACTAAGAATGTGTAGGAACAATAAGGTTTTCAAGATGCGGTCAAGCGTAAGACCTAAAAGGATTTACTTTGCTGAGGTGATAACGATGTATACCGTTACAAAGAGCCCAGGGTAGGCGTGACCCAACTCACGGTGGGATGTAACGTCAATGAGTTCGATGAGTTTTGCTAACCAATAAAGAAAAATCGAAATAAAATGAGAAACCAATAATAATGTAAGATTTGAGAAATGGGAGAAGGGTGAGTTATTTTGGTCATGTGATAAGAGTTAGGGTGGGGATCAGAATAAAGTACGAACTGAATCGCAGAGTAGACGAAAGATCACTTCAACAGTCATACTACGAGGGGAAAGACGTGTTAGTGCGCGTGAAGAAGATGTCGTAAAGATTTCTAAGTCCGAAATGTAGGGAAGTCAAGAATAACGCAACCAGCGTGAGAGAAGCAGCAGAAGAAGTTTATAATAGCAAAGTATTCGCCGTATAAAGAATTAAGAGAATTCTGTTAGGAAGTTTAGTAACAGGTGGTCACCGCTACAAATCAATCTGAATCAACGAACTTAGTGAGATTTAAATTAAATCATTTTTGCAACGAACCAGTGTATTATTGAGACAACTGAGCAGCCAACAAACAACAAATCCATTTCCTACAACCATTCACCTGAGGACAAGAGATCTCATAGCTCCAATTAGAACCCAAATCAAAAGTAAACACCAACCAATTTGAAATCTGACATGCGGGTATGCCGCAGGATGATGGAACATTTATAACTTCGGTTTTTGATTTGGAAGATACAGATAAGTAAGAATCAGTAGAAATTGTTTAACATTTTCATTGTTGTCCAGTGTAATTAAACAAAATGAAACTGAAAAACCATTGCATTGCCAAATAGCGTCTTCTTTAATTCAAAATATTACGATAAAAGTGACATGAATGTAGTTCTCCTTAATTATTTCATATTGTCACTAAAATCGTTAGACCAATGCTAACTTATATTCACCATATCATTTTACAAACATACATAGCTTAAACACGTCTCTGAAATGCTCCTTTATGTCTCTGCTACACGCACCAAACTGCGCTGCTATTAATTTCTGTGACGTTTACACTACGCTTGCCTTTTTCACTGTCTTGCTTGCTGACTCTAACTCTACTCTGACATTCGCTTATGAACTACTACATTGCACTTTCCACTCTGCCTGCATACTAATCATTACGGAGTTGGAAGGTGTCGCATTACTCGGAAGCCAACGCACTAATCAGTACTCTGGACTGCGTACTGCACTGACTCAACTAGACTTGACTGCTAAGTTTTTGCCGACTTTTATGGTCTGACGGTCTCGGATGGAAAGTACTGGTAGTTGGTTAAATATTTGGAATGAAAGATTCACATGTTATTTGTTATTCCTAATATTGAACATCCTTCTCTAGAAGGTCTAGAAGATATATGATTTTCGTGTCAGCGAAACTCTAAGATAGTGTTTCAGGTTTGCTTCAGATACACACATAGTAGATAACCAATCTCACAAAGTTATACTCACCAATTTACACTTAAGCCACAAATTAATATTGCTGACTAAGAGAGAAAATACAGCTGTAATAGTTATATCTAGGCAAAATACGCTTTAAAATCCAAGTCATGGCTGCCTTTATTTATCAATTTGTATAGAGTTTCCATAGCCATTGTCTTCATTATAATGCGAGTACAACCAACTCTCTGTGTGCTTCGGAACAATATTTACTAAGTCTAAACCTCCGCATCCGACGGACGTGAATATTTCCACATTCTCATTATAGGTAACGCTTATGCCAATTGACGAGCAGTGCAAAATATGCAGTGGTGTAGTATTAGGTACAAACATATAACTAGGAATCATTTCAAGTACTTTTTTCTTTCACCATCAATTATCTTTTATTCGGTTGCTAAGGGATGATAATCGTCTCAATATGTGCATCCATGCTCCAGTGCTTCCCAGATAATTAAATAATTTTTTCTTTCGCCTTTAATACACTTTAAATCCAGACGAAATCATCTGATGGGCTGCAGATATCTTGGGCGAAGATTGAGGATGTACTTCTTCTCTCTTCGCGAGAAGTTCTTAGCCACCTTCTAGACAAGATTATTCAGATGATTATCCAATTCCTTTGTGTTCAGTTGGCAGTCAGTGACTCTGGTCCCAAGATGGTCCTCCTAAGCAACTCCTGCATTCAATCGAAAACTTTGATAAATCCTCACAAGAAAGTTCACCAAGCATGAAGCAACATTCCTGTGACATAAATCTCATCTCGCAGAATCCAATTTCATCAACAACCATCTTCCTCGTCAGAGGTTTCTATGCCGTGCTCCTCCATGTCGGAATCCCTCTCGCTCTGTAAGAGTTGTCCCTTCTCCTTTCGAAGTTTTAACTGGATCTCTTTAAAGCCCAGCATCAATATGTGGCAACCAACGTCCAACTTTCCTTCGGAGAACCGAAAGACATTCAGGCCCAAGCTGACTTACTCTGTGATTTTGACGACAAAAACCACATCTGTATATTGCTCCTGGCAATGATAAGGTCCAGATAACGTTTCTCTCTCATAGGTAGGTTTAACCCGAAGCGATTTGTAGCACATAGAACCAACGTGCTTAATAGTTTCCTCCCCACATCGAGTATATTACTAATCTCTGTTTCATATAACCTTGCCCCGCTGAAATGTATCATTCCGCGTTCAAGAACCCTCCCCCTCGCCCTAATTGGCTAATGCTTTCGCGTCATAGGCCATAGGCGGTGCCTTCCCGTCACATTTAAACCTGCAGTAAATGTCTTAATAATTGCCGGGAAGATAAATAAAATCATACAAAAATCATACCAATAAGGATATGAAGGCATGCAAAAATACAAGTTTATAATGAACTGAGCAAATTGAAACAGAATGACTGAGCAATTAAACTGAAAGGGTTTATAATGAAAGGCCTTTGGCCTTTTCCACTGAGATTTTTAAACCAGCACACATACCTTTAAAAAATGCTTGTCTTTCAGTCTTAAAAGTCGTGTCACACCATACTTTACTTTTCGTGTGTTCTTCGTGTATATTTAGCGATTTGTATCTCGGTGCAGTGTGGTTGTCCTTAAATAGCGTCTTCGCAACACAGCAATATCGCCTCGGTCTTTTAGCACATTTTTCTTGCCTCTTTTTTCATTCACAAATCCCAGCTGTATAAGCAATCTGCTGAAATTTGGTAAATCTGCATCCTCATTTACAGCAGACGAAATGTTATTTATATTAGGGAGTTCGTTTCTAAAGAAAAACTACACACATGACGACGCACAACACTTTTCACGTATTTTCTCCGCGCACGCGCTTTAGTTTATTCCTGCTTTTGCCTGGAGTGGTAAGTTTTCCTGTTCCTCAATTTCATGTCGCGATGTTCCTACGGATCTAACACTCACACCTGTAACTTCAGAGCACAGCTGTTCGACTTCTCTCACTGACAAAGACGGATTCTTCTCTGTGAGTGCATTAAACACATGCAACACAATTCTGTTTTCGCCTGTTTGTAAGTAATTATCCTTGCGATACTTCAGCGAAAAACTGGCGGTAGACTCTGCCATTATACATATAATAAGTACATGCGCAATAAACGATCAATAAAATAATGTGACTTTGTGGGTTCGTGGAATGAAAAGTCCAATTTCACCACTCAAAAATGTTCTTTATTTCCACCGACTTACAGTTTAACACTTGCCAATTACACAGAATTACGTGCTGCACACAATTACAATTCACCAGTTCGTCCGTTACAATTTCCTTGTACTCGCGATTACGCAAACTCCGATGCACGCACAGTCTTCTCGTTCATTAACACGTCCTTCGCTAGCACGTCAAACACTGACTGCCTGTCTCTCTGAAACCCTTTTTATTGCAACGTCACCGTGCTTCTAGAAGTCTCTGGTTTCCCCCACGAAAGTTCCGGAGGGCAGAAGAAGGGGAGAGAAGCGCCTAGGGACAAGCGACCCTTCCCTAACCACCCCTCAGTCAGTGACAGAGACTAATGGGGGGGCGTGGCTGGTTTCCCCACACTGTGGGCCTCATGCCTACCGCTAATTGGGTGACACTGCTCCCTCCTCAAAGCTGGTCGTCCCGAACAGCACCATCGTAGCGGGCTAGTCGATCCAGGTGTACCACCAACATCTTTCCTCGGGGAACCTTCTGGATGCGGTAGACCACGTCGTTGATCCTCTTCACAACCCGGTACGGTCCTTGCCATGGCTGCTGGAGCTTCGGGCAGCGTCCCTTGGTCCGGGTAGGACGGTACAACCAGACCAGGTCACCTTGCTGGAACCCTTGGCTGTTGGCTTGCCTGTCATACCTGGTCTTCATGCGGTCGCTCGCCTTCTGGATGTTCTGGCGAGCCATCTCGTGCATGTTGTGGAGATGGTCCACCAAGTTCTCCACATACTCGGTCGCTGGCTGTTTCGCTTCCGGAGGGCTTCCAAAAGCCAGGTCACAAGGGAGGCGTAATTCTCGGCCGAACATTAAGCTGGCTGGCGTCATCCCAGTTGTGTCGTGTGTAGACGAGCGATAGGCCAGCAAGAACAGTGGCACCTTGACGTCCCAGTCTCGCTGATGGCTGGCAACGACTTTCCTCAGGTGTTCCTCTAAGGTCTTGATGTACCTTTCGACCATGCCATCCGATTGGGGATGTAGAGGCGTAGTGCGAGTCTTGTTCACCCCAAGCCTTTGTAGTGCCTCCTTCATTAGGTTGGACTCAAAGTTGGTACCCTGGTCACTGTGTAGCTCTAACGGCACCCCAAATCGACAGATCACTTGCTCCACGAGGCAGTCTGTGATTGTCTTTGCCTCTTGGTTTGGGATGGCATACACCTCCGGCCACTTGGTGAAATAGCCCACGACCACCATCAGGTACTTGTTGCCTCGGTCGGAAACTAGGAACGGTCCAGCAATGTCAACGGCGATCCGTTCGAATGGCGCTCCGACGTTGTACTGCTGCATGCGACCCCGGCTCCTAGTCTGGGGGCCACGACTCGCCGCGCACACGTGACACTGACGGCACCATCTCTCAGCATCTGCTCGGAGTCTCAGCCAGTAGTAGCGCTGCCGTAGTTTGTCAATTGTTCGGTTCGCTCCCAGGTGTCCTCCCGAAGTACCGGCGTGCACTTCCTCCAGGACTTCCGGGACCTTACTCCGGGGAAGTACCAACTGCTCTCTCTGCGTCTTCCCATCGGGTGATTCCCATACCCGGAACAGCACGCCCTCTCTGGTCTTCAACGAGTCCCATTGGGCCCAGTACGACTTGTAGGTGGCGCTCCTCGGTGCGATGTCCTCCCAGGTTGGTCTCATCCCTGCCTCCACTTCCCTCAAGAGTGGTCCCAAGTCTGCGTCCGCCAGCTGCTCCCTCCTCAGGCCTGCGCTATCCCAGCCTTCAGCAGGCACTGCCACAACTACTCGGACTGCTGCGGCACGCTCCTTCTCTTCCACTCTTGTGCACTGGCCGCACTCTTCTGGACAGGGTCTTCGGGACATGGCGTCTGCGTTACCGTGGCTCTTCCCTCTACGATGTTACGAGGTGAAGTCGTCCTCCTGCAGCCTCTGGACCCAACGTGCTGTCTGGCCTTCCAGGTTCTTAAAGGTCAACAGCCAGGTTAGGGCGGAATGGTCAGTCCTCAGGTGGAATGGCTGACCGTACAGGTACTTGTGGAAGTGCTCCAATGTCTTTACTACCGCCAGTAACTCCCGTCGGGTGACGCAGTAGTTCTTCTCTGCCTTGGATAGCGTCTTGCTGTAATAGGCTATCACCCGCTCATGGCCGTCCTGGATCTGCGACAGGACACCTCCAATGCAATGGTCGCTGGCGTCGGTGTCCACAATGAAGGCGCCACCCGGTTGTGGGAAACCCAAAATTGGAGCACTGCACAGGGTCTCCTTTAGGTGCTGGAAAGCGTTTTCGGCGTCCTCTGTCCACACATAAGGCCGGTGTTCCTCCGTCAGGCGGGTGAGGGGTTTTGCGATGTTGGAGAACCCCTTTATGAAGCGGCGGTAATAACTGCACAGCCCCAGGAAACTGCGCAACTCTTTCCTATCCTTTGGGCGAGGCCAATCTCTCACAGCCTGTGTCTTCTCCGGGTCTGTGGCCACTCCGGTTGCCGAGACTATGTGGCCCAAGTAGTTAACTTCCTTGCGGAAGAGCTGGCACTTCTTCGCGTTCAGCTTCAAGTTGGTCGCTTGCAGTCTCTGTAGCACCTTACCCAGGTTCTCGAGGTGATCTTCAAAAGTCTTCCCGACGATGATGATGTCGTCCAGGTATAGCAGGCAGGCATCGTAAGTCAGCCCTCTCATCACTGACTCCATAAGGCGCTGGAAGGTAGCTGGTGCGTTGCAGAGGCCAAAGGGCATAACCGTGAACTGCCAGAGCCCTTGTCCCGTCGAGAATGCAGTCTTCTCCTTGTCTCTCGGGTCTAGAGCTACCTGCCAATAGCCCGACTTCAGGTCCAGGGTCGAGAACCACTGTGCACCAGCTAGCGTGTCCAGGGTGTCGTCAATCCGGGGTAAGGGAAAACAGTCCTTCCGGGTGACGGCGTTCAACTTTCTGTAGTCTACGCAGAAGCGCAGCTCGCCGTTCTTCTTTGTCACCAAGACTACAGGGGAACACCAAGGGCTGTCAGACTCTTCAATCACTCCCCTGGATCTCATGTCCTCCAGCATGTCTCGTACCGCCCCTTGCTTCGCCAGCGGAACGCGTCTATGTGGTTGCCGAATAGGCCGGGCGTCCCCGGTGTCGATGCGGTGAAGCACTTTGTCCGTGCGGCCGTAGTCACTATCACCTTGGCTGAAGACGCACTGATACCGCCTTAGCAGTTGTCGAACCTTCTCCAGCTGTTCTGTGGTCAGGTGGTCGGCCGCCCTCTCCACCAAGCCTTCTAGCCGGGGCCCCAGGTGTTGCTTCGGCGCCGGCTCCTGTGTCTCGTCGATAGCTGTTACGCTCACCACAGGCTCGTACGTCCCGGCCTGGACGTCGTGATCGGCGTCCGTAGGATTTAGCAGTCTCACGGGCACCTCCTCTCGGCACGGCAGCAATGCCCTGGCTACACACAGTCCGTTTACAGGCGTCTTCTGGTCCAGCATCATGTTCCTGGTTCTCTGGCCCTCCAGTCGCGCCGTCACCACCACCTCGCTCCTCGCGGGGACAACCACGTCTTCGTCCAAGACGACCCTGCAAATTCCAAGGCGCTCTTCGGGTTGACGGAGTATAACCTCTTCTCCGTTAAGCCGCAGGACCTTCTTGCCGACGTCGACCGTCGCCTCGTGGCTCCTGAGGGCATCCAGTCCCAGAATCACCTCCTCAGCCACCTTCGCGACGAACACCCACAGACGCACGGCACTCCGTCCCAAGTTCAGCTCCAGCAGGGCCTCCCTCTCCACAGGCAAGGTGTCGCCCGATGCCGTGACAAGCTGGTATGGCCGGCTTGGCTTCCTTGTCGGCAAACCTTTCGCCACGTCAGGTCTGATGATGGTCACGGCCGCCCCGGTGTCCACCAGCACGCGGCACGGCTTCCCTCTTACCCAACCGTCCGCGATGAGGCTGTCATCCATACGCCGGCTGACGGCGCGCAGTGTCACTCGAGGGGATGGTGGTGATGGCGCCGACGTGCCCCTCTCCACGCCGGGCCTTACTCGTCCTTCCACATGCTCTTCCTGGTGTGGGCAGTCTCTCTGCTGGTGTCCGGGCTGTCCACACCCCCAACACAGGCCACTAGGTGTTCGTCGGCGTCCCTCAGCTGGTCTTCTGTCTCCGGCGTAGCGGACACTCCTCGTTCTCGACGTCGGGATGGATGTTATTTTGGCCGCCTCCATCCTTAATGCCGCTGTCAGCGCCTCGTGTATGGTTTTATATTCCCCGAGCATCAGGCGCTGACGAATCTCCGTGTCCCGTACCCCGTCGACAAAATTGTAGGCGGCTTCCCGGGATACGAACTCCAGTGGCAGCTCAACCAGGGCCTTGCTAGCCAGCTGCTCGATCGCAATGGCGAACTCCTGCAGCGTCTCCCCCGGCTGCTGTGACCTTGCCTTTAGCTGGCTGCGATATGCTGCGGCTAAGCGGTGGTTCCCGAAGCGATTCTCCAGGGCTTCCCAGATGTCCTTGGGCGCCGCCGTCGTCTGCACCGCGTTTAGGACTTCCGCGGCTCTTCCCTGGAGGCTGGCTATTAACTGTGTGGCCTCCTCCTCCAGTGACCATCCGTTGTGCCTGGCCACTGTTTCGAACTGGCGGCGGAAGACCTCAAACGTTGACGCGCCGTCATACTTGGGAGGTTTGACGCGCGGCGATGTTATGTCGCGTCCCGGTGCGTCGGCCTTCAAATCCTTCAACCTCCTGCCGACGACGTCCTCCACCATGGCGCTCAGGGACCTGGCGCCGTTGTCGGCCTTTCCTTCCAGGTTGTTAACGCGGTTAGCAAGGTCTTCGACGTCTTCCACCACGGCGTTCAGGGTCTTGGCGTTATTGTCGGCTTTTTCCTCTAAATCATTAAGGCGGTCGTCTACTTGACCCATCCGCTTGCCCAGGTTCGTGACGTCATCCCTCATGCCGGCCAACTGTTCCTCAAATTTGGCGGCGAGGACCTCGTTCGCCTCCTTCATTTCCGTGGCCAGACTGTCGTTCGCTGCCCTCATTTCTGTGGTCAGTTCGGCCATCTTTGAGGTCATTGTCGTGGCCAAGTTGCTGTTAGCCGTTTCCGTCTTCGCTGTTAATTCGGCCTTCATTTCTTCCATCTTCCCGGTGATGCTGTCGTTTGCCGCTTCTGTTTTTGCAGCGAGGTTTTCATTTGCCGTCTTCATTTCTGTCAGTTCCGCCTTCATTTCCATCATCTTCTCCAAAATTTTCTCCAATGCCGCGTCCATGGTTGTAATGCTCGGTGATGTTATCTTCCCGCTTCCTGACACCAGTGTGACTTTGTGGGTTCGTGGAATGAAAAGTCCAATTTCACCACTCAAAAATGTTCTTTATTTCCACCGACTTACAGTTTAACACTTGCCAATTACACAGAATTACGTGCTGCACACAATTACAATTCACCAGTTCGTCCGTTACAATTTCCTTGTACTCGCGATTATGCAAACTCCGATGCACGCACAGTCTTCTCGTTCATTAACACGTCCTTCGCTAGCACGTCAAACACTGACTGCCTGTCTCTCTGAAACCCTTTTTATTGCAACGTCACCGTGCTTCTAGAAGTCTCTGGTTTCCCCCACGAAAGTTCCGGAGGGCAGAAGAAGGGGAGAGAAGCGCCTAGGGACAAGCGACCCTTCCCTAACCACCCCTCAGTCAGTGACAGAGACTAATGGGGGGCGTGGCTGGTTTCCCCACACTGTGGGCCTCATGCCTACCGCTAATTGGGTGACAATAATTTAGCTCCCGCACTCTCGAATGGCGATGCATGACTAATCCAGTTCAAAACAAGGTCAGTGATAAAAGTCATATAAACAAATGTCACCACTACCGCTAAATCACGTGCTATCATGCCATATGCTTGAGAGCAAAGGAACCTCCTCTTTACTTCGTTTAAGAATTAACATGCATTTCAGATAAATCAACTCTGTTGCGTAATATATTTAATTAAAACAGTTACGAAAATATAAATTTGACAATTCTCTTCCAACATATGATGATATATCACCATGTTAAATAACGAACTAATTTTTACCGCACGACAGTCATTACCACAACAGCAACCAATGAGAGGTGATTAGGTCACGTGACCGTTAAGAGATACTGGGCAAGCTTACGTGAAACAAGGTATAGACCGCGAACAAAATGCAGCTGGAGGCGTGGCTTACCACCACTGGAGTCCTCTACCTTTCCCCCTCCGTTATTTTATGTTGCCTCACCCTCATCGTGCGGGCTGCACTGGTTATCTGTTTAATTCACTTTCGCGTTCACTGTTACACTCTCTCTCTCTCTTCGCATATTCTTCCGAATCATTGCTTTGTTCCTCAGGGTTTAAAGAAACTATGCTTCAACCTATTTGTTGATCGATTGTGAGGTCATGTCTGAGGTAATTACTTTCTCTTAACTTTGAAAATCAAAACAGCATTTGATTACCTGCATTTCGTGTGGTCTGCGCTCTGTGGCATGAAGGAAGGGAGGGGCGGGAGTCACGTGATGCTAGGATGGCGTAGAAGGGGAGAAGGCTCTCCTCCCACATGCGTCCACCGAACACAGTTTCTTTTGCGGTCTACCTGTAATTCAGTTAATTACAAAGAAATAGCAAAACGTTCTGTTAACATTCTATACATTGCTAAATCATTTAAATGATATAAATAACACGGTACCTAACCTTTTCTATTAATACAAAGACACCTTGAAGTAAAACTGCAGCATTTGCTTAATTATATAAAGGGATATAAATAAGAGAAATTATAAAATTTAGGTTTAACTAATCTTCAAGTTCTAATTGTAGACAGAATAAAGTGCAAAATCCCTGTTGTTGTAAGTAGAAGGTCCTTTTTTAGGTTATATCAATATAAGGCCAGAAATTTAAGGCAAATTGAGACAGTCAACCGTAATAGCTGGGCTGCAGTTAATGTAATAAAGAGTACTGCACTCAAGAACAACACTGATGGTGATAATAGAAATAATATTAATAACACTGGTCAACAATGAAAATTTTAAATAAATAATTTCTGCTGACTCCTACGTATTTGTGCAAAATCCAAATGTCAAGTTAGAAATGCTCCAACACCCACAACTTTTTTGTAATATTAAACAAAAATGCTATAATTACACAGGGCAACGATGAAAACGTTTTGGGATTAAAAATAGTGAATTTACATGCATTTCCATCTGCTGAACTCAAAAATCACCATAAAACGATAGATTAGCTCTTGTTTTGAAGATAAAGTGAAATTTAAATTTTAGTGTGAAGATTTTAAATTTTGGGGAATTATTTTACGGAGTTGGCACACCTGTCAAATAACAAAACATAATCCGAGAGAATTTTTGGAAATTAAGTGATGCAAAAGTTAAGGAAGGCATTTTTGTCAGACCACAAATAAGATAACTTGTAAAGGATCCTGCATTTGACCAAATTTTGGAGGGGAAAGAAAAAGAAGCTTGGGAAGCCTTCAAGGATGTTGTTCATGGATTTTTAGGCAATTAAAGAGATGACAAGTACAAGCGTTTGGTGACAGTGCTCCTGCAAAAGTACCGTAACCTTGGATGCAACATGTCCCTTAAGATCCATTTTCTCCACTCCCACCTAGTCTTTTTCCCTCCTAGTTGTGGAGCTGTTAGTGATGAACATGGGGAGAGATTCCATCAGGGCATTTCTGTTATGGAACAAAGATATCAGGGCCGTTGGAATGAAGTAATTCTTGCGGATTACTGTTGGTCTTTGTATAGGGATTCTGCGGAGCTCCATGACAAGAGGAAAGCTAAAAGATGACGAAGTAAATAGGCCACCACATGATTCTCTTCAGACACGGCTATCTGTGAAGTATTTTTCCAGCAATTTAGAACTCTTAGCATGTAATTATCAGTTAAAAGAATCAAATTCACTTTCATTGTTATTAGCATGCATGTAATTAAAATGTATCCTTTTCTCTCAATCCGTTAATATGTAATACTTCCACCTTGTGTATATCATAGAAACTAGAGCTAATAAAAGTATTTCAGTGTCATATTTGTTTTTATCAAACCAAAATTAGTATGAAGTGCCTCATGAAGTGCTCCAAACATTCAAAAATTAATTTTTGTTGTCCAGTGTTTTCAGCTTAGGGCGGTAAATGTGCTCATTAAATGAAAGCAGTTTTATCTTATTAGGTCAACAAATAGGTCAACAAATGACATATTTGCTTTAGGTTTTTTGTTGTCTGTGACTTCAGGAATGGCAATGTCCAACAATGAGCGTCTCCAAAGCTATACCTTTACCGTCCAGGCAAATGTCTCCAACAGCAGACAAGGAATGTTTGTTGCAGATACAAAGTGTCCTGCATAGTTGCCAAACGAGTGGAAGCTAATCCTGCGTGTTATCAGTTGTAAATTAACAAGTTCGGTGTTTCTAATAGTGTATTTTCTTTAGGATTGGGTATTAGGAGAATAAATGTATTGCAAAATATGTAACTGATAAAAGCAACCATTCCTTTAGGTATGACATTCAGAATTTCCCTATGAGGCTGCAACATTTTGAAAATGCAATACAGATTAATTTATATCTGTAAGTGACGGGACATGACGTAATATCCCACTCTCATTGAAGTTCAGCTACTGGATCATTCAGCTATCTCTTGATTAATTGCTGTATCTGAAAATAAAATCAAAACATTGAAATGCTAACATGCTTTTACTTTTCCGTGAAAGGTCTTCATAGCAAAACGTTTAGTAACGTGTTATATCGTCTTAAAGTACAACAATCATTGACAGTGATTTGCATTTTGAGCCCGGTAAAAATCCGGCTCTCCTCGCCAGTTACCGCCTCCTGTCAGACCTCTCGAAAGTTTTCGAGAGGCTTGTTTTAGCCCGCTTGTCGCCTCTACTGGGGGACATTCAAGCTATCCCTCCCCATCAGTTTGGTTTTCGTCCTGGGCACTCGACATCACAGCAGTTGCTCCGTTTGGTGGAGGCCGCTGCCCTGGGTTTCCAGGATGTCTCTGGATGTCGAGATGGCCTTCTCTACCACCTGGAATGCAGGTCTCCTACATAAGTTAATCACACTGGGTCCTCCTATACATATAATACATCTTCTACACACTTTCCTTAAACACAGACACTTCACAGTCACTGTGGCGGGAGACCTATCTACTAGAAGACCCATCAGAGGCGGAGTCCCCGAAGGCTCTGTCTTATCCCCTACACTTTTTAGCGTGTATGTGGCGGATCTCCCCACGGAGCTACATGTCAACATAGCCTAGTATGCAGACGATGTGCTGCTATACAACACAGGTAGAAACGCACGCAGAGCCTTCAACCCAATACAGCGACACCTAAGCCTTATTCACGACTGGTGCAGGCTTTGGCGATTGTCCATCAACCCGGAGAAAAGCCAAGACATGCTCTTCATCAAGCGTCATTTTCCCGCCAACCTCCCCTCCTTTAATTATTTTGGCAGAAGGATAGATTGGACAAACTCTCTCAAGTATTTGGGTGTAAAGTTGGAAAAGGGCCTAAATTTTGGGGTCACAGCCAGGAGGTAGCTCATCGGGCAAGCGGAGCTTCTGCTTCGCTATACCCCATGATGCGGCCAGGGATGCCAACACCCCTTAAGTTGCGCCTATTTCAGGCTTTAATTCTTCCAATCATGCTTTATGCGTGTGAGATCTGGGGCATGGCTGCAGGAACCAATCTGCGACAACTCCAGCGTGTACAAAATAGATGCCTTAGGCTCATCTATTCTGTGTGCTGTAGGTTACCTTCATGAAGCCTCATCTCTCCACTATGTGGAAGATGTCATTAGGCGCCGGGCCACAAAATTCTACGCGAGTTTGCCTCAAAACCAGAGCGCCCTGGTTAGGTCTCTAGGGAACTATAGATCCTCAGAAAGACGCTACAAGCTCTACCGGCTTCCCCGCATGGCATGCGGGCACACCCGGTAACAATAAAGTTGTTATTACAACTTCAAAATTATTACTATTTGAAAATTGATTAATCATTCTGAATTAAACTCTTCCTAGATTTTCTGACACCAGCGGTGCACACAAGCGTTGCACCCGAGTTGGCTACCATGAGGAGCTACGGCTACCTCCCTTCTTTTCATCCACATAAATTTAAACCACCACCCTGCAAAACCCCAGATATCCTGTCATTAAGTGGTTAAGTCCGTATGGGACAGGTACACGAATGACACACGTCGTGCTGACCCTCAGTCAGCCGCCAGCTGTTTGAATGAATGAATGAATGAATGAATGAATGAATGAATGAATGAATCATTGACACCTCCGAAAACAATGAGAGTTTTAAACACAAATACATTATCATGCTTATTTCAATGGACCTGTAGTAAGTAGCGAAGATAACAAATCAACGCTCTTTCTTCTAAATACAATTTTCCAAGAGAGACTACAGAAAAACAAACAGCTACAAATTGAAAATCTGAATTTGAATTTGAATCAGCCTATCGCCTTACGTGATGAAGTATGCTAGTGCTCCAAGTGGTTTCGTGGTACACTAAACCTCTCGTTTTCATTTCTTGTATCCCTGCTCCATTCCCGAGGTAGGAACTGTTTTCCTTCATAAGTCCACAGAAAGAACACAATGCAGAAAACAGAAACACAGCTATTATGGTTTAGGAATTTAAGTTAACGAAAATGCACGTTGTGGGTAGAAAAATTGTGTGCTTAGGACCATACGACAGAAGTGAAAACTAAAAAACTTTTCATTACAAATTATTCTTAAAAATTATTTTCAAAAATTTGATGTTGACACATTCTTTCCAGTTGCATGCTAAGCATTTCATGCCTTACGCTAAGTGTACTCACAAATGAAAATACTCTGAAAGAATTGAATGACCACGGACTTGCGACCGTGTGAAGAGGGTTATACATAAACGATGTATAAAGGAAGTAAAATCATATCACATAATATACTGTTTTACATGTATTTTATTCTTATATTAAAATACATGCTATTTCACATTCATATTTCATATTTTGTTTCTTGCTGATACACATATTTCATTGCATTTTTATTTATAACATCGATGTTTTTATCCGATGTTAAATCATGAAGCCTGGTACTCAAGTACTTACAATAGTAAGTCGCCACAAACGGTGTATCTCGGATGCGAGAGCCCCTAGTGGTCTACCGGGGAAATATATGAGTCAGATGGAGAATTTAATGTCAGGAAGGCACGTTGGCCATGGTAGCTCAAAGGTTAAGAGCGACTGGACGGAAACCAGGAGATCCGTGGTTCAAATCCCGGCCATGGCATTGAATTGTTCATGTTGACTCTATCCATCAACTATTTGTGCTTGTCGCATTTTAGTACTCTTTCATAAATTAAGAGTTTCATATTGTTGGATGCAGGATTTCTTCCTTACCAAGCCGGTGACGGCGCATATCTACCCTGGAGATATTAAAACTTAGTCAAACCATTGCACCGACTTTGTTATTTAGCGGCGAGAGAAGTAAAATAGAAATGGCAACATTCAAGCACAGCCACTAGCTGACCTAATGAAGCCGAAGTGCAAGCTGCATTGTTACCGCCCGAAACCTTCTAGACTGTTCAAACTTCCCAGATCTAGAACATTCCTTTACCAGAACTTTCCATCCGAGACCGTCAGACTATAAAAGTCGGCAAAAACTTAGCAGTCAAGTCTAGTTGAGTCAGTGCAGTACGCAGTCCAGAGTACTGATCAGTGCGTTGGCCTCCAAGTAATGCGACACTTTCCAACTCCGTAATGATCAGTATGCAGGCAGAGTGGAAAGTGCAATGTAGTAGTTCATAAGCGAATGTCAGAGTAGAGTTAGAGTCAGCAAGCAAGACAGTGAAAAAGGCAAGCGTAGTGTAAACGTCACAGAAATTAATAGCAGCGCAGTTTGGTGCGTGTAGCAGAGACATAAAGGAGCATTTCAGAGACGTGTTTATGCTATGAATGTTTGTAAAATGAGATGGTGAATATAAGTTAGCATTGGTCTAACGATCTTAGTGACAATATGAAATAATTAAGGAGAACTACATTCATGTCACTTTTATCGTAATATTTTGAATTAAAGAAGACGCAATTTGGCAATGCAATGGTTTTTCTGTTTCATTTTGTTTAATTACACTGGTCAACAATGAAAATGTTAAATAATTTCTACTGATTCTTACTTATCTGTATCTTCCAAATCAAAAACCGAAGTTATAAATGCTCCATCATCCACCATGTTTTTGTGATATTAAAAAAACTGTTACCATGATTAATAATATGCAGCGGTAAATATGCTGATTAAAAGAAAGTAGTTTTATTTATAAGTCAACAAATGACATATTAGCTTTAGGTGATGTTTGTCTATGACTTCGGGAATAACAGTGTTTAACAATGAACCTCTTCTCACACAACTATGCTGCTGTCACCTAGGTGAATGTTTACTCCAACAGCAAGCAATGAAGGTTTGTTGCAGATAGAAACTGTCCTGCATATTGGCCAAAGGAGTACGTAAAAGCTTATAGAAGCTAATCCTGTAGCTGTCAGTTGTAAATTAACAAGTACAGCGTTTCTAATAGCGGTTTTGTATTGGGCATTAGAAGGACAATGCCTCTAAAATATGTAAACGACAAAAACAATTTTTGTTACATTTGTGTTGTGCTCACTTTAAAGGAACAGAGGCGAAATTTGACTCTTCAAATTGAAAGAGCGTATGAATGTTATTTTGATAATAAAGTAGACGAGAATAAGTTTTGGTCTCTATAAATCTGCTTTGCCAAATGTGTTAACACCATTAAACGGCTGGTTAAAAGCGTCCCGTCGCATGCCTTTTGCAGTTCCAATGATATGGCAGGAACCTGTTCAAACATACTGCAAAAAATCAATATTTGGAATCAGCAATTAGACCAGTGCCTCATGGAGCAGGCTTTCCCACACCAACTCCACCAGACAGCAATAACGTGACTGAAGATTTTGAAAGTGTTGATAACACTTGCAACTTACAACAAAGTGACCCAGATTTAGTGGAATGAGTTACCATAAACGAGCCGCACTTATTAGCAAAGGAGGATCTGGATGATTTGGCTCATGATCTCGGGTTATCTAAAAATAAAGCCGAGTTATTTGCTTCGAGATTGAAAGGTGGTACCTCCGGGAGAATGACAGTATAAGTTCTTTTCGCCAACGCCAAAAGCAGTTTGGGTATTGATTTTCTAAACTTTTGCACCTAGGTTTCTGTGTTGATGTCGATTCTTTGGTGGAGTCCCTGGGTGTTCAACAGAAACCTGAAGATTGGAGTTTCCTCATTGACTCTTCGCAAACGAGCTTGATTAGTACACAATATCCGATATGATTAGTGCTCATTGCAGATATCTGTGGAGTTTAAGGTGATATCTACCTTACTTGGATTACTACTTGGTTATACCACATTTTGCTGTTTGTTGTTCATGTGGGATAGTAGAGACAGGAGCAATCATTGTTTTAAAGAGTTGGCCTTAAAGAGAGTCTCGATAGCGTGTCTGCCTCACGTTCAAGAAGTCCCGAGTTAGAATCTCGGTCATGGTGAGTTACATGGATAAGGTTTTTTCCAGGGCTTTCCCTTATCCTGAAAGAAGAATGTCGCCTAACTCTAAATTCAATGGAGCCTGGGATCATTTGAGCATCATTTCACCCATTTCATTCATCGTCCGAAATGACTTAACGTTGGAAAGAGAGAGAGAGAGAGAGAGAGAGAGAGAGAGAGAGAGAGAGAGAGAGAGAGAGAGAGAGAGAGAGAGAGAGAGAGAGTCATTCAACTTAGACTCATCAAAACTTGTAAGAGCTGACCTAATCGTATTGCCTCCATTACACACCAAATTACGTTTGTTTAAGAAATTTGTGAAAGCAAAGGATTGTGATGGGGGTGCGTTTCTGTTCCTCAAACTATTCTCACAAATCAGTGTAGCAAAACTAAAAAATAGAATATTTGTTGCTCTAAAATTAGAGAACATCTGAAAATAATAATTTCTTCCACACTAGCCGTGTGTAGGCTAAGGTTTGAATGAGTAGAGCCATAGCCGGAATTTGAACCACGGATATCCCTCTCTCCGTGCGGTTGCTATACCTTCTGAGCTACTGTTGCCAACGTGCCGACATGACACAGAAACAATACGAATTAGGTCGTAATTACCACGTAAACGTTGCCGGTTGGGGAATTTATTTGGGTAGAGGACCACTATGCTACAATGTATTTCCCACTTAGATCTTATTTTTGTTGCATAGGAAGGAATAATGCGACGTGGTAGGAAGTTTGCTGATTAGCTTATGTACGGGACGCGTGTTGCTCTATGATTTGAGGACAAGTCAGTTCTAACACGAACCTTTACGTTTAATTCGACGGCTGGTACGGATTCTGTGGGAATATACTATTGTGTTATAGGAGTATTTTACTCCATTGAGCTGCGTATAAAAATAAGTAAACCAACATGGCAATATAAAAATAAATTCTGATAGAGCAGAATCATAATAATAAAAAAAACCACGTGGAATCAGTTCCCCACACACATAGAGGTGCCGCTGAAGAGTCATCCCTCTCCGAGGAGCCTTCGACCGTTTGCCATTCCAGGACGCTATCCCTTACTGATTTTATGATGGATTTATAATAATACACGGCGGGTAGATGTTTTTTTATGAAGTATCACAAGTTGTAGGATGAAAGAGAAAATGTATTGTTAATTATAGGAGACAATTGAGGTTATTGTGGGCCTAAGGTGAGTATGAGACGCTTGTAGGTTTCCCCAGCGCCAATGTAATATTTCCCGAGACCTTGGATAAGTTGACTGGCGCTGTAGGGAAGATGAGAATAGAATTTGTGAGAGAAACTGAGGATATGTCAATTCCCCCACAATAATTTGGAAAAAAAAGGTCGTTAGACTCCCCAATTCTGTTGCTAAACGCAACAGGAAGGTTAATTTATGCAGATTCAAAGATGTTGCCTTTAAGGAAATAAGCACACCCCTCACCGAGATACAAATATTGGCAACTAGTACTACTAATAGCCATAGTTTAAAAGACTTGTGATTTTTCTAAGTGACAATTGAACGTCGTTTACATAATGAAGTATTAAGATTGGTATATTTACTGTTTTTGTGATTAACCATATTAAAGAGAAGCGTTAAGTAGAAAACGTAATTTTTAACTCTGTAGACAGTGTGTTTAATAAAAAGTGTTAATAATTAAACAACTTCCATATGATTGAACGAGATCAGAACTATTAGCATCAACACAATCTCACAACCTTTTATTTCAACCTTTGCATTACCTAGAATAAATGGTGGCAACCGCAACTTACGAATATATAATATTAATAATAATGATGATAATGATAATTCTAATAATAATGATGATGATGGTAATAATAATAATAATAATAATAATAATAATAATAATAATAATAATAATAATAATAATAATAATAATAATAATAATAATAATAATAATAATAATAATAATAATAATAATAATAATAATAATAATAATAATAATAATAATAATAATAATAATAATAATAATAATAATAATAATAATAATAATAATAATAATAATAATAATAATAATAATAATAATAATAATAATAATAATAATAATAATAATAATAATAATAATAATAATAATAATAATAATAATAATAATAATAATAATAATAATAATAATAATAATAATAATAATAATAATAATAATAATAATAATAATAATAATAATAATAATAATAATAATAATAATAATAATAATAATAATAATAATAATAATAATAATAATAATAATAATAATAATAATAATAATAATAATAATAATAATAATAATAATAATAATAATAATAATAATAATAATAATAATAATAATAATAATAATAATAATAATAATAATAATAATAATAATAATAATAATAATAATAATAATAATAATAATAATAATAATAATAATAATAATAATAATAATAATAATAATAATAATAATAATAATAATAATAATAATAATAATAATAATAATAATAATAATAATAATAATAATAATAATAATAATAATAATAATAATAAATATACAAATATGACTGTATAAAAATCACTAAAAGTGCTATTGCCATAAGCGACAAGAGCGCCATCTAAGAGTCCAATGTAGCACTAATACAACAAAGACTAACAAAAGCAAAGCTGTGATTGAGCATTTATTCCTTTCCTTACACCAGGTAAGATAAGACGTAGTTTTCTTCCCTTTTTATAGAAGCTTATATTAACTAGCAATTAGGGCAATATCTTATGCTTAAAGCATTCCTTTATTACTGAATTTACTTATGTGCTTATTATTGACTAATATTGCTGATTTCAAGATACGGTTTTGTAAAACTGAGGTGTGATTCGTGTAACACGCATTTCACTGATAACGCTAATGAAGTAAGATTTTATTCTGAAATAAACGGTTAGTTGTTAGAATTATTCAAAAGAGCACATCCAGAAAATGCGATATTATACAGTTCAAAAACAGGACAAGTTTTTAGAAGTGGATGACCCTAGAAAAAGTGTGATAAAAGTGAGACTTAAGGAATGTTGTAAGAGATGTTTCTTACAGAGGCTGTAACGCGTCTATCTGTTCCTTTTTAGGATGATCCCTTTGATAGCAAAATGCTTGTGATAATGTCCGGTTCTGTGGCATGGATGTAGTGTGTATGCGAGATATTCGACATTTTACGAGATCGAATCTCATTCCGAGCTATTATAAATTTGACCTACGCTGGAGTATGTTACATAAAAAAAAACACGCGATAACATGGCTTAACTTCCCGCTATAGATCATGCGCAGTGTGCGATGCCTTCTAAATGAAACTTAAAATTCGCTTAGACATTTGAAGTTTTTATTGGTGTTCACTTCCTACGTACGTATGATGTAGCGAATTGTGCAAGATAGATAAGGATAGTAATTTCGTGTATATAAAATTAATATTCTTAACTGTATTCTTGGAATCTAGCTGTACTGTTTCTACGAGTATGCTTTGTAGCTTAGGATCCTCAAACCTTCAGATGCAGCAAATTCATATGCTGCAGAATATGCAGTAATTCATATTTTGGTTGCAATCACACACTATTTGGAGAAAATAGCTGCCACCTCCTGGAAACTTAGGAAATGAAGGTTCCTAAGCCAGTTGGTAGTAAAACATGTTGAAAAGCATTATTTAAGTTTAGAACAGACCTATGGTTAATTTTAGTATGCATTCCTGTATAATATATCGATAAATGTCAACAAATTATTCTGTTATATGTACACGAGAAAATGCCATGAGAAGTAGCGAAATCTGCGAAGTGTAATTTGTTACTTCTCCTTCCAAATACGTTATCAATTTATATATTAACTGTTATATAATTGTTGTCATTGCATTTGTTCTTACATTAAATCTATACATACATTTACTCTCTGATTCTAAGACAAATGGATAATAAACTTCGTTGAAAAGAAAGTTGTCAACCTTCCATCCAAAATACAACTCGGGACCTGTAGTTTAGCGTCATTTCTTAACATGGATTCATATTCATATTTATTGCAACTTAATACAGTGTTTGAACACAATTAAGCCAGGTCACTTGTAATACATGCTCTCTTAAAAGTAAACGATTAGAAATAACAAAATAATGGAGAGATCAAATTAAATACACAAGCTAGTCATAAATTGCTCAATGGTATGGAATTTAAAAATAAATATATGCTAACATCAGTAATAAAGCCTAGTAATTTTTACAGCGATACATAAATTCTTCGATGGTATAAAATACATTATCTATTAGAAAGGCTTTTAAATGTGTCTTAAATGTATTTAAATTATTACAGGTTCTAATTGAAGCGGGAAGTACATTATAGAATTTTATACCTGTATAACTAGGCATATTTTCATATAAGTGCATTCTGTGTCCTGGAATAACGAGCTTATTTTTGCCCCTTGTATCATAGTTATGGATATCTGAGTTTGTTTTCATTGGAAACTTGTGATTAACCAAGTAAAGAATAGATCTATAAATAAATAAGCTCAGGGATGGGAGTATCTTTGTTTGCCGAAATGTATTTTTGCAAGAATCTGTATGTTTTAAATTCCCTATATATCTAACAGCACGTTTTTGGAGTATGAATATCCTACTGATGTTTAGGTCAGCACAGTCCTGGCTTTTGCAACCTCTCCATATATGACCGTTTGAAGTGATTTAATTGATTCATCAGGAAGTAATACTTCATGCCTTCCAGAACAAATCAAGTATTTCTATAATTTAAGACTTAAAACGAGCATTATTAACCAAAGCTTCATAGGTGATCACTGCGTCAAAGTTAATGTTGAGCTTTCGGCCAAAGAAAGCCAAGCAACACACTAGATAATCGCTTCAAGCCGTTTATCTTATTTGACTTCGATTGTACACGGCTTTTTTCTCCAGATTTTTCTCTTACGCTTACTTGTTGTTCGTGCTTCCAAATAAATTGCATTAACACCGGCCAAACGTTAAATCAGAATTGATCACTTTTCACGATTTCCATTAAAATGCTGCCGCAGTGTTGACAGGTCTATTGATTTAGAAGGAGATTTCCTGCCTTTTTAGAAATCTACTGCTCTACTTTCAAAAACAATAAAAGTTTAAAAATCTCCTGCTTTTTACATATTTGGTAAATTTAAACAACTCAATTCCTTAAGAGTACATAACACTCTGTCCTAAACTTTTATTTTCCCAAGGCATGTCTTAATGACTGTTTCATAATCATATGTTTGAGCTACATAATTCTAAAACCTAGTCCTTAACTGCATACAATCTCAGTACTTGGTTTGTACTTGCTGGATTGCTATGACGCATGATTGCTGATGGAGCAATGTGTAAGGGCAATGGGTGTATACCTACTACAGATGATACTGATAAGAGATTACAAATCATTTTCTTTATGCCGTCTACTTTTGCGCTAACGCTGCGAGTATCTTGCTCGTTAATTACCAGCTGCATTAATGAATTACCATGTACAAGATATGTAGCCGTGAATTCCCCTAGGTGCTATTTGAGTATTGCATAAACACAAAATAGGGTAAGCGAAGTCACCACTACGGAAACACGCATGTGCTGAGCTAAGCTCATATCTTGCGTATACTGTTTTAAACCCGTGACCAGCGACGAGCTATCGTCGTCGTCGTCGCCTCGTCGTATTAATACTAGTACTAACGGTATCGAAGATAGGCATGGGAGATTTATGGAGAGCAGCGGAGTCAAACCATAGCGGTTTTTGGAAGGAAGTGGGAACTAGAGTACAAGACATAGATAGCCAGGAGATTTGGGAAAGAATAGAAGAAAATAAATCTTTGAAATTGTATAAGCAATTAAAGACAGAATGGGGTAGGGAAAAATATATAGATTGATGTGACAAAATTGGAAGAGAAGGCATAGAATGGATGAGGTAGGAATAATATATCTAAAAGGGCTGAGAAGTAATGAGGTAGGGATATGTGAATTTTGTGGAGATGAAGAGAGCACTGTTCACTACCTGATAGAATGTAAGGAATTTACAAATTGCAGGAGAAAAATATGGGATGAGAAATGGTGCCGTGTGAGCAAAGACTTAGTGGCATTACACATGTTTACGGGGATGAGTGAAAAGAAAAATAGATGTATAGGAGAATTCTTATATAGGTTAAGAGAAAAGTGGATTAGGACTAAAGAAGCGAGGGTCATGAAAAAATGACAAGCTGATCAGAAAAACCAAAGGCTTATGGCCAGGGAACCTGAGTCAGCGAATAAATCTTAGGTCAGCAATTTCATGTATTTGTACAGGAGTTACAACAGTGATTGTTAGATATCAAAGTCATTGCAATAAAAATGTAATGGAAAGTGTAAAAATATCAATACTAGTACTAACAACAACAACCACAACAACAACAACAACAACAGTAATAATAATAATAATAATAATAATAATAATAATAATAATAATAATAATAATAATAATAATAATAATAATAATAATAATAATAATAATAATAATAATAATAATAATAATAATAATAATAATAATAATAATAATAATAATAATAATAATAATAATAATAATAATAATAATAATAATAATAATAATAATAATAATAATAATAATAATAATAATAATAATAATAATAATAATAATAATAATAATAATAATAATAATAATAATAATAATAATAATAATAATAATAATAATAATAATAATAATAATAATAATAATAATAATAATAATAATAATAATAATAATAATAATAATAATAATAATAATAATAATAATAATAATAATAATAATAATAATAATAATAATAATAATAATAATAATAATAATAATAATAATAATAATAATAATAATAATAATAATAATAATAATAATAATAATAATAATAATAATAATAATTTGCAAAAAAGTTGCAGAAAAAGAACGCTGTAAATAAAATTAGGGCTAGAGTAATGTAAATCAGCTACATGTTTGTACAGGTATTTGCAATTGTATTAACACATTGTGCATCTTTCCATTAATAATAATAAATGTGGCCTCTTTTGAAACAAGAAGGTTGCAAACTAACTCTATTCCTTACGACCTAATTGGAAATTTGGAAATCAGCAAAATGAAATAAAATTAAGAATGCAGAGATCACCATATAGATCACTGGAAAAACCTGGAAAATGTTGATCAAAGCATTTAATGGCAGTAAATACAAAAAAAAAAAAAAAACACATTTTAAAAATTTTTGTTGGGGAAAAAGGCAAAAGATTAAACTTTATTATAATGGGACGAACTCCAGAAAACAGAATTTCCAAAATATTTAGGAGTATCACAAAAACTATTTGTAGTTGATTTACTGATACTCGTCACTTACATTTTTATATTGATGAGAGACTAGTTTCAAAGGCAATTGCCTCCATCTTCAATCGCTTTCCAACTGGCATCTGTTGTTGTCTGCTCTCTCTCTGGTGGTGGAACTAGGAGCTTTTTTTGTCAAATTATCTACTGGTGGGATTTCAAAGTTCACTAAGCAATCCTTATTTTTCCATATGAATATGTTCTCCAATGTCAATTTACGTATTTTGGTTTATCACTGCTTTTAATAACTTTGGATTTGGATGAATGTCATGATTTTCATTCCAAAAATGAAATGCTACTGCTGACTTATCTTCTTGTTTCAATCGGATGTTTCTACATTGCTCTTTGATTCTGATTTTTAGATTTCTTTTAGTGTGACCTATGTAGCATTTTTCACAATTTTTACAACTTATTTTGCATATTCCGGATCTGTTAACTGATGGGATTTCATCTTTTGTTTTTGAATTTAGCAGGTGTCAACATGATATTTTGTTCCTTGAAGATCTTTTTATATTTATTAAATGTTTTTGGGTGATATGTGAATGAACTGAATATGCTGTTGCTTTCTTTTTCTTTTGTAAATGCTTCCTTAATGATTTTCTTTAGTTTTGCTTTTCTAATTTTCTTCAACACCAAACTTTTGTTGTACCTATCCATTTTCTTTTGCTATGTGTATTGTTGCTTTTTGTTCTTTGAAATATTCTTCTTTTTCCAAGGGTATGTTGACTAGTCTGTGTGTAAGGCTGTTTATTATTGCATGTTTATGTGTAATTGGGTTGTGGCTATTATTTTTATGTAATTTTATGAATGTGTTGGTTTCCTAAAATTCTAAATTTTATTTTTGTGTTGTTGCTGATTATATTTAGATCCAAGAAAGAGAGTTGCCCATTGATTTCCTTTTCTACTGTGAATTTGATTACAGATTGAGTAATTTTAATGCATCATCTAAATGTTTTTTCTGTACAAGTGCAAAGATGTCGTCAACATATCTATACCAAACTTTGAAGCTCAATGGGAAGGCCTTTTTAATTTGTGTTTCAAATGCACACTAAGTTAGCCAAAAAAGTGAAAGTGGGTTGCCAATTGATAACCCTGATTTCTACTTGTGCTTTCCATTAAAGCTGAAGAAGTTTTGTTCAACGCATATTTTTGTTAGAGAAATATACTCTTCTGCTTCTATTGCTTCCCTTTCTATTGTAGTTAGCCATTTATTTTTAATACAATCTGTAATTTTCCTGTTGGTATGCTTGGAAGTAAAGATGTGACATCAAATGAAATCATTCTGTCATTTTTGTCCAAATTTATATCTGATTTTTTCTACTAGATCTAAAGAGTTTTTTAAAATTTGCACTTTCACATTTTGGGAAACTACTGAATTTATTTAGTAACCATTTGGCCAAATTATATGTGGGGGCATTTATGCTACTGGTGATAGGTCTCATGCCTTTCCCTGCTTTGTGAATTTTTGGCAGCCAAACACATTCCTCCAAACACATATATTTTGGAGTAAATTTTTACAAAAGACTCACATGGCTATGTAAAGTAGAATATGTTACAAAGAAAGCAAATAATAGGTTAAAAATATTAAAAAGACTAGCAGGTACTAAATGGGCAGCTCTAGAAAAGTGCCAAACGTGACATACATCACATACATTAAATTCATCTTGAAATACTGTCGGGAAATATTAATAACAGCATCCAAGTCTAGTAAACAAGAATTAGAAAAAAGTCAAAACCAAGCATTACACTTAACAGGTGGAGTTAAAACCACCATAATACAAACACTTCTCTTTGCAAAATTAATAAGCCAATAAATCTAGAACTTGAACAAGCTCTAATAACTTATGAAAAGAGTATAGGAATTCCAAATTCTTAAAAAACTACACAAACACCAGGATTTGAAATATCACTAAAAACCCAGAAAGGAATTGTACAAGAAGTTAAAAAGTTAAAAGAAAAAATTACACATACGTATTGCAAAAGAAATTCTATTACAATCCACTAATCCAATAGCAAACTTTGAGATCTCTGTGAAGTCTTCAAGAAACAAATGAGAAATCCAGGTATTGCAAACATTACAAACCAAATATACCTAACAAGAATGGATAGGAAAATATACAAATGGCTAATTTTTAAGTGATAATGGAGCTGGAGCAGGTAGCACACATCAGTTTTTCCCCTTTTACAAAAAAGTGAGTTAAAACACTACAAATTTTAATGGAGAAATTTATGCAATCCACAGTTCTCTAAAATATGTGTTTGTTTGGCTACTAAAGTTAAAAACTTTAAAGTTAAAAAGTTGATGAAACTTGGCTGCATCATTTTGATCCTGAGAGCAAACAGCTAAGCTCAGTGTGGAAATCTCCTTCATCACCAACCCCCAAAAAAGCAAAAGCGGTTTCTTCTGCTAGGAACGTTATGGTCATCTCATGCTTTGATATACATGGAATGGTTTATCAGCATGTTCTACCTGCACACACATCAGTAACTGGACAACACTACAGAGATGTCCTGAAAACATTGCAAGTCCATATCAGGCACAAAGGACCACATTTCCGTGAAGCAGGCTGGATGCTGAGCCACGATAATGCACGGTCACATATTGCTCAATATCTTGCAAAAATCAACGTGAAGTGCATCCCTCACACTCCCTATAGTCCGGATTTACCTCATGTGACCTATTCTCTAACTTGAAGAAACACCTTTCAGAGAGGCATTGTCCATCATCAGAAGCAGTGGTGAAGGTTGCGGAGGCGATTTTGAAGGATCTCTCAAAAATGTTTTACAGCATGTCTTTGAAGACTGGCAGAAATGCTGGGACAAGTGCATTGCATTCAGGGTCAATTATTTTGAGAAAGACCATCAAAATTGTGAGGATGAGTAAAGGTACGTTGTAAAAAAAAAATTGTGATCATTCTTTATTGAACAGCCCTCGTACAAAATAAACCCTAAATAAAGGTGCAACATTCATACATTCATCTACTAACTGTAAAAGTTCCTTGCTTCCAGAAAAGTGTATATTATGACCATCAGAACATTCAACATTTTTGGAAATGGTCGAAGAGGAAAAACTGAATATTCCAGTACCTTTAAAATAGCTGTTAGAGGGTACCCATTCATTTTATTCTAGAGATTATCTGAGTCACTAATTGTCCAGATAATGCTTATGTAGGTTTGTAAATATAATCTAGCTGCATTAATGAAAAATCATTACTGACCTACCTTTCGACGACTTATCAAAGACGTTTAGATGTATGTGAATTGAAGAACTCATAATGTGCTATCCAGTGCACATATAATAGGTATAATAAAATATTGTGCGAAGTTGGTTATATAAAAACTTGTTGTGCTATATTCACATGCCTTTCATCGCACCTTTGTCACCAATATTCTTACAAAGGTGTATACTTCTACTTCATAGCAATGGAGGTAAACTTTTGCAGAAATTGTTTTATTGAGTATTTTGTTGTAAGTACAACAGAAATATGGCATAAGCAAAATTTAATCGTTTAACTGTGAAGTTGAAGTTTCATAATGTCTCGGTAAGTTATTTAAATGGCTTTATAAATGAAAAATGCATATTGAAGTACTCATTTTTTCTAATTGGGAAAACTTTCATATTTTCCACGTTGTTATTTAAGGGGGAACGTATGCAAATATTTAGGGTCTTAAATAAATAGCCCTAACAGGCAACGTTTTCAAGTTAGAGAACTGAAACTTGGTATACTCATTTAAGATAATACAGTTAATATGCAGAATTTTTTTCATAATTTTCCATTGTTTATAACTACTGCTACTTTTTTTTCTATATGCAGATGTATTTACAAACTTAAGCCCATTTTTCCAAAATTCACATATGCTATCTTTCTGAAATTTTGTATCTTATTTTAAAACACACTAAAAATGAATTTGTTGGATTTTGATTTCTTATTGAAGCTGTATAGAAGTTAAAAAATGTTAATCATATGCATCCTTTAAAAATTAAAATAATTTCATATATTTTGTATCATCACATTCCCTCTGGAGCTTAATCTTAAATTCTAGCAGTGACGGCTGGTGGGTTAAATTATTGGTGGTGCACAAATGAAAAATAAAATACAGAGTAGTAATGACTCACCTATTTATACAGATTCTCTGCTGTACTCTCCTTAGACCTGGCGAATCTATTGATTACTTTTGCGTTGAAGTCACTGATCTTCATAACAAAATCTCTCTCAATTGAAAGCATTGCTAATGCTGGCAATCGGTCCTGTGACATTGTGTTCCTAAGGAAAGTCTTTATTCTTTTTAAAGTTGAGAAACAGCATTCTGCTTCAGCGGTAGACATTGGCATAGTTAACAGTACTCGGAAGAGTTTGACATATTCGCTGAATATAGTACATAAATTGTTTTCCTTATTGAAGTCCATCAAGCACTAAGCGCCGGACATTCCACGAAATTCCTCTCGACTGTAAATTACAGTCAGTTCTCTACGAATTTTTGTTCCAATGATAAACGGATAGAACCTTATTGTTTCTCTAAGGGAATCCTCTGGAAATATCTTAGAAATTTTCTTGATGAAACAAAGTCGAGGCTACCAGATGCCTCATGAAGCTAAATCTGTCCTTTGCTTCTCTAACAATGTCACATACTTCAAGAGCTTCTCTTCTTTTCACATCATGATCTTCTATTCTTCTCCTCTTAATTGTGGTTTCCTCGTGTTCCTTGATATCCACGCTATTTCTTACCTTTTGCACTTCCCTTTTAAATGCGTTTAGCTGGGGGATGGCATACATTGCATTGCAGTTTCTGCAGCTGATTGTACAAAATGTCCACATGTGGCATGATCTTGTAGAAGAAAGACAGCCAGAATACAAAATAATAATCTTTCAAAGTGGCCATAAACCCAGAAGCCTGAACAAGTGTGGCGTTGTTGTTTAACAGAGCTCTCTTCTGAATAACCTCCATGTATTTAATTAAATTCTCCCTGTGTTCGAAAAGCAGAGCACACAGAAGCTAAGCCAGAAGGTGCTAAGGCCGTTGCTAAGAGTAGGAGGAGCTAGGTTTATAAACCTCCATTTAAGCAATGTATAAGAAGCCCCTCCCATCTCTTCACATTCCCGCAACCCCCTCAGAGAGTCTACATTTGGGCGAAATCTTAGGTTAACTCTTGACTGCAAACCTGCGGCTCCTACAGCTAATCACTTTTTATTTCGACTTCTGCAGTTATGGGTAGCTACAGACGATAAGCATAATTGAAACATGTTTGTATATACACTCCTGGAAATTGAAATAAGAACACCGTGAATGCATTGTCCCAGGAAGAGGAAACTTTATTGACACATTCCTGGGGTCAGATACATCACATGATCACACTGACAGAACCATAGTCACATAGATACAGGCAACAGAGCATGCACAATGTCGGCACTAGTACCGTGTATATCCACCTTTCACAGCAATGCAGGCTGTTATTCTCCCATGGAGACGATCGTAGAGATGCTGGATGTAGTCCTGTGGAACGGCTTGCCATGCCATTTCCAGCTGGCACCTCAGTTGGACCAGCGTTCGTGCTGGACGTGCAGACCGCGTGAGACGACGTTTCATCCAGTCCCAAACATGCTCAATGGGGGACAGATCCGGAGATCTTGCTGGCCAGCGTAGTTGACTTACACCTTCTAGGGCACGTTGGGTGGCACGGGATACATGCGGACGTGCAATGTCCCGTTGGAACAGCAAGTTCCTTTGCCGGTCTAGGAATGGTAGAACGATGGTTTCGATGACGGTTTGGATGTACCGTGCACTATTCAGTGTGCCCTCGACGATCACCAGAGGTGTACGGCCAGTGTAGGAGATCGCTCCCCACACCATGATGCCAGGTGTTGGCCCTGTGTACCTCGGTGGTATGCAGTCCTGATTGTGGCGCTCACCTGCACGGCGCCAAACACGCATACGACCATCATTGGCACCAAAGCAGAAACGACTCTCATCGCTGAAGACGACACGTCTCCATTCGTCCCTCCATTCACGCCTGTCGCGACACCACTGGAGGCGGGCTGCACGATGTTGGGGCGTGAGCGGAAGACGGCCTAATGGTGCGCGGGACCGTAGCCCAGCTTCATGGAGACGGTTGCGAATGGTCCTCGCCGATACCCCAGGAGCAACAGTGTCCCTAATTTGCTGGGAAGTGGCGGTGCGGTCCCCTACGGCACTGCGTAGAATCCGACGGTCTTGGCGTGCATCCGTGCGTCGTTGCGGTCCGGTCCCAGGTCGACGGGCACGTGCACCTTTCGCCGACCACTGGCGACAACATCGATGTACTGTGGAGACCTCACGCCCCACGTGTTGAGCAATTCAGCGGTGCGTCCACCCGGCCTTCCGCATGCCCACTATACGCCCTCGCTCAAAGTCCGTCAACTGCACATACGGTTCACGTCCACGCTGTTGCGGCATGCTACCAGTGTTAAAGACTGCGATGGAGCTCCGTATGCCACGGCAAACTGGCTGACACTGACGGCAGCGGTGCCCAAACGCTGTGCAGCTAGCGCCATTCGACGGCTAACACCGCGGTTCCTGGTGTGTCCGCTGTGCCGTGCGTGTGATCATTGCTTGTACAGCCCTCTCGCAGTGTCCGGAGCAAGTATGGTGGGTCTGACACACCGGCGTCAATGTGTTCTTATTTCCATTTCCAGGAGTGTAAAACAATGCAAACAAGTACAGCTTTAATGTGTAAAATGCACCTGTTGTATATTCAGAATCAGTGGATGTAGCGCAAACCTGCAACTTTATGGAGGAACCGCCCCTGAATTCTAGAACCAACAAAATGTTCATTATGGCATAAGAAAGTTGTGTGCTAAATTGCATCAATGTACATGAAGTAGTTTGAGAGAAAAATGGCTTGAAGTTGTAGAAAATGCAAGCTAAGGAAACAGGCAATTAAAAATACAATAAATATTATTCAGTTTACCTTTTAATTTTAAGTCAGAACTATCCATATCCATAGTCTGTATCATTATCCTGGTCTTCTTCAGCCTTTCTTTTTAAATTCCTCTTCTGTCTTGCTTCTTTTTGCATTAATTTCATAGCTATTTCTGCACCAGCGATACACATGTTGTCGATATTCTGAAAAATTGTTTCCATGAACACACCAGGTTGATACCCTAACTGGTGCATAACTTTCTGCCAACATTCCCATCATTAAACACTATTGCAGCATCAAATGTAGCCATTTTCACCACTATGGAAGACACAAATGATGTTTTGGGACACCTTTTCCGTATCAGACTGTTGAGGCTTTCATTTGGGTTTTGTGGCTTGCCATGGAGACAATTTTTAGCAAGTCTGGTTGTGCTAAGAATTGGTAGGTGGGCTTTATAGATTCTAAGACAACTAATGGAAGACTATGACAACGGTTATATGGCTCATTTCTTTTCACTGGACACCAAGATTAATCACAAAGACCATGTGGTGGGTTTTTATTAGTAGACAGTTTATGAAAATAGGTGGTCTACACTGCACATTGTATATTTTTCACATCTCCAATTCTTCTTCTGATAGCAAGCCCATAGTAGTTCTGTAGTACACCTATTTCTTTCTGTGTCACTCTTCCTTTTCCACCAATAGGTTTGCCATGCTTGAGCTTTTTTTCCCTTCATCTCCTGACAGTTTTCTCAGACGAGCACCCATTCTCTTCTGTATATGGCCAATGCATTCAAGTTTTTCAATTTTTACATTGGGACCATTTGGCAGCTCTCTAGTACACTTTTAAAAGCACTAGAATCACCATCACCTAGATATTTTGTATATATAAGCTTATGTTTTTCTTGTGACCTAGAAAATATCATGCCTGCAGGTTCCATTGCACCACTACTACCAGTAAAGTATTTTGAACAAGTTTTCTTGTGAATTTCCAACCATTTTTCTTCAGTGTCTTTATCATTATCTTTTTTTCTATTTGTACACACATGACAAAACTTGCTCATAACTTGCAAATCTAAAGCTTTTCCTGTATCTACACTTATTACAGTTGAAACTCCATACAGAGGTGTTTGGCCATGTTTCAGCCATGTGTTGTCACATTATACACATAGAACAGTCCCAATAATTTGTTCTTCAGTACTGTTATGAGCAACAGCTTTTTTAGTAGCCTCTGGCATGGTATCAATGACTGATAAGCAGGAAACTTGACAGGAGGTGCAGGCATGTTCATCTTACAACAAAACAAATTTGTACCTTCTCTCCCAATACCAGCACACCTCATATCATATACCATCATTAGTTTGGCTTCATCTTGCCAGTTTGAACCTCGTGAGGTTTTGAAGGCACAATTTCCCCCACATTTATCACATACAATGTGTAAAGTGGAAACTAAGCCACATATATTACAATCATCATATAGCTTCAAACAGTTATTTTGTCCACAAGAATTACAAGCACAAAAGCTTCTTATTGCTAATGATAACAACTGTAAATCAATTATTCTGAAGCCAGAATCTTCCTTTCTCCAATCATTTGACAGCTTCAGTCCTGCAAGTTTTTTACTAGAGCTTTTAGTAACAGGAGGTGATCTAACCTCATTCTCTGGTATATTTGTTTTCTTCTTTCTAATATTTGTATACGAGATTTACTAACCTTATTAAAATGTCTTCTATTCCCCATCTTGACACAAGACACCGAAAGCAGAAAAAAAAACAGCCCACTAATTTCGCCTCTAAAAACTCTCAGAAACTTTTTATACACAGTAAAACAAAGTTAGCACATGCACCAGATAAACAGGAAATACATTACCACAACCTTCTGAATGGCACCTGATCCCACCTAAACCCCCACAACCTGTCTCAAAATCAGCCTGTCCATATAGACTGGAAAAGTCTTATACAAAGAGTGAAGAAAACGCTAAGAAAGATGGGGGCGTGGCTGCTACACAACACCTGGGCCTATCATTTTTTAAAGGCACATACAGAAAACGTACAGTCATAATACTTTGGTGTTTGATAACTAACACTATATATTATTTTACAAAACAATAAAAAAGTTAGATTTTTTAAAACAATTTCTTGAATGTCCCCCCGTAAAAGTATGTACTTAAGGGATGTAAAATTCCCACAAGTTGACTATGGTCCTGTTCCCATCATATCTACCAAAATGATTACTTCACTTTGACCAACATGAAATAGAGGAATAAATTTTGGTAACAAGAGCTCGCATATGTACCCAAAGAAAAAGGTATACGGTTATAACAGATGAAGACTTAATAAATATGTTTACGTATAAACAAGCATAGGTATTATTAAAACATAGTTCAATCCGTTATGCGGTCTCAATCTGCTTCGTGAGATTTGAGAACCGCCTGGAAAATTGTGCCGTCAAAGGCTCACAGGACTGCTTACATCACAGATGTTTGTTTCTGATATAAAAATTCAGCCTACATAATTTTTTGCCATTTGTTGTATGCTAGAACTGCTCAAATAGATAGTAATTATAAGGATTATATTGCATTTCTTTTAAAAACCCCAAAAGAGGCTTATTTTATTGCTCATATTTTTCTTCTTGTGCTTACAGAAATGGATGAAGAGGCAACAAATGAAATAATAACCACTGTGATAAGCATACTATGGAGAATAGTGACTGAAGAGCAGAAAGTCAGGCATACTTGTTGTCTGTGAAACTTTGGAGGAAGAACGCCATGAGAAAAAGGTCCAATTGTGTTAAAGGGGTACACCAGCTAGCAAGAATGTCAGGAGAAGAAGGTATCGTCTCTCAGATTTCAAAGAAGCAGAGGGTCATCAACGGCCATAATCGAAAAAAAGGTAAATGCGAAGATCTCTTGGTAGAAAACAATTTAGAAGACATTTTCACCGATCCAGCAGTGCGCGCAGGATGCGACATTTTTCCAGAAAACCGAGAAGAAGAGAATTTGGGAGCAGATCTTACAGCAGCGAGGGATCTGACCACAGAAACACACTGCATGAAGGAAGATTTATAGGAAGCAAAGAACTTAAGCAATCAACTAAGGATTACAGGATTCTGCGAAGAAGTTCCAGATGAAAAGAGGGAAAGTTGTCCATCGTGGTGGTGCAAAAGTGCAAGTGCAAGTGTAAACAGAAATAGCAAAAACGGTAAACGTCAACAGAGAAATGTTGGGCAGAGAATATCAGAAAGCTATACAAGAGAAAATAGGAAATCTGTGCATACCAGCAACGATAGCTCTAATCGCCGTCGTCCAGCTAAGATAGAAGCGATATTATCTCTCAAAAGGAGATCTCCCCCAAGAAGTGCACTCTCTTAAAGTTGAACTGATATAAGCAAGTTACCCAACACTTTCAGAAAACACTAACGAACTAGCAGAAGAACAAGAAGAGGATGGGCAGGTAGAAAAGGAAGGAGAAGTGCAGCAATGAACAGAACGAGCTATGCCCGTAAAACTGATGATGTTGGTAGGAAAACCTACCAAGGAATCACAAGTGAAAGTAAGAAAGATGAATAATATAACGTGTACCGATGTGAACCAAAATGTCCCGGTAACAAAACACTACAGTTTCCACCAAAATAAAAGAAAAATTTTTCCGTGACTCAGTTAAGGTATTCAGTGTCAATCTTAGCTTCTGTTTAGCCCTTTGATATTTTGTTCCCGAGACGTTTAGTATTTCAGCAAAGATTATATCTGTGGTTATTCTGCCAAAGTATGTGCGTTATTGCCAGTTCGGTTGAAAGGGAACCTATATATATATATATATGTGTGTGTGTATGTATGTATATTATTATGGGAACATTTGGGATTACCAAAGTAGTTGCTTTCCAGCAATATCAAACAACTGTCTGTGTGGTAATCATTATTTTAGAGAAAGTTTTGTTTTTGTTTTGTTTTACTACTAAATTTGGATTACGCCAACGATTGCCCGTGCGGGTTGTGTGCAGGTTCTGCGGAGTAATCACAGTTTTCTCCGAAGGAGAAAAGTAGCGAAGATTGCGTTTACAGTAGATATTGAATCTATACTGATTCTGTTAGGAATCTGCGGAACAATATGAGCTTGTGTTGAAGAAAACGTTTCGCTTTCTCTTTCTGTCACATTTAAGATTAAAGCATGATTAATTAAGGAAGCGGTGCAGTGAAACATTTTACCATTGAAGGAAGTATTTGGTGTTTCAATAATGATATATCTGAGATCACAGCAACGATTCCCTTACCGTGATTCTATACGCGATCTGTGAAGTATACCCGTTTATGTTGAAAGGTAAATTTGGCTTCCTATTAATAAAATATTTGGATAACAGCAGATAATATGATCGTAGCGTTTCTTTCATAAATGTGCCCATTATATCTAGTTTCTGTTGAAGGATGTTTACGGAGCTTTGGTAATGGAAATTTGAGTCTTCAGCTGCATTCTAAACTTTGGAATTCTGTCAGGAATCGCTACAGACTCCAGTTTATGTGGAACGACGCTGTTGCTGTTTTATTAACCGAAATTGGGGTTCACAGTAGCGAGTACATCTCTGGTAATTCCCTTAAGAGTGAACGCATTGTTCCAACTACTGTTGAATGAACGCCTTTGTTGATTTCTTTCTGAGATACTTTAATTATACGTCTCAGTAATAAAACTCAATACCCCGAATGCTCGCTGAGGGGACTAAGTTCGGTGTACAGGTTCGTGACAGATCATTCACAGATGTAGTCGTTACTGTAATTCTAAGTGTGTCAGTATCAAAATTCCTTGTCTTCTGACAAGAGAAGCAAAGGTTATCGAAACATCAAAATCGTTTTCGTTGTTTTTGATGGAAAACTTGAGTCTTCTCCCATGTACATTGTGCAACACAACAGCACTTGTTGCCTGCATATGTTCTTCTCTTTTATTTGTATTGCCTACTGATTAGTGTAGGCCATCAATATCCCTTTTTTACAGAAATTCTCCTTCTGTTTGTTCTACGTACAATTTCCATTCCCCTCCTACAATACTCCTCCTACCTCTATTACGTTATCTGTCTTAGTAAAGCAGTTCTCTTAGTGCTGCTTAGACGGAAGCCTTCCTTACAGCCTAACCTAACGTATATCTTATTTGAACAGTGGATATTAGAGTTATCTTTGCTGGCATGTGCAGATTTCCGATTCTCTCTTGTTAAGTTGTGTTATGCTTTCTGCCCACCTCTGTCACGATGAACAACTCTTGCTCATTTCATCTGGCACTGATTCACGTAACCCTATAAACCCTTAGTGACTGCTTTCGTACTTTGCTTCCGCTAATACCTTCTTCATGGATTGTATTTCTGTAGGCAGATCCCTTGCTATTGTAGGATCTGCTCGTGGATTTTCTTCTTCTCGGAGTTCTGGGAAAATGTCGCCTCCTGCGCCTTCTCCTGCATCGTGGATAGTGTCCTCTAAGTTGGTTTCTACTAAGAGAACTCCGAACAAACTTATTTATTCTACAACGGCTGTAGGTGGTTCTTTGGCTGCTTCGAAATCTGAGAGAAGATTCCATCTTCTCCAGACATTCTGGCTGGCTGGTGGGCTTCTTACACAACATTTGGGTGTTCTTTCTCATCGCATGCTTCATCCAAGGTGTCAGAGAACATAATGGATGCGTAACTTTCTGCTCTTCAGCAATATTTCCATAGAATGCTTGTCACATTGTTTATTGTTTCATTTGTTGCACTTCCTGCATTTCTGGCGGCGTAAGGAAAGGAAAATAAATCGGTGAACCAGTGAAAGGTGTTTAAGGGCCTGTCGATAGCTATGTCATTTGTGTTCGAGAAGGACCAACGTGATTGTCTTGCGCCTGTTTCTGATATAAGTGAATGGTAGACTAGCCTTCACAACGTTTCTCTGCTTAGAAACCTGTTAACTGCAACATATGGTGATGGTTGATAAGACAGAATTATTCTCATGTTCTTTCGAAGAAGGTTTTTGTGGATTACACATGCAGCACCTTTTATCACGAGACTCCGCATGAATACCAGTTTAAGTTGAATAGATATTGGTTTAGTTCTCCTGGGAGGTTTGTGGTTACGATAGGGATTATCCTTTTTGATGGTTCTGTTAGCAGCCTACCCAGGAAATTCATTTTTCTTTCTTCATTATCATTGCTCTTCTGTCACAGCTTCGAATACATCTGTGGCGGTTCTAGTCGGGGTCTTCACAGTTCTTGGGGTAAGAACAGGTATTCGGGGTAATCCCTCCTTGGTATGCTGTAGAACTTTTGTGGTTTAATTAGCTTGACATTTGGCAGTGCAGCAGCGACTTCTTCCACAGTGTGAACTATGTTTAACACAAATACAGATTTGCGCATGTTCCTAACAGAATCTCAAAATATACTAGCTCTTATAAAACCAAACGTGCCGTCAACAAAATGATCTGCACACTTCCTAAGAAAGCATTTTAGCTCTGTTAGCCTTCCTATGCTCCATGTTGAATGCACATATGCCATGTTCTGTATCCCATTAATCAAAGTATCTAATGTGTAAGCAATTTGAGAAATTGTAAACTTAACTTAAATTAAAAAGAAAAACGATTTTATTATGCTTTATGCTATTTATTATGCTTTATTTATTCTTCATTAGCTACCCAATCCTTATGATCAGACTGAGAGACTCTTCGAGTGCAGTGACTCCTGCTGAAACAGAGGTGTCACAGTAAGGTCAACCATGTTCTGACTTCTCCTTCTTGTACTACTTTGCCATCCCCAAACATCTTTAAACGATTTTTTCCAGAAGTATATGTTTTGAGAGCTATGTATTCCTAACGGCTAATGCAAAAGTTGTATAATATCATGGCATAAATATCAGTTTCTTCCAGGGTGCTACAGAGATGATCAAGAAAATTGCATTACCACAAACCTCCGTTGATATGAACTGTAAGTAGCCTGATCTACTTACAAGTACACCGAGCCCCTAACTTACAGTCGAAATTGAACCAGGCTATTGAGCACCTATAACCAGACCACTGATGCAGGTAAACAGTTTGCTTATTTATCAATATGACCTCATAGCTAATACTCAAATAGATCAAAACCATCTCCTTCTTTTAAATGTATCTGTTTTACATCACTTTTTGTAAGCCACCTAATTGAAAGTCTCCTGAAACATAAGTTCTCAAAACTGCTTTTGTCCGAACTATCCTTCAGGCTAAATTATATTAGGTTTATCACCAAAGTGCTTCAGGAGCCCGGTAATTCTCTTTTGCAAACAAAAATCAGACAACTAACGTGATTGCACTAAACAACTCAAAATTACGTGCAGCACCTCTGTTTCACCCATATATCTTTTCTTGTGTCAGTGAAACAGGGTAGTGCACGTCAAAAGAGACTGCATTCTGCATTTCTTCAAAAGGAAGAGAGCAATCACCGGCAATAACCGGTTCTTTCATTGAGATTCTGTTGGAGGAAACACTAGAACCGAAAGAGATGTTAAGCAGTACACCTACCTTGATATTCTGTTCTATATCCAGCATTACTTCAGTGCATCTGAGATACAACAAGCTGCTAACCAAAAAAATGCTCAGCTTGGCAACACCACTATATCTAAACTTCTCTTCGTATAATTTTGTCCATAACATGTGTAATAAATCATGCAATGTCCCCTCATATAAAATATCTGAATTCCCAGCTTATGAGGAATACGAATTGCTCTTTCGATCAGCTTTCTTCTCCATCACGGTACAAATTTGTGATCCACCTCAATTTTGAACCTGAAGGCGAAATCGAGAGACGTAGTCATCTTGCAGATGGGTTAATAGTACATGACAATATACTTTCTCGAGGAATCACACCTGCCTGCCCGCCTCAGTAGCGTAATAGTAGGCGTGTCTGCCTCACGTTCAAGAGGTCCCGAGTTCGAATCTCGGTCAGGGTGAGTTACCTGGATAAGGTCTTTTCCAGGGGTTTTCCTTATCCTGAAAGAGAATGTCAGGTAACTCTAAGCTTTATGGATTGTGCGATCATTTGAGCATCATTTCACCCATTTAATTCATCGTCCGATATTGCTTAACGTTTAAACTGAGGACTTAGGTTGTGAAAAAGCACTTGCCTTTACACGAATATAGACAAAGTTTAAGTTTCATAACTAATTGTAAATCTTAAACAATTTCCTCCCAAAAATATGTCTACATTGTTGCGAAAGTTGCTAAATTTGCTTTCCTTTTGCTTAAAGACATCTTCTTTCTTCGCCTAAGTTTATTTGCTTTACTATTTGATCCATCCAGAAATTGAATTGGCATTTCAGCTCTTTTTTATCTTACATTTTCTGTTCATCCATTCAATTTAAACTATCTCGTAACACGCGTGCGTGGAACTTTATGGAATGCAATAATTCACTTGTTCCCTTTGAATACAAATCGTTTCGTAACTCCTTTGTGAATAATCTTTTGGAAAGTTTTAATGAAGTGTAAATTCACTGATTCATATTATTTCGGTGTTTTGCCCTTCTTAAGAATTGGATTTAAGACACTCTGTATCTATTAATATGTAATATTAGTATCTGCTCTCTCAAATGGTATCAGTGGTGCACATTTTACTAGCTTGATAGGCCGAATATCTATGTGTTTTATTTCGGGGATTGCTTTCAAACATCTCAATGTTTCAATCTTAGTTTATAATGCCTTCTCCGATATCTCCGGACCATTCATTCCACCAGCTTGTTCATAATCATCTTTCCTTTCATTCACTGCACCGACATGACAAATCCTGTTGTCACCTCACACCCGGCATTGGGGCGATCCCCTAGTCCTGGATGTTCTTTGGATCCAGAGTGCTTTAGCTCTTCGACAGGCGTTTAATCCTAGCTGTTTAGTTTTGCAGTCTGTTTCTACATTTCCAAAATTCGGCCTACACACGTGAAAAAAAAAACAATTGTCTTTAATTGACATAGTAGTGGTTTGAACTAAAAATCCCGGGATCTGAAGTATTTACGTGTTGTAAGTCGCCATTAAGGCAGCTTCCTCATGTGTCAATCAGAACTCCAAAAGTTCACCGGGAAAAATACGGGCCTATTGGAGAGTGTAATATCGTGCTGGCACGTTGCCATGGCAGCTAAATAAATAAAAGCAACCCAAAGAGGATCGGCAGAGCCGTTGTTCCAATCCCATCTATGGTATTGAATATTTCGGTCTGACTATAACCATCCAAACCATGGCCTAGAGACGCTAGGTTAAACGGCAATTAGACTCAATTACATGTTAGCCATTCTAAAAAACTATTTGGGTTTGGTTTTGCACAACTATGGATAAAACGTCGATGAATTAAGGTAACAAACACATTTTTTCAACATTTTGATCCACAAAAAATATTTTTATTTCCTCAATTCGCTCTCTATTCTTAATAAACAAACAAGATCAAATAATGGAAATTGTGCTTTCACACTGGCGGTGTGAGGCTAAATTGTGGAAACGTAGAGTCAGACTGAAAAATTCAAGGCCATAGCCGGGATTTGAACCACGGATCTTCTGGTTGGGATCCTCTTCCTATGTGGTTTACCGGAATTTAATGTCATATCGGCACGTTGGCCATAGTAGCTCAATGGTTAGAGAGGCTGGACGGCAACCAGAAGATACGTGTTTCAAATCCCGGCTATGGAATTGAAGTTTTCTGTCTGACTCTACTTTTATAAGATCAAATAAGTTACCAATATAGAGAAAAGAAATTTTCAAAAACATCCACTCCAAACATTTGGAACAGGCACTCCTGAACAATATTTAACAAACTTGCAATATTTAATATGCCTTACCTTACTCCACTAGAGTATCCAGCATGACGATGATATCTCAAATTATGAGAGAGGTATCTCTCCAGCTCTCCACATGTTCAACCATGGGAGATTATCATTTCTAATTTTTCTACAGAAACTCCGCAAAAAGTGCCGAACCTTCCAAAAACTTTTGGAATTCCTAGGGACCAAGTTGGATTTACAGAGGCATATAAAGGTTTCAGCAAGTCCATTTGCGTAAATGCTTGATTTCTGATTGCATGTAAAAGTGTTTGTCCACATTCAGCAACTGTGGAATTCGAGTACACACGCAATTCTAAAAAACCTCACAAATATTGACCAAGCAGATGCAACATTTAGACACTACAAACCTTAATTTGAAGCGTTAATTTTTCATACAGAAATGCCACCAAAATTTATCTTAACAGAATACATCATAAAGATTGACACGGAACATTACTAGACATTCTGATTCCACTACTGAAACACATGGGAACTTCTCTATTGATTTATTGAAAACCCTCTAAAACACAACAGTATAAAATGGCAAAAAGCACAGTAAAACCACCCTACCTAATCTAATTCTTATAACGCATTTAAAGAAAGCAAATATATTAGTCATTCAAGGAGAAAATTACTACACAGAAGCAAACTATCGTTCAAACGTCAATTTATATCTTGTATTTCTTTTCTTTGTGTAGTTTATTATAATTTTAATTTATTTTAATAAGTGTTTATTTATCCATTTCTTTTTAAAAGTGAACCATTTCTGTGATTTCCCTGCTACTGGTCAGAATTTTCCAATATTTATGCTCCTCTTTGCAAATGGCAAGTACTTCTACCTTTACCTCTGGGCCATGCAAATAGTACGGAATTTGAAGCCATGGTATAGCGGTCACATTTTAAGGATTTAACTACATCAAAAGATATACTTTATTTCCACATATACATATCAGAATATCAGAAAAAAATGAGAGAATCTCTGCAAATGTTTACTTCGTTGAACATCAAATAGTGGAATAAGCTCCTGCAAAACTAGTTTGAGCGACAGTACACAAGGTGAATGTTACACATAAAACCTTTCTTAAGTTCCCCACTAGTACAAGTAGAAGCGCTATTTAATTCCACCCAAAAGTTTGATATAGGGATTTTACAGCAAATTCTTTTGGGCCCTTTGAACCTAAAAGGGGCATATTTAAAAAATGCCTGTATGTAAATGTATGTCTGTGTTCGTGTTTGTGAGTTGAGTGTTAACAGCATAACACACAAACGAAAATTAGGTTAATACCAAACTGTTATTTAGGTCCAGCATTTTCAAGGGATCTCACTGAAAGAGTTTCATGAACAACTTCCACCCCAGGTACATGTCTTAAACTCACTGGGGATGATGTCAGAAGACGTCATCATACTGGATGACTTTTACAGACAGAACTTATGCCTACATTAACATTATGCCTACATTATGCCTACATTAATGGCCACTGCCACCAATGGCTTTATAACTAAGTCTAACCTAACAGCAGCCTTATTGCTATATAAGTGTTCTAATACATAATTAAATTACAATTTTAATATAAATAATAAATTATACTGACTGAAGGCTGCTAACCTATTTCTAATGTTTTGCGCCTTGGACTGAAGTCTTCCCATCTTTGTATCCTGAAGTCCATTAAATCACTTTGAAATTCCATGTTAATTGGACATCCACTATTTACTTGACAGTTGCAGATATTTTATTTAGTTGTTTCTTCTTACTCAGTGGTCCTGATTACCCTCGATGATATTAGAGTGCTTTTGATGTTAATGTTGATCCTCTTCTAATAAATACTAACGTTAAACGATGCCATCTCTTTATAAGGTCCTATGAGAGTTGATCCTCTTCCAATAGGTGACGTTAGTTGATTTAGATTTAATTGATCGCCGATCAGTTCGTGCACTTTTATTATGTTGTGTTTCTTTAACCAATGATTTGCTGCATGTAGTTTGATAGCATAATCAATTGGCCGTATTCCCATAATTACAAAAAGTCGCATTGAAGATGTCTTAAATGCTGCTGCTCCTTTAATAATTATCTGTGGTTGAGATCTGCGTAGTAATATTCTGTACTTCTTGTATTTTAATCTATGTGCCCAGCTACTCCTCCATATCCAATAATTCCAATTGTGATACTTGTGTTATAGATGTTAATTGCCTCTGCAGGTACTCTGAAGTTTTTTCTGAACAATTAATGTTAAACTCATCATTACTCCTTGTGCTTTGTTTCTTGCATAGTCATCATTATTTGAGAAGGTTATTTTCTCGTCCAAAAGTATCCCCAGATATTTATGTTGTTGTACTCTTGTTATTGATTAGTAAATAATCTTTATACTTCTTTTTAGGCTTCCTTTAAGCAGCATGTATAGGGTTTTTGCTAAAGCTATCATTAACTTACCCTCCTGGCATCACTTTCGTAGTGTATCTATAACTGTTTTACACTTTTCTTCAATTTGAATTCAGCTATTTTCATCGATTATAATCATTACGTCATTTAGTCGGATTTATTAAGCATTTCCCTTACTTTTAATGTTGTCTAAGTACACTGAAACATTACACAACACACCATATTTTTAAAAATAATCAATTTCGGGATATTCTTAGTAAATGCATTATTTTGTTCTGCACGATTTCAACTCCAAACTTAATAACAGCGCAACTATACCTTGTTTCACGTAAGCTTGCCCAGTATCTCATAATGGTCACGTGACCTAATCACCTCTCATTGGTTGCTGTTGTGGTAATGACTGTCGTGCGGTAAAAATTAGCTCGTTATTTAACATGCTGATATATCATTATATGTTGGAAGAGAATTGTCAAATTTATATTTTCGTAACTGTTTTAATTAAATATATTACGCAACAGAATTGATTTATCTGAAATGCATGTTAATTCTTAAACGAAGTAAAGAGGAGGTTCCTTTGCTCTCAAGCACATGGTACGATAGCACGTGATTTAGCGGTAGTGGTGACATTTGTTTATGTGACTTTTATCACTGACCTTGTTTTGAACTGGATTAGTCATGCATCGCCATTCGAGAGTGCGGGAGCTAAATTATTTTATTGATCGTTTAATGCGCATGTACTTATTATATATAATGGCAGAGTCTACCGCCAGTTTTTCGCTGAAGTATCGCAAGGATCATTATTTACAGACAGGCGAAAAAAGAATTGTGTTGCATGTGTTTAATGCACTCACAGAGAAGAATCCATCTTTGTCAGTGAGAGAAGTCGAACAGCTGTGCTCTGAAGTTACAGGTGTGAGTGTTAGATCCGTAGGAACATCGCGACATGAAATTGAGGAAACAGGAAAGCTTACCACTCCAGGCAAAAGCAGGAATAAACTAAAGCTCGTGCTCGGAGAAAATACATGAAAAGTGTTGTGCGTCGTCATGTGTGTAGTTTTTCTTTAGAAACGAACTCCCTAACATAAGTAACATTTCGTCTGCTGTAAATGAGGATGCAGATTTACCAAATTTCAGCAGATTGCTTATACAGCTGCGATTTGTAAATGAAAAAAGAGGCAAGAAAAATGTGCTAAAAGACAGAGGCGATATTGCTGTGTGGCGAAGACGCTATTTAAGGACAACCACACTGCACCGAGATACAAATCGCTAAATATACACGAAGAACACACGAAAAGTAAAGTATGGTGTGACACGACTTTTAAGACTGAAAGACAAGCATTTTTGAAAGGTATGTGTGCTGGTTTAAAAATCCCAGTGGAAAAGGCCAAAGGCATTTCATTATAAACTCTTTCAGTTTCATTGCTCAGTCATTCATTTTCAACTTGCTCAGTTCATTATAAACTTGTATTTTTGCATGCCTTCATATCCTTATTTGTATGATTTTTGTATGATTTTATTTATCTTCCCGGCAATTATTACGACATTTACTGCAGGTTTAAATGTGACGGGAAAGCACCGCCTATGGCCTATGACGCGAAAGCATGAGCCAATTAGGGCGAGGGGGAGGGTTCTTGAACGCGGAGTGATACATTTCAGCGGGGCAAGGTTATATGAAACAGAGATTAGTTACAGGCATGTTATATCACTTTTAAGTGTTTTCTGTTATAGGTGCAATGTTAAAACTAATGTTGTGCTATAGATTCTTCGAAACTGATGCAAATGAATTACTCATGATATTTAAGTAAATATCATTTACCTGTATTATACTAATAGGATAGAATAATAAAAGAAAGCAGTAACTGTCAAAACAGTATTGTTGTTCAAATGCTCCTGTTCAATACCAGATCCTATTGTTAGGGAACACTCTGGTACCAAATGGATTTTCTTCTCTAATTATCCAATTTTAATGAAACGTTTATATGAAGTTACACCTGCCATGATATACGGATGGTATAAGTTTCACTGCGCTATGTTAAATAGTTTTGAAACTGAAAATTATTTATCATGTTTTTTTAAGGAATTGTATAGTAATAAAGGGTATACTTTTAGGAGTTTAGAATTAAATTATAGGCCTGAAATTTGGTATGCAATTTTTTAAATGTCTATGCAATAAAACTGCACAGTGTTTTTCCAAAATATTAATATTTATTAGAATTATGATTTTTTTTCTCCTTTGAAGAGAATAAAAAGAAATATTACTAATGTTTACAAAGAAAAAAATTATTTACTTTTATATATGAGTTCTTTTTAAATTTATTATTAGGATGATCAGCAGTATTGCTTTAAAAGCCATTGATAAATTACATAAGTTTTGCATAAAAATTAACAACTGAGGAATTACTGTCTAACATTTACAATAGGTGATACATTTATACTTAATACAAGTGGCGTCCAGAAAGTAAGTTCTGTTTCAATTTATCTCTGCTGCGGCGCTGCGATCGCAGTTCCACACACGCGCGGTAGACGCTCTGTAGGGGAGAGTGCTGTACCTAGGGACATTTATACCAAGGGACATCTTAAATAGCAGAAACATCTGTGAAGTCAGAGAGCAAAGAGCTGCACATTATGTTGGCTGCTCCACAACCTTTCCTCTAAATGTATTTGTATTGGTAATTACTGTTTGTTGAGCAGTGAACTGACCAATATTTGTTTTTCAGTGGTAGTTGTAAATTTTCATACTGCTGCAGAACTTAAGTATTTCACAGGTAAGATTGCAAGAAATGTTGGTGAATGTATTTATTGAATGTTAAGAATATGTTTTAACAGGGGTCATGGCATTTGGCTCAACATTCGCACTTAACCTGCAAATCTGAGCATTTTTCAATGAAGGTGCATAAAATGTACCAGGGGACACATGTATGTGCTACACCAAGGTACGTCCCTTAGTAGATTAATGTGTTCCTTCGTACTTAGATTCTACTTTTTTATTTACTAAACTGCTTTTCTTAGGTGAAGAAAATGCCACGAAGCAAAAATGGTATCAAGAGACCACCACCAGATAAAGATGTAATGGAGGCAGCCGTGAGGGATGTTATTGAGAGGAAGATGTCCCTTCAAGAAGCCGCTGACAAGCACGAGATTTCAAAATCTGCCATAGCACGTTCAGTTTGTAAAGCAAAGACTGTTTACTGGAACACAAAGTTAACTTATTATCCTAATTTTCATGTAAATAGGGTACTTTCCAATGAAGAAGAAACTGATCTGGTTTATTATTTGAAAGAGGCTGCTTATCAGCATTATGGTTTGACAATCTATCAGACTAGGAAATTTCCTTTTGAATACGCTAAGAGCAATGAGAAGGTTGTACCACAATGGGAGGAAAATAAACTTGCTGGAGAGAGTTGGGCACGATTGTTCCGCCAACGTCACCAAGATTTATCATTAAGAAAACCGGAAGCTACAAGTTTAGCCCGTCCAGCAGCATTTAATAAAAATACTATGAAGCAGTTTTTCAAAAACTAAAAGAACATTTTGAGCCGAGGGATCTTCCAGCCACAGCATGTGTGGAATTCTGATGAAAGTGGATGTTCCACTGTGCATGTTCCTCCCAAAATTCTTGCAGCAAGAGGTGCAAAACAGATTGAAAGTACGACTTCAGGGGAGCGAGGAGAGAATGTGACCATAATTTCTGCAGTAAATGCTCTAGGAAAAAGTGTCCCTCCTATATTTGTGTTCCCTAGAGTTCATTTAAAACAACACATGCTCAAAGGTGCACCTCCTGGTTCAATAGGAACAGGGAATCCAAGTGGTTGGTCGAACGAAGACATTTTCTCTCAATACTTGGAACATTTTATCAAGCATGCAAAACCTAGCCAAGATGAACCACAAATTCTGATTTTTGACAATCATGAGACCCACATCTCATTACAAGTGATAAAAAAAGCCAAGGAAAATGGTCTTGTGCTCCTGTCTTTACCTCCACATTGCAGCCATAAGAAGCAAACCCTTGATAGATCTGTTTTTGGACCATTCAAGAAGTATTATCACACGGAAATGTATGACTGGATGAATACCCCAGGCAACTTTGGCAAACGTATGACAATATATGACGTCTGTGAAATTGCAAGGAAAGCCTATGAGTCTGCATTTACACCAAAGAACATAAAAAGAGGATTTGAAGTCACAGGAATTGTTCCACTGAATGAGGGCGTTTTCAGTGAAATAGATTTCCTTCCTGCATATGTGACTGACCACCCACCATCTGAAGTAAATGAATGCACTGAGTCTTTGCACATCTGGGAAGTTGAAAAACCAAGTCCTTCTAACAAACTAGACACTCCTTCAGCTCCTAAAATGGCACCAGAAATGGTCCACCCTTTTCCTAAAGCTGCACAGCAGAGACCCAGCAGCAGGCAAATTGGAAGTAAGAAAAGGAAATCAACTATATTAACTGATATGTCCAATGAGGAGGAGAGTGCTAAGTGAGCAGTGGAAGGAGGAGGACGTGTGACATGAGCTCCTGAGGTGTGACAACAAAAGTGATTCAATCAGCAATGGGTGTTGGAATTACAGTCTACAGAGCAAGAATTGGACTCTTCAGGCAAATGTTATTAAAAAAAAGGGGGAATGGAAGGCAGTAAGATGGAGGAATTACTATTGATAATCATAATTCTAATGATGCTACTGATAGCTGGAATTGAGTAAAACCCGGGCCCAGAGAAAATACAGGGAATTCTAGCAGAACTGGTGGAGAAAATCAGCAAAATGGATGGTATGGAGCAAAGGATAACTAATAATCTGGATAAGATAGCGAAGGAAATTAAAGATGAAGTTGGAAGAGAAATTCAAAGGATTCGGGCAGACATGGAAGAAATGAGAATAAAAATAGAAAGAGCAGATGAGAGGAGATGAAGATTTAATTTGGTGTTTATAGGCGTGAAGGGAAGAAGAGGTTTTTGGCCAGTGCAAGAAATATCTCAAATATTGAAAGATAAATTAGAATTAGAGATACATGGATGGGAGATTATCGATGCCTATCGCGTAGGAAGGCAAAAAGGAAAAAGACCAATCATTGTTCAGTTCTCAACAAAGCAATTAATTCATGAAATATTGGGCAGAGCAAAAATGCTGAAAGGGAGCGATATATTTACAAACAAAGACCTAACGCCAACGCAAAGAATCACAAAAAAGAACCTAATCCGGCGAATGATGGAGGCGAGAGCTGCAGGGAAGAGAGCATATATACGAAACTTACAACTATGGATTGAAGGAATCAATGCTACTTCTACGGGCAAGAGAGACGTATGGCGCAACGGGACAATGCAAGAGAAAACAAATCAGCAAAAATTACACCATACGCAGGAAATTATCGCCAACGCAACAACTTCGAGTTCACAAAGATCCGGACACGTGTGGGACGAAGAGCGGCAGGATAAAGCAGTAGCGACGTCAACAGAAGCCATGACGCCACGTCATGAATAGGAGAATCAGCTTAATCAAGGTTTTAAGTAAAAATTATAAAAACATAGGTCAGTTTTTAAGTAAGGTTAAAAACAGGTGGGTATGGACTGTAAAAAGAGAGAAGTAATAAAAAGTGACTATTCTGTAATAACACATATTGTAACACGTCTGTAAATATACTTAATGGACTGTCCTGTGTAGCAGTGGCCTGGGCCAAAACAGAGGGCAGTCCAAAACTGGTAAAAGCTTAGTACCTCAATAAATATTATTATTATTATTATTATTATTATTATTATTATTATTATTATTATTATTATTATTATTATTATTATTATTATTATTATTATTATTATTATTATTATTATTATTATTATTATTATTATTATTATTATTATTATTATTATTATTATTATTATTATTATTATTATTATTATTATTATTATTATTATTATTATTATTATTATTATTATTATTATTATTATTATTATTATTATTATTATTATTATTATTATTATTATTATTATTATTATTATTATTATTATTATTATTATTATTATTATTATTATTATTATTATTATTATTATTATTATTATTATTATTATTATTATTATTATTATTATTATTATTATTATTATTATTATTATTATTATTATTATTATTATTATTATTATTATTATTATTATTATTATTATTATTATTATTATTATTATTATTATTATTATTATTATTATTATTATTATTATTATTATTATTATTATTATTATTATTATTATTATTATTATTATTATTATTATTATTATTATTATTATTATTATTATTATTATTATTATTATTATTATTATTATTATTATTATTATTATTATTATTATTATTATTATTATTATTATTATTATTATTATTATTACTATTATTATTATTACTATTACTATTATTATTATTACTATTATTATTATTATTACTATTATTATTATTATTATTACTATTATTATTATTATTATTATTACTATTATTACTATTATTATTATTATTACTATTATTATTATTATTATTACTATTATTATTATTATTATTATTATTATTATTATTATTATTATTATTATTATTATTATTATTATTATTATTATTATTATTATTATTATTATTATTATTATTATTATTATTATTATTATTATTATTATTATTATTATTATTATTATTATTATTATTATTATTATTATTATTATTATTATTATTATTATTATTATTATTATTATTATTATTATTATTATTATTATTATTATTATTATTATTATTATTATTATTATTATTATTATTATTATTATTATTATTATTATTATTATTATTATTATTATTATTATTATTATTAGTATTATTATTAGTATTATTATTAGTATTATTATTATTATTATTATTATTATTATTATTATTATTATTATTATTATTATTATTATTATTATTATTATTATTATTATTATTATTATTATTATTATTATTATTATTATTATTATTATTATTATTATTATTATTATTATTATTATTATTATTATTATTATTATTATTATTATTATTATTATTATTATTATTATTATTATTATTATTATTATTATTATTATTATTATTATTATTATTATTATTATTATTATTATTATTATTATTATTATTATTATTATTATTATTATTATTATTATTATTATTATTATTATTATTATTATTATTATTATTATTATTATTATTATTATTATTATTATTATTATTATTATTATTATTATTATTATTATTATTATTATTATTATTATTATTATTATTATTATTATTATTATTATTATTATTATTATTATTATTATTATTATTATTATTATTATTATTATTATTATTATTATTATTATTATTATTACTATTATTACTATTATTATTATTATTATTATTACTATTATTACTATTATTATTACTATTATTACTATTATTATTACTATTATTACTATTATTATTATTATTATTATTACTATTATTACTATTATTACTATTATTATTATTATTATTATTATTATTACTATTATTATTATTATTACTATTATTATTATTATTATTATTATTATTATTATTATTATTATTATTATTATTATTATTATTATTATTATTATTATTATTATTATTATTATTATTATTATTATTATTATTATTATTATTATTATTATTATTACTATTAATGAGGAAATAGAAAATAGAAAAAATAAGAAAGTGAAATCAAAGGAAAACAGAAAAGAAACAAAAACAAGCAGTGAGAAACCTTTTTGAAGAGAAAAGTAGTAGTGATGAAGATGATTTTGGAAATTCATAATTGTATGTTTTACTTTTCTATAAATAAAGTAATCATATATGGGTAGTGTATCTTAGGATAGAATGTCGTGTTCCTTGGTAAAGCAAGGTATGTCCCTTGGTACAGCATGGGTATGTACCTAGGGACAGGTTGTAGAATATTACAAATTTTGTTTTCAACACTTAATGTGCAACAAAATGCATGCAAATAATAGTGTCACCCAGTTATCGGGAAGCACCACAAGCAACAGCTGAGAAGGGGCCGGAGCCCACGCCACGCCCACTCATCTGTCTCCTGTCACTAACTGAGGGGTGATTTGCGGTAGTGTCGCCGGTCCTTCGATGTTTCTCTCCCCTTCTCCGGTGGTCTGGAACGTTCGGTGATTAGAGACTTCTAGAAAAACACTGACATTCTTATAAAAAGGGTTTCAGAGAGACAGTTAGTCAGTTAGTGTTTGACGTGCTAGTGAAGTAGCGCCGTGTACGTGCATCGGAACGATAACGGACGAACTGGTGAATCGTAATTGTGTGCATTACGTAATTTTGTGTAATTGGCAAGTGTTTAACTGTAAGTCGGTGGAAATAAAGAACATTTTTGAGTGGTGAAATTGGACTTTTCATTTCACGAACCCACAAAGTCACAATTGGTGTCAGAAGTGGGACATAACACAATGGAGGCAGCATTAGAAAAGATTTTAGCGGAACTGAAAGAAATGAAGACGGCAAATGAAAACCTCGCTGCAAAAACGGAAGCGGCAAATGACAGCCTGGCCGCGAAGCTGGAGACTACAAATAACAACCTCACCGCCGAGTTGAAACAAATGAAGACGGCCAACGACAGCATCACCGCCGAGTTGAAACAAATGAAGACGACCAACGACAACATCACCGGGAAGATGGAAGAAATGAAGGCCGAATTAACAGCGAAGACGGAAACGGCTAACAACAACTTGGCCACGACAATGACCTCAAAGATGGCCGAACTGACCACGGAAATGAAGGTGGCGAACGAGGCTCTCGCCGCCAAATTTCAAGAACAGTTGGCCGGCGTGAGGGATGACGTGACGGAGCTGGGCAAGCGGATGGGCCAAGTGGACGAGCGCGTCGAGGACCTGGCGAGCCGCGTTAACGACCTGGAAGGGAAAGCCGACAGCAGCGCGAAGTCCCTGAACGCCATGGTGGAGGACGTCGTCGGCAGGAAGCTGAAGGATTTGAAGGCCGACGCGCCGGGACGTGACACAACATCTGCGCGCGTCAAACCTTCCAAGTATGACGGCGCGTCAACGTTTGAGGTCTTCCGTCGCCAGTTCGACACAGTGGCCAGGCACAACGGATGGTCACTGGAGGAGGAGGCCACACAGTTAATAGCCAGCCTCCAGGGACGGGCCGCGGAAGTGCTAAACGCGGTGCAGACGATGGCGGCGCCCAAGGACATCTGGGAGGCCCTGGAGAATCGCTTCGGGAACCACCGCTTAGCCGCAGCATACCGAAGCCAGCTAAAGGCAAGGGCGCAGCAGCCGGGGGAGACGCTGCAGGAGTTCGCCATAGCCATCGAGCAGCTGGCTAGCAAGGCCTTGGTTGACCTGCCACTGGAGTTCGTATCCCGGGAAGCCGCCTACAATTTTGTCGACGGGGTACGGGACACGGAGATTCGTCAGCGCCTAATGCTCGGCGAATATAAAACCACACACGAGGCGCTGACAGCGGCATTAAGGATGGAGGCGGCCAAAGTAACATCTATTCCGACGTCGAGAACGAGGAGTGTCCGCTACGCCGGAGACAGGAGACCAGCTGAAGGACGCCGGCGAACACCTAATGGCCTGTGTTGGGGGTGTGG